>CM038214.1:316554264-317154264 GCA_021442155.1 Cymbidium sinense | reverse complement strand
AGCTTTATTAATAGCCATGAGTTCAGCATAAATAATAGAACAAGCTTTGAGGCAGTTGGAAAAAGCACAAATGACAGTGCCTTTAGAATCCCTAAGAATTCCAACACAGCCATATTTGTTTGGGGAAATAGAACCATCAGTATTGATCTCAATAAAATTTTCTTTAGGATTAATCCAGTGTAATCCTAATACTTTTGTAGGACAAATCATCATGCAAAGTGATGCCTAATTTTTTAGCCACAAATTTATAACCTCGAAAGTGAAAATTGCTAATTAAAGTTGCATTAAACAAAGCATAAATTTTTTCTTTAGTTCTAGAAAGGATCCTTTTATGGTTCATAGGGATGCCATGATATTTAGCATCATTTCTATCCATCCAAATGAACCAAATGAGAGTAATAACAATTAAAACATTGATATGACCTTTCACAGTTTTATGGAAACTAACTTCAAGAAGTTGATATAATGAAAGAGAGCCATGAAAATAGTTAGTGTTAAATAAATCATCATACCATATCCAAAGTTTGGAAGTAATAGAACCATTGACAAAAACATGATTAACATTTTCAATATGAAAGCAACAATAGCACTTAGAAGGTAAGTAAAACCCATTAAGCTAGAGCAAGGAATCAACCAGGATGAAGTTATTAAAAATCCTCCAAGCTAAAACTTAATAAGAAATGGGAATGATATTATTTCAATGTTTAATGAAAAAATTAGAGGTGTTATGATTATTTCTAATAAAATTCCAAACCCCTTTAAGAACAAAATCACCATTGTAAGAGAGCTTGTAAAAGATTTGTTCCGATTTATTAGAAAAGATAGAGATGTTGCAAAACTTGTCAAGAAAAAGAAATATGAATGTAGTTCTAAAGTTTGTTTTCATTCCAATTGTTATTAAGTCAGGTTGTAGGTTTAGTGTTGTAGGTTTAGGGTTTAGGATTTAGGGTTTAAGGTTTATTTTTTTAAATTAAGTAAACTGAAAGGTTTAAGTTTATTTAGTATATTTAGTTTATTTTTTATTTATTTAAAGTTTAAGGTTTAGGGTTTAGGGATTAGGGTTTAGGTTTTAGGATTTTAGGCTTTAGGATTTAGGGTTTAGGGTTTTTATAGTTTTTAGGGTTTAGGGGTTTAAAGTTTAAGTTTTAGGTTTAGGGCTCAGGTTTTAGTTTAGGGTTTTTGGTTTTTGGTTTTTTTTTAACAGAAAACAAATTCAAATTTAACATTTCTTCTTTTTGATTTCATCAACTAAGTAACTCACCAAGTTTTCTAAGACACAAGTGACAACATAAATAAAAAATGAGCACACATAGAGCAAATTAAAAAACTTAGATAACAAGAACTATCTCTACTGTAAAGGCACATTTCCATAAGCAGCAGATCGGATTGGCCACTCTTTTGTTTTTCAAGTTCCCATTAGAACCACCTCGGCCTCTTGAGTAATAGGATTGACCATCATATCCATGATCTCTCCCTCTGCCACCACCACGGCTGTAACCTCTGTCGCTCCTCCTGCCTCCATAACCACCACTGCTCTGACCACCACCTTCATATCCACCAACACCACCAAATCCCCCACGACCACTATGAAAACCACCGCCTCCACCTTCTCCTCCACTATCAGATCTAAACTGAGCCTAGTTTATGATGATATTCCTATCGTCAAGGTTATGCCCATTCTTAGGGTTTAGTTTTAGGTTTAGGTTTCTTAGATTTTAGGGTTTAGTCTTATTTTTAAATTTTTTTAGTTACTTTAGATTTAGGTTTAGGGTTTGGGGTTTAGGAATTAGGGTTTATGGCTTATGGCTTAGGGTTTAGGGTATTAGGGTTTATCCTTTTAGAGTTTTGGGATTAAGGTTATGGTTAGGGTTTGGGTTTAGGGTTTAGGGTTTTTTAGGGTTTAGGGCTTAGGGTTTAGAGTTTAGGGTTTAGGGTTTAAGATTTAAGGTTTAAAGTTTTTTTTTAATTAAGTAAACTGGTAGGTTTAGGATTATTTAGTTTATTTAGTTTATTTTTTATTTATTTTATTTTTTTAATTTTATTTAGGTTTATTTTTTATTTTTATTTAGTTTCATTTATTTATTTTAGGTTTATTTATTTTAGTTTAGGGTTTTTATTTTCATTTATTTTGTTAGGTTTTTGATTTGGTTTAGGTTTATTTTTTAGGTATATATTTTATTTATTTTAGTTTAGTTTATTTTAGTTTAGGTTTAGGTTTATTTTATTTTTATTTTAGGTTTAGGTTTTTTTTAGTTTATGGTTTAGGTTTTTTTTATTATTTATTTTTATATTTTACTTTTAGGTTTATTTTATTTTTATTTTAGGTTTAGTTTTTATTTTATTTAGGTTTTTTATTTCTTAGTTTTGTTTAGGTTTTTATTAAGTTTATTATTGTTTAGTTTTTTATTTTTTATGTTATTTTATTTTTAAGTTCAGGTTTAGGTTTTAGTTTATGTTTTTATTAATTTATTTTTGATTAGGTTTTTTCATGTATTTTATTTTTAGGTTTTATTTAGTTTAGGTTTAGGTTTTTATTTTTTTAGGGTTTAGGGTTATTTTAGGGTTTAGGGTTTCGGGATTAAGGTTTAAGTTTTAGGTTCAGGGTTTAATTTTTGGTTTAGGGTTTAAGGTTTTTATTTTTATTTAACAAAGAGCAAATTCAGATTCAACATTTCTTATTTTTGAGTTCATCAACCAAGTAACACAATAAGTTTTCTAACACATAAGTGACGACATAGATCAAAAATGAGCACGTATAGAGCACATCAAAAATCCTAGATAACTATAACCATCTAAAGTGTAAAGACATAGTTCCATATGTAGTAGATCGGATCGGTCATTCTTATATTTTATTTTACTTGAGTGTTTTATTTTTAGGTTTATTTTATTTTTTTAGTTTAGTTTAAGTTATTATTTATTTTATTTTATTTTACTTTAATTAGTTTATTTTATTTTATTTTTAGGTTTAGGTTTTAGTTTAGGTTTTTATTCTATGTTATTTTTTAATTTTATTTAGGTTTAGGTTTTTTATATTTTATTTTTTAGTTGGTTTTTTTAGGGTCACTGCCAGAGTTTTAGGTAAGAAAGTGGGTCAGGATCAGGTAGATTTAGGGAGCCCAGCTCAGGTTTTGGTTGGGTTTAGGTCTGGGGTCATTTGTGGCCAGTGGGGCCTGTGGTGAGCCTGTGAGCCTTTAGGGTTGAGGCCTGGGTCAGGTGTCCGTGGTCACTGGGGGCATGTTGGGAGGATTCAAGGTAGAGTTAGATTAGGATCAGGGTTTAGAGTTTGAGAAGTTTAGGGTTGAGACCATTTTCTAGTTATTAGGAGTAGGGTTTTGGTCAACATTTAGGATTTAGAGTTTAGGGTTTAGGGTTTTTGTTAAAAAATTAAGTAAACTAGTTGGTTTAGGTTTATTTAATTTATTTATTATTTATTTTAGTTTATTATTATTTTATTTATGTTTATTTTAAATTTTTATTTAAGATAGTTTATTTATTTTAGGTTTATTTAATTTAGTTTAGGTTTTTCTATTTTAGTTTATTCTTTTCATTTAGGTTTTAGTTTATGTTTATTTTTTAGGTTAGTTTTATTTTTATTTTATTTTTTAAGTTTAGGTTCTATTTTTTACTTTTAGGTTTAGGTTTTTATTTAATTTTTTTATTTAGGTTTTAGATTTTTATTTTAGGTTTATCTTTATATCTTTTTTTTTAGTTTGGTATAAGTTTAATTTTTGTATATTTTATTTTATTTAGTTTAGGGTTTAGGTTTAGTTTATTTTAGGTTTAGGTTTAAGTTTTATTTATTTTAACTTAGTTTAGTTTAATTTAGGTTTAGGTTTATTTTATTTTGCTTATTTTAGGTTTAGGTTTTTTCTTTTAGTTTAGGGTTTAGGTTTTATTTTTTTAATTTTTTTAGGTTTTATTTTTAGGTTTATTTTTAAGGTTTATGTTTTTATTTAGTTTTAATTTTATTTTATTTTAGGTTTATTTTATTTTTTTTATGTTTAGTTTTATTTTAGTTAGGTTTTACTTTTTTATTTTATTTAGTTTTTTTAGCTTTTGTTCATCTATTTGAGTTTAGTTATTTTTTTTATTTTATTTTATCTATGTTTATGTTTAGGTTTAGGTTTTATTTAGGATTTTATTTTATTTTATTTTTATTTTTTAGTTTTATTTATTTTAATCCATTTAGTTTATAGTTTAGGTTTATTTTTTTTAGGGTTTAGGGTGTGGTTAAGGGTCCTAGGGTTGGGTTTGGGTTTAGGGTTTTTTTGATTTAGGCCTGGGGTTTTGGTTTTTTAATTTATTTTATTTTTAAAATTAAGTAAATTGGTAGGTTTAGGTTTATTTAGTTATTTTTTTATTTTAGTTTATTTTATTTTTTATTTTGATATAAGTTTATTTTTATTTCTATTTTTATTTTTATTTAGTTTAGTATATTTATTTTTGGTTTATTTTTTTTTAGTTTATGTTTTTTTTGGTTTTTTTTAAGTTTAGGTTTATGTTTTTATTTTATTTTTTTAAGTTTATGTTTTAGGTTTTTTTTAGATTTATTTTTAGGTTTTATTTTTAGTTATTTTTTATTTTTAGTTTTTTATTTTATTTAGTTTATGTTTAGGTTTAGGTTTAGTTTATTTTAGGTTTAAGTTTAAGTTAAATTTATTTGAGTTTAGTTTATATTTAGTTTAGGTTTATGTTTATTTTATTTTTTATTTAGTTTAGGTTTTCTTATTTTATTTATTTTATATTTTATTTTTATGTTTATTTTTATTTGATTTTATTTTTTATTTTATTTTTTTTTACTTTATTTTAGTTTTTTTATTTTTAGTTTAGGTTTTTATTTATATTATTTTAATTTAGCTTTTATTTTGTATTATATTTTCTTTCTAGGTTTAGGTTTAGGTTTTAATTTTTGTTTTTATTTTATTTTTTTTTATATTATTTTATTTTAGCTTTATTTATTTATTTTATTTAATTTAGGTTTAGGTTTTAAACTTTATATGGTTTAGAGCTTATTTAGTTTTTTTTCTTTAGATTTAGGGTTTATGGATTTAGGGTTTAGGGTTTAGGGTAGGGTAGAATAGGGCTGTGGTGGTAGAGATTATGGTGGTGGTAGGGTTTAGGTGGGTTGGTGTGGTTAGGTTTAGGTTAGTTTATGATTTAGGTTTAGTGAGGGTGATTTAGTTTATATTAGGTTTTTAGGTTTTATTTATTCAGTTTAGTTTATTTTAGTTTAGGTTTTGGATTATTTTATTTTAAAAAGATATTTTAGTTTATTTTTTATTTATTTTTATGTTTATTTTAGGTTTATTTTTAAGTTTAGGTTTTATTTAGTTTTTTATTTTATTTTAAGTTTTAGGTTTATTTTATTTTTTATATTTTATTTTATTTTATTCCGGTATTTATCTTGTTAACTAGGTTTTATTTAATTTATTTTAGTTATTATCATTAGTTTAATTTTATTTAGGTATTTAGGTATTAGTATGTTTAGTTTATTATAGAAGTTTTATCCATTTAGTTTTGGTTATTTGGTTTAGGTTTATTTTAGGTTTAGGGTCAGGGTTGAGGGCTCAGCCCCAACCATGATTTTAGGGTTAGGCTAGTCATAGGGTTTGGCTATGGTTTTAGGTTTAGAGCAGATGGGTAGGGTCTTTAGGGTTTAGTGGTTTTTTAGCCAGTTGGGCTAGTGTTTAGGTCACTAGGGTCAGTGGTCAGGCATGGGGGTAGCCTGTGCTCAGGGTTTTTAGTTGGGTTAGGGTTTTTTATTTTTTTATTTTTAAATTAAGCAAACCATAGTTTACATTTTTTTTATTTATTTTATTATTTTATTTTATTTATATTTTAGTATTTTTTATTCATTTATTTATTTATTTATTTTAGGTTTATTTATTTTTAGGGTTTTATTTTGTTTACTTTTATTTAGTTTTAGGTTTATTTTATTTAGTTTCATTTATATCTTATTTTTTAGGTTTAGGTTTTATTTTTTAATTTTAGGTTTAGGTTTAGGTTTAGGTTTTTATTTTATTTTTCTATTTGGGTTTTAGGTTTTTATTTTAGGTGTGTTTTTAGGTTTTATTTTTTAGTTTAGGTTTAGGTTTATTTTTAATTTAATTTATTTTATTCAGTTTAAATTTAGGTTGAGGTTTAGTTTATTTTAGGTTTAGGTTTTATATATTTTAGTTTAGGTTTAGGTTTATTTTATTTTAATTTTAGGTATAAGTTTTTTTCTTAGTCTAGGGTTTAGGTTTTCTTTTATTTAGTTTTAGGTTTAATTTTTAGGTTTATTTTTTAGGTTTATGTTTTTATTTAATTATTATTTTATTTTATTTTTGGTTTATTTTATTTTATTTTAGGCTTAATTTTTATTTTATTTAGGTTTTTTATTTTTTAGTTTAGTTTAGGTTTTTATTTTTTTATTTTAGTTTAGTTTTTATTAAGTATTTTTTTAAGTTAAAGTATATGTTTTAATTTTATTTTATTTTATTGATTTAATTTTGGTTTAATTTTTATTTAATTATTTAATTTTTAGGATTTATTTAGTTTAGGTTTTTTAATCACAAACTCACACACACAAAGCATTAGCAAGGACTTGAACCCAAGTCCTCTTAGTTGAAAGCCAAAGCTATCAACCATTAGGCTAAGGTGCCTTGCATAGGATTTATTTAGTTTAGGTTTAGGTTTTTAGCTTTTATGGATTAGGGTTTAGGGTTTAGGTTTAGTTTAGGGTTTAGGGGTTGGGGTTTAATGGTTAGTGTTTAGAGTTTTTTTTGGGTTTAGGGTTTAGGTTTTAGGGTTTGAGGGTTTAGCATTTTAGGGTTTAGGGTTTAGGTTTTAGGGTTTAGGATTTAGGGTTTAGGATTTGGGGTTTTGGGTTTTGGGTTTAGCTTATAGGTTTAGGGTTTATAGTTTTTGATTTTGATTTAACAGAGAACAAATTCATATTGAATGTTTCTTCTTTTCAATTTCAGCAACTAAGTAACAAACCAAGGTTTCTAAGACACAAGCGACAACATAGATAAAAATGAGCATGCATAGAACAAATCAAAAACCCTAGATAACTAGAACCATCTTTACTGTAAAGACATAGTTCCATAAGTAGTAGATCGGATCAGTCGTTCTTCTATTTCTTCAGTTTCCATCAGAACCATCTCGGTCTCTCGAGTAGAGAGATCCACCATCATATCCTCGATCTATCTCTCTGCCACCACTAGGGCTGTAACCTTCATTACTCCTCCCGCCTCCATAACCACCACTACTCCGACCACCACCTCCATGTCCACCAGCACCTCTAGATCCCCCCCACCATCATTGAGATAACTATCTCTGCCTCACCGCCCAGCAGCATGGCTTGACTGATGTTCCCAGGTTTTGCCCATTCTTAGTGTTTAAGTTTAGGTCTGTGTAATAGTTTTAGGGTTTAGGTTTATTTTTTAATTTATTTAGTTACTTAGGTTTATGTTTAGGGTGTTGATGGTTTAGGTTGTGGTAGGTTTAGGGTTTAGGTTGGTTAGGTTTAGGTTTATTTTAGGGTTTTAGGGTTTATTCATTTAGGGTTTAGGATTTAGGGTTTAGGGTTAGGGTTTAGGGATTTTTAGTGCTTAGGGTTTATGGTTTAAGGTATCGAGTTTAGGGTTTATGGTTTAGGGTTCAAAATTTATGGTTCATGGTTTTTTTTAAATTATGTAAACCAGTAGGTTTAAGTTTAGTTAGTTAATTTAGTTTATGTTTATTTATTTAGTTTAGGTTTTTTATTTTAGTTTATTTTTTATGTTTAGGTTTAGGCCTAAGTTTATTTTTTAGTTGAGTTTTATTTTTATTTTATTTTTAGGTTTAGGTTTTATTTTATTTTTTTATGTTTAGTTTTATGTATTAATTTAATTTTTTTAGGTTTAGGTTTTAGGTTTTTATTTTAAGTTTATTTTTAGGTTTTATTTTTTTTGTCTATTTATAATTTATTTTATTTTATTTAGTTCAAGTTTAGGTTTTATTTATTTTAGTTTAGGTTTTGGTTTATTTTATTTTATTTTATTTTTTTATTTTAGGTTTAGGTTTTCTTTTAGTTTAAGGTTTATGTTTTATTTTTTATTTATTTTTTAGGTTTTATTTTAAAGTTTATTTTTTAGGTTTAGGTTTTTATTTAGTTTTTATTTTATTTTATTTAAGATTTATTTTTATTTTTATTTTATGTTTAGTTTTAATTTTATTTAGTTTTTTATGCTTAGGTTTATTTTATTTTTTAGTTCAATTTAAGTTTTTATTTATTTTGTTTTAGTTTATTTTATTTTATTTTATTTTTATGTTTAGGTTTTTATTTTATTATATTTCTCATTTTATTTAGGTTTAAGTTTTTTTATTTAATTTATTTTTAGGTTCAATTTAGTTTAAGTTTTTAGGGTTTAGAGTTTTGGGTTTAGGGTTTCAGGTTAAGGTTTAGGGTTTAGGGTTTTTAGGTTTTAGGGTTTAGGGTTTATGGTTAGCTTAGGGTTTAGAGTTTAGGGTTTAGTGTTTAGGCTTTAGGGTTTTTAGGGTTTAGGCTTTAGGGTTAGGGTTATGGTGGGTATGGGTTTTAGGGTGAAGATGGGGAAGGGTTTAGAATTTACTATTTAGGGTTTAGGGATTTTTTAAAAAAAATATTAAGTAAACTGATAGGTTTAGGTTTATTTAGTTTATTTCATTTATTTTTATTTATTTTAATT
Organism: Cymbidium sinense; assembly: GCA_021442155.1. Taxonomy (NCBI): domain Eukaryota; kingdom Viridiplantae; phylum Streptophyta; class Magnoliopsida; order Asparagales; family Orchidaceae; genus Cymbidium; species Cymbidium sinense. The sequence continues at coordinate 317,145,571 of CM038214.1, read as the reverse complement.
TATTTTATTTTTTATTTTTATTTTAGTTTATTTTTTAATTTCATTTAGTTTAGTGGTTAGGGTGGTTTAGGTTTTAGGTAGGTTAGGGTTTAGGGTTTTTAGGGTTTAGGGTTTATGGTTTAGGTTTTAGGATTGAGTTTTTTGTTTTTTTGTTTTTAATAGAGAACAAATTCAGATTCAATATTTCTTCTTTTTGATTTCAACAACCAAGTAACACACCATGTTTTCTATGACAGAAGTGATGACATTGATAAAATATGAGCATGCATAAGGAAAATATAAAACCCTAGATAACTAGAACAGTCTTTATTATAAAGATACAGTTGCATATGCAACAGATCAACAGATTGGATCAACCCTTCTTCTGTTTCTCCAATTCCCATCAGAACCACCCCATCCTCTCAACTAGCGGGATCCACCATCATATCCCTGATCTCTCTCTCAGCCACCACCGCAGCTATAACCTCCATCGGTCCTCCTGCCTCCATAATCACCACTGCTCTGACCACCATAACCATATCCACTAGCACCTCTAGATCCCCCACCACCACTGCGATAATGCCTCCTTTCGCCCACCAGAGACCCAGCCCGCCTGGTGATTTTAGATGGTATTTAATTTATTTAGTTACTTTATTTTAGTTTAGGTTATTAGTGGTGGGTGGGGTTGGGGTTTTTAGGGTTTAATGTTTACAATTTTAGGGTTTATTCTATAGGGTTTAAAGTATATGGTTAGGGTTCAAAGTTTTTTAGGATTTAGGGTTTAAGGTTACAAGCTTAGGGTTTTAAGTTTAGGGTTCTAGGTTTAGGGTTTTAAGTAGGTTTATGGTTTGGGGTGGTGTGGTAGGGTTTAAGATTTAGTCAAGGTTTTTTTTTTTTAAAATTAAACTAAAAGTTTACATTTATTTAGTATATTTAGTTTATTTTATATTTTTTATTTAGTTTCTTTATTTTATTTTATTTATTTATTTAGATAAGTTTTATTTTATTTTTAGCTTTATCATTATTTTATTTAGTTTTTATTATTTTATAATTTATTTTAGTATAGGTTTTATTTTATTTTATTTTTAGGTTTAGGTTTAGTTTATGTTTATTTTTTGTTTAGTTTTATTTTTTTTATTTTCGAGGTTTATGTTTTATTTTTTATTTTTAGTTTTAGGTTTAGGTTTCTATTTTATTTTTTTAGGTTTAGGTTTTAGGTTTTTATTTTAGGTTTATTTTTAGGTTTTATTTTTAAGTTTATGTTTAGGTTTATTTTTAGTTTATTTTATTTTATTTAGTTTAGGGTTTAGGTTTTATTTATTTTAGGTTTAGGTTTAGGTTTTATTTATTTTAGTTTATTTTATTTTAGATTAGGTCTATATTTATTTTATTTTGTTTATTTTAGGTTTAATTTTTTTTTAGCATTCGGTTTAGGTATTATTTTTCATTTATTTTTAGGTTTATTTTTAAAGTTTGGGTTTTTATTTAATTTTTAGTTTATTTTATTTCAAAATTATTTTATTTTTATTTTACGTTTAGTTTTTATTATATTTAGGCTTTTTATTTTTAGTTTTATTTTATTTTTTAGTTTAGTTAAGGTTTTTATTAATTTTATTTAAGTTTAGTTTTTATTTTTTAATTTATTTTTCTTTAGGTTTAAGTTTAGATTTAAGTTTAAGTTTAGGTTTCAGTTTTAGTTTATATTTTTATTTATTTTATTTTATTATTTATTTTATTTTTAGGTTTTATTTAGTTTAGGTTTAGGTTTTTAGGTTTTTATGGTTTAGCGTTTAGGGCTTATGGTTTAGGGTTTAGGGTTTAGGGTTTCTAGGGTTTAGGGTTTAGCTTTTAAATTTTTTTAGTTTATTTTATTTTATTTAGTTTAGGGTTTAGGTTTAGTCTATTTTAGGTTTAGGTTTAGTTTATTTTTTTTAGGTTTAGGTTATTTTAGATTAGGTTTATGTTTATTTTATTTTGTTTATTTTAGGTTTAATTTTTTTTTAGCTTATGGTTTAGGTTTTATTTTTTATTTATTTTTAGGTTTTATTTTTAGGTTTATTTTTAAAGTTTAGGTTTTATTTAATTTTTATTTAATTTTATTTCAGGTTTATTTTATTTCTATTTTATGTTTAGTTTTTATTATATTTAGGATTTTTATTTTTAGTTTTATTTTGTTTTTTTGTTTAGCTAAGGTTTTTATTAATTTTATTTTAGTTTAGTTTTTATTTTTTATTTTATTTTTTTTTAGGTTTAAGTTTAGATTTAGGTTTAGGTTTAGGTTTATGTTTAGGTTTTTATTTTATTTTATTTTATTTAGTTTTAGGTTTTTTATTTATTTTATTTTTAGGTTTTATTTAGTTTTGGTTTAGGTTTTTAGGGTTTAGGTTAGGGCTTATGGTTTAGGGTTTATGGTTTAGGGTTTAGGTTTGTAGGTTTTAGGATTTAGGGTTTCTGGGATTTAGGGTTTAGCAGTTTTAAGCTTTGGGTTTAAGTTTTAGTTTATGGTTTAGGGTTTTTAGTTTTTTTTTAACAAAGAACAAATTGAGATTCAACATTTCTTCTTTTCGATTTCGTCAACCAAGTAACAAACCAGGGAAGTGAGGTAATCAGATGACCTCCTTGGGGCTAGCTAAAGCCACATGTTCCTGGGATGTCCAGACATATACCCTTTACCATTTAATCTTATATAAATCAACACATGAATAGGGGAAAGAGAACTCAAAATTCATACACTTAAGCTATAAGCACGTGCATTTGTTATGTATTTATAACTTGCATCATAACACTTATTATTGTTCATTTATAAACTTTTGAAAAATACATTTGGATTTAATAGTGATAATTTCCACGCATATATTAAATTAATTCAACACATGCAAGCTTACATAAAGGAAATCCATTTTATTTTACTCGATTTTGAAAAGATGGATGCATGAATTCAAATGACATACCAAATTTAACATGATTGGAAAGAGGACAATCAAATATAAGCATGTGAATCATTCAACCAAACTAGTTCTTAATGACAATCAAATCAAATAAGATTATTTAAAGCAAACCAAAGCTTTTTTATTAATTAAGTTTTTGATTTGATTTGATTTAAAGAGGAGAAGAGAAATCATCCCTTGTTGTTTTAATCCCATTCCCACATTAGTGATTTGAATTAATTTAAGGAAATGTAATTAAGTTGAGTTTATGGGTTAATTAAGTTGAATGCTTAATTAGATGAATTAATTAACCTTACCTATGTCACCTTAAAGGAATTAACTAAATAATTACGAGCCAACATGATATGCATGGAAAATAAACTTGCAACGATCCTAGGAAATAAAAGGGGCCTAATGCAATTGGCTCATGATTAATAGTTAATTAGATTAAAGGACTTAATTAATTATTCTTATAGTTTTCCCACACATGTGGACTAACCATAATTTCATTAAACTCCATTAGGTTAATAAACACCTAAAGATCTACCCCATGATTTAATTAATTAATGTCTAATGTGATCATGATTTCAATTTAATTAAGTAATTTAATTAAATAGTTAAATCTTAATTAATTTCATTTTAAAAAAGGGTGAAATGAACTTAGGGAAAGGTGTCCCAACCCTATTCCTTAGTACACTTATAATTGAACAATGATTAATAAACTTACTTAACCAATTTATTACTGTTCATGGGATTAATTAATCAATAATTAACTTAAAAGAATAGTTAAGGTTTAATTATTTAATTTTTCTCATTAAGTCAGCAATAAATCCCAAGAAAACCATAGGAGTCAGAGATCATCCCATTAAATTAACCCACAAAATTTGGTATTAATTGCTCAAGTAATTAAGGAGTAATTAAGCTAATAAATTTTATAATTAAACCTTAATTAAATCTTAATTACTCTTTAAAATTAGTTAAGATCATTTTTTATTAATTCTCCTCTGAAATAGCTTTAAAATGAGTATTTATTTGCATTTTTTTTATTTCTCTATGACTTTTTATAATTTTTAGAAGTTTTAGCCATTAAAAATGATTAATTAAGCCTAATTAAAGCCTAATCCTATTGACGCCACGTGGTGCGCTGACGTGATGCACTTTCCACATGGCATCGTGGGATTGGATATTGGCGCCTATGTGGTGGCGGCAAATGCGCTATCTCATCCGCCATCTGATCTAAGATAGGATAGCTACGATTAATTCCACAACTTAATAAGATTAAATTAGATAGATCAAGTAGATCTAATCATGTCTGTCCATTCTAATCATGCAGAATGGATGGTGTGTGATCTAACGTCATGCAAGTGAGGGAGAATGGAGTCCATCTGCCATTGCTCACTTGATCAAAGCTTACTTGAGCTCGAATCAACTCTAAAAGGATCCCACACCTTCACGACATCTATCGGAGGGGATCCAACGATCAAGATCACACAAGATGCAAGTTATCTTGAAGAAGCTCCAACCCATTTTTGCCTAAATATCAATTTTAGAAGCGTACCTCACTGGAGCTCAACACCGATGGCTCGAACAATTGAGGAAGCTTCATATAGTGGATATGAAGCCCAGTTGCGCAACAATGGATCAATTCTCTTATGAAGTCACCTTCTGCTCGTGAAGCTTGGGAGATGATTCATTCTTGCTCAACGAGGCCTAGGGAAGGTGCGTGCAAAGTTAATTTGAGTTTGATAGAGAAATTAGGAAATTAAGTTAGAAATGAGAGTGTCCTATTTTGGGATGGATGGGAATGGCATTATTTGATCAAGGAATGAGCTTAGGAGCTTAGGGAATGGCTCTAGCGGGTCATCTTAGGTAGCTAGGGCTTTGAGAAAAGACTTTTGTGTGTATTTGAGTGCAAAATGTGGGAGTGTATACCTCCTTTCATCTTGATCAGACGGTGGGATCGGGTTTGGCTTCTAGTAACCGTCTAACCATTTTTAGGAGTCGTGGGTAGCAGGGAAGAGGTGAGCTGGCTTGACTTGGTAGGTCGAAGGTGTGGAGGTGGCTGCCAAGGAGGAATCATGGGGGTCCTATGGATTTCAAATGCTCCAATGGGGATGGTGATGTAATTTCTCCTCCCATGGGTCATGGTCGACCCAACCACCACTTGGGTTAGGTTGGCCAGTGTCCAAGGTGCCTAAGTGGACCATTGGGAGAGTACCAAGTGGCCAAGGAATGGAAATGACCACTTACATGGATGATTTTTCCCATGTGATGCCCTTGACCCAAGGGTAGAATGATCATTTGGCACTGGATTTGATTTGGATAGACTTGAAATGAGCCAAAATGGGTTAGCCCAAATTTCAAGTTAATTGGAGTTGATTTGGTTAAGTTTGGCTCAAGTTGACTCATTTAGGTCAAATTGAGTTAGGTTGGGCCAAGTTGACCAATTGTTCAAATTGGGTCAAATCAAGGGTTGGGTCAAGTTCATATGATCAATTGGGATGTTTTGGTTCAATTGGTTTGGTTTAGTTTGGCTTAGATTTGATTTTGGCTTATTTGAATTCATTTGGGTCAAATGAGTTATGTTGACCAATTTAACCAAATTGGCCAAGTTGGCTTGGGTTGGGTGTTGGTTTGGGTTAAGTTGACAAATTGAAGATGATTGTAGACTTTGGTTTCAAATAATTTGGTTTTGCTTTTGATGTAGGCCAACTTGAACCTTTAGGTCAATTTGGGCTAAGTAGGTCAATTGGGTTCAATTGGGTCCAATCAAGGCTTTGGTCAAGTTCAACAGTCAATTTGGAATGAACTTGAGCAATTACTATAATTAATTTGGTTTATATTTTGATTTGACCCAATTTTGTCTTTTAGGTCAATTTGGTTCAACTTGGGTCAAGAGGGCCAATTGGGTTAGGTTTGACTTAATTGTAGGTCAAGTCATATTCAAATATTGATTTTGATTTGGTATGAATCATTTGTTTCAAGGGATTTGGCTTAGGTTGCAATTTTGCTAGTTTGGGTTCATATGGGTAAAGGGGTTGACTTGGTTTGACCTAATTTGTGGCAATTGATCAACCTAAGGTGATCAACAATCATGATGGGAGTTTTTGATGGGATTAGTTTAATCCAATTTGGGTAGAATTAAAACTTGGCTCAAATAGGTCAAATTGGCTACTTTGGCTTAAGTAGACCAATCAGGTTTAATTGACTTGATTTTGGGTTGAGTTTAATTTAGTTGAGTTTATACATGGATTTGGGATTGGTGTATAAATTCAATTACAATTGGCTTGGGTTCAAATGGGTTTTGGTTCATTTAAATATTTCAAGTAAAAAGGGTTAAGTTGGGTTTAACTTGGGTTGATTTTGGTTTGGCTTGATGATTGCATATTCATTTATATTTATGAATATGATTAAAGGTATGATTGATTCATGAGAAAATCAATTGAATCTGGGTTTTGGAATGAAGGAATTTGGCTAAATCCTTGGAGTTGGGTCATGAGGGTTAGGTTTGGATTTAGATTTAGTTTGATTTAGTTTTAAGGATTTAAATGCATATTTCATTTAAATTTATGAAGATGACTGAAAATATGATTGATTTATGAGAAAAATGAATTGAGTTTGACTTGATTTGGATTAAGAATTGGCTAAGTCCATGGGATAGGTCATATGGATTAGGAAGGGTTTTGATTTAATTTGATTTAGTTTGATTTATTTTTAATCATTTGAATGTAGATATGATTTATATTTAGGAAGATGATTGAAGATATAAATTTATTATGGGAAAATCAATTGATTTTGGATTGATTTGGATTAAGATTTGGCTAAGTCCATAGGTTAGGTCATATGGCTTAGGAAGGGTTTCAAGTTTGGTTTTGATCATGGGCTTTAATCATTTGGTTTTGGAATTTGGGTTTGGATTTGGATTTGAATTTGATGTTTGAATTAAATTTGAGGTTTGGTTTGAGAAGGTGAACATGGAATGGATTTGGGTCGTAGGGTTGGTGGATTATATTAATTCCTAAGGCATAACTTAATCGTATGGTTAACCCTGCTAAGTCTTTAGGCTTAGGTTAAGTGTTTACCTAATTTTTAGAAGTGTCTTATGACTAGGGAAGTCTTAGTGTCTAGAAGACTCCTAAGTCTAAGATGAGAAGATTGAATCCGCACTCTAAAAGTGAGGTCAACAGGCCTTAGGCTTCATAGTGTCACCCTTGGAGATAGATGTTTAGAAGACCGAAGCCAAGTTTCACATTATAGATTCGGATACATCTTTCAACGCATTGCTTGGGAGACCATGGATACATGAGAACAACATAGTTCCATCCTCTCTACATCAATGTATGAAGTTTGTGAGAGGTGAGATCATTTACTATGTTAAAGGAGATCTGAAGCCATCCATAATTTATGAGGTCAGCATATATGAGAATGTCGCTTACTACCTCCCTCAAAATCAACAAGTCTATTCTTGTGAACTTGGTCAAAGTTAAAAAATAAAAAAAGAAAAAGAAAAATAAAGAGAAAGAGAAAAAGAAAAAGAATGAGAAAGAGGAAAGAGAAAATGAAAAAGAAAATAAAAGCGTGCAAAAATAGACTTGGAGCCTAACATTAGATTCCACCCACAGTTCGTTACTCCATTCAAACATATGGGTAGGACGACCTGACCTCTACTAGGTAGAGGAAGAGGCCAGTTCAAAGGCAGTCCCAGAGGTGGAAAACCTTATTATTGGCCACCCAATAGAAGATATGTCCCAGCTACAAAGGAGTACACGATATACATATAGACTTAAAACCTAGTTCATAGGATTAGTTTTATATGGTTAGCACATCAACCAACTCTTTTGAATAGTATATTCCTTTAGAGGTGGCACTTGACCCAGATAGTGATGAAGATTGGGCTCCAAAGTAAAGCATAAGTGTATCCAAGTCTATATGTGAAATGATTAGGCATCAGTTGGGAACCTTAGCTCTGACCCAACTTTCCTCTCAAAAAGCTAATGATTTGGTAGTTAAAGAAGCCCCAAAGTCATCAACAGGTGTGAAGACTCAGAGTTTCTTTCTAGGAGCATCATCCTCAAGTCAAGAAGATGATGTAGAACTTGAGGATGATTCTAATAAAGATTTAATAGAATTACCTTTAGATTGGTACTTGCCTTGTGTTCATAATTTAGCAAAGAAATGGTTAATCCCACATACTTGGTCAAAGCATAAGTTGGACTACTTTGAAAGAATATGGAAGAACAAATGCAAAAGCTCTTAATCAAGACTGGGACTAGGATTCGGTGCTGTGGGTCCAGTCAATGATGACAATTTATACTTAGTCATCACCAATCATTTGGAATCTGATAGGTTCTTTTCAAATTACATTAACTCATATGATGAGCTGTGCTTAGAAACTTTAGATGATCTAGATGATTTTGAATTAAAAGATGCACCACCGGAGTTTGAAGAAGAGATCAAGTCAACTATCCATGAGCTCAAGGAAATCAACTTAGGAACTGAAGAAGATCCACACCCAATATACATTAGTTCTTTGTTGAATGAAATTGAAACCAATTTTTTTTCAAAATTATTTAAATCAGTAGGTTTAGGTTTCTTTAGTTTATTTTTTATTTATTTTAGTTTATTTTATTTTTTATTTTTATTTAGGTTTATTTTTTTATTTATTTTAGTTTGGCTATTTTATTTCAGTTTATTTTTTAGGTTTAAGTTTATTTTTTAGTTGAGGTTTATTTTTATTTCATTTTTTAGGCTTAGGTTTTATTTTTTATTTTTAGGTTTAAATTTATGTTTTTATTCTATTTTTTAAGTTTGGGTTTTAGGTTTTTATTATAGGTTTATTTTTAGGTTATATTTTTTAGTTTAAGTTTAGGTTTACTTTTAGTTTATTTTATTTTATTTAGTTTAGGTTTAGGTTTAGTTTATTTTATGTTTAGGTTTAGGTTTTATTTATTTTAGTATAGTTTATTTTAGTTTAGGTTTATCTTTAATGTATTTTACTTTTTTTAATTTTAGGTTTAATTATTTTTAGGGTTTAGGTTTTATTTTTTATTTATTTTAAAGTTTTATTAATATGATTATTTTTAAGGTTTAAGTTTTAATTTAGTTTTTATTTTATTTTATTTTAAGTTTGTTTTATTTTTATTTTAGGTTTAGTTTTAATTTATTTAGGTTTTATTAGTTTAGGTTTTTATTTATTTTCTTTTAGTTTAATTTTTACTTTTTATTTTATTTTCTTTTTTGGTTTAGGTTTATGTTTAAGTTTAAGTTTATGTTTTTATTTTATTTTATTTTATTATTATATTTTGGTTTAGGTATTTTTATTTATTTTAATTTTAGGTTTTATTTAGTTTAGTTTTAGGTTTTTAGCTTTTTAGGGTTTAGGGATTAGTTTAGGGTTTAGAGTTTAAGGTTTAAGGTCTAGGTTTTATTTTTTTTAGTTTAGTTTATTTTAGTTTAGGTTTAGGTTTATTTTATTTTGTTTATTTTATTGTTATTTTAGGTTTAGTTTTTGGTTTTATATATTTAACACTACCTTTGCTAGTCCCAAGTCCGGATGTGAAAAGTGGAGGGTTGCGATAGGTAGTCGACAGCCAGCGTAAAACTTGTCGAAATAATCATGACTTGAGTCAATGAAATCATTGTGTTAATGCTAGGGCGTCCCTTGGAAGCGGCAGCTGTATGGCTTGAATACAATGAAAAATAGCAAGTGACGCTACACGGCGCCCAGGTGCAGTGTTAAATAAGCAATGGTTCCCACGTTATGGACGGATGCGGGCAAAGAAGTTAATCCATGAAACAATAATTAGGTTAGGATCTTGGAATATAGGTACTCTTATAGGTAAATTAATGTAATTAATAGATATTATGGTTCATATAAATATAAATATTTTATGTGTTCAAGAAACTAAATGAGTTGGGGAGAAGGCCAAGGAGATTGTTAGTTTAAGTTTTAAACTTTGGTATTCAGGTAGAAGTCAAACTAGAAATTGTGTAGGTGTGATTATGGATAAAAGTTTGAAGGATAATGTTATAAATATTAATAGATGTGGAGTTAGAATTATTGCTTCAAAGATTATTGTTGATACTAAGATTATCAATTTTATAAGTGTTTATGCTCCTCAAGTAGGTTTGGATGTAAGCTCAAAAGAAAATTTTGGAATGAATTAGAGGGATTAAAACAAAAGATACATCTTGAAAAAAAAGTATTTATTGGAGGAGATTTAAATGGACATGTTGGTAGAGTGGTAGAAGATTTTAAAAGTATTCATGGTGGTTATAGATTTGGAGTGACTAATGAAGAAGGTAGGACTATATTAGATTTTGCCTTAGCTTATGATTTTGTAGTTGCTAATACTTTATTTAAGAAAAGAGATAAACATATTATTACTTATAAAAATGGATCTAGTAAAACACAGATTGATTATTTTCTGATAAGAAAAATAGATCGTTTAGATTGTAAAGATTATAAGGTCATTCCAAGTGAAAATTTAAGTACCCAATATTGATTGTTAGTTTTAGATTTTAAGATGAAAGATTGTAAGAGGAAAAATATATCAAATTATTATTCTAGGAATAGATGGGGACACTTAAAGAACACAAATAAAAATATTTTTAAGAGCAAGCTACAAGAGCTTAGAATTTGGGATGTTCATAAGGAAGTAAATGTTATGTGGGAAAAAGTAGCAAGTGAAATTAAGCAAGTTGCTAAAAATATGCTTGGTGAACTAAAAGGAAAAGCTTCTTTTAATAAAAAAAGTTGGCGGTGGAGTCAGAGTGTGCAAGAAAAGATAAGAAATAAGAAGCATTGTTATAAAACTTAGTTTAGATGTAAAAACTTAGAGAATTGGGAATGATATAAAGTGTCCTATAGAGATTCCAGGAAAGCAATATATGATGCAAAAAAATTTAGCTTTTAGTAATTTATACAATAGATTAGATACCAAAGAAGGTGAAAGATGTATGTATAAGTTAGCCAACCAAAGACATAGGAGAAGTCAAGATTGAGTTCAAGTGAGGTGTATTAAGGATGAAAATAATAAAGTGCTTTTCTTGGAAAATGATATTGAAAATAGGTGGATAAAGTATTTTGATAAACTTTTCAATGACGGATCTAAAAGTACGATTGATTTTAGCAACCATAATACCCTTAAAAAATAGAGAATTTTATTTTTATCATCATATTAGTAAATCTGAAGTTAGATAAGCTTTAAAGAAAATGAAATGTGGAAAAATAGTGGGACTTGATAATATTCCCATAGAAGTGTGGAAATGTTTAGGAGATCAAGGAATTTCTTGGCTTATAAATCTTTTTAATGTTATTTTAAAGACTAAAAAGATGGCAGATGAGTGGAGAAAGAGTTTATTGGTTCCTATATTTAAGAATAAAGGTGATGCACAAGAGTGTGCAAATTTTAGAAGAATTAAGTTAATGTGTCATACATTAAAATAATGGGAGAGAGTAATTAAGCATAGGTTACGATGTGATACAAAAGTTTCTCACAATCAGTTTGGTTTCATGCCAGGTAGATCTACTATGGCTGTTATATATTTGTTTGGAGGATTGATGGAGAAGTATAGAGAAAGTAAGCATGATCTACATAAGATATTTTTTGATTAAGATAAAGCTTATGATAAAGTTTTAAGAGATGTTCTTTGGAGAGTTCTAGAATAGAAAGGAGTTAATATTGGTTATATTCAAGTCATTAAAGATATGTATACTAAAGCTATTACTTGTGTCCAAACACAAGGACAATTGACAAAATATTTTCCTATTTCAGTTGGATTATATCAAGGATCAACTTTAAGCCCTTATCTCTTTTTACTTTAGTTATGAATGTTCTTACTAGGCATTTACAGGAAGATGTACTTTGTTGTATGCTTTTTGCTAATAACATTCTTCTTGTTGATAAGACTAGAGAGGGAGTCCAAGAGAAACTTGAATTATGGAGGTCAACTTTAGAGTCTAATGGTTTTCATTTAAGTAGATCTAAAATTGCATATATGGAGTGAAATTTTAGTTGTAGAAGTTCTAGTGGTAGTGTTGTGACATTAGGTGAACAAGTCATTAATAAGAGTGAGTGATTCAGATATTTAGGCTCTATTGTTCAAAATGATCGTGAAATAGATGGAGATGTTATTAGTAGAATTTAAGTTGGATAGTTGAAGTGGACGAATGCATATGGCCTATTGTGTGATAGAAAAGTTCCACTTAAACTTAAGGGAAAATTTTATAAGATGGTGGTAAGACCTGTAATGATTTATGGTGTAGAATGTTGGCCAATAAAAGAGAAGCATAAGACTAAGTTAAGTGTTACATAGATGAGGATGCTTAGGCGGATTATTGGCTTTACTCTTAGAGATAAAATGTGAAATGAGTATCTTTGGGAAAAAGTTGGAGTAGCTCCTGTGGTAGATAAGATTAGAGAGAGTTTCCTTAGATGGTTTGGCCACATAAAGCGTCGATCGTCCAATGACCCGATTAGGAGAGTAGATGCATTAGATTTTCCATATGTTAAGAAACGTAGAGGTAGACCTAAAAGACTTGGTTAAGATGTATATAAAATGACCTTAGTATACTTGAATTAAATGAGAATTTGACACATAATAGGATACAATGGAGACAAATGATTCATGCAGCCGACCCCACTTAGTGGTTAAAGGCTTATTATTGTTATTGTTGTTGTTTAGTTTATTTTAGTTTAGGTTGAGGTTTATTTTATTTTAGCTTTAGGTTTTTTTTAGTTTAGGGTTTAGGTTTTATTTATTATTTATTTTTAGGTTTTACTTTTAGGTTTACTTTTTAGGTTTAGATTTTTATTTAGTTTTTATTTTATTTTATTTTTGGCCTATTTTATTTTTATTTTATGATTAGTTTTTATTTTATTTAGGTTTTTTATTCTTAGGTTTACTTAATTTATATTATTTTAGATTTTAATTTATTTTATTTTAGTTTAATTTTATTTTTTATTTCAATTTTATTCTAGGTTTAGGTTTTTATTTTATTTTATTTTTTATTATATTTAGGTTTAAGCATTTTTATTTTCTTATTATTCAATTTTATTGAGTTTAGGTTTAGGTTTTTAAGTTTTTAGGGTTTATTGTTTAGGGTTTAGGATTTAGGGTTTAGGGTTTAGGGTTTAAGGTTTAAGGTTAGGGTTTAAAGTTTTGGTTTAGGTTTAGTGTTTAGGATTTAGGATTTTTTGGATTTTGGGTTTAAGATTTAGGGTTAGTTTTAGGGTTTAGGGTTTTAAAAAAAAAATAAAGTAAACCAGTAGGCTTAGGTTTATTTAGTTATTTTAGTTTATTTTTTATTTACTTTAGTTTATTTTATTTTTTATTTTTATTTAGGTTTATTTTTTATTTAGTTTAGTTTATTTATTATAGGTTTATTTATTTTAGTTTAGACTTTTTTTATTTTAGTTTATTTTTTATGTTTATGTTTATTTTTTAGTTGATGTTTATTTTTATTTTATTTTTTAGGCTTAGGTTTTATTTTTTATTTTTAGGTTTAGGTTTAGGTTTTAGGTTTTTATTTTAGGCTTATTTTAGGTTTTATTTTATAATTTAAGTTTAGCTTTATTTTATGTTTATTTCATTTTATTTAATTTAGGTTTAGGTTTAGGTTTAGTTTACTTTATGTTTAGGTTTAGGTTTTATTTATTTTAGTTTAGTTTGTTTTAGTTTAGGTTTATCTTTAATCTATTTTATTTATTTTATTTTTATTTCAGGTTTATTTCTTTTATTAATTTTTAAGTTTTATTTATAGGATTATTTTTTAGGTTTAGGTTTTCATTTAGTTTTTATTTTATTTTATTTTAAGTCTATTTTATTTTTATTTTAGGTTTAGTTTTTATCTTATTTGAGTTTTTTTTATTTTTTTAGTTTAGTTTAGGTTTTTATTTATTTTATTTTATTTCAGTTTTTATTTTTTTAATTTAATTTTATTTTTTCATTTGGGTTTAGGTTTAAGTTTTAATTTATGTTTTTATTTTATTTTATTTTGGCTTAGGTATTTTTATATTTATTTTTAGGTGTTATTTTATTTAGGTTTATGTTTAATGCTTCTTAGGGTTTAGGGATTAGGGTTTGTTTAGGGTTTAGGGTTTAGAGTTTAGGGTTTGGGGTTTAGTGTTTAGAGTTTAGGGCTTAGGTTTTATTTATTTTAGTTTAGTTTATTTTAGTTTAGGTTTATGCTTATTTTATTTTCTTTATTTTATTTATATTTTAGGTTTAGTTTTAGGTTTTATTTTATTATCTTTATTTTACTTTTTATTTTAAGTTTAAGGTTTAGGTTTTATTTTTTATTTATTTTTAGGTTTATTTTTTAGATTTGAGTTTTTATTTTATTTTATTTTTGGTAGGTTCAGTTTGTGGGTTTGGGGTCTAGGGTTTAAAGTTTAGGGTTAGGGTTTAGGGTTTAGGGTTTAGGGTTTAAGGTTTAGGGTTTTAAGGTTTATGATTTTAGGGTTTAGGGTTTAGGTTTAGGGTTTAGGGTTTTAGGGTTGCAGGTTTTAGGGTTTTGTGTTTTTTTTTTTTTTTTTTTGGGAAACCCCATTATATGATGGTATTTTATTGCCACAAAAAAAAGGTTACAAGGTCCTTAAAGGGGATAAACTCAAACCTCGCTCAAAGAGCTACAATCGACTAAGGAGTAAATCCCCATCTAAGTACATCCAAGAGCAAAAGCGTTAAAGCAATCAAAAGATACAAGATGATTAACATAATAAGCTAAAGAAAGGATAAGACCAATGCTCGATGGTTGTAAGAGTGCTTGGTAATATGGAGCAAACACAAGATAAAGAGAGAAACACTTGCAAAGTTATAATGAGAGAGAGATTAGAACAGTTAAGGTAATACAGACAAAAAGATAGAAGGAAACAATATAATATGAGTATGATAATAAGAAAATGTGATAGAGAAGGCTTAGGCTCAATCACACCACATTGGGGCAGATGCAAGTATGAGCATCCAAACTTCAGCAGAAGGGTTACATCACAAGAGCTACTACCAAATCAAAAAGGAGTGAGAACATCACAGCCATCATAGCCAACAAACGTGAGAAGGAAGCACCATTGTTGATATACTTGTGAGCTTTATTACACGCAAACCTAAGCAAAATCATATCTAAAATATATAGGTAATTGCTAAGAGCTGAAGGGTAAGGAGTCTCATTCAAGAAAATTATCATCCATATAGCCATCTTGACATGAGAATACATAAACATAAGTGAGTGAGCCATCTTAGCCAGAAGCTCATGAATAGCCATATTCAAGAAAGAAATTAGTTTAGCATATAATCCCTCCATAAGAAAATTGCAGAGGAGACAACTAGCTGAAAACCTATTAAATAAGTCAATGAGCCTATAATTAACACCATCCAAATCACATGAGATGTAAATGAATCTTTCAAGTCAGAGAAAACAATCCGAAACAATCCCCTTATTAATATCCCGGAGAAAGCAATAGTAAAGGAAGACATCATAGCTCAACAGGAATGAACTGCAATTAACCAAAATTAGCACCGAGAAAAAATAGTTGGGACGGCGGCTCAATAGCGACATTAGGCCACCATTGATAATCCAGATCAACAATCAATCCAGAGAACAGGACAGCAAAAGGCAACAACATCCAAGATAGGAAGGGACTAAACTAGCCATAATAACATTCTTTCAGAATAAATTGCTCAAAAAAAATGCACCAACCAGTCAGATAGCAGGTGATGCAGATCGGGAAAAATAGGAAATAAATTTCACGGGCTAATGGAAAGCCAACCCCAACAAACTAACAACATTGGGACCCGCCATAAAAGGATCAACAGTGAATTGAAATGTGTCTCAACATTAAAATCCATATAGCAAAGATGGCAACTTCAAGCATGGCAGCAAGCCAAGAGAGAACTAAATCATAAACAGAAAAGACGTAAACAGCTCATAATACCACCCCTTAATAATAGAGATTATAATCCAAGGAGTAAGCACTAACCAGACCGGTCCCAGATTAGAAAAACTGGGAGTCCAAATGGTTTTAGGGTTTTGTGTTTAGGGTTTAGGGTTTAGGGTTTAGGGTTTAGGGTTTTAGGGTTTAGGGTTTTTGTTTAGGGTTTAGAGTATAGGGTTGGCATTTAGGGGTTAAGTTTAAGGTTTATTATTTAGGCATTAGAATTTTTGGGTTTTGGGTTGAGGGTTTAGGGTTTAAGGTTTAGGAATTAGGGTTTAGGGTTTAGGGTTTTTTTAAAAAAATTAAGTAAACCGGTAGGTTTATGTTTATTTTGTTTATTTATTATTTATTTGAGTTTATTTTATTTTTTATTTTAATTGAGATTATTATTTTTAATTAATTTAGTTTATTTATTTTAGTTTATGTTTTTTAGTTTAGTTTATTTTTTAAGTTTAGGTTTATTTTTAGTTGAGTTTTATCTTTATTTTATTTCTTAGGTTTAAGTTTAGATTTTTATTTTATTTTTTTAGTTTTAGGTTTTAGGTTTTTATTTTAGGTTTTATTTTTTATTTAGGTTTAGGTTTTTTTAGTTTATTTTATTTTATTAAGTTTATGTTTAGGTTTAGGTTCAGTTTATTTTAGGTTTAGGTTTAAGTTTTATTTATTTTTGTTTAGTTTATTTTAGTTTAGGTTAAAATTTATTTTATTTTGTTTATTTCATTTTTATTTTATGTTTAGGTTTTTTTTTTAGTTTAAGGCTTAAGGTTTTTTTTTTTATTTATTTTTAGGTTTATTTTTTATGTTTAGGTTTTCATTTAGTTTTTATTTTATTTTATTTTTGGTTTATTTTATTTTTATTTTATGTTTTCTTTTTATTTTTTTAGGTTTTTAATTCTTAGGTTTAGTTTATTTTTTTGTTTAGTTTTGGTTTTTATTTATTTTATTTTAGTTTATGTCCATATTTTATTTTATTTTATTTTCTACTTTAAGTTTTTATTTTATTTTATTTTCATATTATATTAAGGTTTAGGTATTTTTATTTGTTTTTTATTAGGTTTTATTTAGTTTA
Organism: Cymbidium sinense; assembly: GCA_021442155.1. Lineage (NCBI taxonomy): Eukaryota > Viridiplantae > Streptophyta > Magnoliopsida > Asparagales > Orchidaceae > Cymbidium > Cymbidium sinense. The sequence goes on along the minus strand of CM038214.1, from coordinate 317,128,661 downwards.
GGTTTAGGTTTGTAGGTTTTTAGGGTTTAGGGTTTAGGGTTAAGGTTTAGGGTTTAAGGTTTAGGATTCAATGTTTAGGCTTTAGGGTTTAGAGTTTTTAGGGTTTAAGGTTTAGGGTTTAGGGTTTAGGGTTAGTTTTAGGGTTTACGATTTAGGGTTTAAGGTTTCTGATTTAGGGTTTAAGGTTTAGGGTTTAGTGTTTTGGGCTTTTTTTTAAAATTAAGTAAACCTATAAGTTTAGGTTTATTTAGTTTATTTTTTATTCATTTAGGTTTATTTTAATTTTTATTTTTATTTTTGTTTATTATTTATTTTTATTTAGTTCAGTTTATTTATTTGAGCTTAATTTATTTTAGTTTATTTTTTAGGTTTATGTTTAGGTTTATGTTTATTTTTTAGTTTAGTTTAGTTTTTATTTTATATTTTAGGTTTAGGTTTTATTTTTTACTATTAGGTTTAGGTTTAGGTTTTTATTTTATTTTTTTAGGTTTAGGTTTTATGTTTTTATTTTAGGTTTTTTTGGGTTTAATTTTTAGTTTATGTTTAGGTTTATTTTTTGTTTATTTTACTTTATTTGGTTTAGGGTTTATGTTTAGTTATATTAGGTTTAGGTTTAGGTTTTATTTATTTTAGTTTATGTTTATTTTATTTTGTCTATTTTATGTTTAGGTGTTTTTTTAGTTTAGGGTTTAGGTTTTATTTTTATTCATTTTTAGGTTTATTTTTTATGTTTAGGTTTTTATTTAGTTATTACTTTCTTATATTTTATGTTGATTTTATTTTTATTTAACGTTTAGTTTTTATTTTGTTTGTGTTTTTTATTTTTAGGTTTATTTTATTTTTTTAGTTTAGTTTAAGTTTTTATTTATTTTATTTTAGTTTAGTTTTTATTTTTTATTTTATTTTATTTTTATGTTTAGATATAGGTTTAGGTTTTGGTTTAGGTTTATGTTTTAGTTTAGGTTTAGTATATTTTAGGTTTAGGGATTAAGTTTTATTTTTTATATTTATTTTTAGGCTTTATTTTTATGTTTATTTTTTAAGTTTAGGTTTTTATTTAGTTTTTATTTAATTTTATTTTCAGTTTATTTTATTTTTATTTTAGGTTTCATTTTTATTTTATTTAGCTTTTTTATTTTTATTTTTTTGTTTAGGTTTTTATTTACTTTATTTTACTTTATTTTTATCTTTTATTTTAGTTTCTTTTAAGATTTAGGTTTAAGTTTAGGTTTTGGTTTAGGTTTTAGTTTAGGTTTTTATTTTATTTTATTATTTTATTTTTTTTATTTAGGTTATTTTATTTATTTTATTTTTAGGTTTTATTTAGTTTAGGTTTAGCTTTTTAGCTTTTCAGGGTTTAGGTTTAAGGTTTTTAATGTTTAGGTTGTAGGGTTTGGGGTTTAGGGTTTAGGGTTTAGGGTTTAGGGTTTAATTTTTGGGGTTTAGGGTTTAGGGTTTCAGGGTTTAGGGTCCAGGGTCCAGGGTTTTTAGGTTTAGTGTTTAGGTTTTAGGTCTAGGGTTCAGGTTTTAGTTTAGGGTTTAAGGATTTTGGTTTTTTTTTTTGCAGAGAACAAATTCATATTTGACATTTCTTTTTTTTTATTTCATCATCCAAGTAACACACCAAGTTTTCTATGACACATACGATGACATAGATCAAAAGTGAGCATGCATTGAGCAAATTGAAGACCCTCGATAACTAAACTATCTTTACTGTAAAGACAGTTCCATATGTAGCAGATCGAATCAACCGTTCTTCAGTTTCTCAGATTCCCATAATAACCACCCTGGCCTCTCAAGTAGCAGGATCCATGATCATATCCTCAATCTCTCACTCCGCTAACACCAAGGCTGTAACCTCCATGGCTCCTCCCACCGCCATAGCCACCATTGCTCTGACCACCGCCTCCATATCCACTAGCACCTCCAGTTCCCCTGCCACCACCATAATAATCACCACCTCCACCTTCGTCTCCATCACCACATCTAATCTGAGCCAGTTTGACAGTGATGTTCTTGCTGTCAAGGTTCTACCCATTCTTAGGGTTTAGGGTTAGAGTTTTAGGTTTAGGGTTTAGTTTTATTATTTAATTTGGTTTAGGGTTTGGGGTTTAGGGTTTAGAGTTTAGGGTTATGGTTTAGGGTTTAAGGTTTAGGTCATAGGGTGTAGGGTTTATGGTTTAGGGTTTAGGGTTTTAAGATTTATGCTTTTAGGGTTTATGGTTTAGGATTAGGGTTTAGGGTTTAGGGTATACGGTTTAGGGTTTTTGGTTTAGGGCCTTTTAGGGATTAGAGTTTAGGGCTTAGGGTTATAGGTTTAGGGTTGTAAGTTTAGGGTTTACGGTTTAGGGTTTAGGATTTAAGGTTTCAGGTTTTTTTTTAAAAAAATAATTAAGCAAACTTATAGGTTTAGGTTTATTTAGTTTATATAATTTATTTTTTATTTATTTTATTTTATTTATGTTTAGTTTTTATTTTTATTTAGTTTAGTTTACTTATTTTAGGTTTATTTATTTTAGTTTAGGTTTTTTATTTTAGTTTATTTTTTTGGTTTAGGTTTAGGGGTTTTTTACTTGAATTTTGTTTTTATTTTATTTTTTAGGTATAGGTTTTATTTTTATTTTTAAGTTTAGGTTTACATTTTTATTTTAATTTTTTAGGTTTCGATTTTAGGTTTTATTTTTTAGTTTAGGTTTAGGTTTATTTTTTGTTAATTTTATTTTATTTAGTTTAGGTTTAGGTTTAGGTTTAATTTATTTTAGGTTTAGGTTTTATTTATTTTAGTTTAGTTTATTTTACTTTATGTTTAGGTTGATTTTATTTTGATTATTTTATTTTTATTTTAGGTTTAAGTTTTTTTTTTTAGTTTAGGGTTTAGGTTTTATTTTTTTTATTTATTCTTAGGTTTTATTTTTAGGTTTATTTTTTAGTTTTAGTTTTTATTTAGTTTTTATTATATTTTGTTTTAGGTTAATTTTATTTTTATTTTTCATTTATTTTTATTTTTTTAGTTTAGTTTAGGTTTTTATTTATTTTATTTTAGCTTATTTTTATATTTTATTTTATTTTATTTTTATGTTTGGTTTTGGTTTTTATTTTATTTTATTTCTTTATTTTATTTAGGTCCAGGTTTTGATTTATTTTATCTTATATTTATTTAGTTTTAGCTCAGCTTTAGTTTAGTGTTTAGGTTTGGGTTTGTGGTTTATGGTTTATAGGTTTTGTGGTTTAGGGCCTGTGGCCTAGGGTTTAGGGTTTGGTGTCCGTGGCCTGGTTAGGATTTAGGGTTTAGATTAGGGTGGGTCAGTGCCTAGGGTTTAGTAGGTCTGGGTCCAAGCTCTATGCAGGTAAACTTTAGGGTCAGGTGCAGGGTGTGCATGGTGTAGGTTAGTGGTTTGGGGTGGGTCCCTTTAAAATCAAGCAAACCAGTTTTAGGTTTAGCTCAGGGTTTAGGGTTTTATGATCTTAGTGTTTATGATCTAGGGTCAGTTTAGGTCAGTGGCCTAGGTTTTAGACTCAGGGTTTGGCCTAGGATCATGGTTGGTCCGGTCTGGGCCAGGGCAACCTAGGGTAGGTTCCTGGCTAGTTGTGGCCTAGGGTTGGGTTGTGAGGTCACTGTAGGGTTAGCCCATGGTAGCAGTATCAGCCACAAGCCAGCATCAGGCTCAGCTCAGTGTAGGATTTGGGTGTTAGGGTTTGAGGGTTTAGGGTAGGGTTGGATTTAGGGAGTAGGTTTAGGGTTTAGGGTTTAGGTTTTCTTTAAAAACAAAATTAAGTAAACCATTAGGTTTAGGTTTATTTAGTTTATTTTAAATTTTTTATAGTTTAATTTATTTTTTTTTATTTATGTTTATTTTTTTATTTTTATTTAGTTTAGTTTATTTATTTTAGGTTTATTTATATTAGTTTATTTTTTAGGTTTAGGTTTAAGTTTAGGTTTATTTTTTAGTTGAGTTTTATTATTTTTTTTTAGGTTTAGGTTTTAGGTTTTTATTTTAGTTTTATTTTTAGTTCATTTTATTTTATTTAGTTTAGGTTTAGGTTTAGGTCTAGTTTATTTTAGGTTTTTGTTTAGGTTTTATTTATTTTAGTGTAATTTATTTTATTTTAGGTTTAGGTTTTTTTTATTTTTTTATTTTATTTTTATTTTAGGTTTAGGTTTTTTTTTAGTTTAGGTTTTATTGTTTATTTATTTTTAGGTTTGTTTTTTAGGTCTATGTTTTTATTTAGTTTTTATTTTATTTTATTTTAGGTTTAATTTAATTTTATTTTACATTTAGTTTTTATTTTATTAAGGTTTTTTATTCTTAGGTTAATTTTTTTTTTTTAGTTTAGTATAGATTGTTCTTTATTTTATTTTATTTTTTAGTTGTTATTTATTTTTGTGTCCAGTTGGTTTAGTTTAGGTTTTATTTTATTTTTTATTATTTATTTATATTTTATTTTGTTTTAGGTTTATTTAGTTTAAGTTTAGGATTTAGGTTTTAGGGTTTGGGTTTAGTTAGAGTGGTAGGGTTTGTGGTTAGGAAGGTGGCTTTGGAGTGTTTGGGCTTTAAGGTTTAGGGTTTTAGGGAGGACTGGGTTTAGTGTTTAGGGATCAGGTCTCAGGGGTTTAGGTTTTAATGTTTAAGGTTTAGGGTTTAGGTTTAGGTTTAGTTAGGGTTTAGGTTTAGGGTGGTGGTTTTATTTTAATTTTTTTATTTTTTTTATTTTAAGGATTTAAAGTTTATTGTTTATGGTTTAGGGTTTGGGTTTAGGTTTTAGGTTTAATGTTCAAGTTTTAGTTCATGTTTATTTTTAAATTAAGTAAACCGGTAGGTTTAGGTTTTTTTAGTTTATTTTAGGGTTTAGGGTTTAGGGTTTAGGGTTTTTGGTTTTTGGTTTGGGGTTTTGGGTTTGGGGTTTAGGGTTTTAGAGTTTAGGGTTTAGGGTTTAGGGTTGTAGGTTTAGGCTTTAGGGTTTAGGGTAAGGGTTTTTTTTTGGAAATTAGGGGAATTTTATTACCACAAAGAAAAGGTACAAAGTCCTTAGAGGAGGCAAATCTCTAAGCTAATTCTCGAAGAGCTACAAAAGATCCAAGGAGATAAGCCGCCTAGCTAATATAATAGATAATGAAAGGAATCTAATCAAAAAGGAAATAGAGAACGACAAAAAAATAATCCTTGAAATCAGTAGCAATCTTCCTCCGTACCTTATGAAACCAGCCCAATCCAGCAGCAATGGTCTCCCAACCTGAACCAGAGATCTACAACAAGCTTGAAAAGAGATTAGTACAAATAATGAAACAATTAAATAAGCATAGATAATAAGAGCAAATAGAAGTTAAAAGATGAAGAAAAGGCTCAAGCTCAGTTATAATCATCTTAAAGAGCAGCACCATATGTAAGCATCCAGACTTCAAGTGAAGGGATACAATTAAATATAGCACTACCATCCAAAAGAGGGAGTGGGAAACATCATGGCCATCATTGCCAGCATACCTCTTGTTGCACCTTGTCCAATGATGATCATCACAGAAACCTGCATAAGAAGTCAAACAACAAATATAGCCACAAAAGACTAAGCAGTCAACTATAATAAGCATAGTAAAGCAGATAAGAAGGTACCCCATCAATAAAGTTTTAGGCCATAGGGAGCACCACCAAAGCCCCCAAATATTATCTAGCTTAATAGTAAAATTAACATCAAGAATGATAAGAAATAAGGCATCCAACAAACTAGAAAAGGGTAGAGATTCAGCGACAATCCAGAAGCAAAAATTTCAGCAGGTAGAAACTAGAAAAGAATAATAGGAAAGGAGATAGCTAGTGCCATAGATAGACTTGACACAATCAGAAAAAATGTAACAAAGTAAATACTCTTTAGACCAAACCAACCAGCTAGAGCACCCAATCCAAGCAGCCAACAAGGTAGTCCACCTTGTGAGCAACAAAAATAGCCAAGGATTTAAATCAGTGGAGTTAGACCCAGCCGGATGCAAGACAAAAAAAGTCTTCCAATCTGGAATATTGAAAATACCCCGAGGGAAAGCCATAGTGAGCAACCACCAATCCCAAATCAAAGACAGGATAATCCAGTTAAAACAACTAGATACAACAGCCAAAAATGAACATGGTAAAAACCTTGTAAAATTAAAGATAATCCAATAGCTAGAGACAACCACAATAAAAAAATGAACAGAGACAACATCAGCCCAATCCAAAACACCTCCAACCAGTACTTAGATGCCTTCCAGTTTAGAATACCAATTAAAAAGAGAACTTCATTATTAGAGGAGGTACACCAATAATCAGACAATATAACAAGACAGAAGCGGCCAAAATAACACTCATCCATAACAACATAAAAGAAAAGGTAGAAAGTTACAAAAAAATCTCCAGACCATAACCATAGGCATAGAACAAGGAGCCCTAATGGCCACATAACTCCTTATAGCTATAAGAGCAAAGACCACAACACCACTGCTATCAACATCCACTTTTCAATGAGCAAACCCCAACCAAGATGGTCACACCCCAAACAACATAATTAAAGTCCAGAAGGGCTACAATAAGTGGGAAGGATGAGACTCAAGAGAGAAATTACAAACAAATCAACAGGAATTACTAGCCCAATCAGCAAACAATAAGGAGATAGAACATCAAACCATAGCAAGAAGGACACAAGATCCGCAAGAACAACACCTAAAAAAGGGAAAGACCCACATCTAGGTAACAACAGACAATATCCAACCAGAGAATGCAGAGTAAAAAAAGAAAGCTGCAGAGAGATCCAACCAAAAAGGAAATCCACACCAAGTAGATGATAAGCAAGATCCAACCACCACCTGTAGCCAACACCACTACCGGTATGGGAGAGAAAGCAAACCAAAAAAAAAAGGAATAAAGAAAAAAAAATGACTGGAAAGACAACCTCAACCCATCCAAAGAATGGGATGATACCAAACAGAAAAAATAGAAATAGGTTTAGGAGAAGAAATAAATAAAGACCAAAGTAGCATAAGGTAAATCCAAAAATAAGCAAAACCAATAGCAAGTGGAAAGCTAAAGCCCCACAAGAGGATAAAAGATTAAAAGCTTCTAACATATGACAAACCCATTTTATCAAGATTCACCAGACCCTTTAAAAGGAAAGGGATGTCATCATTAGAAAACATTTGCAAAGAAGAAAACTTGGATCCCAAATTGGCAAGAAAGTCAGCACAAGAATTGGCTTCCCTATAGATATGAGAAATTTGAAAATCTAGGTTAGCAAGAAGCCTCTTAGTATGATTAAGTAAATAAAACACTTAAGCATTACCATGAGCATCAGAGTTAGAGTAAGTGTAAAAGGAGGAGGGCATCAACCTCAAACTAGATCTTATGAAAACCAAGTTGTAAACAAATAGAAATACCATGATAAAAACCTTTTAGCTCAAAAAATAACACAGAATAAGGCTCTAAAGGCACAGCAAAAGCAGAGATAACATTCCCACTATAATCTCTCAAAATACCACCACATCCATGATAACCATTACAAACTGAGCCATCAGTGTTAACCTTAATGAATTTACAATTAGGTTTAATCCAGTATATAATTTTCATGGTAGGAGAGACATTACAGGTGCGGATGTTAATCCCAAAAATGAAGGCCGTAAACTTACACCCTTTATAACTATAATGAGTAAGAAGATTAGATTTGAAAAGAGATATAATCTAATATTTGGCTCTAGTAATAATACGATGATAGTTCATAGGAACACTACAATGCTTAGCATCATTTCTCTCCATCCAAATATACCAAAGAATAGTAGTTGCTAAAATAATTTTAACATGTCCCTTAGAAGTATGAGAGAAACGGGCTTCAAGAAGTTGCATAACAGAAAATGAACCATTAAAATGGAAAGAGTTAAAAATATTATCATATCAATTCCACACTCTAGTAGTAGTAGGGCCATTCATAAAAACATGATCCACTGTTTCAATGTGATGGCAACAGTATCATTTAGAAGGGAAATGGAAGCCTTTTTTTTAGAAAGTAGCATTCAAAGGGATATAATACCTCAGAGTGCTCCAAGTTAAAATCAAGAATGAAGTAAGAACAGAATAATTCTAGATTTTAGTAAAAACCAAAGACTGTTGATTTTTAAATCTGATGAAATGCCAAACATCTCTAAAAACAAAATCTCCATAAGAAGAATTTTTAAAGAGAATTTGGTCGGGTTCAGTAGGGAAAGGGAAAATTTTATGGATTTTGTCAATTATCACCTTAGGAACAAGGGTATTTAATTGATCCACATCCCATTTATTGTAGTAATTAACTAATTAATCTTAAGCATCATAGTGGAATGCATATTGAACAAGGAATCAATAGAACCTAGCCCCAACTAATTATCTTGCCAAAAGAAAGAAGAACAGAATTGACACCCCAAGAAATAAGGTTCTCAACATTCCATTTGATGCTACAAAGTCTTCTCCACATAGGAAAATCCCTAGATTTGAAAGCACAAATGAGGAGATGTTTTCCCTGACGATATTTAGCAAGCACAAACTTAGACCAGTAACTTTGATTATTTCTAAAATTCCACCACATTTTGCATGAAAAAATAGTTAATAGAATACTCTAATTCTTTTCAACCCAAACCACCTTCATTATTAGTATTACAATAGTTGTGCCAACTAGCCTAATATAACCTTTTAGGAGAAGAGTTAGAACACCAAAAAAATTTATCAAAAATTATATTGATTCTCTTAATAATAGAATGGGTAAGAACAATGAAAAGAGATCTAGAAAGATACATGTTAGGCATATTACTAAACATTTGCTCAAGACATCTAGAAAGATATTCCACAACAATAATGAAAAGAGCAAGAGAGAGAGAGGGTCCCCTTGCCTTAGCCCATGAGAAGAAGAGAAGAAACCATGAACTTCACCATTGAGAAGCAAAGAAAAATAAGAATTCTCAATCCCATTCTTAATTATATTAATAAATTGATTAGAGAATCTAAATAAAAACAAGACTCTATAAAGAAAAACTAACCAATATTATCATATGCTTTGGAAACGTCAACCTTAAAAAGCAGGTTTCCATTGTAAACTTTGGCATTTAAATCATGGATTATCTCTTGGGCTAAAAGAACATTATCAAAAATGGATTTCCCTTTAATAAACCCAGTTTGATTGGGGGAGATAATTTTAGGAAGTAGGATACCCAACCTTTTAGCCAAAATTTTAGAGATAAGCTTATTAAAAAAAGAGCAAAGGCTAATCGGCCTAAAATCACTCCAAATTTTAGGATTAACATTTTAGGACTACCCTTAAAGAAATCAAGAACAACTTTAACTAAGTCCCCTTTAATGAAAAACCAACAATTATAGAAAAAGAGGGTAGTGTAACCACCAGGGCCAGCCACAGAGTCTGTATTCATACTTTGCAAAAAGTCAACAATTTTAGATTCAGAAGGTAAGGAAGAAAGCATCTTGTTATCATCATCAGAAATGAGATTAGGGATAACTTCAGGCCAAGAAATATCATCATGAGAAACATTTTTATTAAGAAGCTCTTTATAAAAGGAGACAATAAAATCAATAAGCTCCTTGTTATCCGAACACCAAAACACTATCATTAGTTTTAAATTTATGAATGTGATTTAAAGCCTTTTTTTAACCAAGCATGAAAATATTTTTAGTATTACTATCACCATCAGATATCCATTTCATGGAGGATTTTTTCCGCCAATGTGTCTACTCCATGTCTTGATAACATGTTAACCTATTTTTAGCTTGAGCCAACAAATGAATTTAAGAAGGGTCATTAATAACAACATCTTCCAAAACTATAACCTCATTCTCCATTTATTTAATATTGACAAAAAGGTTTTTAAAATAATATTTATTCCACCAATTAAGGCATTGTTTGAGTATTTTTAATTTGAACCACAATCTCCTCATCCTAGAAATAGAATCATCAGGATGGAGAGGTTCTCCCCAGTTACTAGCAACAACATCCAAAAATTCCTCATCCATGAGCCACATATTTTCAAAGTGAAAGGAGATAGTAGAGGTGGGTTTAGTAGCACTCAAATTCACAATGATAAGTAAGGGAGAATGGTCCGAAAGGGTTCTACTTAAGTGCTCCATAGAATTACTAGGAAGAAGGTTAATCCATAAATGGTTAAAAATAACCTGATCTAACCTTTGCCAGAGTCTATAGTTATTCCAAGTAAACTGAGACCACTAAAGCCAATATCAGTAAGATGACAATCAAGGAACATGTTATTAAAATCTTCCATTTAAAATAAGTTTGGAGAATTACCACCAACCCATTCAAAGGAAGAGGAGATAGTATTAAAATCCCCACCGACAAACCAAGGAGCATTAACCGAAGAAGAAAAATTAATAAGATCATCCCAAAAAAACCATCTACCATTTCTATTACAAGCAGCATAAATAAATGAACCAAAATAATACCAATTATCATAAGTAATCTTAACATTCACAACATGGAAAAAATCATCCAAAACTTGCAAAATAAAAGGAATATTCCAAAAAAATCCAAATTTTATTGCTCGAATTAATAAAGAAATTACCAAAACTAGTCTTTCTGGCAATAGAAGGAATGTTAGAAAGAAGAATAAAAGGTTCTAATATAGACAAAAAAGAAATGTTATGAGAATGAACTAGATTTCTAATTTTATTTCTAACAGAGAGGGTACCAATCCCTCTCACATTCCAAATTAAGAAAAAAATCATTTATTTTTGGGAAAAAGAGCCAAATCTAGTAAATATGGGAAAGTTAGGAAATTTAGATATAAGTGTTTTATTTTTCTTTCTAAAAATCATTTGTAATTTATTATTCATATCCACAACATCACCATCAGATAGAGATTGTTCAAGGATATGCTTGGGATAAGGTTGCATCTTTAAAACATCATTGTATGACACTTCACATTCTTCCAAATCATTATTATTTTACAAAATTGGATTAGAAATTAGTGCAACATTAGATGAAGAAATAGGAGTAGGATTAGAACCGTTTAAAGCACAAGTACTCAAATCAGGATTAGAAAATTTATCCTCAGTAAGCTCACCAATTAGACCCTTATGAGGGATCTCATGTTCTTATATTATAGGTTACAATGAAGCAAGAACATAATCATTTAAAATCAAATCATCATCCATAAGTTTCAAAAACTTATTATTGTCCATATTATTACCAATATAATTGTGATTCAAATGGATAGGTTCATTAGATGGTAAAGCATCCTTATTCACAAGAGTGACATCCAAAAGCTGATTAGGCATAAGAGCTGTAGCCTTGTCAAAAGGTGCAATGGGAGGATCAAGGAAATGACCCTCGCCTTCAGGTAATGAGTTATCCATTGGAACAACTTTCTGTGGTTTAATCGATGGCACCTTAAGATTAGGATTCGAATTAATATGCACTGGTTTGGGTTTCTTAAGGAGATGATGAGCCATAAAGCAATCTGAAACCCCATTACCATGAATTTTGCAATTGGAACAAAAAAATAGGAAAATTCTCAAAAATCCACTTTTTGGAAATATCCATATCTCTCTAATCCTAGAAAATTTCTTTTGGAAAATTTTTAGTTATATCCAACTTGACTAGGATTTGAGCAATAGAGGGCCTGGTGTTAGAAGCAAGTGCCTGATCAAATTGAAGAGGATGACTGAATAGCGCACCCACATTAAAAAGAAACTCATGATTAATGAAATCAACACATAGATTGGGAAGAGAGATCTAGACAGGAACTATAAGAGATTCCTCCTTAATATTAAAATGAGGCATCCATTTCAATAATCGTATCTCACAATTAAAAACAAAATATGAGCATCGAGAGAAAACCCAAGAATAATTTAAATCATTTGAAAGCTAAATTAAGAGATGTCGTGAATCGATCAATCCAATAGAGAAAATTCCAGAGAGTTTCAATCTATGAAAAATTGATCAAATATTCTCCAAAGTAGGGCAGTGCAAAGCAAATTTACCCACCAACGTGAATTCAAAAGGTTTCACAAGCTTTTCCATAAACAAATTAGAACACACTATCATAGGAAAACCCCAAAAGGCGATAAAGATAAGCTCGAGATACTCACCAGCATTATTGACCTTACCAGTAAGAACATTCTTCAAAGATTTTGAAGTCATCAAAGGAATTTAGCCAGAGACTCCCAAGGAGTTAGAAGCTTTCAAGGGAGTAGCCAAAATGTCAAGATTTTCTCATGGGGAAGTAGAACGAAGCCATGATCAGCAACAACACATGATAGGAGAAGCTGAGAGCCAAGCTAAGTCATCGAAATGGAAAACTAGCCAAAATGTCCACAGGAAAATTCATAAATGAGATGCACCTCCATAGGGGAAACAAAAATTGCTAGATTACCCAAAAAAATGGAGGAGAGAGAAGATGCTTAAGAGAATGAGGTTTAGGATTTAGGTTTAGGGTTTAGGGTTTAGGGTTTAGATTTTAGGGTTAGGGTTTAGGGTTTATGCTTTAAGTTTTTTAGGGTTTAGGGTTGTAGGTTTAGTGTTGTAGGTTTAAGTTTTAGGGTTTAGGGTTTATTTTAGGGTTTAGGGTTTAGGGTTTATGATTTTAGGTTTAGGGTTTTTTTAAATTAAGTAAACTAGTAGGTTTAGGTTTATTTAGTATACTTAATTTTATTTTTTATTTTTCATAAATTTTATTTTTTTATTTTTATTTAGTTTAGTTTATTTATTTTAGTTTATTTTTTTATTTTTAGGTTTAGGTTTATGTTTTTTTTAGTTGAGTTTTTTTATTTTATCTTTTAGGTTTAGGTTATTATGTTTTCAGGGTTTAGGTCTTAGGGTTTTAGAGTTTAGGGTTTAGGGTTAGGGTTTAGGGTTTAGTGTTTAGGCTTTAGGGTTAAGGGTTTTTATGGTTTAGGGTTTAGGGTTTATATTTAGTGAGGGGTTTATTAGGTTTAATTTTAGGTTAGGTTTAGTTTAGGTTTATAAATCATATTATTATTTTAGTTTTTTTATTTTATTCTTTTCTAAATTAAGTAAACTAGTAGGTTTAAGTTTATTTAGTCTATTTAGTTTATTTTTTAGTTATTTAATTAATATTATTTTTATTTTTATTTATGTTTACTTTTTTATTTATTTTTAGTTAATTTATTTATTTTATTTAGTTTTTTATTTTAGTTTATTTTTTAGGTTTATTTTTTAGTTAAGTTTAATTTTTATTTTATTTGTTCTTTTAGGATTTATGTTATTTTATGTTTAGGTTTAGGTTTTTATTTAATTTTATTAGGTTTAGGTTTTAGGTTTTAATTTTAGGTTTATATTGAAGTTTAATTTTTTAATTTAGGTTTAGGTTAATTTTTAGTTTATTTTATTTTAATTCGTGTAGGTTTAGGTTTATATTTTATTTATTTTAGTTTAGAATTTTTTAGTTTAGGTTTAGTTTTTTTTAGTTTATGGTTTAAGTTTCATTTTTTATTTATTTTTGGGTTTTATTTTAGGTGTATTTTTTAGGTTTAGGTTTTAATTTAGTTTTTATTTTATTTTATTTTTGTCTCATTTTAGGTTTATTTTATTTTTATTTAACATTTAGTTTTTATATTATTTAGATTTTTTATTCTTAGGTTTATCTTAATTTTTTAGTTTAGTTTAGATTATTATTTGTTTTATTTTAATTTATTTTTATTAGCTTATTTTTTTAGGTTTAGGTTTAGGTTTTTATTTTATTTAATTTCTTTTAATTTATTTATGTTTAAGTTTTTTTGAAATTTTATTTTAAGGTTTTATTTAGTTTAGGTTTTTAGGGTTTAGGGATTAGGGTTTAAGGTTTAGAGTTTAGGGTTTAGGGTTTAGGGTTTAAGGTTTAGGGTTATAGGATTTTGGGTTTAAGGTTTAGGGTTTAGGGTTTAGGGTTTAGGATTTAGGGTTTAAGGTTTTTTAGGGTTTAGGGTTTAGGTTTAGGGTTCAGAGTTTAGGGTTGTAGGTTTTCGGTTTAAGGTTTAGGGATTGGGGTTTATGATTTAGGATTTAGGGTTTATTTTGGGTTTTGGGTATTTTAAAAAAGAAAATTAAGTAAATCGATAGGTTTAGATTTATTTAGTTTATTTAGTTTATTTTTTATTCATTCTAGTTTACTTTATTTTATTTATTTCAGTTTATTTTTTATTTTTATTTAGTTTAGCTTATTTATTTTAAGTTTATTTATTTTAGTTTAGGTTTTATTAAATTTAGTTTATTTTTTTAGTAGGTTTATTTAGTTTTTTTTTTTTAGTTTAGTTTATTCATTTTATTTTTTAGGTTTAGGTTTTATTTTTTTATTTTTAATTTAGTTATAGGTTTTTATTTTATTTTTTTCAATTTTTGTTTTACGTTTTATTTTAGGGTTTATTTTTTAGTTTAGTTTTAAGTTTATTTTATTTTATTTAGTTTAGGTTTATGTTTAACTTTTTTTTTAGTTTAGTTTATTTTAGTTTAGGTCTAGGTTTATTTTATTTTATTTTTATTTTACGTTTAGGTTTTTTTGCTAGTTTAGGGTTTAGGTTTTATTCTTTATTTATTTTTAGGTTTATTTTTTAAGTTTAGGTTTTTATTTTATTTTATTTTATTTTAAGTTTATTTTATTTTTATTTTACATTTAGTTTTTATTTTATTTAGGTTTTTTATTTTTAGGTTTATTTATTTATTTAGTTTAGTTTATGTTTTTATTTATTTTATTTTTTATTTTTAAATTTTATTTTATTTTTTAGGTTTAGGTTTAAGTTTAGGTTTTTATTTTCTTTTATTTTATTTAGGTTTTGGTATTTTTTGTCTATTTTATTTTTAGATTTTATTTAGTTTAGATTTAGGTTTTTAGGTTTTTCGTGTTTAGGGTTTATGGTTTTGGGTTTAGGGTTTAGGGTATAGGGTCTAGGGTTTGGGGTTTATGGTTTACGCTTGTAGGTTTTAGGGTTTAGGATTTAGGGTTTAGGGTTTAGTGTTTAGTGCTTTAGAGTTTAGGTTTTCGGGTTTAGGGTTGTAAGTTTAGGGTTTAGAGTTTAGGGTTTAGGGTTAGTTTTAGGATTTAGGATTTAGGGTTATGGTTTTATTTATTTATTTATTTATTTTTTATTTTTAATTTGTTTATAAATTAAGTAAACTCGTAGGTTTAGATTTATTTAGTTTATATTTTTATTTTATTTTCTTTATTTTTTATTTTGATTTAGGTTTATAACAATTTTTATTTAGTTTAGTTTATTTAATTTAGTTTAGGTTTTTTATTTTAGTTTTTTTAGGTTTCAATTTAGGATTATTTTTTTGTTTTTTTATTTTATTTTTTTGGTTTATGTTTTATTTTTTGATTTTAGGTTTAGGTTTAGGTTTTTATTTTATTTTTTAGGACTAGGTTTTAGGTTTTTTTATTTCTATTTTTAGATTTTTATTTTTTAGTTTATGTTTAGGTTTATTTTAAGTTTTTTTAGTTTTATTTAGGGTTTAGGTTTAGTTTATTTTAGGTTTAGGTTTAGGTTATATTTATTTTAGCTTAGTTTATTTTAGTTTAGTTTTAGGTTTATTTTATTTTGTTTTTTTATTATTTTTAGGTTTAGTTTTATTTTTTAGTTTTATTTGGGTTTATTTTATTTTAGGTTTATTTTTAGTTTTAATTTTAAGTTTAGGGTTTATTTAGTTTTATTTTATTTCATTTTAGGTTTATTTTATTTTAAACTTACATTTAGTTTTTATTTTATTTAGGTTTTTTATTCTTAGGTTTATATTAATTTTTTGTTTAGTTTAGGTTTTATTTAGTATATTTAGTATTTATTTATTTTATTTATTTTAGTTTTTTAATTTAGGTTTTATTTTATTTTATTATTTTATTTTATTTAGGTTTAGGCTATTTAATTTATTTAGGTTTTAGCCAGCCTTTAGATTTTATGGTTTAGTGGTTTAGGGAGGGAATGGTTTATAAAGGGTGGGTTTTGGAGGGTTTAGAGCTAGAGTAGGTGTGATAGGAGGGTCAGGGTCTTAGTTTAGGGAGGTTTAGGGTTGGTAGTGGATGGTTTAGGGTTGGGAGTGGAGGGTTTTAGGGTTGTAGTGTGGGTTGGTTTAGGTTTGGGAGTTTTATGGTTTAGGGTTTAGGGTTTTGGATTTAATTTTTTTTAAATTTAAGTAAACCAATAGGTTTAGATTTATGTAATTTTTTTTTTGTTTATTTTAATTTTAATTTTTATTTAGGTTTATTTAGTTTATTTTTTATTTATTTTAGTTTATTTGATTTTTTATTTTTTTTATTTTTTATGTTGATTTATTATTTTTATTTTGTTTAGTTTATTTATTTTAGTTCTATTTATTTTAGTTTTATTTTTCTTAGTTTAGGTTTTTTATTTTAGTTTATTTTTTAAGTTTAAGTTTAGGTTTATGTTTATTTTTTAGTTTAGTTTTATTTTTATTTTATTTTTTTAGGTTTAGGTTTTAGGTTTATTTTTAGGTTTTTTTTAGTTTAGGTTTAGGTTTATTTTTAGTTTAATTTATTTTATTTAGTTTAGGGTTTAGTTTAGTTTATTTTAGGTTTAGGTTTATATTTTATTTATTTTTGTTTAGTTTATTTTTGTTTAGGTTTATGTTTATTTTATTTTGTTTATTTCAGGTTTAGGTTTTTTTTTACTTTAGGGTTTAGGTTTTATTATTTATTTATTTTTAGGTTTATTTTTTAAGGTTAGGTTTTTATTTATTTTTTATTTTATTTAGGGTTTTGTGCCGCCATCCTTCAAGATCTTTGATGGTAGTGGGAACCCACGATAACACATTGCACACATTAGAGCTAATACTTTGCACTCCTTATTTTAGTAATCTGTGTTGCATTTGATTAGTACGCCGAACTGCCTAACAGTTCGATGAAGAATTTTTCTGAGTTGGAGCTCATCTTCATCAAGAGGTTTGTTGGAGCTCAGCAGAGGGTCATTATAAGCGACCTTATTGTAGAGAAATAGAAACTCAATGAGTCCCTTATTGATTACATTCTCAGGTGGCATAACATGTGCATGAATTGTGAACCATAGCTGTTCGAACAGCATAACATTGAGATTCTTCTAAATAATATCCATGGCCCGATCGCCTTCAAGCTTAAGAGCTTTTCCATCAAAACATTCAATAAATTAATCAACAAGGCGACTAACCTATAAGAAGAAGCCAAATAGTTTCCCTTTACCGACCAATCATCTAGGCCCAAGCCTCAGAAGGTGTTTGAGATGAAGTTAAGGATAGTTGTGCTAGTGGACAAAGGGAAGCAACTAGCCAGAGTCCAGTAAGAGAGACTACGAGCTCAGTAGCCTCTTTTGCCACCTCCTCTTCCACCACCTTAGCCATCATACCGGCCACTGCAAGCACCACAATGATTTCCACCACCTCAAGAGCCTACCCAAAGAATGGTATTCATATCCATTGTAGGTACTTTCCACCTACTCTTGTTGATATATTGAATAAGCTATATTCATTCAAGAGGGACGTAGTTAGGAAAATCCTTAAGAATATCTTAAAGAAACCTGACTTTAAGTTACCAGAGCCTAAGAGGCCAGAGGAAGTGGGCGAGAGCGATGATCCTAGTTATTTCCCCTACCATTGCATATTAGGCCATGTATTAGAGGATTGTATCACTTTTAAGTACTAGCTTGAGCAAAACTACAAGTTGAGAGCCATAGTTATCCCTAAAGAATGCTTATTAGAATAATCATCCAGTTCAATTAGAGTAATCCTTGGGGATACTTGCGATCCTCTAATATCAAGAAGCTTTTCTTGTATGTGCCTGAAGTAGCTCAAACCTCCAACACCATGGAAGGTTGGCTAGCTACAAAGGACAACTCGGGGAGGGTGTCAGCCCACCAGTAGCAGCAGCGCACCATACCTGTCCGGGATAGTCCAATAGCATAGCTATTATCCGAGTCCAATACTCCCTCCACCATTACAGCTACCACCTCTTCTGCTAGCTCCTCTTCTACCGGCAAGAGCATTGTATCTGCGGATAAGGGCACTAAATCCCTTACTCCACTTACTTTACTTGATTTCTATCATGTACCTCCACCCAAAAAGAAATTAATGAAGAAAGCTGATTCTACTTATATATTGCCTACTTCTGATGCTCTTGATTTTATTCCTATTGAAAGCTCTCTGAGTCTAAATAAAAATAATAGCTCTAGTAGTTCTAATCCTTTCCTTTCTGAGTGGTCTATCCTTCTCTCAATCAATCATTCACCTCTTGAGATTGACTTGGAGTCAACTACTCGGAACCCATAAGAGAACCTGTAGGTATGCCCGATGAGAAGGTAGAACTTTCCACAAGCTCATCATTCCAAGAAGTCACTATTGTCAACCTATGTAGTTGCAAAGTTCTACCTCCTAGGGGATAAGGGCAAGTAAGTCATTGGTTTGAGTGAGCAGATAGTCACTCCATAGGATGCTCCACCCATGGATTTGCTTATGGAGGACCAAGCCATAGTTGATTACAATGTCCTAGCTCACCTTAGAAAGTTTTCAGCTAAGTTAAGCATATACTATGCCATTGTATTATCCAAAGAGATGAGGGAATCTCTAATCAAGGCTATACTTGATCTAGAGATATGCTTAGCTCAACGGACTGCTACTAAAGAGAAGGCATGCCACTCGAAGGACATCTTAGGAGTTACATTCAGTGATGAAGACTTACTCCTAGGGATGATTGAGCACAACCGCTTTACATGTGGATGTTGGTGATACAAAGTTATCCAGAGTTTTGGTTGAGTGTGTATTAGTCAACATTATGAGTCTAAGAACCCTTGCCTACTTGAGGATTGACATCTCCAAACTCAAAAGAAAGGATGATGTTGAGAGGATTCAATGAACAAGGTGAGAGGGCTTGTGGTGTTTATTTTGGATGGAGGGACATGTAGGGGGGTACTTTTGAGGTGATCGGTACAACATTGAGGTATGATGTACTATCTCAAAGATAGATACATCACCCTATAATGGACCTAATCACATAAAAAGACCAAGGCATGATGGGTCTTCAATGTACAGAGATTTCTCCCTTACTTTACATGGATAAATAAAGTAGGGTTTATATTAAACCAGGTTCTTAAGTTTCCTATGGTGGAATGCCTCTATAGTTAATTACATCTCAGAAAATAGAATTTTCTAAGAATACTCTTGATTAAAGTAGATAATTATCATCTCTAAATATTTCAAGGTTAGACTATCAAAAGATTGGTTGTATTTGGAAAATAAACTAGGAAAGTTCAAGGAGAAGACTTATTTTTGGAATCCAGATGAAATAAGTAGGAAATGCTCATGATACTAAGAAGCCTAATGATCATTCCAATCTATCCTATGGTTGGGCTTTATAATTTTGAAGTTGAGGAAATTTATATGTTTTGAGTTGAAATTTAATTAGATTACTAGGCTTATAATCCACCAAAATAAAGGTTGTGGGAATGCCTAAGAGGTGAGGATTTATGCTCATAGCCCAAAGAAATAGCTACCTCAGATCCTAAATCTAGGGAGTTTAGTATGAGCTAAAGCATGACCTAAATCTAAGCATGTGGACATAAGGGTTTACCTCCATAAGAGAGATAAATTGTCTAACTGACTTATAATGAAGCCTAACTCCTCCTATGATTTTAAAACCATGTAGTCCAGTATTATGAATTGCAAGATAGCTAGGGTTGTTATTTAATTAGAAAGATACTAGAGCATGAGTGGTATGAGCATATGACTTAATCTATAGATGTAAAATATTTTTAAATTTAATTTCATTTTAGACACATCATTTTGACAGAGGCTTTAGGATTTCTTATGCCTAAATGCATGATGAAATATGTTATAGGTCTAGAAGAAGGTGTTCTCCACCATAAGGATGCCCTCGCAGGTCAAGCATTCCATTATCGTGCAAAGATGGAGATCTTTCATGTTCAAGAGAGAAAGAATATGCTTGCATGATGTGAAACATACAACCATACAGCTAAGGGGTTTCTAAATATTTTAATTATTTTATTTATATCTTAGGCTTTATGATGAGGTTATGAGTTGTTTAAAATTTAGTTGTGAGTGATTAGTTTAACAGAAAAGTTATTTTTATCCTAAGAGCCTAATCATATCCAAGCCACACATTAAAGCATCAATCATTTAAGAAACTATGAAAAGCATGCCATCTAATGCACAATGTAAACATAACATCAAATAATTATATAAACTATCATAAAAGAATAAAAGGTCAGTGCGGTCAGGTACCTACATACAACCTGAAGAGAGAAAGATGGATAGCTGAGCTCTACCTTTATACAACCTACAATATGAAAGAATATTTATAATTGTATTAAATGCTATGGGGGTCTTCTTTCTTCATATCTCCATTCATGATTTGGATGGTGCTTGCTTCAAAGGCATCACATGGCACCCCAGGACAAAGCCCTCTGGCCACTGCTCATCCTAATCCCCTATAGCACTAATCGTAATACCAATTGAAAAAATTACATTTATATGGGAAAAGTAAATCTCTCTACACCTACAAAATAGATGTTAGTTAAATATACATATAATCCCAAGTAGTTTTATTTATATTTTGGACATAGCACCCTACACATGGGTAACTAAGCCCACCTATCCTAACTTGGATTATGCTTAAGGATTTAAGCAACCAGGAAAAATAGCATTCACATTGATTTTTAAGCATCCCTTAAACATAATCCCCTAGAAAACATGATTAGCTAATATTGGCCTATCATCTAGTCTACAAAGCATACACCCTAACATCCAATCTAAAATAATACATCATAAAATACATATACATCACATCATACAATCCCCTAACTTAGAGGGTGACTTAATTCTAATGTGTATTAAGGCTTGTGTGGTAAGTCTTGTTAGGCATTAGTGTTGTATTTTCTAAGTGTAGAAGGATTCAATTTAACATAAAAGGTTGATTTCACTTGAAGTAGTTTAATTGATTTGAGAATTTTAATTTGTGTTTTCTTTTGTTTCATTTGATTACACTTAGCAACTAAGTGTTATAAAGAGAGAAAAAAATGATTTCCTTCTTTCATCCCTACCTTAAGTCACTTTATAAAGTATATTAATTTGATTTAATTCTCTTTAGTGAATGGCTTATTAAATAATTTAATTAATCCTATGTTTAGGTTCACTTTAAATAATCTTATTCAAAATGAAAGGCATCTTAAGATTAATTTAATTGAATTATTACCACATGACATATATTAAATCATTCCTTTCCATCACATGTAACATGCATATGATTTAATTCTAAGTATATTTATACATGCAACATATTTTAGCACACTTAAATGATGAATGTATGTGTATGTTTAATTTATATTTTATTTGATTGAATTATTTAAACATATTAATTAAAACTTTATCCAAATTCTTAAACAAAAAAGACATAAGAATGAAATTAAATAGCATGTGCCATTGTTAAACTGGAAGTGAGGTAATCAAATGACCTCTTGAGCTAGCTAAAGCCTTATTCAAGACTATATACCCATTTGCATTCAAACATATGAAATTGTATACATGAACATAGGAAGTAAGCTCCAAATCATATGGCTAATTAATTCTCAATTATGAATGCATGCAATTTTAATGTAAAATGGGATTTTCATTCACTAATCACATATACATATACATGTACAAAGATATAGGCAAGTACATATTATTAAACCAGAAGTGAGGTAATCAAATGACCTCCTTGGGGCTAACTAAAGCTCAGTATTCTGGATGTTCAAACTATATACTTTTCTTTTGGACACAGATGGATGTATACATAAATGAGCGAAAGAAAACCATTCAAAGATTGTATATTTGTTTTTGATTGAATCATTTATATATATGAATTAAAGCTCTATCCAAATTCTAATGTTGAAATACATAAGAATGAAATCAAATGGGTACATGTCATTATTAAATAAGGGAAGTGAGGTAATCAAATTAGCTCCTTGGTGCTAGCTAAAGCCTCGTGTTCTCGGGATGTCCAAAATATATACCCATTACCATTCAATCTTATTTAAATCAACACATGAATATAGGAAAGGGAACTTAACATTCATAAACTTAAGCTATAAGCACATGCATTTCTTATGTATTTATAACTAGCATCATAATTCATATTATTATTCATTTATAAACTTTTAAAAAATGCATTTGGATTTAATAATGATAATAGCTATGCATATATTAAATTAAATCAACACATGCAAGCTCACATAAAGTAAATCCATTTTATTTTACTTGATTTTGAAAATATGGATGCATGAATTCAAATGACATACCAATTTACCATGATTGGAAGGAGGATAGTCAAATATAAGCTTGTGATTTATTCAACCAAACTAGTTCTTAATGACAATCAAATCAAATAATAATATTTAAAGCAAGCCAAAGCTTCTTTATTAATTAAGTTTTGAATTTGATTTGATTTAAAGAGGAGAAGAGAAATCATCACTTACTATTTTAAACTCATACCCACATTAGTGATTTGATTTAATTTAAGGAAATGTAATTAAGTTGATTTTATGGGTTAATTAAGTTGAACCCTTAATTAGTTGAATTAATTACTTACCAACCTTAAGTAAATAAAAGCATGAGCCAAATGATATGCCTACAATAATATTTAATTAGATTAAGAGATTAACTAAATTACTCTTATGGTTTTCCCACATGTGGACTAACCATAATTTCATTAAACTCCTTTAGGTTATTAAACACCCAAAGATCTACCCCATGATTTAATTAATTAAGGTCCGATGTGATTATGATTTCAATTTGATTAAGTGATTTAATTAATTAGTTAAATCTAATTAATTTCATTTTAAAAAAGGGTGAAATGAACTTAGGAAAGGGTCCAACCTATTCCTTAGTTCACTTAATGTTGAATAATGATTAATAAACTTAATTAACCAATTTACTACTGTTCATGGGATTAATTAATTATTAATTAACTTAAAAGAGTAGTCAAGGTTTAATTAGTCAATTTTCTTAATTAAGTGAGCAATAAATCCCAAGAAAATCATGGGAAGTAGAGGTCATCCCATTAAATTAACCTACAAAATTTGGGATTAATTGCTCAAGTAATTAAGGAGTAATTAAGTAAATTAATTTTATAATTAAATCTTAATTAAACCTTAATTACTATTCAAAATTAGTTAAGATCATTTTTAATTAATTCTCCTCCAAAATACTTTTAAAATAAGTATTTATTTGTATATTTTTATTTCTATGATTTTTTTATGATCTTAGAAGTTTCACCATTAAAATGATTAATTAAGCCAATTAAAGACTCCTATTGTGCCATGTGCACGAACGCGACATGCTTTCCATTTGGCATCGCATGATTGGCAACTAAAAACCTATTCGACTCAATGCCTATGTGATGATGGTGGATGCATTTTCTTGTCTGCCATGCGATTTAAGATCAGACCACTACAAATAAGCCCATAGCTTAATAGGATTAAATTAGATCGATCTAGCGGATCTAATCACGACTGTCCATTTTGATCATGCAGAACAGACAATGCGTGATCTAATGTCACATGAGTGAGGGAGAATGGAGTATGTCCTCCATTGCTGACTTGATCTGAGCTCACCCAGGCTCAGATCAACTCCAAAAGGAGCCCACACCTTCATGACATCGATTGGAGGGTATCCAACGGTCAAGATCACATGAGATGCAAGTTTTCTTCAAAAAGCACCAACCCATTTTTGCCTAAGGATCAGTTTTGGAAGCATACCCTACCTGAGCTCAAGACCGCTTGAATGATTGAGGAAGCTTCATCTAGTGGAGATGAAGATCTGTTGAGCAGCAATTGGATCAATTTATAGATGTTCACTCAGAAGGCCATGAACCGATGATTTGGAGCTCGACTTTGATCGAAGTCCCACCTCCGGTGCTTGGGAAACTTGGGAGAGGATTCGTTCTAGCTTGATGAGGACTAGGGAAGGTGTGTGCAAAGTTAATTTGAGTTTGATGAAGAAATAGGGAAGTTAGGTCAGAAATGGGAGTGTTCTATTTTGGGACGAGCAGGAATGGCATTTTCTAATAGAGGAATGAGCTTGGGAGCTTAAGTAATGGCTCTAGCGAGTAATCTTGGGTAGCTAGAGCTCTAAGGAATGATTTTTGTGTGTGTTTGAGTGGAAATGAGGGGGGTGTATACCATGTTTCATCTTAATCAGATGATGAGATTGGGTTTGGCTTATAGTGGTAGTCTAGCCATCTTAGGGAGTTGTGGGTGGCAGGGAGGAGGTGAGTTGGCTCGGCTTGGTTGGTTGAAGGTGTGAAGGTGGTTTCCAAGGAGGAATCATAGGTGTCTTATGGGTTTCAAATGCTTCAATGGGGAGGGTGAGGTGATTTCACCTCCCATGGGTCATGGATGACCCAACCACCCCTTTGGTCAAGTTGGGCAGTGTCCTAGGTGCCTAGGTGGACAATTGGGAGAGTACCAAGTGGCCAAAGAATAGAAACCACTTACGTGGGAAATTTGTCTTGTGTGATGCCCTTTCCTTAAGAATATAATGATCATTTAGCATTGGATTTGATTTGGGTAGAATTGAAATGATCCAAAAATGGGTTAGCCCAAATTGCAAGTTAATTGGAGTAGATTTGGTTAGGTTTAGCTCAATTTGACTCATTTAGGTCAAATTAGGTTAGGTTGGGTCAAGTTGACCAACTGATCTAATTGGGTCAAACCAAGGTTTCAGAAAAGTTCATATGATCATTTGGGTTATTTTGGTTCAATTGGTTTTGTTTAGTTTGGCTTAGATTTTATTTTGGCTCATTTGAATTCATTTGGGTCAAATGGGTTAAATTGACCAATTCAAGGCCAAATTAGGTGTTGGTTTGGGTTCAGTTGACCAATTGAAGATGATTGTAGGCTTTGGTTTCAATTAATTTGTATTTGGTTTTAATTTAGGCAACTTGATACTATAGGGTTCAAACATGGCTTTGGTCTAATCATGGCTTTGGTGAAGTTCAACAATCAATTTGGAATGAACTTTAGCCATTAGTTGCAATTAATTTGATTTATAGGTCAATTTTAATCAACTTAGGTCAAGAGGGCCAGTTGGGTTTGGTTTGACTCAATTGAAGGTCAAGTCATATTCAAATATTGATTTCGATTTGGTATGAATCATTAGATTCAAGGGATTTGGCTTAGGTTGCAATTTATCTAGTTTGGGTTCATATGGGTAAAGGTTTGACTAGATCAAATGACCAAGTTGACTTGGTTTGACCCAATTTATGACAATTGATCAACCTAGGGTGATCAACAATCATGATGGGAGGTTTTGTTGGGCTTGGTTCAATCCAATTTGTGTAGGATTACAACTTGGCTCAAATAGGTAAAATTGGGAACTTTGGGTTAAGTGGACCAATTGGGTTTAGTTGGCTTCATTTTGGGTTGAGTTTGATTTAATTGAGTTTATATATGGATTTGGGATTGAAATATAAATTTAATTGCAATTGGCTTGGGTTCAAATTGTTTTTGGTTCATTTGAATATTTCAAGTCAAAAGAGTTAAGTTGGGTTTGACTTGGGTTGATTTTAGTTTAGCTTGATGATTGTTGATTTCATTTATATTTGTGAATATGATTGAAGTTTTGATTGATTCATCAAAAAATAAATTGAATTTATGTTTTGGAATGAAGGAATTTAGCTAAGTTCATGGAGTTGAGTCATGTGGCTTAGGTATAGATTTTGATTTGGTTTGATTTAGTTTGGATGATTTAAATGTATATTTCATTTAAATTTGTGAAGATGATTGAAAATATGATTGACTGAAAAATCAATTGAGTTTGACTTGATTTGGATTAAGATTTGGCTAAGTCCATGGATAGTCATATGGCTTAGAAGGTTTTGATTTCATTTGATTTAGTTTGATTTAGTTTTGATCATTTGAATGTAGATTTTATTTATATTTAGAAGATGATTGAAGATATAAATTGATTATGAGAAAATTAATTGATTTTGGATTGATTTGGATTAAGATTTGGCTAATTCCGTGGGATAGGTCATATGGCTTAGGAAGGGTTTCAAGTTTGGATTTGATCATGGGCTTCAATCATTTGGTCTATGAATTTGGGTTTGGATTTGGATTTGAATTTTATGGTTGAATTAACTTTGAGGTTTGGTTTGAGAATGTGAACATGGATTGGATTTGGGTTAAAGGGTAGGTGGATTATCCTAATCCCTAAGGCATAACCTAATCCTATGGTTAACTCTTCTAAGTCTTTAGGCTTAAGTTAAGTGTTTACCTAATTGTTAGAAGTGTCTTATGACTAAGGAAGTCTTAATGTCTAGAAGACTCCTAAGTCTATGATGGAAAGATTGAATTCTCACTCCAAAAGTGAGGTCAACAGGTCAGGCTCCATAATGTTTCCCTTGGAGATAGATGATTGAAAGACCGAAGCCAAGTTTCACATTATAGACTAAGATAAATCTTTCAATGCTTTGCTTGGGAGATGACAAATGCATGAGAACAACATAGTTCCATCCTCTCTACATCAGTGTATGAAGTTTGTGAGAGGTGGGATTATGTATTGTGCCAAAGGAGATCTCAAGCTATTTATAGTTCACAAGGTCGACATATATAAGGATGCGGCGTAGTACCTCCCTCAAAATCAATAAGTTTATTATCGCAAACTTGGGCAAAGTTTAAAAAATAAAAGAAAAAGAAAAAGAATGAGAAAAAGAAAAAGAAAATAAAAGAGAAAATGAAAAATAAAAAAAATAAATGGGGGCAGAAATTGACTTAGATGAGGAAGTGGAGCCTTACATTAGATTCCACCCACAGTTCATTACTCCATTCAAACATATGGGTAGATGACTTGGCCTCCATGAGACAGAGAAAGAGGGCAATTCAGAGGCAATCATAGGGGCAAAAAACCTCTTTATTTGCCACTTAATAGAAGATATGTCCCAGCTACCACGAGTACACCTACTATCTACATAGACTTAGAATCTAGTTCATAGGATGAGTCTTATATAGTTAGCACACTAGCCAGCTCTTCTCAGCAGTAGATTCTTTTAGAGGTGACATTTGAGCTAGATGGTGATAAATATTGGGCTCCAAAGCAAATGATAATTGTATCCAAGTCTTACATCTAACCCCACTTTCCTCTCAAAAGGGTTTGGTAGATGAAGCCTCATGTCATCCAAAGACTGGGAGCATCATCCTAAAGTCAAGAAGTTGATGTAGAACTTGAGGATGATTCGTATAAAGATTTAATAGAATTATGTTTTGATTGGTACTTGCCTTGTGTTCATAATTTAGCAAATAAAGGGTTAATCCCACATACTTGGTCAAAGCATAAATCAGACTACTTCAAAATAATATGGAAGAACAAATGAAAAAGCTCTTAATCAAGATTAGGACTAGGAGTTATGAAGAGATGCCTGGATTGGCTACTGATGTAGCGGTCCATAAACTAGCAATAGAACCTACTGCTAACCCTATCAAGCAAGCTCCTAGATGCATGCAATTAGACATAAAATAACATGTCATTTATGAAGTCGAGAAACTGATCAATGCTGGCTTCATCTGAGAAGAAAAATACCCTACCTGGTTAGCCAATGTCATCTTAGTTAAGAAAAAGAATGACCAAATTCACATATGCATTGATTTTAAGGATTTTAATATGGCATGTCTAAAAGATTAATTTCCACTACCAATCCTAGAGCTGATGGTGTACATTGCCTCATCTCATGTAGTCTTCTGTCTTTCATGGATGGCCTATATGGATATAACCAAATAAAGATGGCCCCTGAAGATGAAAGAAATACTACTTTTAGACTCGATTTGAATCTATTATGATCATGCCCCAAAAAACTCAATCTTTGATGAACTCATTCATCATCAACTTGAATGTTATGTCAATGATCTAATGGTCAAAAGTAAAGAAAAGGAAGAACATCTCTTTGACTTGAGAGTAGTTTTTGAATTGTTGAGATAATTTAACCTCAAAAGGAACTCCCTGAAGTGTGCATTTAGAGTAGCTTCAGGAAAATTCTTTGGGTTTATTGTCCGATACCAGAGAATAGAAATTGATCTGGTGAATATCAAGGTGATATTAGAAATGCCACCCCCTAAAAGTTTAACTCAATGCAAATCATTCCAAGGGTGGTCGGTGTATCTAAGATGCTTTATATCCAACTTATTTGGAAGATGTCAGCCATTCTCAACACTTGTCAAAAAGGATGCCAAGTTTAAGTGGGATGATAAGTGTGAGCATGCCTTCAAAGACATCAAGCATTACCTGATGACGCTACTTTCTAGTAGCCCCTATACCGGGCAAGCCACTCATACTTTACACTGTTGTGTTAGATGACTCCCTTGGTGCTTTATTGGCTCAAGCCAATGATGAAAGGAAGGAAAATGCACTATACTACCTTAGCCATCATTTAATCCATGCTGAGGCTAATTAACCAACCATTGAGAAGCATTGCCTAGCTTTAATCTTTGCATCCCAAAAGCTACAACACTACATGCTTCCTCATAAGGTGAACTTAATCTCTAAGATCAATCCACTACAATATCTCATAACACAGCTGACGCTATTCGGATGGTTATCATGATGGTCCATGATCCACTCATAGTTTGACATTACCTTCGTAACCCTCCATGCAGTGAAAGGATAAGTGCTAGTGAATTTCTTAGCCACACACCCACTTCCTGCTGACTCTCCACTTAGCAAAAATCACCCCGATGAACAAATCATGAACATAGGGGATACTAGTATTCACCACGGGGAGATGTACTTTTATGGTGCGGCTTTCTCTCAAAGAGGAGAAGAACCACAATCTAATATTCCAGGAAGGCAAGGGTAGGAATAGTTCTCTTAACTCCTGACCACGATGTGAAGAGATTCTCATATCATCTGTCCAATCCTTGCACCAACAACAAAGTTGAATATGACGCTCTGATTGCTAGTCTAGAGTTATCCATTACTCTAAGCATCCAGAGCATCAACATCTTTAAGGATTCTCAACTAGTAATCAACTAAATCATTGGGACCAATAAGGTTATAAAGCCCAAGCTCTATCATTACCATAAGTACACCATGGAGTTGTTGGCCCAAATCTAGAGGTTATCATTTATAAGATTCCTCGAGGAGAGAATGCAGTAGCGTATGCTTTAGCCAAGCTTGCCAAAGAGTTAACACATCCAGAGGATGAGCCTATATCAATAAAGGTCCAAAACAGACAAGTCTTATCCCTTATTGACATTGAACTCATCAAAAAGTACTCTCTTGAAGGAGAGGTTGCCATTGCCAAGAAGGATGAGTAGTTAGATTAGAGGAAACCATTCATGAATTACCTAAATAAAGACAAAGTACCTCAAGAGAAGTCTCAAGCCCATCAGATGAAGCAGAGAGCACTTTTTATGCTCTTATGGTTGGTGTCTTATACCAAAAATCTTTCGATCATATGTGGTTATGTTGTTTAGACAAGCACGAAGCCCATAAGATTGTGATCGAGGTACACTCAAGATTATGTGGACCCAACCAATCTAGTCCTAAGATGATAGCCAAGATAAAGGGATTAGGATACTACTGGTCATCGATGATTAAAGATTGTATGGATACAAGTAGGAGATACCACCAATGTCAAATACACAGTGTGGTCCTCCACCAACCACCCAACATTCTACATCCTACATTGACCTTATGGCCAATCGAGGGTTGGGGTACTTACATAGTGGGTCTAATTGATTCTCCTTCTTCCAAGGGTCATTGGTTCATTTTAGCTGTTACTGACTACTTTTCCAAATGAACGAAGGTGATTTTGCTCAGAGAGGTCACATCTCAGCATGTGCTCTAATTTTTTAGGAGTCATATCATATATAGGTTCGGAGTGCCTTAATGAATTTTATCTGATAATGGTATTACATTTAAGAGCACCGAGATCAACAACTTTGCCTGAGGATACAACATAGATTGGAGATATTCTACCATCAACTACCCGAAGGCAAATGACTTAGTAGAAGCCTTCAACAAATCTTTCATCTAAATACTATAGAAGACATTCGACAACAATAAGTGACAGTGGCATGAGTAATTAGTTGAAGCCTTATAGGCCTACCACACCACATATATAACTCCAACTCAGTCTACTCCTTTCTTCTTAGTGTATGGGTTTGAAGCTATTCTACCATTAGAAGTCCAACTCCCATCACTAAGAATATCTGTGGCTTGCAAGATCACAATAGAGCAGAAATCCAAGTTGCAATTAGAAGAGCTCAAAGGTTTGGAGGAGAGACACCTGTGAGCATGCTAAAATCTGGAGTTGTACAAAGCTAAAATGATTCAAGCTCACAACAAGTTGGTCCATCCAAGAGCTTTTCAAGTAAGAGAGCTTATTTTATTTCTAAGGAGACAGATTGTTTCCCATCATAAGATGGGAGGCAAGTTTGAACCCATATAGGAAGGCCCTTTTGCCATAGAGGAGGCCTTCCAATGAGGATCTTATTAGCTTATTAATCATATGGGAGAGTGCCACATGCTTCCAATTAATTGGCTCCACTCATATAAATATTATAAATCATGTTTGAAAATAATTATCTTCAATGAAAATTCTATTTCGAATTCAATCTCTTTCATGTCAAAAGTATTCTTATTTACGAATTCGCCACGGTGTGTTTAGGGTAGGTGTAGGGAACCCACGTGACATCCTATCT
The DNA here is from genome assembly GCA_021442155.1 of Cymbidium sinense. Classification (NCBI taxonomy): domain Eukaryota; kingdom Viridiplantae; phylum Streptophyta; class Magnoliopsida; order Asparagales; family Orchidaceae; genus Cymbidium; species Cymbidium sinense. The sequence continues at coordinate 317,097,996 of CM038214.1, read as the reverse complement.
TTTATCGACATAACACAAATACAAACTACACAAAAGCATACAAAATAAACACTTATCTTTTATCTTGACCTACTCTGAGCTGGCATTATGCCCCCAGCAACACTCACTCTGTAGCAGATCTAGGTCAAGCTGATGTGCTACCCTGCTAGTGTGTCACCCCAGTGGTGTTCTTGCATTGGAGAATGTAAGTCTTTTATGCTTTCCTTCTTTACTTGGCCACTGCACACCGATGAGTGCCTTGCTAGTTTGGTAGGCCTTAATGCATGGCCAATAAGCTACCTCATTTTAGCTTCATTTAAGAGGATGTGAGTCTGCTACACTTTCTTCTTGGATTTTCCTTCATGCACTGACTAGGTCAAGTATATTTGAGGTTTAGGATAAGTCCTCTAGTGGATCCTTCCCTCTTGACTACTTCAAGTCTAAGTCCAGTCCTTCCTCAGGGCTCCCAACTTAGTAGTCGCTCTTGGTCAAATAACATCTATCCTACCGATGACAGACTATCCCGATGATAAGTTCCACTTGGAAAGTTGTAGGCCTACATGCTTTCTTTCCAGATTGATCATTGCACATTGACGGACACCTTAGATTGGTTGGTTCTCACTATGCTAACTAATACACCACTCATGCTAACGAATACACCTTAGGTTGGTTGGTTCTCGCACCTTATGATACACCACTCATGGTAGGTGTAAGTCTACTATACTTTCTCTTTGAGTTGGCCACCATACACCTATAGGATTTCTTTTCTAGTGCTCAGGATAACTCCCCTAGCAACACCTCCCTTGTGGACACTATATTTAGATCACATCCTTTGTGACCCCATTTTGACATTACCTGGGTTACTAATGGATTGGATACTTCCCCTTTCATGGTAACCACCCTGTTGGAGAATCCATCCTATGGATGTGCAGATTCTCTCTTGGTCCAATAAATCTGAGATAGGTTAAGGCCTACATATCCCCTTCCCACTTGATCCCTAGCACACCAATAAGGTCCACACAAACATATAAACTAAATATATATTCACTTATGGATTAAGAGAACACCCCTAGTGGTACCTTCTCCTAAGAAGGCATCCTATCTTCAGGACAATGTCAGCAAAACTCCGTATAAGAATCGCCTGACTACTCTTGAGTTAATATAAGTCCCCAGCAGCATTCACTAAGTAGTCGCCCCTAAGTCGGTGCGACTACTTAGTTGTGCTACCAACAGGTCACCCCAGTGATTGTTCCCTGCTTTAGAAGATGTAAGTCTACTATGCCTTTTGCCTAGCACAGTCATTGTACACTGAAAGGAAACCCCTTAGGTTGGCTAGCTCTATTGCACGGCCAATAGACTACCCCTTTGGATTTGTAAATTTGAGATAGGACAAGTTTGATATAGCCCCTTCATAGTGGGTCCATCGCATACCGACATGGTCCATAATTTAATTCTATCAAATTTGATCGAGCTCACAAATTATATAATCAAATCAATTTTAAACCTTATCCCCACCAAATTTTCTTCTTCATTTCCCTTGACACAGACTCCTCACATGTCATGCCCAATGTATGTGTGATCCCCTAGCAGATCTTCCTTCATTTTCTTGACATGGAATTCTCATCAAATCTTTTTTCTTCTCTTATGCACACCTTTAATACTTCAACCAAAATCCTAACAATGTATTTATTTAGATTACATCATCTTAACATGGTAATCAACATTTTATGATTTGTGATGGTGCAAGCTCAAACTAACTATATAATATCATGCTAAACATATTATAGTGTGAACTAACACACTATATTATATTATAATATATGATGTTATATTATAATTTGCTATAATATAATATATTGTCTAGCATTACAGCTCATTAAAATCTCTTAAAAGTAATGAATAACAAAATTTTCTCAAAATATGAATAATGTTCATTTTGGATGTAAAATTATTATTTTCTAATAGAAATGGTACAAAATAGCATAATTTTGGTGTTGTTTCTTGTTGTGTGTCATGAATTTGGCCAAATTCTTCCATCTCAACATTCAAATTAACATTTTTGTGAGTTTTGATCCAATGTATTATAACATAAGTAAAACACACTAAAATGTACAATAACATTTAGTAACACACCGCCACATTCATATATAGGTGAAGTTATGTTGTTATGTACATTAAATTTTAATATGCTTTCATATAATATATTATCTTACATTACACCTTAAAATGAATCACTTTAAGCAAAAAATTTATAAAATTTGGTTGAAAAATGAACATTTATTTTGGATGCAAAATTCCATTCTTTTGATTAAATGACACACCATAGCACACCCCTAATGATGTTCTCTAAAGCTTACCTTAAATTTGGCCAAATGCCATCATCTCAGCCTATAAATTAGTATTTTTATGAATTATACCGGTACAAACTCTACTCCATCATACTATAATAAACTAAAATATGCTAAATAATAAGTAGTAATACACAATAGTATGTTATAATGCATGATGATACACTATGTTATGAAATCCTATATTATAATACACTATAACATGTTATATTATATTATATTGCACATGACCTCACAAGGGATTGCTTAAAATAAAAAATCATAAAATAAGTCTAAATAATAAAAAACTATATATTTTAGTCATATCACTTACATATTTTTAATTGAAATAATATATTAAGATGCCATGCTCCACCTATTATGAATTTGGCCAAATTTCACCATTTTAAAGTCTAAATCAACATTTTTTATAAATAATTCTTGTGTAGGCTCGATTGCATAATTATAAAATACTAAAAAAATTTAAAATGCACAGAGCAGTATATTATGATATATGATGATATACTATGCTACAACATAGAATAATCATTTTGAACATAAAATCTTACTTTTTAGACTACAAGTAGTGTAACACACCTTTGGTACTACAACCTAATTCCCACTTCAAATTTAATAAATTTCATCATCTGATTTATTAAATCAATATTTTTATGATTTATATTAATATGGACTATAGGGGCATAATACCATATTATACTAAACATTTCAAAACAACTTATAACATCCAAAAACACATACCTACATGCTTAAATATATGATGCTTCATTATACTATAATATATGGTAATATAATATGATTTAGGGTTAGGGTTTAGGATATTCAAATCTCTAATTGTCAAGGGAAAGTTTCTTGAAGATATTTTCTTTAGCTACCATAACTATGTTAGGATTAGGTATTTCTTTAGATCTACGCCTAATGACATCTTTATTCAAGGTTTAAGGTTTATGGTTTAGGGATAGGGTTACAGGATAGTTTAGGGTTTAGGGTTTAGAGTTAGTTTAGGGTTTATGGTTTAGGGTTTAGGGTTTAGGGTTTAAGGTTTAGGAGTGTAGGTTTTATGGTTTAGGTTTTAGGGTTTTAGTGTTTAGGATTTAGGGTTTAGGGTTTAGGGCTACAGGTTTAGGGATTTCTTTTTCTTTAAAATAAAGTAAACCAGTAAGTTTAGGTTTATTTAGTTTATCTAGTTTATTTTTTATTTACTTTATTTAGTTTTATTTTTTAATTTTATACAGGTTTATTTTATATTTTTATTTAGTTTAGTTTATTTATTTTAGGTTCATTTATTTTAGTTCAGATTTTTTATTTTAGTGTATTTTCTAGGTTTAGGTTTAGGTTTATGTTTATTTTTAGTTGAGTTTTATTTTTATTTTATTTTTTATGTTTAGGTTTTATTTTTTATTTTTTAGGTTTATTTTTTTATTTTTTTGGTTTAAGATTTAGGTTTTAATTTTAGGTTTATTTTTAGTATTTATTTTTAGTTTAGGTTTTGGTTTATTTTTAGTTAATTTTATTTTATTTAGTTTAAGTTTAGGTTTAGGTTTAGTTTATTTTTGGTTTAGGTTTAATTTTTATTTATTTTAGTTTACTTTATTTTAGTTTAGGTTTAGATTTATTTATTTTATTTATTTTAGTTTTCTTTTAGGTTTAGGTTTTTTTTAGTTTAGGGATTAGGTTTTATTTTTTGTTTAGTTTTAGGTTAATTTTTTAGGTTTAGGTTTTTATTTAGTTTTTATTTTATTTTAATTTAGAATATTTTTAATTTTATTTTACATTTAGTTTTTATTTTTTTTTAGGTTTTTATTCTTAGGTTTATTATATTTTTTAGTTTAGTTTAGGGTTTTATTTATTTTATTTTAGTTTATTTATATTTTTATTTTATTTTATTTTTAGGTTTAGGTTGAGGTTTTAGTTAGGTTTTAATTTAATTTTATTTATTTTATTTTATTTAGGTTCAGGTTTTTTAATTATTTTATTATTAAGTTTTATTTAGTTTAGGTTTATGTTTTTAAGTTTTTAGTGATTAGGCTTTAGGGTTTTAAGTTTAGGGCTTAGTGTTTAGGCATTAGGGTTTAGGGTTTTGAGGGTTTAGGATTTAGGTTTTAAGGTTAGCTTAGGGTTTAGGGTTTACCTTGGTGGGGGTTTTATAGCCAGGTTAGTTAAGATTTAGGATTTATGGTTTAGGATTTAGGGTCAATTTAGGGTTTATGGTTTAGGGTATAGGGTATAGGGTTTAGGGTTTAGGGTTGTAAGTTTAGGGTTTATGGTTTCAGTTTAGGGTTTAAGATTTAGGGTTTAGGGTTTAGGGTTTTTTTTTAAATTAAGCAAACCAACAGGCTTAGGTTTATTTAGTTTAGGTTTATTTAGATTTATTTTTTATTTTTGTTTAGTTTAGTTTATTTATTTTATGTTTATTTATTTTAATTTGGGTTATTTATTTTAGTTTATGTTTATTTTTTAGTTCAATTTTATCGTTATTTTATTTTTCTGGTTTAGAATTTTTATTTATTTTTAGGTTAGGTTTTAGTTTTATTTTATTTTTTTAGGTTAAGGTTTTAGGTTTTTATTTTAGGTTTATTTTTATGTTTAATTTTTTAATTCAGGTTTTGGTTTATTTTTAGTTTATTTTATTTTATTTAGTTTAGAGTTTAGGTTTAGTTTAGTTTAGGTTTAGGTTTAGGTTTAGGTTTTATTTATTATAGTTTAGTTTATTTTAGTTTAGGTTTAGGGTTACTTTATTTTGTTTATTTTAATTTAAGGTTTTTTTTAGTTTACGATTTAGGTTTTATATTTCATTTATTTTTAGGTTTTATTTTTATGTTTATTTTTTAGGTTTAGGTTTTTATTTAGTTTCTATTTTATTTTATTTTAGGTATATTTTATTTTTATTTAACATTTATATTATTATTTTTAGTTTAAATTTTTATTTATTTTATTTTACTTTAGTTTTTATTTGTTTATTTTACTTTTACGTTTAGTTTTAGGGTTGGTTTAGGTTTTGGTTTTGGTTGTAGTTTCAGTTGTTAGTTTATTTTACTTTATTTTATTTTATTTAGGTTTATGTTTTTTTATTTATTTTATTTATTTGATTTTATTTAGTTTAGGTTTAAGTTTTTAGGTTGGGTTATAGGGTTTGAGTTTTGGGTTTTGGGTTTAGGGTTTAGGGTTGTAAGTTTTCGGGCTTAGGGTTTAGGGTTTAGGGTTTAGGGTTGTAGGTTTATGGTTTAAGGTTATGGTTTTCATTTTTTATTTAATATTTCTTTAAAATAAGTAAACTCATAGGTTTATGTTTATTTAGTTTATTTCTTTATTTACTTTAGTTTATTTTATTTTTTATTTTTATTTAGGTTTACTTTTTATTTTTATTTAATTTAGTTTATTTACTTTAGGTTTTTTTATTTTAGTTTAGGTATTTTATTTTAGTATATGTTTTTGATTTAGCTTTAGGATTAGGTTTATTTTTTAGTTTAGTTTTTTTTATTTTCTTTATTAGGTTTAGGTTTTATTTTTTTATTTTTGGGTTTAAGTTTAGATTTTTATTTTATTTGTTTAGGCTTAGGTTATAGGTTTTTATTTTAGGTTTTATTTTTTAGTTTAGGTTTAGGTTTATTTTTAGTTTATTTTATTTTATTTATGGTTTAGGTTTATGTTTAAGTTTATTTTATTTTAGGTTTAGGTTTAGGTTTTATTTATTTTAGTTTAGTTTATTTTATTTTTATTTTAGGTTTTGGTTTTTTTTATTATTTATTCTTAGGTTTTACTTTTAAGTTTATTTTGTAAGTTTTAGTTTTTATTTTATTTTATTTTAGGTTTATTTTATATTTATTATTATTTTAATTTTTAATATATTTAGGTTTATTACTTTTTTAGTTTAGTTTAGGTTTTTATTTTATTTTATTTTTAAGTTTAGTTTTTTTATTTAGATTTTTATTTTATTTCATTTTGGTTTAGGTTTTTTTACTTTATTTTTAGGTTTTATTTAGTTAAGGTTTTGGTTTTTAGGTTTTTAGGGTTTAGGGTTTAAAGTTTCAGGTTTCAGGGTTAGTTGAGGTTTAAGGGTCTAGGGTTTCTGGTTTGGTGTTTAGGGTTTAGGGTTTAGGGTTTACGGTTTAGTGTTTAGTGTTTATGGTTTAGGTTTTAGGGTTTACGATTTAGGGTTTAGGGTATTAGGGTTTAGGGTTTAGGGTTTTTAGGGTTTTTAGGGTTTAGGGTTTTTGGTTTAGGGTTTAGGTTTTAGGTCTAGGGTTTAAGGTTTTTGGTTTTTTTCAATAGAGAAAAAATTCAGATTCAATATTTATTCTTGTTGATTTCATCAACCAAGAACACACCAAGTATTCTAAGATAGAAGTGATGACATAGATAAAAAATGAGCATGCATAGAATAAATAAAATAACCCTAGATAACTAGAACCATCTCTACTATAAAGACAGTTCCATAAGCAACAGATCAGATCGACCGTTCTTCAACTTCTCTAGTGATCTTGAATACCTAGTATCCTCCATCATCCAAGATCTCTCACTGCCACCACCAGATGTAACCTTCATGCCTCCTCCCTCTATTCACCATTTTATCCACCACTTCCATCCCCAGCACCATTATGATAATCACCTCACTTTACCTTACTAGAGTGATGGTGATGCTCACGCCATTGGTTATGATCTTAGGGTTTAGGTCTATTAGCTTTTAAGGTTTAAGTTTGTTTTTTAATTTATTTAGTTATTTTAGGTTTAATTTTAGGGTTTTGGGTTTAGGGTTAGGGTTTAGGGTTTAGGGTGTAGGGTTTAAGGTTTAGGGTTTAGGTTTTATAGTTTAGGGTTTTAGGGTTTATGATTCTAGGGTTTAGGGTTTTAGGGTTTATGATTCTAGGGTTTAGGGTTTAGGGTTAGGGTTTAGGTTTTAGGGCTTTAATGTTTACAGTTTTAGGGTTTAAGGTTCAGGGTTAGGGTTTATGGTTTAGGATATAGGGTTTAGTGTTTAGGCTTTAGGGTTTAGAGTTTTCAATGTTTAATGTTTAGGGTTTAGGGTTTAGATTTTATGGTTTAAGGTTAGTTTAGGGTTTAGGGTTTAGCCTTTAGGGTTTACAATTTTTAGGGTTTAAGGTTTAGGATTTAGGGTTTAAGATTAGGGTTTGGGTTTAGGATTTAAGGTTTATGGTTTAGGGTTTAGGGTTTAGGGTTTAGGGTTTGGGGATTTTTTTTAAAATTAAGTAACTAGTAGGTTTAGGTTTATTTTGTTCAATTAGTTTATTTTTTATTTAATTTAGTTTATTTATTTTTGTTTAGGTTTTTCATTTTAGTTTAGGTTTAGGTTTTTTATTTTAGTTTAGGTTTAGGTTTAGAGTTATGCTTATTTTTTAGTTTAGTTTTATTTTTTTTATTTTTAAGGTTTAGGTTTTATTTTTTATTTTTAAGTTTAGGTATAAGTGTTTATTTTATTTTTTTTAAGTTTACGTTTTAGGTTTTTATTTTAGGTTTATTTTTAGGTTTTATTTTTTAGTTTAGGTTTAATTTTATTTTACAGTTTATTTTATTTTATTTTATTTATGGTTTAGGTTTAGTTCATTTTATGTTTAGGTTTAGGTTTTATTTATTTTTGTTTAGGTTTATTTTTATTTTATTTTGTTTTTTAATGGTTTAAGTTATCTTTTTTAGTTTAGGGGTTTGGTTTTTTTTATTTTTAAGTTTTAGTTTTAGGTTTAGGTTTTTATTTAGTTTTTATATTATTTAATTTTAGGTTTATTTTATTTTTATTTTATATCTAGTGTTTATTTTATTTTGGATTTTTATTTTTAAGTTTATTTTATTTTGACATTTTGTTTAGGCTTTTATTTATTTTATTTTAGTTTAGTGTTTTTACTTTATTTTATTTTATTTTTACATTTAGGTTTAGGTTTAAGTTTTAGTTTAAGTTTTTATTTTATTATATTTTTATTTTATTTAGGTTTAAGTTTTTTTATTTATTTTAATTTTAGGTTTTATTTAGTTTAGGTTTAAATTTTTATAGTTTAGGGTTTAGGGTTTAGAGTTTAGGGTTCTAGGTTTAGAGTTATAGGTCTTAGGGTTTTGGGTTTAAAGTTTAGGGTTTGGGGTTTAGGATTTAGAGTTTAGGGTTTTAAGCTATTGGGTTTAAGATTTAGGGTTGTAGGTTTAGGGTTTGGGGTTAGTTTTAGGGTTTAGGGTTCAGGGTTAGGGTTTTTTATAATTTTTTTTAATTTATATTTTTTAAATTAAGTAAACTCATTAGTTTAGGTTTATTTAGTTTATTTAGTATATTCTTTATTAATTTTAGTTTAGTTTATTTTTATTTTTATTTAATTTAATTTATTTATTTTAGATTTATTTATTTTAGTTTAGGTTTTTTATTTTAGTTTATATTTTAGATTTAGGTTTAGGTTAAGGTTTATTTTTTTAGTTTAGTTTTATTTTTATTTTACTTTTTATGTTTAGGTTTTTTTTTTATTTTTAGGTTTAGGTTTAGGTTTTTATTTTTATTTTTTCAAGGTTTAGGTTTTACGTTCTTATTTTAGGTTTATTTATAGGTTTTATTTTATAGTTTAGGTTTATGTTTATTTTTATTTTATTTTGTTTTATTTATGGTTTAAGTTTAGGTTAAGGATTAGGTTTATTTTTAGATTTTATTTTTAGGTTTAGGTTTTTATTTAGTTTTTATTTTAATTTATTGTAAGTTTATTTTATTTTTATTTTAGGTTTAGTTTTTTTATTTAGTATTTTATTTTTAGTTTAGTTTAGGTTTTTATTTATTTTATTTTAGTTTAGTTTTTAATTTTTATTTTATTTTCTTTTTTGGCTTTAGGTTTAGGTTTAAGTTTAGGTTTATGTTTTAATTTTATTTTATTTTTTAATTTTATTTTGGTTTAGGATTTTTTATTTATTTAATTTTTAGGTTTTATTTAGTTTATATTTAGGTTTTTAGCTTTTTAGGGTTTAGGGTTTCGGGTGAGTTGAGGGTTTAGGGTTTAGGGTATATAGTTTGGGGTTTGGGGTTTAGGGTTTATGGCTTAGGGTTTAGGGTTTAAGGTTTAGGGATTAAGGTTTTAGGGTTTAGGTTTAGGTTTTAGAGTTTAGGGTTTAGGTTTAGGGTTTAGGGTTTAGGGTTTAGGTTGTAGGTCTAGGGTTCTAGTTTTAGTTAAGGGTTAAAGTTTTTGGTTTTTTTTAACTGAAAACAAATTCAGATTCAACATTTCTTCTTTTTAATATCATCAACCAAGTAACACACCAAGTTTTCTAAGACACAAGCGATGACATAGATAAGAAACTAAGCATGCATAGAGCAAATCAAAAACCCTAGATAACTAGAACTGTCTCTACCATAAAGACATAGTTCCATAAGTTGCAGATCAAATCAATCATTCTTTTATTTCTTTGATTCCCATCAGAACCACCACAGCCTCTCGAGTAGCGGGATCTGCAATCATATCCTCTGTCTCTCCCCTTGCTACCACCATGATTGTAACCTCCGTCGGTCCTCCTGCCTCCATAACCACCATAGCTCGGACCACTACCTCCATATCCACCAGCATTTACAGATCCCCAACCACCACTACGATAATTGTCGCCTCTGCCTTCACCTCCATTACCAAATCTAAGCTAAGCCTGGTCGACGGTGATATTCCTCTCATCAAGGTTCTGCCAATTCTTAGGGTTTAGGTTTATTAAGTTTTGGGGTTTAAGTATATTTTTTTAATTTATTTAGTTACTTTAGGTTTAGGTATAGGGTTTCGGGTTTAGGGTTATTATTTAGGTTTTAGGGTTTAGGGTTTAGAGTTTATGGTTATACGGTTTATGCTTTTTGAGTTTAAGGTTTAGGGTTAGGGTTTAGGGTTTAGGGTTTTAGGTTTTAGGATTTAGGGTTACGGTTCAGGGTTTAGGGTTTAGTGTTTAGGCATTAGGGTTTATGGTTTACTGTTAATTTAGGCTTTAGTGTTTAGGCTTTAAGGTTTAGCATTTTTAGAGTTAAGGGTTTAGGGTTTACAATTAGTTTAGGGTTAGTTTAGGGTTTAGGGTTTAAGGTTATGGTTAGGGTTTAGGGTTTAGGCTTTAAGGTTTAAGGTTTAGGGTTTACGTTTTAGGGTTTAGGGTTTGTTTAGGGTTTAGGGTTTTTTGGGGTTTCGGGTTTAGGGTTTGTTTTAGGGTTTATTATTTATGGTTTTGTTTTTTAGGGTTTTTTTTAAAAAATTAAGTGAACTAGTAGTTTTAAGTTTATTTAGTTATTTAGTTTATTTTTATTTATTTTAGTTTATTTTATTTTTTATTTTTATTTAGGTTTATTTTTATTTTTATTTAGTTTATTTTTTTAATTTAGGTTAATTTATTTTAGTTTTTCCTTTTTTTAGTTTATTTTTTAGGTTTAGGTTTAGGTTTATGCTTATTTTTAAGTTTAGTTTTATTTTTTTATTTTTTAGGTTTAGGTTTTATTTTTTATTTTTAGGTTTAATTTTAGGTTTTTATTTTATTTTTTTAGGTTTAGGTTTTGGTTTTTATTTTAGGTTTTTTTAGGTTTTATTTTTATAATTTAGGATTAGGTTTATTCTTAGTTTATTTTATTTTATCTAGTTTAGGGTTTAGGTTTAATTTATTTTAGGTTTAGGTTTTATTTATTTTAGTTTAGTTTATTTAAGTTTAGGTTTAAGTTTATTTTAGGTTTAGGTTTTTTTTAGGTTTATTTTTTAGGTTTATGTTTTTATTTAGTTTTAACTTTATTTTATTTTGGGTTTATTTTATTTTTATTTTACATTTCATTTTTATTTTGTTTAGGCCTTTTATTTTTAGGGTTATTTTATTTTTTAGTTTACTTTAGGTTTATATTTATTTTAAATTTTTTTAGTTTTATTTTTTTTTATTTTAATTTTATGCTTCTATTTAGGTTTAGGTTTTAGTTTAGTTTTTATTTTGTTTTATTTTTTTGTTTTATTGAGGTTTACAATTTATTAATTTTATTTTTAGGTTTTATTTTTTTAGGTTTAGGTTTTAAAATTTTTAGGGTTAAGTGTTTAGGGTTTACGGTTTAGGGTTTAGTGTTTAGGGTTGTAGGTTTTAGGGTTTAGGGTTTAGGGTTTTAAGGTTTAGGGTTTAGGGTTTAGGGTTATTAGTTTAGGGTTTAGGGTTTAGGGTTACATTTTTTTATATTATTATTTTATTATTATTTTTATTTTCTTTCAAATTAAGTAAACTCCTAAGTTTAGGTTTATTTAGTTTATTTTTTTTTATTTTAGTTTATTTTATTTTTTATCTTTATTTGGGTTGATTTTTATTTTTATTTTATTTAGTTTAGTTTATTTATTTTTTGTTTATTTATTTTAGTTTAGGTTTTTTATTTTAGTTTATTTTTTAGGTTTAGGTTTTGGTTTGTTTTTTTTTTTTTGTTTAGTTTTATTTTATTTTATTTTTTAGGTTTAGGTTTTATTTTTTATTTTTAAGTTTAGGTTTAGGTTTTTATTTTTATTTTTTTAGGTTTACGTTTTAGGTTTTTATTTTTAGGTTTTATTTTTAAGTTTATGTTTAAGTTTATTTTTAGGTTTAGGCTTAGTTTATTTTAGGTTGTATTTATTTTAGTTTAGGTTTATTTTATTTTTATTTTAGGTTTTGGTTTTCTTTAGTTTAGGGTTTAGGTTTTAATTTTTATTTATTTTTAGGCTTAGGTTTTTATTTAGTTTTTATTTTATTTTATTTTAGGTTTATTTTATTTTTATTTTAGGTTTAGTTTTAATTTTATTTATGTAAACTTGTCGAATTAATCATGACATGAATCCTTTAAAATATTATGTTAATGCTAGGGTTTGGGGGATAAAGGCTAACCCCACATAGTGGGATAAAGGCTTATTGTTATTATTGTTGTAGGTTTTTTATTTTTTAGTTAGTTTAGGTTTTTATTTCTTTTATTTTAGTTTAATTTTTAATTTTTATTTTATTTTATTTTTAAGTTTAGGTTTAGTTTTAGGTTTTAGCATAGGTTTTTATTTTATTTTATTTTATTATTTTATTTTGGTTTAGGTTTTTTATTTATTTTATTTTTAGATTTTATTTTGTTTAGGTTTAGGTTTTCAGCTTTTTAGGGTTTAAGTTTTAGGGCTAGTTGAGGGTTTAGGGTTTAAAGATTAGGGTTTGGGGTTTTGGGTTTTGGGTTTTGGGTTTAGGGTTTGAGGTTTAGGGTTTTTGGGTTTAGGGTTTAGGGTTTTTAAGTTTTATGGTTTAGGGTTTAGGGTTTAGGTTTTAAGTCAAGGGTTTAGGTTTTAATTTAGGGTTTAGGGTGTTTTATTTTTTTTTGATAGAGAACAAATTTAGATTCAACATTTCTTCTTTTGATTTCTTCAACCAAGTAGCACACGAGGTTTTCTAAGACACAACTGATGACATAGATAAAAAATGAGCATGCATAGAGCAAATCAAAAACCCTAGATAACTAGAAATGTTTCTACTTTAAAGACATAGTTCCATAAGTAGCAGATTGATCGATCATTTTTTAGTTTCTCTAGTTTCCATCAGAACCACCCCGGGCTCTCAAGTGGTGGATCCACCATTATATCTTCGGTCTCGTCCACCGCCACCACCACAACTGTAACCTTCATCGCTCCTCCCACCTCCATAACCACCACTACTTTGACCACCACCTCCATATCTACCAGCACCGCCCACCACCACTACGATAACTGTCGCCTTTTCCTTCACCTCCACCGCCAGAAACATACTGATCTTGGTTGATGGTGAGGTTCTTGCTATCAAGTTTCACCCCATTCTTAGGGTTTAGGTTTATTAGGTTTTAGGGTTTTAGGTCTATTTTCTAATTGGAAGCCCATGTAGGGGTATTTTTTGTCATAAAGAGGGTTACAAGGTCCTTAAAGGGGTAAACTCGAACTGCTCAAAGAGCTACAATTAGCCTAAGGAGTAATTCCCCTATCTAAGTACATCCAAGAGTAAAAGAAAGCATAAAAATAATCAAAAGATACAAGATGATTAACATAATAAGCTAAAGTAAGATTAAAGCCAATGCTCTGGAGAATGTGGGAATGCATGATAATAACAGACACAAAGAAGGAGAGAATCACTTGCAAAGTTATAATAAGAGGGAGATTAGAAACGTTAAGGTAATACTGAGACAAAAAGTTAGAGGAAAATAACATAATATGAGTATGTTAGTAAGGAATTGTTATAGAAGGCTCAGATCACATCTTGGGGGCGTATGAGCATCCAAACTTCGTAAGGGTTACATCACATGAGCTACTACCAAATAGGGGAGATCATCATAGCCATCATAGCCAACAAACGTGAGAAGGTAGCACCGAAGTTGTTGATATTATTGTGAGCTTTATTACGCAAAAACCAAAATCATATCTAAAATATATAGGTAATTGCTAAGATGAAGGATAAGGAGTCTCATTCAAGAAAAATATAATCAATATAGTCATCTTGACATGAGAATACATAAACATAAGTGAGTGAGCCATCTTAGCGAATCTTATGAATAGCCATATTAGGAAAGAAATTAGTTCAGATATAATCCCTCCATAAGAAAATTACAGGAGGAACTTCTGAAAACAGTTAAATAAGTAAATGAGCCTATAATTAACACCATCCAATCACATGATATGTAAATGAATCTTTCGGTCAAAAAATAACCCAAGAAACAATCCCCGATTAATGTCCCGAGAAAGCAATAGTAAAGGAAGATAGCATAGCTCAACATAGGGAATGAACGCAACCAAAATAAGCACCGAAAAATAGTTAGAGCGGCGGCTCAATAGCGGATTCATGGCCTCCATTCAGATAATCCAGATCAACAATCAATCCAAAGAACAAGACAGCAAAAGGCAACAACATCCAAGATAGGAAGGGACTAAAGCGGCCATAATACCATTCTTTCGTAATACACGCTCATAAGGCCCACCCGGTCAAACGGTAGCGGTGATGCGGTCGAGAAAAAAATAGGAGATAAATTGCACGGGCAATTAGAAAGCCAACCCCAACAGCCAAATAGCTAATGCAACATTGGAACCCGCCATAAAAAAATCAACAAGTGAATTGAAATGAGTCTCAACATTAAAATCAAGAAAATAGCAACAGTTAAGACGGCAACATCCAAGATAGGAAGATACAGCAAATTGGCCATAAAACTCCTCAATCAGAGTAGACATGGCAATAATAGATAAACAAATAAAGAAAGCATAAAAATAGTTATCCTGAAAGTAGCAAATCAGACAGAAATCACCAAAAACCCTCACCATCAAGACAACAATGTAGAACGACTTTCGGGCATGAGACCACATTATACAACCAACAAAGAAAAAAGCCCGAGGTGACAAGGTAAATAGGCTCAAGATTGGTGCGTTTGACAAAAAAAAGGATAAAATGATCACAATCTAAAAAATAGATGGACAATTTTACTATTAACACTCCCATTAGAAAAAGGAAATAGTACTAAGAAGGGTATAAAGTAAAAATTGTATGAGTTCAAGGATTTTCCACCAGAGTAAGCAGTGCCCACAATCTCAGTAGATGCACAATGATAATCCCTTGAAAACTCAAACCTCGATCATGGGAAGCAAGACCGAGAACAAGACTAGTATTGAAAAAAAATAAATTCCATTCCTACAAAGAGATATTAGTGTAGAGATGGGATATCCCAATCAAAAAATAACAGATAAAGAAAATTGTAACCAATAGGTGCTCAATAGCGTCCTAAGAGCAAGCAGTTGATGCGAGTTGCTTTGTCACATTAAGCCAGTATTGCCAAGGATATTGACAGTCATAATCAGTAGGCATATAGGATAGACCATTGGTTACATATAAGCAAAAGAGAGGAACGGTCTTCAGTATTTTCATGATCTCCTCAAAGCATGAAGGGTGAAAACAATTGCAGTAAAGTCCAACATCAACCCAAATGTTAACAATGGGGAAAACTGGAGAAGCGAGTAAAAAATCTGCGTAGCAGAAAGGGATTAAAACCAAATCAACAAACAAATCAACAAACAACCATGGCAAACCTCCAAAACCCAAAAAATAAGCCCAATCCATTCCGGACAAGGATTTCGACCAAAATAACCATTAAAAGAGACCAGTATTACAATTTCTTCCCTTGGGAAAGCATCGAGGTTAGGCATTATATAAGCAAGGACCTACATGAAAGTCCAAGCCCAATAGCCAACCAAAATCCTTGCGATAAGTGTTGAAACCTTTATGAATTAGGCCTTTAAGGAGGAAAGAGTCCCAAGGAATGTAAGCATCACCAAAGAAATACTATAATCATCAAAATAAAAGCGCAACCAGATAATGCACACTAATCCGTTACTAGAAGCAACATAGGTAGTAATGCTCCAAGCCATATTGTCGAGAGAAAAAATTGGTTAAAGAAGTTAGTACTAAAATCTAAGCCCATCAAAAGCAGACTTCCTCCAAAGAATGGTTAATTCTCTCGTTTAGAAATGAATGTATCAATGAAATTAAAGTCCCAAGTGGGATTGTAGTTATAAAACCAGTAATAGGTAACACAAGGCTCAACGGGTTCCAATTCAAGATATTGATGTGCATATAGTTCAACATCGCCCTTAATATTGTAAATGCCAAAAAAATTCTTCCAACTAAAGGAGAAGGGGTAAAGCGACAAGTCATGGAAAAGAGCACAAGACAATGATGATATATATGAGTATCCATAAAGAACACAAGGAAACATAAAACCGAAAAAAAGGGAGTCGAAGAGGAATTAGATTACGAGGTAAGGAAGCCCGATTGTCCAAGTTAACAGACCACAAGTATTTGGGTAATGTAAATTGATCAAAGAAGATGATACTATCTAATCTACGATTTGCAAGGTAATGTCAGCTCGTTACCTTCAATGACATGAGTGATGGTAAAATTCGGTTGAGAGAGAAGAGCTCTAGTTTGCTTGAGGAGGTAGTACAAACAAGTGTTGCTCATATTGGTAGAAGTCAAAAGGTCAATCGAGGGAGCGTCCACCTCTATCCAAATATTGAGCCGACCATTTTAAAGGCAAATTTCTAGAGCTTTGTGGTGCCATAAGCTCGATAAGGGACAATCTTTGGAAATAAGAGGATAAGCAAATGCATAGGACTATACCCTTAGAATCCACGAAAATGCCTCCACAACCAAAGCCATTATGAGAGAGACCATCGGTATTAATTTTAATAATATGATCAAGAGGTTTTTCCAAAACCATTCTATCATTTGATAGTAACGGTTTGGAAGGTTGAGGCCCGTTTATTGGCTATTCTGACCTTTAAAATATTTGTGATAAATTAAATTGGCTTTAAACAAGTCACAAATTTTGTTTTTAGTTTTAGCAATAATCCTCATGTGATTCATACGAATCCCACGATGTTTAGCTTCATTTCGATCCATCCATATGAACCAAATAAGAGTAATGGCGATTATGATTTTAATATGACCTTTAATTGCATTGTCAAAGTAAACTTCAAGAAGTTGATATAAAGTAAAAGAACAATTAAAATTGATAGTGTTGAATAGATCGTCATACCAAATCCAAATTTTAGAGGCAATAACCCCATTAACAAAACATGGTTAACATTCTCAATATGAGAACAACATTGACATTTAGAGGGTAAATAAAACCCTTTACCCCACAACAAAGAGTCAAGAATAAAGTTTTTAGGATACGCCAAGTTAGAACAGTAAGAAGAGGGGATATTATTATTCCAAATTTTGGAGAACACAATAGAAGAATCACGAGTGTCTTTAGTGTGAAGCCACACATTTTTAAGGTTGAAATCCCCATTATGAGATAGCTTAAAGATAATCTGATCATGATTGTTAGGAGTGATATGAATATTAGTAATCATATGTAAGAAAGTGGAAGGAATAGAATCGGTAATCTTACTAGTGTTCCACTTGTGGTTTTGCCAGAATGAATTAACTCTAATAGCGGAAGTGGAGTGAGTGTAGAGTAAGTCATCAATGGATCCACAATCACTCCAGTTATCTTGCCAAAAGAAGGAATTGCGAGTTTATGCCCCAAAAAATTAAGGATTCATCCCATTTGGTGAACAAAGTCTTCTCCAGAGAATCACCCGATTTAAAGGGACAAATGAGAGGATGTTTACCTTGGCAATATTTAGAAGTCATGAAATTCCAAAGACTATTTTTGCTCCTAAAATTCCACCAAAGTTTGTAGGAGAAGGCATTGATAACTTCTTTGATGGATTTACATCCGGACCTCCCTCTTCAAGAGTACCACAACTTTTAGACCAAGATGACCGGTGTATTCTTTTAGAGGAGGTATTGGTTCCCAAAAATTTGTTTAAAGGCTCAATTCTATTGATGATAGAGTTGGTAGGCACAATGGTTTGAAGAAGGTATGTAGGCATGGAATTTAGAGTGCTCTTGATCAAGGTAAGCCTACCACTGAAAGAGAGTAAATGAAATTCCCAAACCAAAATTTTGTTAGAAATTTTTAAATTAGATCATCAAAAGGGTGTGATCTTTTTGGCCTTTAAAAAGCAGTAAGGTAAGAGGGAGTTGATTTTGCTTAAAATTAGTAATTCGGATATTTGGTTAAGTCTATTAGGAGGAATCTTAGTTGAAGGAATAAAGCGCATTTTCCTTCATTAAGAAAAGACCACTAACTTTACCAAAATCATTTAGGAGGTTCTTAATGGTTTTAACATGTTGAAGGGCCATTCGAAGATAATGAAATCATCACAAAGCTAAGATGAGAAATAGGGAAACCTCCATGAGTTTTATAAGATATATTAGGATTATTAGCGAAAAGATCGTTAAGGCTCCTTGACAGGTATTCAATAGCGATGATAAAAAGAGAAGGTGATAGTGGGTCACCTTGCCTCAAACCATGGCTAGAAGGAAAGAAATCTATGGACTCACCATTCATGATAACCGAAAACCAGAAATTCATGATACACCTTTTTATAATCCGGATAAAACTATCAGAAAAACCAAACAAATTTAGGATTTGAAAGAGAAAATCCCATGAGAAATTGTCAAAGGCTTTAGCGATGTCCAGTTTGAATAAGATGTTGCCTCCTCTAGAAGGGACATCAATGTCATGAACCGACTCTTGAGCGAAGAATATTATCCGATATTGCTCGTGTTTAACAAAACCAGTTTGATTTGGGAGATGATTTTAGGAAACAAAAGGCTAAGCCTATTATTTATTAATTTAGCAATGAGTTTTGAAAAAGGTGCAAAGACTAATCGGTCTAAAATCACCCCAAGATTTAGGATTGTTAGTTTTGGAAATAAGGACAATAGAAGTGCTTGAAAAGTATTTGGGAATAGGATTGGCATCAAAGAAATCAATAACAACATCAACTAAGTCAGTTTTAATAAATGGCCAACAATGCTGAAAGAAGTGAGTTGTATAGCCGTCAGGGCCAGCAACAGAGTCAGTGTTCATGTTCTTAAGAGTATTACTAATCTCCTCTTCGGAAGTACACATGGTGAGTAAATGATTATCCTCACTGCTAATCATAGAAGGGATAAGATGGGTGTTTGATAAAGTTCCGACAGCGGATTAGAATTTAATAAAGTTTGGAAATGATGTATGATAGAATCCTTAATATCATTGTTATTTATCCATTCACCATTAGAGTTCTTAATTTTATTAATCGAATTTAAGGCTTTGTTTTACAAATGGCATGAAAATACCGGTGTTTTTCACCATCGGCAATATGTTTTGCAATTTTGATGCCAATAGGTTTCTTCCATGTTTTGATAATTAACCAAGTTATTCTTGGCAATGATCAACTCCTCAAGTTTACTGGGATCAGTTGAGACAGCCTCTTCAAGAGAACAAACCTCTTGTTCCATAGCTTTACGATTTATGAAAAGGTTTTTAAAAATGTGTTTGTTCCACCAATTGAGATTTTGTTTAGTCTTTTGAGCTTAAGCCAAAGATGAGTCATACATTTAACATAATTATCTAGGAAAATAGGGGCCATCCAATTAGTGAGAGCAACATTGGTGAAGTCACTATGTTGGGTCCACATATTTTGAAATCTGAAAGGAGAGGGAGTAGACGGGTTAGGGGGCATTTTGAAGGAAATCAAAAGAGGAGCATGGTCGACAAAGTTCTACTCAAATGCTCAACAATGGTAGTAGGCCCGATTGATCCAAAGAGAATTAAAGAGGTCCTATCAAGACACCAAAGTCTAGAGTTGTGCCACGTGAAGTTAGACCCAGTGAAACCAATGTATCGGCAATCAAGGATCATATTTGAGAAGTCCTCCATGGAATGAAGGTTAGGAGAACATCCTCCCCTTCTTTTGAACTAGCTATGATAGTATTAAAATCACCTCCAACCAACCGAGGAAGGTTAGGAGGAAGCGAAGGTTAAGTGATTCAAAGGTTGTTCCTACTAGCTCTATTACAAGAAGCATAGATAAAAGAGCCAAAAGCTGATAAGTCACCTAAGGAGATTTTGACATTAACCAATTGGTCAAGATCATCAATGATCAAAATGGTGATGGAGTTTTGCCAAAAGCACCAAATTTTATTATTAAGATTGAAGAAGAAATTATGAAAACCAAGGGATCTAGCGAAATCTTAGAAGAATTAATGAAAGGTTCAATAAGAACAAGTAACTTGATATTATGAACACGACAAAGACTCCTAACATGATTGCGGACAGGAAGAGACCTACAACCCTAGATATTCCAAATAAGAAAATTAATCATAAGGGAACAACCAAAAGGGAAAAGGAAAAAAGAAAGGAAAGAGAGGAGAGAAATGATGACACATTGCTTATGTGGGGTGAAAGAAGAGCGAGTGGTTCTAGTGAAGTTATTATTAGAAAATTTTGCTTTGTAGGGTTTTTTATTTTTAACAATTTGAAAGGGTCTATCAGAATCCAAATTATCTCCATCGAAAGTGATTGATTTTGGGTTCAAATAGTAGAAGAATCTATCAATGTTTTAGAAGAGGGATTTCACCTTCTTACGTATCAGATAGAGTGTGAGAAATTGGGTTCAATTGATTATCACTCTAAAGGGAAATAGATGGAGAAGTTCTGGCACCATTCATAATACAAATATCTTTCTCAATATGTTCTGAAGCCATAGGGTCATCATTATTTTGGTCCATTATATGATTCCCATTCAAATTGTTTAATTTGGTGTCCAATATAAGGCTACCATTCAGATTTTCAGTAGGATTTAAATGAAGCAAAGAGCTATCATTGGAAACCAGATTATTACTAGCAGGGTTGAGGTTAGGTAAATTGCCATTGGTATCGTCACACCACTCAATGGCTATTTTAGTACCAAGGTCAGAGTGTTTTCCACTAGACAAATTAGTAGGAGGTGTAGGGAGGAGAGGTTCTTTTTGAGTATCTTTAGGCACATATGCTAGAGTATTGGTTTTCCTAGTTCCATTAATGGTATTCATATTCTGTGGTAAATTTTTTTTGAAATTAGGATGAAGCACAAAGCATTCTGAATGATCATGCCCGTGAATCTTACAGTGAGTGCAAAAGACAGGAAAATTTTCAAATTCGACTTTTTGACTATATCCAAATTTTTCGGAGCCAATCCAAACCTCTTTGGGATATTTTTTTGTGATGTCTATCTCAACAAGAATACGAGCAATAGATGGCCTAGATCTAGTGGCCATTGCTTGATCTATTTGGAGAGGCCTACCAAAAAGACCACCAACAACAAACAAAACTTGATGAGTGACATAATGTATTCGCATGCTAGGAAAAGCAAGCCAAAGAGGGACAATGGGAGATTCCTCTTTGACATCAAAGAGGGGTGACCATTTCAATAGCCGCATTTGACAATTATGCACAAAGTAAGAACAACGCGCAAAAACCCACGAGTAATCTAAATCATTTGAGAGTTGAATAAGAATGTCAGGATCGATGAGATAGAAAGTAGATAATTTTAAACTATGAAAGAAAGAGCAAATATTATCAAGAGTCGGCATCTAAGGAGAATTTACCCACCAAACTCGAAGGGCTTAGCAAGTTTCTTAACATCCTGATCTGAACACATTACTGCTGGCAATCCACGATAAGATGTCAAAATGAGATTAACCAAAGCATTTTAGCTAGGAATCTTACCAGATAAAGCGTCTTTGAATGATTTAACAACAAGTGCATTAACAGGTGCAATCGAATCTAGAAAACCTGTAGAGTCGGAGACCAAAGCCGGTGTCGACGTGTCGAGAGGCGACGAGCCAGGATTCGCAGAGACCAGAGCCTCTGCCATTGCTCTAATCCAAGGATGTCACATATGAAGGAGCCCGATACATGCACTCAGTGAGAAGTGCACGAGCGACCATTACAGAACGGCCAATCCGAGGAAGCATAAAATTGCCAAAGAGGGAGTGCAACCGAGAGGGAGATCATTTTTTTTGTCTATTTTTTATTTTATTAAGTTACTTTAGATTTAGGTTTTCGGGTTTGAGGTTTAGGGTTAGGGTTTAGTGTTTAGGGTTTAGGGTTTTAGGGTTTATGCTTTTATGGGTTAGGGTTTAAATAGGGTTTTGGTTTTCGGGTTTTGAGTTTAAGGTTTTAGGGTTTAGGGTTTTATGGTTTAGGGTTTAGGGTTTAGTGTTTAAGCTTTAGCATTCAGGGTTAGCTTAGGGTTTAGAGTTAGTTTAGTGTTTCTGGTTTAGGCTTTAAGGCTTATTATTTTCAAGGATTAGGGTTAGGGTTAGTTTTGGTTTAGGGTTTAGGTTTAAGGCTTAGGGTTTAGGGTTTATGTTTTAAGGTTAGGGTTAGGGTTAGGGTTAGTTTATGGTTTAGGGTTAGTTTAGGGTTTAGGATTTAGAGTTTAATTTTTTTAACTTAAGTAAATTGGTAAGTTTAGGTTTATTTAGTTTATTTTTTATTTATTTTCGTCTATTTTATTTTTATTTTTATTTAGGTTTATTTTTATTTTTATTTAGGTTAGTTTATTTATTTTAGGTTTATTTATTTTAGTTTAGGATTTTTATTTTAGTTTATTTTTTAGGTTTAGGTTTAGGTTTAGGTTTATGTTTATTTTTTAGTTTATTTTTATTTTTATTTTATTGTATAGGTTTAGGTTTTATTTTTTATTTTTAAGTTTAGGTTTAGGTTTTTATATTTATTTTTAGGGTTAGGTTTTAGGTTTTTATTTTAGGTTTTATTTTTTAGTTTAGGTTTAGGTTTATTTTTACTTTATTTAATTTCATTTAGTTTAGGTTTAGGTTTAGTTTATTTTAGATTTAGGTTTAGGTTTTATTTATTTTAGTTTAGTTTATTTTAGTTTAGGTTTAGGTTTATTTTATTTTTATTTTAGGTTTAGGTTTTTCTTTTAAGTTTAGGGAGTAGGTTTAATATTTTATTTATTTTTAGGATTATTTTTTAGGTTTAGGTTCTTATATAGTTTTTATTTTATTTTATTTTAGGTTTATGTTATTTTTATTTTAGGTTTAGTTTTTCTTTTATTTAGGTTTTTTATTTATTTTCAGTTTAGTTTAGGTATTTAAGGTTAGTTTAGGGTTTAGCATTGAGGGTTTAGGTTTTAGGGTTTAAGGCCTTTTAGGGTTTAGGGTTTGGGGTTTAGTGTTTCGCATTTAGGGTTCTAGGGTTGTAGCTTTAGGGTTAGGGTTAGGGTTGAGGATTTAATATTTATGGTTTAGGGTTTAGGGTTTTTTTAAATTAAGTAAACCTATAGGTTTAGGATTTCTTTAGTGTAGTTAGTTTATTTTTTTATTTAGTTTAATTTATTTTATTTTTTATTGCTATTCAGGTTTATTTTTAATTTTTATTTAGTTTATTTTATTTATTTAATTTAGGTTTTGTATTTTAGTTTATTATTTAAGTTTAGGTTAAGTTTTTAGTTGAGTTTTTTTTATTTAATTTTTCTGGTTTAGGTTTTATTTTTTATTTTTAGGTTTAGGTTTTAGGTTTTTATTTTAGGCTTATTTATCAATTTTGTTTTTTATTTTAGGTTTAGGTTTATTTTTAGTTTATTTTATTTTATTTAGTTTTGGTTTATATTTAGGTTGAGGTTATTTTAGGTTTAGGTTTAGGTTTTATTTATTTTAGTTTAGTTTATATTAATTTAGGTTTAGGTTTATTTTATTTTTATTTTAGGTTTAGGTTTTTATTAATTTAGGGTTTAAGCTTTTATTTATTTATTTTTAAGTTTATTTTTTAGTTTTAGGTTTTTATTTAATTTTTATTTTAGTTTATTTTAATTTTAATTTATGTTTAGTTTTTATTTTATTTAGCTTTTTAGTTCTTAGATTTATTTCAATTTTTTTAGTTTAGTTTAGGTTTTTATTTTATTTTATTTTAAGGCTTAAGTCTAGGTTTTAGTTTAGGTTTTAATTTCATTTTTTATTTTATTTTATTTACGTTTAGGTTTTTTTATATATTTTATTTTTAGGTTTTATTTAGTCTAGGTTTTGGTTTTTAGATTTTTAGGGTTAGCTTAGGGTTTTTTTAAAATTAAGTAAACCGGTAGATTTAGCTTTATTTAGTTTATTTAGTTTATTTTTTAATTATTTTAGTTTAGTTTATTTTTAATTTTTATTTATGTTTATTTCTTATTTTTATTTATGTTTATTTTTTATTTTTATTTCATTTAGTTTATTTATTTTAGGTTTATTTTTTTTAGTTCAGGTTTTTTATTTTAGTTTATTTTTAGGTTTAAATTTATATTTTAATTGAGTTTTATTTTTTATATTATTTTTTTAGCTTTATGTTTTATTTTAAATTTTTAGGTTTATGATTAGGTTTTCTTTTATTTTTTATTTTTAAGTTTAGGTTTTAGGTTTTTATTTTAGGTTTATTTTTATTTTAGGGTTTATGTTTTATTTTATTTTATTTTTAGGTTTTATTTTTAGGTTTATTTTTTTGGTTTAGGTTTTTATAAAGTTTCTATTTTATTTTAAGTTTATTTTATTTTTATTTTACATTTAGTTTTTATTTTAGTTAGGTTTTTTTTTCGTAGGTTTATTTTATTTTTGTAGATTAGTTTAGGTTTTTATTTATTTTATTTTTGTTTATTTTATGTTATTTTTGAGTTTAGATTTAGGTTTCAGTTTAGGTTTTTATTTTACTTTATTATTTTATCTTATTTAGGATTAGGGTTTTTTAAATATTTTATTTTTAAGTTTTATTTAGTTTAGGTTTAGGTTTTTAGATTTTTAGATTTTAGGGTTTAGGGTTTAGGGTTTAGGGTTTAGGGTTTGAAGGTTTAAGGTTTTATGGTTTAGGGTTTAGGGTTAGGGCTTAGGGTTTAGGCTTTAGGGTTTAGGGTTTTTAGGGTTTAGGGTTTAGGGTTAGCTTAGGTTTTAAAAAATATTAAGTAAACTAGTAGGTATAGGTTTAATTAATTATTTTATTTTATTTTTTATTTATTTTAGTTTATCTTATTTTTTATTTTATCTATATTTAGTTTTTTTTTTTAATTTAGTTTAATTTATTTATTTTAATTTGGGTTTTTATTTTAGTTTAGTTTTTAGGTTTAGGTTTAGGTTTATGTATATTTTTTAGTTTAGTTTTATTTTTATTTTATTATTTAGGTTTAGGTTTTATTTTTTATTTTTACATTTAGGTTCAGGTTTTTATTTTATTTTCTTAGGATTAAATTTTAGGTTTATTTTTAAGTTTTATTTTCAGATTAGGTTAAGGTTTATTTTTAATTTATTTTATTTTATTTTATTTAGTTTAGGTTTAGGTTTAGGTTTAGTTTATTTTAGGTTTAGGATTATGTCTTATTTATTTTAGTTTAGTTTGTTTTGGTTTAGGTTTAGGTTTATTTTATTTTTAATTTAGGTTTAGGTTTTTTTTTTAGTTTAGGGTTTAGGTTTTATTTTTTCTTTATTTTTAGGTTTTATTTTTAGAATTATTTTTAGGTTTAGGTATTTCATGTAGTTTTTATTTTATTTTATTTTAGGTTTATTTTATTTTTATTTTAGGTTTATTTTATTTTTATTTAGGTTTAGTTTTTATTTTATTTAGGTTTTTTATTTTTTTAGTTTAGTTTAGGTTTTTATTTATATTATTTTGGATTAGTTTTATTTTTTATTTGATTTTCATTTTAGGTTTAGGTTTAGGTTTACATTTTAGTTATGTTTTTATTTTATTTTATTTTATTTATTTTGGTTTAGGTTTTATTTATTTATTTATTTTATTTTTAGGTTTTATTTAGTTTTTGGCTTTAGTTTAGGGTTTTGGGTGTTGTGTTTTTTTTTTGGTTTAGGGTTTAGGTTTTAGGGTTTAGGGTTTAGGGTTTAGCTTTTAGGGTTTAGGGCTTAGGGTTTAGGATTTAAGATTTAGGATTTAGGGTATAGGGTTTTTAGGGTTTAGGGTTTAGGGTTTAGGGTTTAAGTTTTAGGTTTAGGTTTCAGGTTTTAGAGTAGGGTTTCGGGTTTTTGGATTTTTTTCTTCAATAGAGAACAAATTTAGATTCAATAATTCTTCTTTTTGATTTCATCAACCAAGTAACACAACAAGTTTTCTAAGACACCAGCGATGACATAGATTAAGAATGAGCATGCATAGAGCAAATCAAAAACTCTAGATAACTAGAATCACCTCTACAGTAAAGACACAATTCTAGAAACAGCAGATTGGATCGGTCGTTCTTCAATTTCTCCAGTTCCCATCAGAACCACCCCGGCCTCTCGAGTAGCAGGATCCATGATCATATCCCGGATCTCTCCCTCGGCCACCACCATGGTTGTAACCTCATCGCTCCTCCTGCATCCATAACCACCACTACTCCTACAACCACCTCCATTTCCACCAGCACCTCTAGATCCCCCACCACCACTATGATAATAACCGCCTTCACCTCAATAGCCAGATCTAGACTGAGCCTAGTTGACGCTGATGTTACTGCTGTCAAGGTTTTGCCCATTCTTAGGGTTTAGGTTTAAGTTTAGGTTTATTAGGTTTTAGGGTTTATGTTCATTTTTTAATTTATTTATTTACTTTAAGTTTTGGTTTAGGGTTTAGGGTTTAGGGTTTAGGGTTAGAGTTTATGGTTTAGGGTTTAAGGTTTCAGGTTTAGGGTTTACAATTTATGGTTTAGGGTTTAGGGTTTTAAGGTTTATGATTTTAGGGTTTAGGGATAGGGTTAGGGTTTAAGGTTTAAGGTTTAGGGTCTTTTAGGGTTTAGTGCTTAGGGTTTAGGGTTTACGGTTGTAGGTCTAGGTTTTAAAGTTAAGGGTTTAGGGTTTAGGGTTTAGGATTTAGTGTTTATGGTTTTTTTTTAAAAATAAAATTAAGTAAATTAGTAGGTTTAGGTTTATTTAGTTTACTTATTATTTATTTCAGTTTATTTTATTTTTATTTTGTTTAGTTTATTTAATTTAGGTTTATTTATTTTAGTTTAGGTTTTTTATTTTAGTTTAATTTTTAGGTTTATGTTCATTTTTTAGTTCAGTATATTTATATTTTATTTTATAGGTTTAGGCTTTATTTTTTATTTTTATTTTTAGGTTTAGGTTTATATTTATTTTTTTAAGATTAGGTTTTAGGTTTATTTATCTGTTTTATTTTTTAATTTAGGTTTTGCTTTATTTTTAGTCTATTTCATTTTATTTAGTTTAGGTTTTAGTTTAGGTTAAGTTTATTTTACGTTTATGTTTAGGTTTTATTTATTTTTATTTTAGGTTTATTTTTTTATTTTAGGTTTAGTTTTTATTTCAATTAGGTTTTTTATTTTTTTAGTTTAATTTAGGTTTTTATTAATATTATATTAATTTATTTTTTATTTTTTATTTGATTTTTTAAAGTTCAGTTTAGATTTAGGTTTTTATTTATGTTTTTTTATTTTATCTTTTTATTTTATTTTGGTTTAGCTTTTTTTATTTATTTTATTTTTAGGTTTTATTTAGATTAGGTTTAGGTTTTTAGCTTTTAGGGTTTAGGTTTTTTTTTTGGTTTTATGATTTAGGGTTTAGGGTTCAAGTTTTAGGGTTAGGGTTTAGGGTTTTAGGTTTTAAGGTTTAGGGTTTATGGTTTAGGGTTTTTAGGGTTTAGGGTTTAGGGTTTTTAGGGTTTAGGGTTTATGGTTTAGGTTATAGGTTTAGGGTTCAAGTTTTAGTTTAGGGTTTAGTGTTTTTGGTTTTTTAAATAGAGAACAAATTCATATTCAACATTTCCTATTTTCGATTTCATTAACCAAGTAACACATTAAGTTTTTGAAGGCACAGGCGATGATATAGATCAAAAAATAGTACACATAGAGATAATCAAAAATCCAAGATAACTAGAACCACCAAAACCACGTATTGTCCATTCTTCAATTTCTCCATTTTTCATCAGAACCACCACCACCTCTTGAGTAGCGAGATCCACCATCATATCCCCGATCTTTCCATTTGCCATCACCATGGCTGTGACCTTCGTACGCTCATCCCGCCTCCATAACCACCACTACTCCGAGCACCACTTCCATATCCACCAACACCTCCAGATCCCCCACCACCATTGCAATAACTGCCGCCTTCGCCTTTGCCTCCACCGCCAGATCTAGACTGAGCCTGGTTGACAGTGATGTTCCTCCCATGAAGGTTCTACCAATTCTTATGGTTTAGGTTTATTTTTTAATTTATTTAGTTACTTTAGGTTTAGGTTTAGGGTTTGTGGTTTAGGGTTTAGGGTTTAGGGTTAGGGCTTAGGGTTTAGGGTTTAGAGTTTAAGGTTTAGTGTTTAGGGTTTAGGGTTTTATGGTTTAGGGTTTAGAGTTTAGGGTTTAGGGGTTTTTAAGGTTTACGATTTAGGATTATAGGTTTAGGTTAGTTTTAGGATTTAAGGTTTTTTTTTAAATTAAGTAAACTGATAGGTTTATGTTCATTTAGTTTACTTTTTTTATTTGAGTTTATTTTAATATTTTTTTTTATTTAGGTTTAATTTTTTATTTAGTTTAGTTTAATTATTTTAAGTTTATTTCTTTTAGTTTATTTTTTAGGTTTAGGTTTATTTTTTAGTTGAGTTTTATTTTTATTTTATTTTTAGGTTTAGGTTTTATTTTTTATTTTTAGGTTTAGGTCTAATTTTTTATTTTATTTTTTAGGTTTATGTTTTAGGTTTTCATTTTAGGTTTATTTTTAGGTTTTATTTATTTGTTTAGTTTTAGTTTTAGTTTTAGTTTATTTTATTTTATTTACTTTAGGGTTAGGTTTAGTTTATTTTTGGTTTAGATTTAAAATTTATTTATTTTAGTTTAGTGAATTTTAATTTAGGTTTATGTTTATTTATTTTATTAATTTTATTTTTATTTTTAGATTGGTTTTTCTTTTAGTTTAGGGTTTATGTTTTATTTTTTTATTTATTTTAAGGTTTATTTTTTAGGACATTATTTTATTTAGTTTTTAGTTTAGGTTTATTTTTTTTATTTTATTTTTATGTTTTATTTTTTGAGGTTTTTTATTTGGGTGTTTAGTTTAGGTTTAGGTGGAGGTTTAGAGGGTTTAGGCCCAGTGAGGGAGGGTTAGGGTCAAGATTTAGGGAGTTTGGATCAGCTAGCCTCATTTGTGGTAGTTTGTTGGTGGGTTTAGTTAGTTAGTAGTGGATCTGGGATGGTTAGATCAGCCTGGTTAGGTTTAAGTTACTGGAGGGCCTGTGGCTCAGGTTTAGTATTGGCTGGTGGGGTTTCAGTGTTTAGGTCAGGTCAGGTTAGGAGGATCATTAAGGTTTGGGGAGGGTCAGTGGGTCAGTTTAGGGTTTAGGTAGAGTTTGGGTTTGGGATTTAGGGTTTAGGGTTTTTAATTAGTGGTTTAGGTAGTGGGTTTGGGTTTAGTTTAGTTTTAGGTAGGGTTTTATTTTATTTTTATTTTTTAGTTAAGGGTTTAGGTTTAATTATTTAATTATTTTTAGGTTTTATTTAACTTTTATTTTTATTTTTTTAGTTTATTTTATGTTTCTTTTATTTTTATTTTACATTTAGTTTTGATTTTATTTAGGTTTTTTATTCTTAGGTTTATTTTATTTTTTATTTTGTTTCAATTATTAATTATTTTATTTTAATTTATTTTTATTAATTTATTTTATTTTATTTTTAAATTTAGGTTTAAGTTTTAGTTTTGATTTTTATTTTATTTTATTTTATTTTTTTATTATATTTAGGTTTATTATTTATTTATTTATTTTCTTTTTAGGTTTTATTTAGTTTAGGTTTAGGTTTTTAGGTTTTAGGGTTTAGGGTTTTTTTTTTTTTTTTTTTTTTTTTTTTAGGGAAACCCCATTATATGGGGGTATTTTATTGCCACAAAAAAAAGGTTACAAGGTCCTTAAAGGGGATAAACTTCGAAACTACTGCTCAAAGAGCTACAATTAGCCTAAGGAGTAAATCCCCAACTAAGTACATCCACGAGCAAAAGAAAACCATAATGCAAACAAAAGATACAAGATGATTAACATAATAAGCTAAAGAAAAGATAAGCCCAATGCTATGGTTGTAGTGCTTGATAATATGGAGCAAACTCGAAGATAAAAGGGAGAAACACGCAAAGTGATAGTGAGAGAGAGATTAGAATAGTTAATGTAATACAAACAAAAAGGTAGAAGGAAACAATATAATAAGAGTATGATAATAAGGAAATGTGGTAGAGAAGGCAGGCTCAATCACACCATGTTGGGGCAAGTATGAGCGCCCAAACCAAAGGGTTACATCACAAGAGCTACCACCAACCAGGTGTGAGAACATCACGCCATCATAGCCAACAAACTGTGAGGAGGGAGTACCCAATTGTTGATAATCATGTGGGCTTTATTACCGCAAACCTAAACAAAATCATATTTATGCATATGCAATAGTCAGAAAGAAACCATCCCTCGAAAATAGCGAATTAGCTCCTGAAATCAGAAGTAAGTCAATGGGTCTTTAAAAGACACCATCCTAAAGGTAAAATAACTCGGCCGGAAGTATGGATTAGTAGATGTAAGGTCCAAAAATAGTGCCCAATCAATATAATGTATTGACAGGCCCCATATTAGATACAATTCAATAGAAACAATAGTAAGGAAGCAGAACTTAAACCCAAGAAATAGCCAATAAGCATGTCGTGGAATTAAACCATAAACAGAAAAGACAGAGACTCATAATACCACCCTTTAATAATAGAGATTATATTCCAAGGAGTATGCACTAAGCTGGCCGATCCCAGATTAGAAAAACTGGGAGTAGGCCAAATAATTTCCATATGAGAATTAAATACAAGAGTAGATAACCTGAGTAAAGGACTTTGCAAGAGTCCAAGACAAAACCAAGACATGATCTTCATAAAGAATGCATTCCGTGATAAATTCCCAAGACAAAAAGATAAGCAGAGCACAAGCCATTAGTCCTGGGGAATAGTAAAAGCAGTACGAAGATCATTATCGATAATGAGCAATACGATAGAAATATATCTGAGCCCAACAATAAAATAGCTAGTGCGAAATATAGATTAGGATCCACAGAATCCACATTAATCCAGTTTACAATCAATCCAAATAACAAGATAGCAAAAGGCAAAAAATCTCATTAGGGAAAGAGACCACCAAAACAGCACCAAGCATTCGCCAAGTTGCCACTCATCCGTACCAAAAGTTTGAAAAAAGGATGAACTAAACAATAGCGTAAAAGGTAGATCAATGAATTCCAATGATAAGCATAAACATGGAAGGTGATTCAAAGCAAAACAACCAAGCAATCAAGAACATCAATAAAAACCTAACCAAATAATCCAAAGCCACGGGGAGTAAGGTGGGATTGATCAGTACCAACCAACAAGGCGTAAAAACCAACAAGTCGGCCAAGATTCCACCCATAACATATATAGGATAATGCATATCTCCCCACCATAAGCCTATCCAGAGTGATATTCAGTGGAAATCGACGTTGTCGTGAACCATAATCCATGTGGGTAATAACAATAATAACCAGTGGGTTTGTTAATGACCCAATTATGCATATAAGATAAATCATTGATTAATTCCAAGCATAACAAAGAAATGTGCTTCAAGTTGAACGTATTCCATTTTGGGCTTAGGGTTTTGGTTTTTAGGGTTTAGGGTTTACGGTTAGGGTTTAGGGTTTAGGGTTTAGAGTTTAGTGTTTAGGCTTTATTGTTTAGGGTTTTTAGGTTTTAGGGTTTATGGTTTTGGATTTAGGGTTAGCTTAGTGTTTAGAGTTTTTTAGGATTTAGTGTTTAGAGTTTAAGGTTTAATGTTGTAGGTTTAGGGTTTAAAGTTTAAGGTTGTAGGTTTAGGGTTTAATCTTTATGGTTAGTTTTAGGGTTTAGGGGTTAGGGTTTAGTTAGGGTATAGGATTTAGGGTTTAATTTTTTTTAAAAAAAAATTAAGTTAACTAATTGGTTTAGGTTTATTTAGTTTATTTTTTATTTATTTGACTTAATTTTAATTTTAATTTTAATTTAGGATTATTTTTTATTTTTATTTAATTTAGTTAATTTATTTTAGGTTTATTTAGTTTAGTTTACATTTTTTATTTTAGTTTATTTTTTTATTATGTTTTATTTTTATTTTATTTTTTAGGTTTAAGTTTTATTTTTTATTTTTAGGTTTAGGTTTAGGTTTTATTTATTTTCGTTTAGTTTATTTTAGTTTAGGTTTAGATTTATTTTAGTTTGTTTATTTTATTTTTATTTGAGGTTTAGGTTTTTTAGGTTAGGGTTTAGGTTTTATATTTTTATATGTTTGTAGGTTTTATTTTTAAATTTATTTTTAGGTTTAGGTTTTATTTAGTTTTTATTTTCTATTATTCTATATTTATTTAATTTTAATTTTACCTTTAGTTTTTATTTTATTTAAGTTTTTATTCATAGGTTTATTTTATTTTAGTTTATTTTTTTATTATATATTTCAATTTATTTTATTAGTTTATTTTATTTTATTATTATGTTTAGGTTTTATCTATTATATATATTTATTTTATTATATAGGTTTAGTTATTATATTTTATTTTTAGCTTTATCTTATTTGGTAAGTCTAGTTTTGAGCTCAGGTTTATGGTTTAAGTTTAAGGAGTGTGGCCTGGGAGGGTTAGGGCCCAAGGAGGGTTGTGGCCTGGGGCCTGGGCTCAGTAGGGCTCAGGGCCAGCCTCAGGATCTGGCTCAGCCTAGGATCTGGGTTTAGATCTGGGGTTAGGTGGTTGGCCCAACAGTGGCCTGGGGGTCAAGGCTCAGGTTTAGGTTTGGCCTGTGGTGGGTTTGTGGCCTAGGCTCAGTTTTTAGAGGTGGTAGCTTAAAAGATTTATGATTTCAGTGGTTTATTTTAGGTTTAGGTTTAGGTTTAGGGTTTTTTAGGGTTTTGAGTTTTAGGGTTTGGCTCATTTTAGGTTTAAGATTTGGGTTTATTGGGATAGGAGGTTAGAGTTGGGTTAGGGTTTTTAGTTTTATAGGTGTTATGGTTTATTTTATTTATTTTATTTTAAAATCAAGCAAACCAGCAGGTTTATTTATTTTTAGTTTTATTGTAGTTTATATTTTTAGTTTAGGTTTATGTTTATTTAATTTGTTTTGTGTTTTTTTTTGGGTTTTAGGTTTATTTTTTTTTAATAATCTAGGTTTATTTTAGGTTGAGGTTTTATTTAGATTTTATTTTATTTTTTATTTTAGGTTTAGTTTTATTTTATTTTATAGTTTAGTATTTATTTTATTTAGTTAAGCTCTATTTTTTATTTTATTTTCTTTTTAGTTATAGGTTTAGGTTTAGAGTTTATTTTATGTCTTTATTTTATTTTATTTTATTTTTTATTTTGATTTAGATTTGTTTATCTATTTTAGTTTTAGGTTTTATTTAGTTTAGGTGTAGGTTTTTTTAGTTTTGGGTTTGGGTTTGGGGAGTTTAAGGCCCAGGGTTTTTATTGGGTCAGCATTTAGGGTAGGGCCCATGGTTTTGGTTTTAGGGCCTGGGGTTTAGGATTTAGTGGTTTGAGTTTAGTGGTTGGGTTTTAGAGTTTTAAGGTGTGGAGGGCCCAGAAAGGCCCAGGGCCCAGGGTGTGGCCTAGGTCAGGCCTAGTAACTGGGTTTAGGTTAGTTTTAGGTGGCTAGGGTCAGATTCATTATCATTAATATATTATTTTAAAATTAAGCAAACCCCAGGTCAGCTTATTTTTTATGTATTTTGTTTATTTTATTTTTATTCATAGGTTTATTTTATTTTTTATAGTTTAGTTAATTTATTTTAGGTTTATTTATTTTAGGTTTTATTTTATTTATTTAAGTTTAGGTTTATTTTAAGTTTAGGTTTAGGTTTGGGTTTAATTTATTTTAGGTTTATGTTTTAGGTTTTATTTTAAATTTTTTAGGTTTAAATTTTATTTTTAGGTTTTTATTTTTAGTTAATTTTATTTTATTTAGTTTTTTTTTTATGTTTAGTTTATTTTAGGTTTAGGTTTATATATTTTAGTTTATTTTAGTTTAGGTTTGGTTTAATTTTTTATTTTAGGTTTAGGTTTTGGTTTTAGGTTTAGGTTTTTATTTTATTTATTTTGGTTAGGTTTAGTTTAGTTATTATTTTATTTTTATTTTAGGTTTATTTTTATTTTTATTTAGTTTATTTTATTTAGGTTTTTTTATTTTTTAGTTTAGTTTAGGTTTTATTAATTTTATTTTAGTTTAGTTTTATTTTTTTCTTTTAGGTTTAGGTTTTAGAGTTTTATGTTTTTTATTTTATTTCTTGGTTTAGATTTTTTTTTTAAGGTTTTATTTAGTTTTTATTTAGATTTTTTTAGGGTTTAGGGTTTAGGGTTAGTTTAGGGTTTAGTATTTAGGGTTTGGGATCTAGGGTTTAGGGTTTAGGGTTTATGGTTTAAGTTTTAGGGTTTACGGTTTAGGTTTTAGGGTTTTAGGGTTTAGGGTTTAGGTTTTAGGTTTAGGGTTCAGGTTTTGGTTTAGGGTTTAGGGTTTTTGGTTTTTTTTTAATTCAATAGAGAACAAATTTAGATTCAACATTTCTTCTTTTTTATTTCATCAACCAAGTAACACACCAAGTTTTCTATAACACATGTGACGACATAGATAAAAAATGAGCATGCATAGAGAAAATAAAAGACCCTAGATAGAACCATCTCACCTAGCTGAGTTTCATAAGTAGTAGATCGATTCTCTAGTTCTTAGAACCACCTGCACCTCTCAGTAGTGGATCCATGATCATATCCCTTCTCTCTTCCTCCGCCACCACCATGGTTGTAACCTCCATCGCTCCTCCAGCCTCCATAACCACCACCTCCATATCCACCAAGACCTCCAGATCCCCCACCACCACTGCGATAACCACCGCCTTCGCCTTCGCCTCCACTGCCAAATCTAGACTGAACCTAGTTGATGGTGATGTTCCTGTCGTCAAGGTTCTGCCCATTCTTATGGTTTAGGTTTATTAGTTTTTAGTGTTTAAGTTTATTTTTTAATATATTTAGTTACTTTATGTTTAGGTTCACAGTTTAGGGTTTACGGTTTAGGGTTAGAAGTTAGGGTTTAGGGTTTAGGGTTTAGTATTTTAGGGTTATATCTTTTTGGGTTTAGGGTTTAGGGTTTAGGTTTCTTAGGGTTTAGAGTTTAGGGTTTAGGGTTGTAGGTTTAGGGTTTTGGATTTAGGGTTTAAGGTTTAGGGTTTAAAATTTATGGTATTTTTAATTAAGTAAACCGATAAGTTTAGGTTTATTTAGTTTAGTTTTTATTCATTTCAGTTTATTTTATTTCTTTTTTTTATTTAGGTTTATTTTTTATTTTAATTAGTTTAATTTATTTATTTTAGTTTATGTTTATTTTTTTATTTTATTTCAGTTTTATTTTATTTTATTTTATTTTTTGGTTTTCTTTAGTTTATGTTTTGATTTTTAGCATTTTAGAATTTAGGGTTTAAGGTTTAGGTTTAATTTAGGGATTAGGGTTTGGGGTTTATGGTTTAGGGTTTAGGGTTTTTTAGGGTTTAGGGTTTAAGGTTTAGGGTTTATGGTTTAAAGTTTAGGGTTTAGGGTTAGTTTTATAGTTTAGTGTTTAGGGTTAGTTTTATAGTTTTGGGTTTCGAATTTAGGGTTTACGGTTCAGGATTTAAGGTGCCTGAATTAGCTCAAACCTCCAACACCTAGAAAGGTTTGCTAGTTGCAAAGGATAGCTTGGGGAGGGTGATAGCCCAGCAGCAGTAGCAGCCCACCATACTTGCTTGGGATAGTCTAGTAGCGTAGCCACCATCGAAGTCAACAACTTCCTCCACCGTTGCAGCTACCACCTCTTCTTCTATCTCCGCTTCTACCAGCAAGAGCATTTTATCTATGGATAACAGCACTAAATCCCTTACTCTGCTTACTTTACTTGATCTCTATCATGTTCCTCCACCCAAAAATAAATTAGTGAAGAAAGCTGATTCTACTTATATATTGCCTACTTCTGATGCTCTTGATTTTATTCCTATTGAATGGTCTCTGAGTCTAAATAAAATAATAGCTCTAGTAGTTTCGATCCTTTCCTTTCTTATTCATAATCAAACTATCTTTCTCTGAATCAATTAGGTTCACCTCTTGAGATTGACTTGGAGTCAACTGACTCTAAGGATCTTATAGTAAGAGCTCATCATTCCAAGAAGGTAGGACTTTCCACAAGCTCATCATTCCAAGAAGTCACTGAAGTCAACCTATGTAGTGGCAAAGTTCTACCTCATAGGGTAGCACCTCAGGATAAGGGTAAGCAAGTCATTGGTTACAGTGAGCAGATAGCTCCTCCATAGGATGCTCCACCCATGAATATGATTGTGGAGAACCAACCTAGACTTGATTACAATGTCCTAGCTCACCTTAGAAAGTTTCCAGCTAAGTTAAGCATATACAATGCCCTTGTCTTATCCAAAGAGATGAGGGAATCTCTAATCAAGGCCTTACTTGATCTAGAGATATGCTTAACTCAGCTGATCGCTACTAAAGAGAAGGCATGCCACTCGAAGGACATCTTAAGAGTTACATTCAACAATGATGACTTACTCTTAGAGATGACCGAGCACATCCGCCACTTTATATTACAGTGGATGTTGGCAGATATAGGCTATCCAAAGTTCTAGTTAACCTAGGTGTATCAGTCAACATTATGAGTCTACAAACCCTTGCTACTTGAGGATTGACATCTCCGAACTCCAAAAAGAAAGGATGTTGTTGAGAGGATTCAATGAACAAGGTGAGAGGGCCTCGTAGTATTTATTTTTCTGTGAGGGACACCACGCTGATCATAGGGTGGTACTTTTTGAGGTAATCGGGTACAACATTGAGGTATGATGTACTATCTCAAAAGATTGAGGCATCACCCTACAATGGACCTAATCATGAAATAAGGACTCTTAAGGCATGATGGGTCTTCAAATGTACCAGAGATTTTTCCCCTACTATACATGGATGAAAAGGGGGTTTATATTAAACGTTCTTAAGTTTCCTATGGAGAAAAGCCCATAGTTATACATCTGGAAATGAAATTTCCTAAGAATACTGATTAAAGTAGACAATTACCATCTACAAAGATTTCAAGGTTAGACTTTCAAAGGATTGGTAGTATTTGGAAAATAAATTGGGAAAGTTCAAGGAGAGGACTTATTTTTCGAATCTAAATGAAATAAGTAAAAAATTCTCGTGATAATAGGAAGCCTAGTGAGCATTCGAATCTATCTTATTGTTTGGCTTTATAATTTTGAAGTTGAGGAGATTTATATGTTTTGAGTTAAAATTTAATTAGATTAATAGGGCTTATAATCCACCAAATAAGGTTGTGGGAATGCCTAAGAGGTGAGGATTTAAGCTCGTAGCCAAAAGGAAATAGCTACCTCGGATCCTAAATCTAGGGAGCTTTAGTACGAGCTAAAGCATGACCTAAAACTAAGTGATAGGTGGCCATACCAATTTACGTCCACAAGAGAGAATAAATTGTTCAACTTTAGGACTTATAACTCCTTGGAGTGGCCGACAGCTAACTCTTCTTATGATTTTAAAACCATGTAGTCCTATTTTATGAATTATAATATAGCTAGGGTCGTTATTTAATTAGAAAGAGACTAAAGTCCTAAACACACTCCCTAAGAGACTAGAGCATGAGTGGTATGAGTATATGACTTAACATATATATGCAAAATCTTTTCAAATTTTATGTCATTTTAGACACATCATTTGACAAAGGCTTTAGGATTCCATAAAATTGATCATATTAGCACAGACTTGGTGAAATTAGAGTTTATCAGAGAGTACTTTTTGTAAGTGTTGACTTAAAGAGTTTATAGAACTCATTTATGGCTTACTAATAATTTGATATTAACAAATATTTGTGTGGTGCAACATAATAATTTATAATTGCTTCTACCTACTATACATCTATTAAATAAACCATAGGGATAATAAATTATTCAACCGTATTGAAGGTTCTATAGTTTAAGGTGCCTCTAGCTCCAAAGCAAATATAGTTTAAAGGGTGGCTAAAATACACTAATTAGATATATTACATTCAAAGTATATAATATAATAGATAAAGGGCATATTAGTTATAGATGAATGAAAGAAATAGGTTATCGATCAAATCAGC
The DNA here is from genome assembly GCA_021442155.1 of Cymbidium sinense. NCBI lineage: Eukaryota > Viridiplantae > Streptophyta > Magnoliopsida > Asparagales > Orchidaceae > Cymbidium > Cymbidium sinense. The sequence goes on along the minus strand of CM038214.1, from coordinate 317,060,185 downwards.
TATAAGAAGGTGTTCTCCACCACAAGGGATGCCCTCATAAGTCAAGCATTCTTTTATCATGCAAGGATGGAGATCCTTCATGTTCAAGAGAGAAAGAATATGCATTCTTGGTGTGAAACATCCAACCATACAGCTATGGGATTTCTAAATATTTTAATTATCTCATTTATGTATTAGGCTTTATGATGAGGTTATGAGCTGTTTAATATTTAGTTATGAGTGATTAGTTGGGTCGAAATGTTAATTTTATCCTAAGAGCCTAATCGTATCCAAGCCACACATTAAAGCATCAATCATTTAAGAAATTATGAAAAGCATGTTGTCTACTGCACAATGTAAACATACCATCATACAATTATAAAAACTATCGTAAAAGAATGAAAGGACGGTGCGGTCAGGTACCACTGTACAATCCAAAGAGAGAAAAGATAGGTAGTCGAGCTCTACCCTTATACAACCTAGAATATGAAAGAATAAATATAGTTGTATTAAATCCTATGGGGTGTATTCTTTCTTCATATCTCTATTTTTGATTTGGTTCTTTGTTTGATTTGGATGGTTCTTGCTTCAAAGGCATCACATTGCACCTAGGACAAAGCCTTCTGGCCACTGCTCATCCTAGTCTCCCTTAGCACTAATCCTAATTCCTATTGCAAAAATTACATTTATGTGAGAAAAGTAAATCTAACTACACCTTTAAAATAGAGGTTAGCTAAATATACATATAATCCCAAGCAGTTGTATTTATAATTTGTACTTAACACCCTACACAAGGGTAACTAAGCCCACCTATCCTAACTTGGATTATGCTTAAAGATTTCAGCAACCTGTAAAAAGAGCATTCACATTTATCTTTATGCATCCCTTAAGCATAATCCACTACAAAAAATATGATTAGGCTAATATTGGTCTATCATCCAGCCTACTAAGCATACACCCTAACATCCAATCTAAAATAATACATCATAAAACAAAACATACATCACATCATACACTGTCCTAACTTAGAGCTAGAAGTGGAGACTTAATTCTAATGTGTGTATTTCGGCTTGTGTGGTAAGTCTTGTTAAGCATTAGTATTGTATTTTCTAAATGTAGAAGGATTCAATTTAACATGAAAGGTTGATTTCACATGAAGTAGTTTAATTGATTTGATAATTTTAATTTGTGTTTTCTTTTATTTTATTTGATTACACTTAGCAATTAAGTGTTATAAAGAGAGGAAAAAAGGATTGCCCTCTTTCATCCCTACCTTAAGTCACTTTCTAAAGAATATTAATTTAATTTAGTTCTCTTTAGTGAATGGCTTATTAAATGATTTAATTAATCCTATGTTTAGGTTCACTTTAAATAATCTTATTAAAAATGAAAAACATCTTAAGAATAATTTAATTCAATTACTACCACATGAAATATATTAAATCATTCCTTTCCATTACATGTAACATGCATATGATTTAATCCTAATGATGAATGTATGTGTATGTTTAGAATTTATATTTATTTGATTGAATTATTTAAACATTTTAATTTAAAATTTTATCCAAATTCTTATACAAAAAGGACATAAGAATGAAATTAAATGGGCATGTGTCATTGTTAAACCAAGGAAGTGAGGTAATCAAATGACCTCCTTGGAGCTAGCTAAAGCCTCGTATTCTCTAGATGTGCAGACTATATACCCATTTGCATTGAAACATATGTAAATTCGTATACATGAACATAGAAAGTAAGCTCCAAATCATATGGCTAATTAATTCAACCACTTAGTCAATTATGAATGCATGCAATTTTAATTTAACATGGGATTTTCATTCACTAATCACATATACATATACATGTACAAAGATATAGGGAAGTACGTGTCATTGTTAAACTAGGGAAGTGAGGTAATCAATTGACCTCCTTGGGGCTAACTAAAGCCTCTTATTCAGGATGTCCAGACTATATCTTGCTTTTCTTGGACACACATGGATGTATACATAAATGAGGGAAAGAAAAGCATGCAAAGATTGTATATTTTTTTGATTGAATCATTTATAAATATGAATTGAAGCTCTATCCAAATTTTAATGTTGAAATACATAAGAATGAAATCAAATGGGTACGTGGCATTGTTAAACTAGAGAAGTGAGGTAATCAAATTACCTCAATGGGGCTAGCTAAAGCCTCGTGTTCCTTGGATGTCCAGACTATATACCCATTACCATTCAATCTTATATAAATCAGCACATGAATAGAGGAAATAGAACTCAACATTCATACACTTAAGCGATAAGCACATGCATTTCTTATGTATTTATAACTAACATCATAACACATATTATTATTCATTTATAAGCTTTTGAAAAATACCTTTGTATTTAATAGTCATAATAGCCACACATATATTAAATTAAATCGACACATGATACATAAAGGAAATTCATTTTATTTTACTTGATTTTGAAAAGATGGATGCATGAATTCAAATGACATACCAAATTTAACATTATTGAAAAGAGGACAATCAAATATAAGCATGTGATTCATTCAACCAAACTAGTTCTTAATGACAATCAAATAAAATTATTAAAGCAAACCAAAGCTTCTTTATTAATTATGTTTTGGATTTGATTTGATTTAAAGAAGAGAAGAGAAATCATCACTTGCTATTTTAAACCCATTCCCACATTAGTGATTTGATTTAATTTAAGGCAATGTAATTAAGTTGATTTTTTGGGTTAATTAAGTTGAACCCTTAATTAAATAAGTTAATTACCCTTACCTATGTCACCTTAAAGTAATTAACTAAATAATTATGAGCCAACATGATATTCATGAAAAATAAACTTGCAATGATCCTAAGAAATTAGAGGGGCTTAATGCAATTGTCTTATGATTAATAGTTAATTAGATTAAGGGACTTAATTAATTACTCTTATGGTTTTCCCACACATGTAGACTAACCATAATTTCATTAAACTCCTTTAGGTTATTAAACACATAAAGATCTACCCCATGATTTAATTAATTAAGGTCTGATGTGATTATGATTTCAATTTGATTAAGTGGTTTAAATAATTAGTTAAATATTAATTAATTTCATTTTAGAAAAGGGTGAAATGAACTTAGGGAAAGGGGTCCCAACCATATTCCTTAGTTCACTTACTATTGAACAATGATTAATAAACTTAATTAACTAATTTATTATTGATCATGGGATTAATTAATCATAAATTAACATAAAAGAATAATTAAGGTTTAATTAGTCAATTTTCCTAATTAAGTGAGCAATAAATCCCAAGAACATCTTGGGGGGTAGAGGTCATCCCATTAAATTAACCCATAAAATTTAGGATTAACTAATCTAGTAATTAAGGAGTAATTAAGCTAATTAATTTTGTAATTAAATCTTAATTACTGTTCAAAATTAGTTAAGATCATTTTTAATTAATTCTCTTTCCAAATACTATTAAAATGAGTATTTATTTTCATTTTTATTTCTCTATGATTTTTTATGAGATTTAGAAGTTTTAACCATTAAAAAATGATTAATTAAGCCTAATTAAAGCCTAATCTTATTGGCACCATGTGGCATGCTAACACAGTGCGCTTTCCATGTGGCACGAGATTATCTACTTAAAACTTATCCGACTCAATGCCTAGATGGTGGTGGCAGACGTGCTTTCTCGTTTTCCATTCGATCTAAGATTAGACGACTACGATTAATCTCGCAGCTTAATAGAATTAAATCAAATCAATCTAGTGGATCTAATCACGACTGTCTATTTTGATCATGTGGAATGGACAGTGCGTGATCTAACATCACTGGAGTGAGGGAGAATGGAGTCAGTCCACCGTTACTTACTTGATCCGAGTTTACCTGAGCTTGGATCAACTCTAAAAGGATCCAACACCTTCATGTCATCGATCGAAGGGGATCCAATGGTCAAGATCACACGAGATGCAAGTTTTCTTTAAAAAGCTCCAACCCATTTATGCCTAAGGATCGATTCTGGAAGCATACGTCATCAGAGCTCAAGACTGTCTTCCCAAATAATTGAAAAAGCTTCATCTAGAGGAGACGAAGCCCTATTGAGTAGTAATTGTATCAATTCCTTGATGTTCACTCAGAAGGCCATGAATTGATGATTGGGAGCTCAACTTTTATCGAAGTCCCACCTCCAGTGCTTGAGAAGCTTGGGAAATGATTCTTTCTTCCTCAACAAGGCCTAGGGAAGGTGCGTGCAAAGTTAATTTGAGTTTGATGGAGAAATGGGGAAGTTAGGTTAGAAATGGTAGTGTCCTATTTCGGGATTGATGGGAATGGTATTTTTGGATCAAGGAATGAGCTTGGGAGCTTAGAGAATGGCTCTAGTTGCTCGTTCTGGGTAGCTGGGGCTTTAAGGAATTACTTTTGTGTGTGTTTGAGTGGAAACGAGGGGGTGTATACCCCCTTCATCTTGATTGGATGGTGGGATCAGGTTTGGCTTCTAATGGTCATCCAGCCATCTTAGGGAGTTGTACGTGGCAGGGAGGAGGTGAGTTGGCTTGCTTGGTTGGTTGGTTGAAGTTGTAGAGGTGGCTGCCAAGGAGGAATCGTGGGTGTCCTATGGGTTTAAAATGCTCCAATGGGTAGGGTGAGGTGATTTCACCTCCCACGGGTAATGACCGACCCAACCACCCCTTGGGTTAGGTTGGGCAATGTCCTAGGTGCCTAGGTGGACTATTGGGAGAGTACCAAGTGGCCAAGGTATGGAAATAACCTCTTACATGGGTGATTTGTCTGATGTGATGCCTTTGACCCAAGGGTAGAATGATTATTTGGCATTGAATTTAATTTGGGAATATTTGAAATGAGCCAAAAGTGGGTCAGCACAAATTTCAAGTCAATTGGAGATGATTTGGTTAGGTTTGGCTCAATTTGACTCATTTAGGCCAAATTGGGTTAGGTTGGATCAACTTGACCAATTGGTCAAATTGGGTCAAACCAAGGGTTGAGCCAAGTTCATATGAATATTTTGGATGTTTTGGTTCAATTGCTTTGGTTTAGTTTGGCTTAGAATTGATTTTGGCTCATTTGAATTTATTTGGGTCAAATGATTTAAGTTGACCAATTTGACCAAATTGGCCAAATTAGCTTGGGTTATGTGTTGGTTTAGGTTTAGTTGACCAATTGAAGATGATTGTAGGCTTTGGTTTCAATTAATTTGGATTTTGTTTTGATTTAGGCCAACATTAGGTCAATTTAGAAGATTAATTGGGTTCAATTGGGTCAATCATGGTTTTGGTCAAGTTCAACAATCAATTTGGAATGAACTTGAGCCATTGGTTGCAATCAATTTGATTTATATTTTGATTTGACCTAATTTGATTATTTAAGTCAAATTGAGTCAACTTGGGTCAAGAGGGCCAATTGGGTTTGATTTTACTCAATTGAAAGTCAAGTCATATTCAAATATTTATTTTGATTTGGTATGAATCATTAGTTTCAAGGGATTTGACTTAAGTTGAAATTTGGCTAGTTTGGGTTCATATGGGTTAAGGGGTTGACTTGGTCAAATGACCAAGTTGACTTGGTTTGACCCGATTTGGACAATTGATAAACCTAGGGTAGGATTAGAACTTTTCAAGTCAAAAGAGTTAAGTTGGGTTTGACTTGGATTGATTTTGGTTTAGCTTAGGTTAAGTGTTTACCTACTTGTTAGAAGTATCTTATGACTAGGGAAGTCTTAGTGTCTAGAAGACTCCTAAGCGTAACATGAGAAGATTGAATCCGCACTCCAAAAGTGAGGTCAATAGACCATAGGCTTTATGGTGTTGCACTTGGAGATAGATGATTGGAAGACTAAAGCCAAGTTTCACATTATAGACTCGGATACATCTTTAAACACTTTACTTGGGAGACCATGGATACATCAGAACAAAATAGTTCCATCCTGTCTACATCAATATATGAAGTTTATGAGAGATGGGATCATCTATAGTGTCAAAGGAGATATCAAGCCATTTATAGTTCATAAGTTCGGCATATATTAGGATGCATCTTACTACCTCTCTCAAAATCAAAAAGTCTATTCTCTCAAACTTGGCCAAAGTTTAAAAATAAAAGAAAAAGAAAAAGAAAAATAAAGGGAAAAAGAAAAATAAATGAAAAAAGAAAATGAAAAAGAAAATAAAAGGGAGCAGAAATAGAGTAGGAGGAGGAAGTGGAGCGTAACATTAGATTCTACCCACAGTTCATTACTTCATTCAAACATATGATTAGCACAACCTGACCTCCACTATGCAGAGGAAGAGGCCAGTTCAGAGGCAATCCCAGGGGTGGAAAACCTCCTTATTGGCCACACAATAAAAGATACGTCCCAACTACCAGGCGTATACCAACTATACATATAAATTTAGAATCTAGTTCATAGGATGAGTCTTATATGGTTAGCACACTAGCTAGCTCTTTTCAGTAGTAGATTCCCTTTGAGGTGACACTTGGGCCAGATAATGATAAAGACTGGGCTCCATAGCAAAGCATAAATGTATCCAAGTCTATATGTGAAATAGGTGGTTAGGCATCAGTGGGGAACCCTAGCTCTAACCCCACTTTTCTATCAAAAAATTGAGGGTTTTGTAGTTAAGGAAGCCCCTAAGTCATCCACAGGTGTGAAGACTCAGAGGTTCTTCCTATGAGCATCATCCTCAAGTCAAGAAGTTGATGTAAAACTTGAGGATGATTCATATAAAGATTTAATAGAATTACCTTTTGATTGGTACTTGCCTTGTGTTCATAATTTAGCAAAGAAAGGGTTAATCTCTTATACTTGGTCAAAGCATAGGTCACACTACTTCAAAAGAATATGGAAGAAATGCAAAAGCTCTCAATCTAGATCTAGATTATGATACAACATAGTTGGTCTAGTCAATGATCACGATTACTGCTTAGTCATTACCAATCATTTAGAATCTGATAGGTTATTTTCAAATCAGATTAACTCATACGAGGAGCTATGCTTAGAAACTTTAGATGATCCAGATGATTTTGAAGTCAAAGATGCACCACCAAAGTTCAAAGAAGAGATCAAGTCAACCATCGATGAGTTCAAAGAAATCAACTTAGGAATTGAAGATGATCCACACCAGACATACATTAGTTTTTTATTAAATGAAGTTGAAACCAATGATTTAGTTATGCTATTGACTGTGTTTAAGGACTGCTTTACATGGAGTTATAAAGAGATGCCTGGATTGGCTCTTGATGTAGCGATCCATAAACTAGCAATAGAGTCTACTACTAACCCTATCAAGTAAGCTCCAAGACGCATGTGATTAGACATAAAATAATAGGTCATTTATGAAGTCAAGAAATTGATCGATGTTGGCTTTATCTGAGAAGAAAAATACCCTACTTAGTTAGCCAGCGTCATCCCAGTTAAGAAAAAGAATGGAAAAATTCACATATGCATCAATTTTATTTATTTAAATAAGACATGCCCAATAGATGAATTTCAACTACCAATCCCGGAGCTGATGGTGAATATTGCCTCATCTCATGTAGTCTTCTCTTTCATGGATGGCTCATCTAGATATAACCAAATAAAGATGGCTCCTGAAGATGAAAGAAAACTACTTTTAGAACCCTAATCAGAATCTATTATTATTAGGTCATGCCTTCACCTTAAAATGTCTATGCATACCATGGCTATGACTCAAATTTTTGACAAACTCATTCATCATCAAGTCGAGTGCTATGTCGATGATCTCATGCTCAAAATTAGAGAAAAGGAAGACCCCTCTTTTTGACTTGAGAGTAGTATTTAAACAGTCAAGATAATTTAACCTTAAAATGAATCCCCTGAAGTGTGCATTTGGAGTAGCTTCAGAGAAATTTCTTGGGTTTGTTGTCTGACACCAGGGAATTGAAATCGATCCAGAGAAGATCAAGGTGATATTAGAAATGCCAACCCCTTAAAGTTTAACTCAACTTAGGTCATTCCAAGGGTGATTGGCATATCTAAGATGCTTTATATCCAAGTTATCGGGAAGATGTCAGCCATTCCGCGCACTAGTCAAAAAGGATACCAAGTTCAAGTGGGATGATAAGTGTGAGCATGCCTTTGAAGAAATCAAGCATTACCTGATGACGCTGCTAGTTCTAACAGCCTCTATCCTGGGCAAGCCGCTCATACTTTACACTACTACATTAGATGACTCCCTTGGTGCTTTGTTGGCCCAAGCCAATGATGAAGGGAAGGAGTATGCACTCTGCTACCTCAGCCATCATCTAATTCCTACTAAGGCTAATTATCCACACATTGAGAAGCATTATCCAGCTTTAACCATTGCATCCCAAAAGCTACAACACTAAATGCTTTCTCATAAGGTGAACTTAATTTTTATGATCAATCCACTATAGTATCTCATGACACGACCGACACTATCTAGATGATGGCACCACGGTCCATGATCCTCTCATAATTTAACATTAACCTTCTTACCCCTCTGTGAGGTGAAAGGACAAGCGCTAGCAGATTTCTTAGCAGCACACCCACTTTCTACTGACTCTCTACTTAGTGATGATCTCCCTGATGAAAAAATTATAAACATAGGGGATACTAGCATTCACCACTGAGAGATGTACTTTAATGTTGTGGCTTCTTCTCAAAGAGGAGAAGAACCACAATCTATTATTCCATGAAAGGCAGTGGTAGGAATAGTTCTCTTAACTCTGGACTGTAATGTGATGACATTCTCATATCAACTATCCAATCCTTGTAGAAATAATGAAGCCAAATATGATGCTCTGATTGCCAGTCTGGAGTTAGCCATTACTCTAAGCATCCAGAACATCAACATCTTTAAGGATTCTCAGTTAGTTACCAACCAAATCGCTAGGTCTTATAAGGTTATAAAGCCCAAGCTCCATCATTACCATAAGTACACCATGGAGTTGTTGGCCCAAATCCTAGATGTTACTAATTTAATAGATTCCTTGAGGAGAGAACATCATAGCATATGCTTTAGCCAAGCTTGCCAAGGAGTTGGCATGTCTAGAGGAGGAGTCCATATCAATAAAAGTCCAAAATATATAAGTCTTATCCCTCATTGATACTGAACTCAACAAAAAATTACTCTCTTGAAGGGGAGATTGCCATTGCCAAGAAGGATGCAGAGTTAGATTGGAGGCAACCATTCATGGATTACCTAAATAAAGGAAAACTACCTCAAGAGAAGTCCCAAGCCCATCAGATTAAGCAGAGAGCACTTTCCTATGCTCTTATGGATGGTGTCTTGTGCTGATGAACTTTCAATCTTATGTGGTTACGTTGTTTAGATAAGCATGAAGCCCATAAGATTGTGACCAAGGTACACTCAGGATTATGTGAAGCTAACCAATCTGGTCCGAAGATGAAAACCATGATAAGAGATTAGGATACTACTAATCATTGATGATCAAAGATTTCATGGATGCGACTATGATGCCACCAATGTCAAATACACAGTGTGGTCCTACACCAACCACCCAACATTCTACATCTTACATTGGCCTCATGGCCATTCGAGTGTTGGGGTATTGACATAATGGGTCCGATTGATCCTCCTTATTCTAAGGGTCATCGCTCATCTTAGTCAAACTTTTCCAAATGGGAAGAAATTGTGAGAGGTCACGCTTAGCATCCTAGCTTTTTAAGAAACCATATTATATATAGGTTCAGAGTGCCTTGATAAATTATATCTGATAATGGTATTGCATTCAAGAGTATTGAGATCAATAATTTTACCTGGAGACATAGAATAGATTGGAGATATACTACCATCAACTAGCTGAGGGAAAATGGCTTAGCAGAAGCCTTCAACAAAACACTCATCCAAATACAAAGAAGACACTCGACAACAACAAGAGATAGTGGCATGAGTAGTTAGTTGAAGCTTTTTCAGCCTACCGTACCACATATGGAGTTCCAACTCAGTCTACTCCTTTCTCCTTGGTGTATAGGTCCAAACCTGTTCTACCATTAAAAGTCCAACTCCATTCACTAAGGATAGCTACGGGTAGCAAGCTAACAATAGAGCAGACCGCCAAGTTGAGGTTAGTAGAGCTTGAAAGTTTGGAGGAGAGATGCCTATGGGCATGCCAAAATCTCGAGTTATACAAAGCTAAAATGATTCAAGCTCACAATAAGTTGGTCCGTCCTAGAGCTTTTCAAGTAAGAGAGTATATTTTATTTCTAAGGAGACCTATTATTGCCCGTCGTAAGATGGGTGGCATGTTTAAAACCACTTGGGGAGGCCCTTTTTCATAGAGAAGGCCTACCAAGGAGGATCTTACCAGCTTATTAATTGTAAGGGAGTGAACCCAATGCTTCCAATAAATGGGCTCTACTTAAAGAAATATTATAAATCATGTTTGAAAATAATTATCATCAATAAAAATTCCATTTCGAATTTAATCTCTTACATGTTTAAAGTATTCTTGTTTGTGAATCTACTACAATGTGTTTAGGGTAGGTGTAAGGAACATGAGCAGCATTCTATCCTTCATTGACATAATACAAAAAGAAACTACACACAAACATATAAAATAAATACATATATTTTTGTCTCAGGCTACTATGAGTTGAGATAACACCCCCAGCGACACTCACTGAGTAGCTACTCTAGGTCAAGTTGACGTGCTACCCTGCTAGTGTGTTACCCTAGTGGTCTTATTTCTTTGAAAGATGTAAGTCTGCTATGCTTTCCTTCCTTACATAACCACTACACACGAGGGCCTTGTTAGTTTGTTAAGCCTTTCTACGTGGTCGATAAGCTACCTCATCTTGTCTTGATTTAAGAGGATGTGAGTCTATAATGCTTTCTTCTTGGATTAGCCTTTGTGGACTGACTGGGTTGAGTTTTTTTGAGGTTTAGAATAAGTCCCCTAGTGGCTCCTTCCCTCCTAACTACTTCAAGTCTAGGTCTAGTCCTATCTCAGGGCTCCCCGCTTAGTAGTCCCTCTAGGTCAGATAGCATTTATCCTGCTGATGATAGATTGTCTTGATGATCAGTTCTACCTGGAAAGTTGTAAGCCTACACGCTTTCTTTCTAGATTCATTATTGCACATTGATGGGCACCTTAGTTTGGTTGGTTCACACTATACTGACGGATACACCTTAAGTTGGTTGGTTCTCACACCTTAGGATACACCACTCATTGCAGATGTAAGTCTGCTACACTTTCTCCTTGAGTTGGCCACCGTACAACTATAAACTTTCTTTTCTAAGTCTTATGATAATGCCCCTAGCAGCACATCCCCTATGGGCACTATATTTGGATCACATCCTTTGTGACCCCATTTAGACACAACCAAGGTTACTATTGGATTAGATAGTTCCCCTTTCCTAATATCCACCCCTGTGTTTGGAGATTTTGTTTTGTGGATGTACAGATTCTCCCTCAGTCTAGTAAATCTGAGATAGGTCTAGGTCAACATAGCTCCTTTCAGTGTGGTCCCTCTCATATGAATTGGGTCCACACAAAGTTATAAACAAAAAATATATATTCACTTATGATTAGGAGGACACACTTAACAGTACCTTTTCTTAAGCAAGCATCCTATGTTTAGGACAGTGTCCGTAAAACTTCCTATAGGAATCATTTGAATACTCTCAAGTTGATATAAGTTCCCAGTGGCATTCACTCAATAGTCACCTCTAAGTCGGGTTTGATTTGTTGTGCTACCAATAGGTCACCCTAACGGTTTTTCCCTACTTTAGAAGATGTAAGTCTGCTATGCCTTCGTCCTAACACAGTTGTTACACACCGAAAGGCAACCCTTTAGGTTTGCTAGCTCTACCCCACAGCCAGTAGACTATCCCTTTAGACTTGTAAATCTGAGATAGGATAAGTTTGATATAGTCCCTTCTCAGTGGGTCCATCGCACACGGACATGGTCCATAAATTAAATCTATCAAATTTAATTGAGCTCACATCCCCAGCGGATATGCCCTTAATTTGAAATCAAACTAAACCAAATAAACCATATCAAATCATATAAAATTAAGATATAACTAATCTTGACTACTTTTGAGTTGACATAAGTCCCCAGTGGAATTCACTCAAAAGTTGCCCTAGGTCAAGTTTGATTTGTTGTGCATCCAAAAATTCACCCCAATGGCCCTTCCTCACTTTGGAAGATGTAATTTTGTTATGCCTCCTCCTAGCACATTCGTTGCACACCAAAAGGAAACCTATTAGGTTGACTAGCTCTACCCCACAGCCGGTAGACTATCCCTTTGATTTAAACTGGTAGGTCAATGATATAGCCCTTCTCAAGCATCGCACACCATGTGTCCATACATTAACTCATATTAAATTAAACCAAATATGATTTTCCCCAATGGAGTTAAATCACACCCTTCTCCCCAATGGATCCCAAATCATATGTAAATAAGTCAAGCAGAAAAATCAAATTCAAAACTAACCTCCCCAATGGAGCCAAATTAAACCAACTCCCTCAGTAAAGTCTAAATCAAAGAAATCCAACCAAACTATTATTCCTAATGGATACATCCTCAAAAAAATCTATGAAATTAAACTCAAATCTTAATCTTCAACAGATAGCCTGAACCTGTTTCTCTAGTGGAAGGTTCATATACCCAATCCCCAGCAGACTCGAGCCCATATCTCTAGCAGATATGCCTCCACACCAATTAAATCAAAACAAGTTAAAGTCAATTCAACATTAATCCCTGGTGGATTATAGATTCTTATCCCCAATGGATCTTCTATCCACAAATCATATAATCAAATCTGATTCAAACCTATTCTCGAGTAAATTTTCTTCTTCTATGCCCTTGACATAGACCCCTCACTTGTCATGTCCAATGCATGTGTGATCCCCTAGCGGATCTCCCTCCATGTCCTTGACATGGAATTCTCATCAAATCTTATTTCTTATCTTATGTACACCTTTAATACTTCAACCAAATGCATAACAATGTATTCATTCAAATTACATCATCTTAACATTGTAACCAACATTTTATGTATTGTGATGGTGCAAGCTCAAACTAATTATACAATATCATGCTAAACATATTATAGTGTGAATTAACACACTATATTATATTACAATAAATGATGTTATATTGTAATTTGTTATAATATAATATATTTTCTAACATTACATCTCGTTAGAATCACTTAATAGGAACAAATAAAAAAATTTTCTCAAAATATAAATAATGTTCATTTAGATGTAAAATTGTTATATTTCTATTAGAAATGGTACAAAATAGCATAATTTTGGTGTTGCTTCTTGGTGTGTGTCATGAATTTGACCAAATTCTTCCATCTTAACCTTCAAATTAACATTTATTTTAGTTTTGACCCAATGTATTATAACAAAAGTAAAACATACTAAAATGTACAATAACATTTAGTAACACACCACCGCATTCATATATATGTGAAGTTATATTTTTATGTACATTATATTTTAAAATGCTTTTATATAATATATTATCTTATAGTACACCTTAAAATGAATCACTCTAAGCAAAAAAAATTTATAAAATTTGGTTGAAAAATGAACATTTATTTTGGAAGCAAAATTCCATTCTTTTGATTAAATGACACACAATAGCACACCCCCAATGATGTTCCCTAAAGCCTAACTTAAATTTGGCCAAATCTCACCATCTCAGCCTATAAATTAGTATTTTTATGAATTATATCAATACAAAATCTACTATATCATACTATAACAAACTAAAATATGCTAAATAATAAGTAGTAATACACAATAGTATGCTATAATGCATGATGCTACACTATGTTATGGCATCCTATATTATAATACACTATAACATATTATATTATATTATATTGCATATCACATCAGAGGGGATTTCTTAAGATAAAAAATCATAAAATTTGTCTAAATAATAAAAAACTATATATTTTAGTCGTATCACTTACATATTTTAATTTAAAATAATATATTATGATGCCATGCTCTACTTATTATGAATTCGGACAAATTCCACCATTTTAAAGTCTAAATCAACATTTTTGTAAATAATGCTAGTGTATGCTCGATTGCATGATTATAAAATACTAAAAGAATTTAAAATGTTCAGAATAATATATTATGATATATGGTCATATACTATGCTACAACATAAAATATTTATTTTGAACATAAAATCTCACTTTTTAAACTACAAATGGCGTAGCACACCTTTGGTACTACAACCTAATTCCCACTTCAAATTTAATAAATTCCATCATCTTATTTATTACAACAATATTTTTATGATTTATATTAATATAAATTATAGGGCATAATACCATAATATACTAAAACCTTTCAAAACATCTTTTAATATCCAAAAACACATCACTACATGCTCAAATATATGATGCTATATTATACTATAATATATGGTATTATAATATGATTTAGGGTTAGGGTTTATATTCAAATCTCTAATAATCAAGGGAAATTCTCTTGAAGACATTTTATTTAGCTACCATAATTATGTTAAGATTAGGTGATTCTTTAAATCTACTCTTAATGACATCTTTATTCAAGGTTTAGTTTGTGGTGCAGAGTTGGTTATTTTAGTGTTTGTATTTAGGTTAGTTTAGGGTTTATGGTTTAAGGTTTAGTTTGGGATTTATGATTTGTTTTATGGTTATAGGTTTTAGGGTTTTAGGTTTATGTTTAGAGTTGGGGTTAAGGTTTAGAGGTTTGGGTTTTTTAAGAAGGAGGGTTTAGGTTTAGGTTTAGGTAGGTTTGTTTAGGGTTTTTAGGATTTAGGGTTTTGGATTTTGGCTTTTAGATTTAGTTTTATGATTTAAGTTTAAGTTTAGGGTTTATGGTTTATGGTTTAGGGTTTAGGGTTTATGGTTTAGGGTTTAGGATTTAAGGTTTAAGGTTTTTTCTTAACATAGAACAAATTCATATTCAACAATTCTTCTTTCTAATTTCATCAACCAAGTAGCACCCTAAGTTTTCTATAACAGAAGTGACAACATAGATACAAAATGAGCACCCATAAAGCAATTCAAAAACCCATGATAAGTAGAACTGTCTCTACTATAAAGACATAGTTCCATAAGCAGCAAATCAGATAGGTCATTCTTCAATTTCTCTATTTCCCATTAGAACCACCCTCGCCTCTCCAGTAGGGGGAACTACTATCATATAACCGATCTCACCCTCCACCACCACCATAGATGTAACGTTTATTGCTCCTCCTACCTCCATAACCACCACTACTACATCCACCACCTCCATATCCTCCACCACCACTGTGATAACCATGTCCTCCACATTTGCCTCCACCACTAGATCTAGACTGAGCCTAATTGATGATGATGTTCCTGCCATAAAGGTTCTGCCCATTCTTAGGGTTTAGGGTTAATTTAGGGTTAGTTTTTTGGTTTAAGGTTTTTAGGATTGGGTTTGGGGTTTGGGTTTAGGTTGGTTTAGGGTATTTATTTTATTTTATTTTATTTTATTTTAATTTATTTTTATTATTTTTTATATTTTTATTATTTTATTTTTTTATTTTATTTTATTTTATTTATTTTTTATTATTTTTATTTTTTTTTATTTTAATTTTTAATTTTTTATTTTTTTATTTTTTATTTTTATTTATTTTTTTTTATTTTTTTATTTTTATTTTTATTTATTTTTTTATTTTTTTTTAATTTTTTTTTATTTTTTTATTTTTTATTTTTTATTTTTTATTTTTTATTTTTTATTATTATTATTTTTTTTTTTTTTTAATTTTTTAGGGTTGTAGGTTTATGGTTTAGGATTTAGGGTTAGTTTTAAGGTTTAGTGTTTAGGGTTTTTTTAAAGAAAAAATTAAGTAAACTTATAAGTTTAAGTTTATTTAGTTAATTTTTTATTTATTTTAGTTTATTTTATTTTTTATTTTTATTTAGCTTTATTTTTTATTTTTATTTAGTTTGGTTTATTTATCTTAGGATCATTTATTTTAGTTTAGGTTTTTTATTTTAGTTTATTTTTTAGGATTAGGTTTAGGTTTTGGTTTATTTTTTAGTTTAGTTTTATTTTTATTTTATTTTCTAGGTTAAGGTTTTATTTTTTATTTTTAAGTGTAGGTTTAGATTTTTATTTTATTTTTCATAGGGTTAGGTTTTTGGTTTTTAATTTAGGATTATTTTTAAGTTTTACTTTCTAGTTTAGGTTCAGGTTTATTTTTAGTTTATTTTACTTTATTTAAAGTTTTGGTTTATGTTTAAATTTAGTTTATTTTAAGTTTAGGTTTAGGTTTTTTTTAAGGTTTAAGTTTAATTTTTTATTTATTTTTGCATTTTATTTTTTGGATTATTTTTTAGGTTTAGGTTTTTATTTATTTTTAAATTCTTTTTAATTTTATGTTTATTTTATTTTTATTTTAGGATTACTTTTTATTTTATTTTGGTTTTTTATTTTTTAGTTTAGTTTAGGTTTTTATTTATTTTATTTTATTTAGTTTTTATTATTTTTATTTTTTTAGGTTTAGGTTTAGGTTAGGTTTAACTTTTAGTTTAGAATTTTATTTTATTTTATGTATTTCTTATTTATTTTATTTTTAGGTTTTATTTAGTTATTTTTATTTTTTTGTGTTTAGTTGGTGAGGGGTTTATTTAGGGTAGGAATAGGGTTTAAGGTTTAGGGTTTAGGTTTTAGGTTTGTGGTGGGTTTGAGGTTTATGGTTTAGGGTTTAGGGTTTAGGTTTTAAGTTTAGGGTTCATGTTTCAGTTTAAGGTTTAGTGATTTTTGTTTTTTTAATAGAGAAGAAATTTAGATTGAACATTTCTTCTTTTTAATTTCATCAACCAAGTAACACACCAAGTTTTCTAAGAAACAAGCGATGACATAGATAAAAAATGAGCATGCATAGATTAAATCAAAAGCCCTAGATAAATAATATCATCTCTACTGTAAAGACACTGCTCCATAAGCAATCGAGGGGATCAGTCATTCTTCATTTTCTCCAGTTCCCATCAGAACTACCTCGACGAATCGAGTAGCAGGATCCACCATCATATCCTCGATCTCTGCCTCCACCACCATGGTTGTAACATCCATTGCTCCTCCCACCTCCATAACCACCACAGCTCTGACCACCACCTCCATATCCACCAGCACCTTCAGATTACCCACCACCATTATGATAACCATTGCCTCTGCATTTGCCTCCACCGCCAGATCTGGGATCAGTGGTGGGGTTTTCTTCTACCCATTCTTACAAGATATAGTTTATTAGTTTTAAGGTTTAGGTTTATTTTTAATTTATTTAGTTACTTTAGGTTTAGGATTGTGGGTTTAGGGTTAGGGTTAGGTTTTAAGGATTTAGGGTGTAGGGTTTTATGGTTTTAGTGTTTATGCTTTATGATTTAAGGTAGGATTAGGGTTTAGGGTTTAGGTTAACCATAGGGTTTAGGAGTGGTAGGTGGTGTTTAGGGATTATGGTTTTGGATTTATGGTTTAGGGTTTTATCTTAAGCAAATTGGAGGTTTTATTTAGCCTTTTATTTATTTTAGTTTATTTATTTTATTTTATTTAAGTTTTTTTATTTAGTATAGTTTTGTATTTTATTTATTTATTTATTAGGTGTTTTAGTTTCTTTTGTTTAGTTTAGGTTTAGGTTTATTTTGTAATGAGTTTATTTTATTTTATTTTAGGTTAAGGTTTTATTTTTTATTTTTAGGTTTATGTTTAGGTTTTTTTTTTTATTTTCTAGGTTTAGGTTTTAGGTTTTTATTTTAGCTTTATTTTTTAGGTTTTATGTTTTAGTTTAGGTTTAGGTTTAGGTTTAGGTTTTATTTAATTTAGTTTAGTTTATTTAAGTTTAAGTTTAGGTTTATTTTATTTTTATTTTAGGTTTAGGTTTTTTTTTAGTTTAGGGCATATGTTTTATATTTTTAATTTTAAGGTTAAGGTCTTTATTTTATTTTATATTTATTTTATGTTTAATTTTTATTTTATTTAGGTTTTTTAATTTTAGGTTAATTTTATTTTAGTTTGTTTAGGTTTTATTTCTATGTTATTTTGATTTTTTTTTATTTTTTATTTTTATTTTTAGGTTTAGGTTAGGTTTAGGTATTAGGTTTAGGTTTTAGTTTAGATTTTTATTTTATTTTATCTTTTTATTTTATTAGGTTTATGTATATTTATTTATTTTATTTTTTAGTTTTATTTAGTTTAGCTTTTAAGCTTTTACATTTTTAGGGTTTAGGTTTTGTGTTTTGTGTTTTGGTTTTAGGGTTTAGGGTTTTACTATTGTGGTGTTAGGGTTTAGGGTTTATATTGTTAGGTTTAGGGTAGGTTTAGGGTTTAGGATTTTAGGGTTTAGGGTTTAGGCTTGTAGGTTTAGGGTTTAGGTTTTTTTGTATTTTTTTATATTTTAAATTAATTAAAATAATAAATTTAGGTTTATTTATTTTTTATTTACTTTAATTTATTTTATTTGTTATTATTATTTAGGTTTATTTTTATTTTTATTTAATTTAGCTTATTTCTTTTAGGTTTATTTATTTTAGTTTATTTTTTAAATTTAGGTTTAGGTTTAAGTTTATTTTTTAGTTTGGTTTTATTTTTATCTTATTTTTTAGTTTTATGTTTTATTTTTATTTTTATTTTTAGGTTTAGATTTTATTTTTATTTTTTTAGGTTTATGTTTTTGGTTTTTATTTTAGGTTTATTTTTAGGCTTTATTTTTTAGTTTATGTTTATGTTTATTTATAGATTTTATTTTATTTAGTTTAGGTTTAGGTTTAGGTTTAGTTTATTTTAAGTTTAGGTTTAGCTTTTATTATTTAAGTTTCGATTTATTTTATTTTTATTTGTGGTTTAGGTTTTTCTTTAGTTTAGGGTTTAGATTTTTTTTAATTTTTAAGTTTATTTTTAGGTTTAGGTTATTATTTAGTTTTCATTTTATTATATTTCATGTTTATTTCATTTTTATTTTATTTAGGTTTTTTATTCCTAAGTTTATTTTAACTTTTAATTTAGTTTTATTTTTCTTTTATTTTTTTATTTTTCATTTTATTATATTTTCAATTTTAGGTCTAGGTTTTATTTTAGGTTTTTATTTTATTTACATTTTTATTTTATTTAGGTTTAGGTTCTTTTATTTATTTTATTTTTAGGTTTTATTTAGTTTAGGGTTTAGGGTTTTAGGGTTTAGGGTTTAAGGTTTAGGGTTTACTGTTTAGGTTTTAGGGTTTATGGATTTTAGGGTTTAGGGTTTTTATTGTTTAGTGTTTAGGTGGTTAGCATGGGTTAGGGTCTCAGGATTTAGGTTTGTAGGATATGGTTTAGGTTTTAAGGATAGTTTATGATTTAGCGTTTAGGGTTTAGGGTTTATGGTTTAAGATTTTGTGTTTTTTAGGGTTCAGGGTTTAAAGTTTAGGGTTTAAGACTGTAGGTTTAGGGTTTGTTTTAGGGTTTAATGTTTGGGGTTATTTTTTAAAGAAAAAATTAAGTAAATCCATAGGTTTAGGTTTATTTAGTTTATTTTTTATTTATTTTAGTGTGTTTATTTAATTTATTTTATTTAGGTTTTATTTTTTTATTTAGTTTATTTATTTATTTTATGTTTATTTATTTTAATTTATGTTTTTTATTTTAGTTTATTTTTTAGGTTTAGGTTTATTTCTTAATTTAGTTTTATTTTTATTTTTATCTTTTAGGTTTAGGTTTTATTTTTAATTTTTAGGTATTGGTTTAGGTTTTTATTTTATTTTATTTTTTGGTTTAGGTTTTAGGTTCTTTTCAGATTATTTGTAGGTTTTATTTTTTAGTTTTGGTTTAGGTCTATTTTTATTTTATTTTATTTTATTTAAGGTTTTGGTTTAGGTTTTTATTTAGTTTTTTTTTTTTGGGATTAGGTTTATTTTATTTTTATTTAAAGTTTAGGTTTTTTTTAGTGTTTAAATTTTATTTTTTATTTATTTTTACATTTTAATTTTAGGTTTATTTTTTAGGTTTAGGTTTCAATTTAGTTTTTATTTTATTTTATTTTAGGTTTATTTTATTTTTATTTTAGGTTTAGTTTTTATTTTATTTAGGTTTTTTTATTTTTAGTTTAGATTTGGTTTTTATTTATTTTATTTAATTTAGTTTTATTTTTATTTTTATTTTTTATGTTTAGGTTTAGGTTTAGATTAGATTTAAGTTTTAGTTTAGATTTTTATTTTATTTTGGTTTAGGTATTTATATTTATTTAATTTTAACATTTTTTTTAGTTTAGGTTCAGGTTTTTAGCTTTTTAGGATTTAGGATTTAGGGTTTAGGGTTTAGTGTTAGTTGAGGGTTTTGGGTATTGGGTTTAGAGTTTGGGGTTTATGGTTTAGGGTTTAAGGTTTAGGGTTTAAGGCTTAGGTTTAGGGTTTAGGTTTTAGGGTTTAGTGTTTAGGGTTTAGAGTTTTAAGGTTTAAGGTTTAGGGTTTAGGTTTAGGTTTAGTTTAGAGAGAGTTTAGGTTTAGGTATAGGGTTCAGTTTTAGTTTTTGGTTTTTTTAACATAGAACAAATTCAGATTTAACATTTCTTCTTTTTGATTTCATCAACCAAGTAACACGCCAAGTTTTCTAAGAAACATGTGATGACATAGATAAAAAATGAGCACACATAGAGCCAATCAAAAACCCTAGATAACTATAATCGTCTCTACCGTAAAGACACTGTTCCATAAGAAGTACATCAGATCGGTCATTCTTCATTTTCTCCCATTCCCATTAGAACTACCTTGACCTTTTGAGTAGCGGGATCCGTCATCATGTCCCCAATCTCTGCCTTCGCCACCATGACGGTTGTAACCTACGTCACTACTTCTGCCTCCATAACCACCACTGCTCTGACCAGGACCTCCATATCCTCCAGCACCTCTAGATCCCCCACAACAACTATGATAACCACGGCCTCGGCCTTCACCACCAATTTAAGATCTAGACTGAGCTTGGTTGACTTTGATGTTCCAGCCGTAAAGGTTCTGCTCATTCTTATGGTTTGGGTTTATTAGGTTTTAGGGTTTAGGTTTATTTTTTTATTCATTTAGTTAGTTTAGATTTAGGTTTAGGGTGGGGGTTTAGTTTATTTAGGGTGGGAGTTTGGAGGTTTAGGTTAGTAGGATTTGTGGTTTATGCTGGAGGGTTAATCAGGTTAGTTTAGGATTTAGGGTTTATGGTGTGGTAAGTTATTTTAGGGTTTAGGGTCAGGTTTAGGGTTGGGGTTAGTTTTAGGTTAGGTTAGTTTAGTTTAGTTTATTTTATTTAATTTAATTTATTATTTAAGTTTAGGTTTATTTATTTATTTTATTTATTTAGGTTTATATTTTAAGTTGGGTGGGAGGGTGTGGAGTTTGGGGAGAATCAGTTTTATTAAGGTTTAGGGTGGGTGGTAGGTCAGGTTTAGTGTGGGTTTTTAAATTTTTAATTTTAAATTAGGTAAACTAGTAGGTTTTGGTTTATTTAGTTTATTTTTATATATCTTAGTTTATCTTATTTTTAATTTTTATTTAGGTTTATTTTTATTTTTATTTTGTTTAGTTTTTATTTTACGTTTATTTATTTTAGTTTATTTTGTAGTTTTGGGATTAGGTTTAGGTTTATTTTTTTAGTTTAGTTTTATTTTTATTTTATTTTATAATTCTAGATTTTATTTTTTTTATTTTAGGTTTTGGTTTAGGTTTTTTACTTTATTTTTTTACGTTTATGTTTTAGGTTTTTATTTTAGGTTTATTTTTAGGTATTATTTTTTAGTTCAAGTTTAGGTTTATTTTTAGTTTTTGTTATTCTATTTAGTTTAGGTTTAGGTTTAGGTTTGGTTTATTTTTAAGTTTAAGTTTTGGTTTAGCTTTAGTTTATTTCAAGTTTAGGTTTAGGTTTTATTTATTTTAGTTTAGTTTATCGGAGTTTAGGTTTATTTTATTTTCATTTTTAGGTTTTTTTTTTTTAGTTTAGAGTTTAGGTTTAATTTATTACATATTTAGGATAATTTTTTAGGTTTAGGTTTTTTTATTTTAATTTTTTAGTTTATGTTATTTTATTTTTATTTTAGATTAGATTTTATTTTTTTAGGTTTTATTTTTTAATTCAATTTATGTTTTTATTTATTTTATTTTAGTTTAGTTTTTATTTTTTATTATATTGTCTTTCTAGGTTTAGGTTTAAGTTTAGGTTTTACTTTAAGTTTTTATTTTATTTTAATTTTTTTCATTTTATTTTGGTTTTGGTTTATTTTATTTTATTTTTAGCTTTAGGTTTTTAGCTTTTTAGGGTTTAGGGATTAGGGTTTTAGGGTTTAGGGTTTAGGGTTAGGGTTTCAGGTTTAGGGTTTAAGGTTTAGTGTTTAGGCTTTAGTGATTAGGGTTTTTATGGTTTAGGGTTTAGGGTTTAGGGTTTGGGTCAGGTGAGTTTAGAGTTTATATTTAGCTAGGTTTAGGATTAGAGTTTTGGTTTAAGATTTTAGCAGGGTTTAGATTTCTTAGGGTTGGGTAGGGCTTAGCGTTAGAGTTTAGGTTTGTGGTATGGTATGGTTTATGGTCTGTTAGTTTTAGTTTGGGGTTTAGGGTTTTTAGGGTTTAAGATTTATGATTTAGGGTTTAGGGTTATAGGTTTAGGGTTTAATGTTTATGGTTAGGTTTAAGGTTCAGGGTTTAATGCTTCGGCTTTAGGATTTAGGGTTTAGGGTTTAGGGTTTAGTGTTTAAGATTTAGGCTTTTTTTCATTTTTTTAAAAATTTAAGTAAACCGGTAGAGTTAGGTTCTCTTTAGTTTATTTAATTTATTTTTTATTTATTTTAGTTTATTTTATTTTGCATTTTTATTTAGATTTATTTTTTGTTTTTTTTAGTTTATTTTATTTTTTTAGTTTAAGTTTTTTATTTTAGTTTATTTTTTATCTTTAGGTTTAGGTTTATGTTTATTTTTAGTTTATTTTTAATTTTATTTTATTTTTTAGGTTTAGGTTTATTTTTTATTTTTAGGTTTAGGTTTAGGATTTGATTTTATTTTAGGCTTTTATTTAGGTTTTATTTTTTAAGTTTAGGCTTAGGTTTATTTTTAGTTTATTTTGATTTACTTAGTTTAGGGTTTAGGTTTAGTTTATTTTAAGTTTAGGTTTAGTTTTTATTTATTTTAGTTTAGTTTATTTTAGGTTTAGGTTTTTTTCTAGTTTAAGGTTTAGGTTTTATTTTTTATTTATTTATAAGTTTTATTTTTAGGTTTATGTTTTAGGTTTAGGTTTTTATTTTATTTTATTTTAGGTTTATTTTATTTTTATTTTTTCTTTAGTTTTAATTTTTTTACATTTTTTATTTTTAGGTTTATTTTATTTTTTTAATTTATCTTTGGTTTTTATTTATATTATTTTAGTTTAGTTTTTATTATTTATTTTATTTTATTTTTAGGTTTAGGTTTAGGTTTTAGTTTAGGCTTTTATTTTAATTTATTTTTTTATTTTATTTAGGTTTATTTACTTATTTATTTATTTTATTTAGTTTAGGTTTAGGTTTTTAGGTTTTTAAGGTTTAGGGATTAGGGTTTAGGGTTTAGGGTTTAAGGTTTAGGGTTTAGGGTTTTAGGGTGTAGGGTTTAGGGTTTAGGGTTTAAAGTATATGGTTTATAGTTTTAGGGTTTAGGGTTTAGGGTTGTAGGTTTAGGGTTTAGGGTTTAGGGGTAGGGTTTTTTTAATTTTTTTATTCTTTTTATTTTTAGGGTTGAGGCTTTAAGGTTTTGGGTTTCGGTTTAGGGTTGAGGTTTAGTTTAGTGTTTAAGGTTTTTGGTTTTTTTTAATAGAGAACTACTTCAGATTCAGCATTTCTTCTTTTCTATTTCATCAACCAGGTAACACACCAAGTTTTCTAAGACATAAATAATGACATAGATAAAAAATGAGCATATAGATCGGATCGGACATTCTTTAGTTTCTTCAGTTCCCATCAAAACCACCCCAGCCTCTCGAGTAGTAGGATCAACCATCATATCCCCGATCTCTCCCTCCGCCATTACCACGATTGTAACCTTTGTCGCTCCTCCCGCCTCCATAACCGCCACTACTCTAACACACCAAGTTTAGGGTTGTAGTTTAGTGTTATAGGTTTAGGGTTAGTTTTAGGGTTTATTTTTTAGGGTTTAAGGTTTTGGGCTTAGGCTTGAGGATTTAGGATTTAGGGTTTAGGTTTTTTTAAAAAAAAGTAAGTAAATCTATAGGTTTATGTTTACTTTGTTTACTTAGTTAATTTTTTATAATTTTTATTATTTTTATTTTTATTTAGGTTTATTTCTTATTTTAATTTAGTTTAGTTGATTTTCTTTAGGTTTGTTTATTTTAGTTTATTTTTTAGCTTTAGGTATAGGTTTAAGTTTATTTTTTAGTTGAGTTTTAATTTTATTTTATTTTTTAGGTTTAGGATTTTAGAGTTTAGGGTTTAGGGTTTAAGGTTTAGTGTTTAGGGTTAAGGGTTTAGGGATAGGGTTTGTGGGTGTATTTTAGGTGTGCTTGTAGGTTTAGAATTTTATGTTTGACAATGGATTTACTATGATTTAGCTCGCTAAATCAGAATACCAAACATCATGGGAGGATTTAGTAAATCCTTGGTGCCGTAAATCCAATAAATCCAAAAATTAGGATAAATCCTGGATTTGTTAAATCTGCTGATTCGACAGATTTAATGGGATTAACGGATCGAGAACCTGGCGGTATGGCAGTAACTGCACTCCTTGTCTCAACTCCTTCGAATTCCTATTTCTACACTCGCAACAGACATTTCCATTAGCTCTTCCCTCCCAAAGCTTCTCCTAGCAACTGCATCACGCCAGATCTCTGCAGGTAAGTTCATTCTTGTGCATCATTCTTCTTTTCCATTTCTTCTTATCTCACCGCACAAACATTTGAGTTCGAGGTGCTCATTCTCTGGTTCTCTATTGTTCTTTCTTTTCTTTACACTGTATCGTTATAGAAGATAATTATCATCTATTTCATATTTTAGATTCGGCAAGAATTCAAGGATTTTATCTGAAAGAATGATTTACCTTGCATTTTAATGCCCCAAATGCCGAGTTAACTTGTAGATTTCTAGAGTGCCTTTGTTAAAATGCATACAAATTTTCTTTCTTTTCTATACTAGTGTTATAAAGATGGGAACTATGTTTATGCAATGAAAGGGATAGGGTGCAAGTTCTCATTCTAGTTATTAAAGAACAAGTTACTAATTGCAGCTATATCCACGGCATTATAATTTGAAACATTATTTTCATGAAAGAAGTCCAAGACTTTTTAAAGAATGATTTGCCATGTATTTTATGCTTTGAGTTAGCTTGTAGAGTTCTATAGTGTTTTTATCAACATGTATGTAATTTTTATTTCTTCTCTTTACTTATGTTATAAACATGGGAATTATATTTATGCAATGAGAGGGAGCAAGTTCTTCTTTCCAGACATTGATGGATGCTACCAATTGCAACTAGTTATGATGCAGTAGTTTTTAAAACATTAGTTTTATGATGTTGATTTATTTTTAGAATCATATAATAATATGCCCGATTTAGTGTACAAATAATCAAGAACCATTGTTTGTTCATTACTACCTCTCTTATGCTCCTCTAAATTTTGTCCAAGCTCATGACCATGTCTAAGCGATGAAATCTAGTTATTTAGAGAATCAATATATTGTGAATGATTTTTTTGAGAACAATCAATATTGTTGATTTATTTTTGGAATCATAGTATTTTTTAGTACAATCAAGACCATCTCTAAGCTCATGAGTCTTTTTTATGGTATAAGCACAGAACATACACAAGATATTGTAGGGTAATAAAAATTAAAAATACAGATGTTTTGATAGCAAACAATAATGTATTTGACTCCAATCACAACCTAATTTATTCAAGTCTTGCAATGAAAATTTCAGCCTTCTAGAATAAACTCACAACACCAATCCAAAGGATAGTGAAATTGGCTCTGAGAGAGTATGAGTTTGTGCCTAAAATTCTAGTCATCACTTAAGAAATCTTTTTAAATTTATTTATTTTTCTTTTTTTGTTGGATTTTGGGGTAGGTGCTAGATTATGATGTGATCCCCATTTTATTTGATTGGATATGTTGATGGATTTGTAATTTTGGTGTTTGATGTTTCTTGCAACCTATTTGGTTCCATTTTTCTTTTGTTGTGGGGAATGATATGTGCGCTACTACATATACATGCATTAACTTATAAATATATAAACAAAAATAAGCAAGAGTAATGATTAGAACTTTAACAATTCTATGTTAGTGGGTCAATAATAATGATTTGATTGCATTGAGGGAGCACAAAATCTGTGATTGATACCATTTGATAAGACCATTTCAAGGAAAAAATTTTAAAAGTAATGTGTTTATAAAAGCAAAGTAAGGAATTAATTTCAAAGAACACATGCTATGCAAATTTAATCATTGGATAAATCTTAATGACATCGCAACCTTTTTTTATAAAGGGGGCATCAACTTTATTGCATCATCATCTTCATATTGTATCAAAAGACATAATAATTATAATAATTCAAAATCAAACTATAATAAAATCTGCACTGACAAAAAAATAGGATGTAGCCACCCATTAACTGAACCTAGATAAAATTATGTGTGTTTTTGTTAATTGATCTTCTTTTTATTTTTTCTAACTGAATTATCTTTCACCTAAAGCTTAGAGATCTATGTTCGATAGACAGTACACTAGACATCAATATGTACTTGATATTCTTAACAGACATCCATGACATTCTTACATTTTCTTTAGGTTATCAATGCAAGCATTTATACAACTCAGAGATCTTTTGGTCAATCGTGGATTATTAACTGACACAAGAAACATGATTACGCCATAATAATTAGGCATTTTTTAAGAGGTGTTGCACATGCGCATAGTTATAGACAACTTTGTGAATTTTTTAACATTCATTAGAAATAGTTAGTCGCTACTTCAATCTGGTGTTGCAAGCTATCATTTCATTATTCGATGAGTTTATCAATCTACCACCAACACAAGCTGATTGTCATTCATTTATACTGGGTAATCCCCAATTTTATCCATTTTTCAATAAATTCATAGGTGCAATCGATGGAACACATGTACCAGTTGTTGTCAATTCACGATTATAGAACATATATCACAACAGAAAAGCATTCACTTCATAAAATGTCATGGTCACTGTTTCATTTGATCATCAATTTGTTTATCTAGCTTCAGGTTGGGAAGGATCTGCAACAGATATGAGAGTTCTATATTATTCATTGAGCAAGATGGTTTTTATGTTTCACAAGGGAAGTACTACTTAGTTGATTCAGGTTACGCCAATACAGATAAATTTATTGCACTGTTTAGAGGCTTTCATTATCACCTAAGTGACTATCATGGAGGTACAACTCATAGATATATAGGGCCACAGGAGTTGTTTAACCACCGTCATACACAACTACAGAATGTAGTGGAGAGAACTTTTGGGATTTGAAAAGAAAGATTTTAGGTCTTGACTCACATGCATAAATTTCCTTTGACTGTGCAGGGTGACATTATAATTGCATGTGCAGTCCTACACAACTTTATTGGTCATTATCATGGAGATGACTATTACTTTAATATGTCTCAAATAGAAATGTGACATGATAGGGAATTAAGAGAGGTGACCGTAGATGATGATGACCCTGATGTGCATGCAACTATTGGCAAAAGTGTTTAAGGAGATGGTTTGAGACATATAATAGCTACTATAATGTGGAAAGCATATGTAAAAAAGTATCTTTATACATTAAGAAAATATAACATTTGATTATGTAGTTCTAATACAATTTTTTCGTATATACAAGAATTGAGGCGAAGTCATCGCAATGCTTGACATTATCGAAGGAGTTGGAAAATTCAATTGTATTATCAGCAAAAAAAATTATTATATCCAAATAATGTAATGTTTATTTATATTTTGTAATGAGCATGATATCTTTGCTAAATGATTGATTTTAATTTTAATATTATATTCTTCTATTTATTTATTTATATTATTCTTTTAAATATTATTATTTAATTATAATAGATTTAAATCTCAAATAATTTACCAAACATCTTTCTGGATTTAGCAAGATTTAATAAATCTATTACCAAACACTTTTCAGGATTTAACAGCTCAGGATTTACTAAATCTAGATATACTAGATTTACTAAATCCTACTTGAAATAAATCCAATCCGTTGCCAAACACCCCTTAGGGTTTAGGGTTTAGGGTTTTATGTTTGGGGTTTAGTGTTTAGGCTATAGGGTTTTTAGGGTTTAGGATTTAGGGTTCGGGTTTAGGGTTTTGGGTTTAGGGTTTTGGGTTTTGGGTTTTAAGGTTTAGGGTTTAGGATTTAGTGTTGTAGGTTTAGGGTTAGGTTTTTTTCTACTTTTTTATTTATTTTTAGGGTTTTGGGTTTTGGGTTTAGGTTTTAGGTTTAGGGTTTAGGTTTTTGTTTAGGTTTAGATTTTTCTTTTAGTTTTTTTTTAGGGTTTAAGGTTAGCTTAGGCTTTAAGTTTTTTTTTTTAAATTAGGTAAAGAGGTACGTTTAAGTTTATTTAGTTTATTTATTTTAGTTTATTTTAATTTTATTTTTATTTAGTTTAGTTTATTTATTTTATGTTTCTTTATTTTAGTTTAGGTTTTTTATTTTAGTTTATTTTTAGATTTAGGTTTAGGTTTAGATTTAATTTTTAGTTGGGTTTTATTTTTATTTTATTTTTTAGGTTTATATTTTATATATTTTTTTATTTTTAGGTTTAGGTTTAAGTTTTATTTTATTTTTGTAAGTATGGGTTTTAGGTTTTATTTATTTTACTTTAGGTTTAGGTTTATTTTAGTTTAATTTTTATTTAGTTTAGGTTTAGGTTTATGTTTAGTTTATTTTAGGTTTACATATAGGTTTTATTTATTTTAGTTTTGTTTATTTTACTTTATGTTTAGTTTAATTTATATTTTTTTAGGTTTTAGGTTTTTTTTTTTTCTTTAGGGTTTTTTATTTTATATTTATTTTTAGGTTTATTTTTTAACTTTAGGTTTTTTATTTAGTATTTATTATATTTTCTTTTAAGTTTATTTTATGTTAATTTTATTTTCATTTTATGTTTAGTTTTTATTTTATTTTGGTTTTTTAATCTTAAGTTTATTTTATTTTTTTAGTTTATAGCCATTATTTTTATCTTTTGTTTATTTTATTATTATATTTTATTTTTTAGGTTTAGGGTTTTATTTTATAATTTTTTTTAATTTATTTAGTTTTAAGTTTTTAATTTATTTTATTTTTTAGTTTTATTTAGTTTAGGTTTAGGTTTTTAGGTTTGAAAGGTTTATGGTTTAGGGTTTAGGGTTTAAGTTTTTAGGCTTTATGGTTTTAGGGTTTAGGGTTTAGGGTTAGGGTTTAGGGTTTGGGGTAGGCCCAGGGTTTAGTGTTTAGAGGTTTTAGTTTATGGGGTTTAGGGTTAAAATTTTAAAGTGGGTTAGTTAAAGTTGTTTTGGGTTTAAGTTTATTTAGGGTTTCTTTAGTTTTTAGTTTTGGTTTAGGGTTTTTTTTTTTAAATAGTAACCAGGTTTAATTTATTTAACTGATCTTTTTAGTTTATTTTTTAAGGTTTATTTTATTTTAATTTAGTTTATTTATTTAGTTTTATTTTAGTTTATCTTTTAGGTTTAGGTTTAGGTTTATGATTATTTTTAGTTTAGTTTTTTATTTTTATTTTATTTTTAGGTTTAAGTTTTATTTTTTAATTTTAAGTTTAGGTTAAGGTTTTTATTTTATTTTTTTAGGTTTAGGTTTTATGTTTTTATTTTAGGTTTATTTTTAAGTTTTATTTTTTATTTTAGGTTTAGCTTTATTTTAAGTTTATTTTATTTTATCTTGCTTAGGATTAGGTTTAGTTTATTTTAGGTTTAGGTTTAGTTTTATTTATTTTAGATTAGTTTGTTTTAGTTTTGGTTTAGGTTTTTTTATTTTTTTTATTTTTGGTTTAGGGTTTTGGTTTTATTTTTTATTTATTTTTAAGGCTATTTTTTAGGTTTAGGTTTTTATTTAGTTTTTTATTTTATTTTATTTAAGGTTTATTTTATTTTTATTTTACATTTAGTTTTATTTTATTTTGGTTTTATTTTAGGTTTATTCCATTTTTAGTTTAGTTTAGGTTTTATTTATTTTATTTAGTTTTACTTTTCTTTCTTTATTATATTTAGGTTTTGGTTTAGGTTTAGGTTTTAGTTTAGGTTTGATTTGATTTTATTTATTTTATTATTTAGTGGTTTTATTTATTTTATTTTAGGTTTTATTTAGTTTAGGTAGGTTTTTTAGGTTTTAGGGTTTAGGGTTTAGTTTAGTGGTGGTTTGGGATTTAGAGTTTAGGCTTTAGGGTCAAGATTATGTGTTTTAGGGTTTAGGCTTAGGGTTTAGTATAGGGTTTTAGGGTTTGGCTCAGTTTGATCTTTGGATTTAGAGTGGTTTAGTAGTTTAGGGTTTAAGGTTTAGTAGTTTTTTGATTTTTAACTTTTTATTTTTTAATTTTTATATTTTAAATTAGTAAAGTGATAGGTTTAGGTTTATTTAGTTTTTTTAGTTTATTTTATTTTTTATTTTTTTATTTTATTTTTATTTTATTTAGTTTATTTTATTTTAGGTTTATTTATTTTAGTTTAGGTTTATTTTTTTTGTTTATTTTAGGTTTAAGTTTATTTTTAGTTTATTTTATTTTTATTTTATTTTTAGGTTTAGGTTTTATTTTTCTCCAGGTTTAGGTTTAAGATTTTATTTTATTTTTTTTTTTAGTAGGTTTTATTTTAGGTTTATTTTAAGTTTCATTTTTAGTCTTTTTTTTAGTTTATTTTATCTTTTTTTTAGTGTTTAGAGTGGGTTAAGGTTTAGGATCAGTAGTTTAGGGTTTAGGGTTAGTTAGTTAGTTTCTTTTGGTTAATGTTTAAGGTTTAAGGTTTAAGGTTAGTTTATGGTTTAGGGTTTTTTTGGATTTAGGGTTTAGGGTTGTAGGATTAGGGTTTAGGGCTTAGGGTTAATTTCATGATTTAGGGTTTGGAGTTTAAGATTTTTGGTTTTGGGTTTAGGGATTTTAAAAATAAAATTAAGTAAACTTGCAATTTTAGGTTTATTTAGTTTATTTTTTATTTATTTTATTTTACTTAATTTTATTTTTTATATTTATTTAGGTTTATTATTATTTTTATTTAGTTTAGTTCATTTATTTTAGTTTAAGTTTATTTATTCTAGTTTTATTTTTAGGTTTAGGTTTAGGTTTATGTTCATTTTTTAATTTAGTTTTTTTTTTTAGGTTTAGGTTTTATTTTTTATTTTTAGGTTTTTGTTTGGGTTTTCATTTTAGTTTTTTATGTTTAGGTTTTAGGTTTTTATTTTAGGTTTATTTTTAGATTTTTTTTTTTAGTTTTAGGTTTACTTTTAGTTTATCTTATTTTATTTAGTTTCAGGTTTAGGTTATTTTAAGTTTAGATTTAGGTTTTATTTATTTTAGTTTAGGTTTATGTTTATGTTTATTTTATTTATTTTAGGTTTAGGGTTTAGGTTTTATTTTTTATTTATTTTTAGGTTTATTTTTTATGTTTAGGTTTTTATTTAGTTTTTATTTTATTTAGGGTTTTGTGCCACCATCCTTCAAGATCTTTGATGATAGTGGGAACCCACGATAACACATTGCACACTTTAGAGCCTGCTGTTGCAACACCAGTTGTAGCAACACACTCCTCTTCCACCTTTCCGTTAGAAGTCTGTCAAGTGTTGCATTTGATTAGTACAGCAAACTGCCCAATGGTTCGGTGAAGACTTTTGCTGAGTTGGAGCATGTCTTCATCATGAGGTTTGCTGGAGCTCAATAGAGAGTGATTGTAGGCGACCTCATTGTAGAGAAATAGAAACTCAATGAGTCCCTCATTGATTACATTCTCAGGTGGAGCAACCTGAGCATGAAATGTGAATCACAACTGTCCAAATAACATGCAATTGAGATTCTACTCATGAATATCCATGGCCTGATCACCTTCATGCTTAAGGGCTTTATCATCAAAATATTCGAGAAATTAATCAATAAGGTGGCTAGCCTACAAGAGGATGCCAAATAGTTACCCTTTCTCGACCAATCATCTAGGCCCAAGCCATAGAAGTTGTTTGAGAAGAAACAAGGGATAGTTGTGTTAGTGGATAGAGGGAAGCAGCCAGCTAAAGTTCAGCATGGGAGACTATGAGCTCAGCAGCCTCCTTTTCCACCTCCTATTCCACCATCTCGGTCATCATATCGGCCAACGTAGCAACCACAATGTCCATTTCCACCACCTCAGCAGCCTACCCAGTAGTGGTATTTATATTTATCACCAGGTGGCTACTTTCCACTTACTCTGGCTGATAGATTAGTTAAGGCATATTCATTCAAGAGGGAGGTAGTTAGGAAAATCTTTAAGAATCTCTTAAAGAATCCTGACTTTCAATTACTAGAGCGTAAGAGGTTGGAGGAAGTGGGCAAGAATGATGATCCTAGCTATTGCCCTTACCATAGCATGTTAGGCCATGTCTTAGAGGATTGCATCACTTTTAAGTACTAGCTTGAGTGTAACTATAAGTTGATAGCAATAGTTATCCCTAAGGAATACTTATTAGAACAACCATTCGGTTAGAGTTATCCTTAAGGATACTGATTCTTTAAGACCAAAGAAGGTTAGAATATCTCCCTATCTCGAACCTCTAAGAAGATCATTTCTAAGATTAAGAAGCTTTCTTTGCAGGAACCTAAAGTTGCTCAAACCTCTAACATCGAGGAAGGTTTGCTAGTTGCAAAGGACAACTCAGGGAGGGTGACATAGCAGCAAGTACCATCCTGTGATAGTCCAAGAGCGTAGCCAGTTGAGTCTAGTACTCCTTCCACCGTTGCAGCTACCACCTCTTCTTCTAGTTCCTCTTCTACAAGCAGGAGCATTGTATCTGCAGATAAGAGCACTAAATCCCTCACTCCGCTTACTTTACTTGATTTCTATCATGTACCTCCCCCCAAAAAGAAATTAATGAAGAAAGTTGATTTTATAAATATATTGTCTACTTCTGATGCTCTTGATTTTATTCCTATTGAAAGCTCTCCCAGTCTAAATAAGAATAATAGCTCTAGTAGTTCGATCCTTTCCTTTTCGATTCAGATTCAGACTGTCCTTCTCTGAATCAATTAAGTTCACCTCTTGAGATTGACTTGGAGTCAACTAACTCTGAGAATCCTATAGGAGAAGCTGTAGGTATGCCCTATGAGAAGGTAGAACTTTCAACAAGCTCATCTTTCCAAGAACTCACCGAAGTCAACCTACGTAGTGGCAAAGTTTTACCTCCTAAGGTAGCACCTCAGGATAAGGGTAAGCAAGTCATTGGTTCCAGTGAGTAGATAGCACCTTCATAGGATGCTCCACCTATGGATATGCTTGTGGTGGACCAAGCTAGAGTTGATGATAATGTCCTAGTTCACCTTAGAATGTTTCCATCTAAGTTAAACATATACGATGCCCTTGTCTTATCCAAAGAGATGAGAGAATCTCTAACCAAGGCCTTACTTGATCTAGAGATATGCTTAGCTCAGCTGACCGCTATTAAAGAGGAGGCATGCCACTTGAAGTACATCTTAAGAGTTACATTCAACGATGAAGACTTACTCCTAGGGACATTTGAGCACAATTGCCTCTTTACATTATAGTGCATGTTGCGATAAAGCTATCTAGTTTCTAGTTGACCTGTGTGTATCAGTCAACATTATAAGCCTAAAAACCCTTGCCTACTTGAGGATCTACATCTCCAAACTCCAAAAAGAAAGGATGATGTTAAGAGGATTTAATGTACAAGGCAAGAGGGCCTTGTGGTGTTTATTTTTAAATTTATGGGATGGGGGGGTGTACTTTTTGAGGTGATCAGGTACAACATTGAGGTATGATATACTCTCTCAAAAGATAGAGGCATAACCCTACAGTGGACCTAATCACATAATAAGGACTCCTAAGGCAAGATGGGTCTTCGAATGTGGTAGAGATTTTTCTCCTACTTTACATGGATGAATTAAGTAGGGTTTATATTAAACCAAGTTCTTAAGTTCCCTATGGAGGCAAGTTAATTACATCTTAGGAAATGAAATTTCTAATTAATACTCTCAATTAAAGTAGACAATTATCATTTCCAAAGATATCAAGGTTAGACTATCAAAGATTGGTTGTATTTAGAAAATCCATTGAGAAAGTTCCAGGAGAAGACTTAATTTTGGAATCCAAATGAAATAAGTATGAAATGCTCATGATACTAGGAAGCCTAATTAGTATTCCAATCTATCCTATGGTTGGGCTTTATAATTTTGAAGTTGAGGAGATTTATATGTTTTGAGTTGAAATTTAATTAGATTATTGGGGCTTATAATCCACCAATATAAGTTTGTGGGAATGCCCAAGAGGTAAGAATTTATGCTCGTAGCCTGAAAGAAATTGCTACCTTGGATCCTAAACCTAGGGAGCTTTAGTATGTGCTAAAGCATGACCTAAATCTAAGCGATAGATGGACATAAGGGTTTACCTCCATAAGAGAGAATAAATTGTCTGACTTCTAGACTTATAATCCTGAGTGGCTCGCCTAACTCCTACAATTTTAAAACCATGTAGTCCTTATGAATTGCAAGATAGCTAGGGTAGTTATTTAATTAGAGACTAAAGTCCTAAACACACTCCCTAAGAGACTAGAGCATGAGTGGTATGAGGATATGACTTAATTTATAGATGCAAAATCTTTTCAAATTTTATTTAATTTTAGATATATCATTTTGATAGAGGCTTTATAATTTCTTATGCCTAAATGCATGATAAAATAGTTTATGGGTTAAATCAGCTACAAGAAGGTGTTTTTTTACCATAAGGAATGCCCTCACAGGTCAAACATTCCTTTATCATGCAAGGATGGAATCCTTCATGTTCAAAAGAGAAAGAATATGCATGCATGATGTGAAACATACAACCATACAACTAAGGGGTTGCTAAATCTTTTAATTATCTTATTTATGTCTTATGTTTTATGATGAGGTTATGAGTTGTTTAAAATTTAGTTATGAGTGATTATAAAAGTTATTTTATCCTAAGAGCCTAATCATCCAAGCCACACAAGCATCATTTAAGAAACTATGAAAAGCATGTCTTCCTAATGCACAATGTAAACATAACATTAAATAATTATATAAACTATCATAAAAGAATAAAAGGTCGAGCGCGGCATGCACAACTCAAGAGAGAAAAGATGGGTAGCCCCCTTATAGAACCTAGAATATGAAAGAATAATTATAATTGTATTAAATGCTATGGGGGTTTTTTTCTTCATATCCATTGATTTGGTTCCTTCTTTGATTTGGATGGTGCTTACTTCAAAGGCATCGCACCCCGACAAAACCTAGCCATTGCTCATCCTAATCCCCATAGCACTAATCCTAATTCCTATTGCAAAAAATTACATTTATGGGAAAATAAAATCTAACTACATGCAAAATAAAGGTTAGCTAAATAAACATATTATCCCAAGTAGTTGAATTTATAATTTGGACTTAGCACCCTACACATGGGTAACTAAGCCCACCTGTCCTAACTTGGATTATGCAAAAAAAAGCATTCACATTTATTTTTAAGCATCCCTTAAGCATAATCCCCTATAAAAAAAACATGATTAGCTTAATATTGGCCTATCATCTAGTCTATGAAGCATACACCCTAACATCCAATATAAAATAATTCATCATAAAACAAAACATACATCACATCATACACCGTCCTAACTTAGAGCTAGAAGTGGTGAATTAATTAATGTGTATTAAGGCTTTGTGGTAAGTCTTATTAAGCATTATTGTTGTATTTCTAAGTGTAGAAGGATTTAATTTAACATGAAAGTTTGATTTCACTTGAAGTAGTTTAATTGATTTGAGAATTTTATTTGTGTTTTCCTTTGTTTCATTTGATTACACTTAGCAACTATGTTATAAAGAGAGGAAAAGTGGATTGCCCTCTTTCATCCCTACCTTAAGTCACTTTCTAAAGTATATTAATTTGATTAGTTCCCTTTAGTGAATGGCTTATTAAATGATTTAAGTAATCTTAAGTTTATGTTCACTTTAAATAATCCTATTTAGAATGAAAGGCATTTTAATATTAATTTAATTGAATTACTACCACATGCATATATTAAATCATTCCTTTCCATCACATGTAACATGCATATAATTTAATCCTAAGTGTATCTATACATGTAACATATTTTAGCACACTCAAAATGATGAATGTATGTGTATGTTTAGAATTATATTTTATTTGATTGGATTATTTAAACATTAATTTAAAACTTTATCTAAATTCTTATACAAAAAGGAGAATTAAATAAGCATTTGTCATTGTTAAACTAGAAGTGAGGTAATCAAATGACCTCCTTAGAGCTAGCAAAGCCTCATATCTCGGATTTCTAGACTATATATATTGTATTCAAACATATGTAAATTTGTATACATGAACATAGAAGTAAGCTCCAAATCATATGACTAATTAATTCAACCACTTAGTCAATTATGAATGCATGCAATTTTAATGTAAAATGGGATTTTCATTCACTAATCACATATACATAAAGATATAAAGGAAAGTACGTACATTTTTTAAACCAAGAAGTGAGGTATCAAATGACCACCTTGGGGCTAACTAAAGCCTTTCTGGATGTCCGACTATATGTTTCTTTTGGACACACATGGATGTATACATAAATGTGGAAATAAAATCATTCAAAGAATCTATATTTTTTATTGAATCATATATATATATATATATATATATATATATATATATATATATATATGAATTAAAGCTCTATCCAAATTCTAATGTTGAAATACATAAGAATGAAATCAAATGGGCATGTGCCATTGTTAAACTAGAGAAGTGAGGTAATCAAATGAACTCCTTGGGGCTAGCTAAAGCCTCGTGTTCCCAAGATGTCCAGACTATATACCTATTAACATTCAATCTTATATAAATGAACACATGAATAGAAGAAAGAGAACTCAACATTCATACACCTAAGCTATAAGCACATGCATTTCTTATGTATTTATAACTAGGATCATAACACATATTATAATTTATTTATAAGCTTTTGAAAAATACATTTGGATTTAATAGTGATAATAGCCATGCATATATTAAATTAAATCAACACATGCAAGCTTACATAAAGGAAATCCATTTTATTTTACTTAATTTTGAAAAGATGGATGCATGAATTCAAATGACATACCAAATTTAGCATAATTGAAAAAAGGACCATCAAATATAAACTTGTGATTCATTCAACCAAACTAGTTCTTAAGGATAATCAAATCAAATAATATTTAAAGAAAACCAAAGCTTCTTTATTAATTA
Source organism: Cymbidium sinense (assembly GCA_021442155.1). NCBI lineage: Eukaryota > Viridiplantae > Streptophyta > Magnoliopsida > Asparagales > Orchidaceae > Cymbidium > Cymbidium sinense. The sequence goes on along the minus strand of CM038214.1, from coordinate 317,022,740 downwards.
AGTTTTTGATTTTATTTAATCTAAAGAGGAGAAGAGAAATCATCACTTACTATTTTAAACCCATTCCCCAATTAGTTTAATTTAATTTAAAGAAATGTAATTAAGTTGATTTTATGGGTTAATTAAGTTGAACCCTTAATTAGATGAACTAATTACCCATACCTATGTCACCTTAAAGTAATTAACTAAGTAATTATGGGCCAACATGATATGCATGAAGAATAAACTTGCAATGATCCTAGGAAATAATTGGGGCCTAATGGAATTGGCTCATCATTAATAGTTAATAAGATTATGGGACTTATTTAATTACTCTTATGGTTTTCCCACACATGCGGACTAACTATAATTTTAATAAACTCTTTTAGATTATAAAACTTTTAAAGATTTACCCCATGATTTGATTAATTAAGGTATGATGTGATTATGTTTTCAATTTTATTAAGTGATTTAATTAATTAGTTAAATCTTAATTAATTTCATTTTAAAAAAAAGGTGAAATGAACTTAGGGAAAGGGTCCCAACTCTATTTCTTAGTTCACTTACTATTGAACAATGATCAATAAATTTAATTAACCAATTTATTACTACTAATGGGATTAATTAATCATTAATTAACTTAAAAGAGTAGTTAAGGTTTAGTTAGTCAATTTTCCTAATTAAATGAGCAATAAATCCCAAGAAAATCATGAGAGGTAGAGTTCATCCCATTAAATTAACCACAAAATTTGGGATTAATTGCTCAAATAATTAAGGAGTATTACGCTAATAAATTTTATAATTAAACTTTAATGAAAACTTAATTACTGTTTAAAATTAGTTAAGATCATTTTTAATTCATTCTCTTCTGAAATACCTTTAAAATGAGTATTTATTTGCATTTGTTTTATTTCTCTATGATTGTTTATGATTTTTATAAATTTTAGCCATTAAAAATGATTAATTAAGAGAAATTAAAGCCTAATCTTATTGGCGACATGTGGTGCACTGATGCAATGTGCTTTCCACATGGCACCGTGGGATTGGCTACTTAAAACTTATCCGACTTAGTACCTACATGGTAGTGATAGAAGCACTTTCTCCTCCACCATTCGATCTAAGATCAGACGATTATGATTAATCCCATAGTTTAATAGGATTAAATCAAATAGATCTAGCGGATCTAATCATGACCATCCATTCCGATCATGTAGAATGGGAGGTGCATGATCTAATGTCACATGAGTGAGGGAGAATGGAGTTTGTCCGCCATTGCTCACTTGATCCAAGCTTACCCAAGCTCGGATCAACTCCAAAATCCGACATTGATCGAGAGGGATCAACAATCAAGATCACACAAGAACAAGTTTTCTTCAAAAAGCTCCAACCCATTTTTTTCTTAAGGATCAGTTTTGGAAGCATACCTCACCGGAGCTCAAGACCTGTGACTCAAATGATTGAAGAAGCTTCATCTAGTGGAGACGAAGCCTTGTTGAGTAGCAATTGGATCGATTCCTTGGAGTTCACTCAGAAGGCCACGAACTAATGATTTGATGATGCGCTTTAATTGAAGTCACACCTCTGGTGCTTGAGAAGCTTGGTATATGATTTATTCTTACTTGACAAGGCCTAGGAAAGGCACGTGCAAAATTAATTTGAGTTTGATGGTGAAATGGGGAAATTAGGTTGAAAATGTGAGTGTCCTATTTTAGGAAGGACGAGAATGGAATTTTTTGATTGAGGAATGAGCTTGGGAGCTTAGGGAAGGGCTCTAGCATCTTTTTTTGGGTAGCTAGGGATATGAGGAATGATTTTGTGTGTGTTTGAGTGGAAATGAGCATGTGTATACCCCCCCTTCATCTTGATCGGATGGTGAGATCGGGATTGGCTTCTAATAGACATCCGGCCATCTCAGGGAGTCATGGGTGGCAGGGAGGAGGTGAGTTGGCTCTGCTTAGTTGGTTGAAGGTGTGGAGATGGCTCCTAAGGAGGAATCATGGGTGTCCTATGGATTTCAAATGCTCTAATGGGGAGGGTGAGGTGATTTCAAATGAGCCAAAAGTGGGTTAGCCAATTTTTAAGTCACTTGGAGTTGATTTAGTTAGGTTTGGCTGAATTTGACTCATTTAGGTCAAATTGGGTTAGGCCCATCAAACCGATGGTTGGGTTAAGTTCATATGATCATTAGGGATGTTTTGGTTCTATTGGTTTGGTTTAGTTTGGCATAGATTTGATTTTGGCTCATTTGAATTCATTCAATTCAAATGGATTAAGTTAACTAATTTGACCAAATTGTCTTATGTTGGGTGTTGGTTTGGGTTTAGTTGACCAATTGAAGATGATTCTAGGCTTTGGTTTTAATTAATTTGGATTTGGTTTTGATTTAGGCTAACTTGAACCTTTAGGTCAATTTGGCCTAAGTAGGTCAATTGGGTTCAAATGGGTGCAATCATGGCTTTGGTCAAGTTCAATAATCAATTTGGAATAAACTTGAGCCATTGGTTGCAATCAATTTGGTTTATATTTTGATTTGACCTAATTTGGTCTTTTCGATCAATTTGGGTCAACTTGGGTCAAGAGGACAAATTGGGTTTGATTTGACTCAATTGAAGGTCAAGTCATATTCAAATATTGATTTTGATTTGGTATGAATCATTGGTTTCAAGGGATTTGGCATAGGTTGCAATTCGATTAGTTTGGGTTCATATGGGTTAAGGTGTTGACTTGGTCAAATGACCAAGTTGACTTGGTTTGACCTAATTTATGATAATTGATCAACCTAGAGTGATCAACAATTATGATAGGAGGTTTTTATGGGCTTGGTTCAATCTAATTTGGATAGGATTAGAACTTGGCCCAAATAGGTCAAATTGGCCACTTTTGGTCAAGTGGACCAATTGGGTTTAGTTGGCTTGATTTTGGGTTGAGTTTAGTTGAGTTTATATATGGATTTGGGATTGATATATAAATTCAATTACAAACTTGGTTCAAATGGGTTTTGGTTCATTTGAACATTTCAAGTCAAAAGGGTTAAGTTGGGTTTGACTTGGGTTGATTTTGGTTTGGCTTGATGATTGTTGATTTCATTTATATTTGTGAATATGATTGAAGGTATGATTGATTCATGAGAAAATCAATTGAATTTGGGTTTTTGAATGAAGGAATTTGGCTAAGTCCATGGAGTTGAGTCTTGTGGCTTAAGTATAGATTTTAATTTGGTTCAATTTAGTTTTGATGATTTAATGTATATTTCATTTAAATTTTTGAAGATGATTGAAAATATGATTGATTTGTGAGAAAAACAATTGAGTTTGACTTGATTTGGATCAAGATTTGGCTAAGTCCATGGGAAAGGTCATATGGCTTAGGAAGGATTTTGATTTAATTTGATTTAATTTGATTTAGTTTTGATCATTTGAATGTAGATTTGATTTTTATTTAGGAAGATTATTGAATATATAAATTGATTATGAGAAAATCAATTGATTTTCTATTGATTTGGATTAATATTTGGCTACGTGCATGGGATATGTCATATGGCTTAGGAAGGGTTTCAAGTATGGATTTGATCATGGGCTTCAATCATTTGGTTTTGGAATTTGGGTTTAAATTTGGATTTGAATTTGATGTTTGAGTTGAACATGAGTTTTAGTTTAGAAGGTGAACATGGATTGGATTTGGGTTGTTGGGTAGGTGGATTAACCTAATACCTATAGCATAATGTAATCCTATGTTTAACCCTTCTAAGTCTTTGGGCTTAGGTTAAGTGTTTACCTAATTATTAGAAGTGTCTTATGACTAGGGAAGTCTTAGTGTCTAGAAGACTCCTAAGTCTAAGATGGGAAGATTGAATCTGCACTCCCAAAGTGAGGTCAACAGGCCTTAGGCTCCATAGTGTTGTCTTGAGATAGATGATTAGAAGATCGAAGCCAAGTTTCACATTATAGACTCGAATACATCTTTGAATGCTTTACTTGGGAAACCAATGATACATAAGAACAACATAGTTCCATCATATCTACTCAGTGTATGAAGTTTGTGAGAGGTGGGATCATCTATGTCAAGGAGATCTCAAGCTATTTTAGTTCAGGTGACATATATAAGGATGAAGCTTACTATCTCCCTCAAAATCAACAAGTCTATTCTCATGAACTTGGCCAAAGTTTAAAAATAAAAGAAAAAGGAAAAGAATAAGAAAGAAGAGAAAAGAAAATAAAATATAAGAGAAAATGAAAAAGAAAAATAAAAGGGAGCGGAAATAGACTTGGAGGAGGAAGTGGAGCTTGCCATTAGATTCCACCTAGAGTTTGTTACTCCATTAGAACATATGGGTAGGACGACCTGACCTCCACTAGGCAAAGGAAGAGACAAGTTCAGAGGCAGTCCTAAGGGTTGAAAATCGCTTTATTGGCCACCCAATAGAAGATATGTCCTAGCAAGTAGGAGTACACCTGCTATCCATATAGCCTTAAAATCTAGTTCATAGGCTGAGTCTTATATGATTAGCACACCAGCTAGTTCTTCTTAGTAGTAGATTCCCTTGGAGGTGACACTTAGGCCTTATAGTGATGAAGACCAGGCTCCAAAGCAAAGAATAAGTTATCCAAGTCTATATATGAAACAATTAGGCATTAGTTGGGAACCTTAGCTTTAACCCCACTTTCCTCTCAAAAAGTTGAAGGTTCGGTAATTAAGGAAGCCCCTAAGTCATCCACAGTGTGAAGACTGGAGGTTCTTTAAGCATCACCCTCAAGTCAAGAAGTTGATGTAGAACTTGAGGATGATTCATATAAAGATTTAATAGAATTACCTTTTGATTGGCACTTGCCTAGTGTTCATAATTTTGAAAAGAAAGGGTTAATACCACATACTAGGTCAAAGCACAGGCCAGACTACTTCGAAAGAATATGGAAGAATAAATGCAAAATCTCTCAATCAAGACTGGGACTAAGATTTGGTACAGTGGATCCAGTTGATGATGATGATTACTACTTAGTCATCATAAATCATTTCAAATCTGATGGGTTCTTTTCAAATCATATTAACTCATTTGAGGAGTTGTGATTAGAAACTTCAGATAATCCAAATGATTTTAAACTCAAAGATACACCACTAGAGTTTGATGAAGAGATCAAGTCAACCATCGATGAGCTCAAGGAAATCAAATTTGGAACTGAAGAAGATCCATGCCTAAAATACATAAGTTCTTTGTTGAATGAAATTAAAGCCAATGACTTAGTTAGGCTATTGATTGAGTTTAAGAATTTCTTTGCATGGAGTTATGAAAAGATGCCTGGATTGGCTCCTGACGTAACAGTCCATAAACTAGCAATAGAGCCTACTTTTAACCCTATCAAGCAAACTCCTAGATGCATGCAATTAGACATAGAACAACATGTCATTTATGAAGTCAAGAAACTGATTAATACTGGCTTCATCTAGGAAGAAAAATACCTTACCAGGTTTGCCAGCATTGTCTAAGTTAAGAAAAAGAATGGCCAAATTCACATATGCATTGATTTTAAGGATTTAAATAAGGCATGTCCAAAAGATGAATTTTCACTACAAATCCCAAAGCTGATGGTGGACATTGTCACATCTCATGCAATCTTCTCTTTCATGGATAGTTTATCTAGATATAACTAAATAAAGATGGCCCCTAAAGATGAAAGAAACACAGCTTTTAGAACCCCGATCAAAATCTATTGCTATATGGTCATGCCTTTCAGCCTTAAAAATGTCGGTGCTACATACCAGTGAGCTATGACTTGAATCTTTGATGAACTCATTCATCATCAAGTCGAGTTTTATGTCGATGATGTCATGGTCAAAAGTAGAGAAAAAGAAGACCATCTCTTTTACTTGAGAGTAGTTTTTGAATAGTTAAGATAATTTAATCTCAAAATGAACCCTCCGAAGTGTGCATTCAAAGTAGCTTCTGGGAAATTTCTTGGGTTTGTTGTCCGACACCAGGGAATCTAAATTGATCTGGAGAAGATCAAGGCGATATTAGAAATGCCACCACCTAAAAGTTTAGCTCAACTTAGATAATTCCAAGGGAAGTCAATGTATCTAAGATGCTTTATATCTAACTTATCGGGAAGATGCCAGCCATTCTTAGTGCTTGTAAAAAAGGATGCCAAGTTTAAGTGGGATGATAAGTGTGAGCATGCCTTTGAAGACACCAAGCATTACCGTCTTGCCAATTCTAGACCCCTATCTCAGTAAGCCATACATACTTTACATTAGATGACTCCCTTGGTGCTTTGTTGAAGCCAATGATGAAGGAAAACACACTACCTTGCCATCTAATCCCTACTGAGGCTAATTATCCACCCATTAGAAAGCATTGTGTAGCTTTAATCATTGCATCCCAGAAGCTATAACACAATTTGCTTCCTCATAAGGTGAACTTAATCTCTACAAGCAATCCACTATAATATCTCATTACACGGTTGATGCTATCCGGACAGTTGGCACGATGGCCCATGATCCTCTCACAGTTTGACATTAACTTCGTACCCCTCTGTTGGGTGAAATGATAAGCACTAACAGATTTCTTAGCAGCACACACACTTTTTGCTGACTCTCCACTCAGTGATGATCTTCCTAATGAGCAAATCATGAACTTAAGGGATACTAGCATTCACCACTGGGAGATGTACTTTGATGGTGTGGCTTCTTCTCAAAGAAGAGAATAACAATAATATACTATTCTAAAAAGGCAGGGGTAGGAATAATTCTCTTAACTCTAGACCATCGATGTGATGAGATTCTCATATCATCTGTCCAATCCTTACACTAATAACAAAGCTGAATATGAGGCTCTGATTGCTAGTCTGGAGTTAGCCATTACTCTAAGCATCCAGAACATCAACATCTTTAGGGATTCTGTGCTAGCTATCAACCAAATCACTGGGTCCTATAAGGTTATAAAGTCCAAGCTCCATCACTACCACAAGAACACCATAGAGTTCTTGGCCCAAATCCTAGAGGTTATCATTTATAAGATTGAGGAGAGAACCATAGCGTATGCTTTTAGCTTGCCAATGAGTTTGCATGTATGGAGGACGAGTCCATATCAATAAAAGTCCAAAATAAACAAGTCTTATCCTTTATTATTGAACTCAAAAGTACTCTCTTGAAGGGAAGGTTATGCCAAGAAGGATGAGGAGTTGGAGGCAACCATTCATGGATTACCTAAATAAAGGAAAACTACCTCAAGAGAAGTCCCAAGCACATGAGAAAGAGCACTTTCCTATGCTCTTGTGGATGGTGTCTTGTACCAGCAGTCATTCGATCAAATGTGGTTACTTTATTTAGACAAGCATGAAGCATATAAGATCCTGACTAAGGTACACTCAAGATTATGTGGAGCTAAACAATCCGATCCAAAGATGAAAGCCAAGATCAAGAGATTAGGATTCTACTGGCCATCGATGATCAAAGATTGCATGGATACGACTAGACGTGCCACCAATGTCAAATACACGGTGTGGTCCTACACCAACCACCCAACATTCTACATCCTATATTGGCCTCATGGCCATTTGATTGATGGGAAGACATAGTGGGTCGATTGATCCTCCATCTTCTAGGGTCATCAATTCATCTTAGCAACTAATGACTACTTTTCCAAATTGGTGAAGGCAATTCCACTCAAAGAGTTCACAACTTAGCATGTGCTCTAGTTTTTTAGGAACCATGTCGTATATAGGTTCGGAGTACCTCGATGAATTATATCTGATAATTGTACTACATTCAAAAGCTCTGAGATCAACAACTTTTCCTAGAGACATAGCATAGATTGGAGATATTCTACCATCAACTAGTCGAGGGCAAACAGCTTAGCAGAAGCCTTCAATAAAACTCTCATCCAATTACGAAAGAAGACACTAAACAATAACAAGTGATAGTGGCATAAGCAGTCAGTTGAAGCCTTATGGGCCTACTGCACCACATATAGAACTCCAACTCAATTTACTCTTTTCTCCTTAGTGTATTAGTCCGAAGCCATTTTACCATTAGAAGTCCAATTCCCATCACTGAGGATTACTGTGGGTAGCAAGTTGACAATAGAGCAGAATGCCAAGTTGCGGTTAGAAGAGCTCAAAGGCTTGGAGGAGAGACGCCTACAAGCATGCCAAAACCTCGAGTTATACAAAGCTAAACTGATTCAAGATAACAACAAGTTGGTCCATCCTATAGCTTTTCAAGTAAGAGTGCTTATTTTAGTTCTAAGGAGACCGATTATTATCCATTGTAATATGGGAGGAAAGTTTGAACCCACTTGAGTAGGCTCTTTTACCATAGAGAAGGCCTACCAATGATGTTCTTATCATCTTATTAATCATAAAAGAGAGCTCCCAATGCTTCCAATCAATGGGCTCTACTTAAAGAAATATTATAAATCATGTCTAAAAATAATTATCATCAATGAAAATTTTATTTCGAATTCAATCTCTTCTATGTTGAAAGTATTCTTATTTATGAATGTTAGGGGTATCCTATCCTTCATCGACCACAAAAACACAAACTACACAAACATATAAAATAAACACATATCTTTTATCTTGGGCTACTAGTTGAGATAACTCCCCAGTGCACTCACTCGGTACTTTTTGGGTTGGCCTGATGTGCTATCCTGCTAGTGTGTCACCCTAGTAGTCTTCTTACTTTGGAGCATGTAAGTCTGCTATGCTTTCCTTCCTTACTTGGCCACTACACACCGATGAGCATCTTATTAGTTTGGTAGGCCTTACTATGGATCCTGTAAGCTACATCATGTTGGCTTCATTTAAGAGGATGTGAGTCTGCTATGCTTTCTTCATAGATTAGCCTTTGTGCAATAACTAGGTCGAGTATACTTGAGGTTTAGGATAAGTCCCCTAGAGGCTCCTTCTCTTCTGACTGCTTCATGTTTGGGTCTAGTCCTTCCTCGTGGCTCCCCGCTTAGTAGTCACTCTAGGTCAGATAGCATCTTTCCCACCGATGATAGACTATCCGGATGATCTGTTCTGGTTCAAAAGTTACATACTTTCTTTCCAGATTGATCATTGCACATCGATGGCACCTTAGGTTGGTTGGTTCTCACTATGCTGACGGATACACCACTCATGCTAATGGATATACCTTAGGTTAGTTAGTTCTCACACTTTTGGATACACCACTCATGGCAGATGTAAGTCTTCTATGCTTTCTCCTTGAGTTGGCCACCGTATACCTATAAGCTTTCTTTTCCAGGGCTCAAGATAATGCCCCTAGCAGCACCTCCCCTATGGGCACTATAATTGGATCACATCCTTTGCGACCCCATTTAGGCATTACCTAGGTTACTATCAGATTGGACAGTTCCTCCTTCCTAGTAACCATCCCTATGGTTGGAGAATCACTGTGGATGTGCAATTCTCCCTTTAGTCGAAAAATGAGATAGGTCAAGCGACATAGCCCCTTTCTGTGGTCCCTCTCACACTAATAGGTTTCACACAAACATATAAACAAAATATATATTCACTTATGGATTAGGAGGACAACTCTAGCATTACCTTTTTCCAATCAGTCATCCTATCTTTAGGGCAGTGTCCTCAAAACTCCTTATAGGAATCACCTGGCTACTCTTGAGTTGATATATGTCCCCAGTGACATTCACTCAATAGTCGCCCCTAAGTCAGGTTTAATTTATTGTGCTACCAATAGGTCACCCTAGCAGTTGTTCCTTGCTTCAGAAGATGTAAGTCTGCTATGACTTCTTCCTAGCAAATCCCTTGCACACCGAAAGGAAACCCCTTAGGTTGGCTAGCTCTACCCCACGACCAGTAGACCATCCCTTTGGATCTATAAATTTGAGATAGGAAAAGTTTGATATAGCCCCTTCTCAGTGGGTCCATCACACATCGATATGGTCCATAAATTAAATCTATCAAATTTGGTCGGGCTGACATCCCCAGCTGATATGCCCTCAATTCAAAATCAAACTAAACCAAACAAACCATATCAAATCACATGAAATTAAGATAAAATTAACCATGATTACTTTTGAGTTAACATAAGTCCCCAGTTGAATTCACTCAGTAGTCGCCCTAGGCCAAGTTTGATTTATTGTGCATCCAACAGGTCACCTCATTGGTTATTCCTCTCTTTGGAAGATGTAAGTCTGTTACACCTTCTTCCTAGCACAACTGTTGCACACTGAAAGGCAACCCCTTAGGTTGGCTTGCTCTACCCCATATATGATAGACTAACCCTTTGGATTTGTAAACCTGAGTTAGGTTAAAGCTAATATAGTCCCTTCTCAGTGGGTCTATCGCACATTGATAGGGTCAATACATTAACTCAGATTAAATTAAAACTAATTTGATTTTCCCTAGTGGAGTTAAATCACACCCTTCTCCCCAGTGGTGCCACAAATCATATATAAACAAGTTAAGCAAACAAATCAAATTTAAAACCAATCTCCTTAATGGAACTGAATTAAACTAACTTCCATAGTAGAGTCTAAATCAAAGAAATCAATGAAACTCTTATCCCTAGCAGATACATCCCCAAACAAATCTATGAAATCAAACTCAAATCCCAATCCTTAGCAGATAGCCCGAACCTGCTTCTTTAGTGGAAGGTTCATATACTCGATCCCCAGTAGACTTGAGCCCATATCTCTAGTAGATATTCCTCCACATCAATTAAATCAAAACAAATTAAAGTTGATTCGATCTTAATCCCCAATGGATTATGGATTCTTATCCCTAGAGAATCTTCTTTCCATAAATCATATAATCAAATCAAATTCAAACCTTATCCCCAGTATTTTCTTCTTCTTGACTATAGACCCCTCACATGTTATGTACAATGCATGTGATCCCTAGTGGATCTCCCATGTTCTTGACATGGAATTCTCATCAAATCTTATTTCTTCTCTTATGCACACCTTTAATACTTCAACCAAAAGACTAACAATGTATTCCTTCAAATTACATCATCTTAACATTGTAATCAACATTTTCTGATTTGTGATGGTGCAAGCTCAAACTAACTATACAATATCATCATAAACATATTATAGTGTGAATTAACACACTATATTATATTATAATATATGATGTTAAATTATAATTTGCTATAATATAATATATTATATAACATTATACCTCATTAGAATCACTTAAAAGAAACAAATAACAAAATTTTCTCAATATATGAATAATGTTCATTTTGGATGTAAAAATTATTTTCTATTAGAAATGGTACAAGATAGCATAGTTTTGGTGTTGCTTCTTGGTGTGTGCCATGAATTTGTCCAAATTTTTCCATCTCAACCTTAAAATTAACATTTTTGTGAGTTTTGACCCAATGTATTATAACAAAAGTAAAGCAAACTAAAATGTACAATAACATTTAGTAACACACCACCACATTCATATATATATATATATATATATATATATATATATATATATATATATATATATATATGTTTATATTCATTATATATGCTTTCATATAATATATTATCTTACATTACACCTTAAAATGAATCACTTTAAGGAAAAAATTTATAAAATTTGGTTGAAAAATGAAATTTATTTTGGATGCAAAATTCCATTCTTTTGATTAAATGACACACCATAGCACACCCCCAATGATGTTGCCTAAATCCTACCTTAAATTTGACCAAATCCCATCATCTCAGCCTATAAATTAGTATTTTTATGAATTATACCAGTACAAACTCTACTACATCTTACTATAATAAATTAAAATATTCTAAACAATAAGTAGTAATACACTATAATATGCTATAATGCATGATTCTACACTATGTTATGGCATCCTATATTATAATAAACAAACATATTATATTATAATATATTGCATATCACATCATAAGGGATTTGTTAATATAAAAAATCATAAAATTAGTCCAAACAATAAAAAACTATATATTTTAGTCGTATCACTTATATATTTTAAATTGAAACAATATATTATGATGCCATCCTCTATCTATTATGAATTTGGCCAAATTTCACCATTCTAAAGTCTAAATCAATATTTTTATAAATAATGCTAGTGTAGGCTCGACTGCATGATTGTAAAATACAAAAAGAATTTAAAAAATGCCAAATAATATATTATGATATATGATGCTATACTAAGCTGCAACATATAATATTTATTTTGAACATAAAATCTTACTATGTTAGGATTACATAAAGTCTCTTGAAGACATTTTCTTTAGCTACCATAACTATGTTAGATTAGTCATTCTTTATATCTACTCTAATGACATCTTTATTCAGGTTTAGGGTTTATGGTTATATTAGTGTTTAGGGTTTAAGGTTTAGGGTTTAGGGTTTAGGGTTAGTTTAGGATTTAGGGTTTGGGGTTTAGGGTTTAGGCTTGTATGTTTTATGGTTTAGGGTTTATTATTTTAGGGTTTAGGGTTTTAGGTTTAAGTTTAGGTTTAGGTTTGGGGTTTAGGGTTTAGGTTTAGGTTTAGTTTTAAGGTTTAGGGTTTAGGGTTTAGGGTTTAGGGTGTAAGGTTTAGTGTTTAGGGTTTAAGGTTTTTAGGGTTTAGGGATTAGGGTTTAGGATTTAAGTTTTAGGTTTAGGGTTTAAGTTTTAGTTTAGGATTTAGGGTTTAGGGTTTAGGGTTTAAGGTTTTTTTTAATAGAGAACAAATTCAAATTCAACATTTACTATTTTTGATTTCATCAAGCAAGTAGCACCCAAAGCGTTCTAAGACATAAGCAATAACATAAAAAATGAGCCCTCATAGAGAAAATCAAAAACCCTAGATAAGTAGAACCGTCTCTAGTGTAAAGACACAATTCCATAAGTAGGAGATTCGATCGGTTGATCTTCAATTTCTCTAGTTCCCAACAGAATAACCCCTGCCTCTAGAGTAGCGGGATCCACCATCATATCCCCATCTCTCCCTCACCACCACTACCCACTCATTAAACTCTTCCTTCACATCAGTTTATGGTTTTGGGTTTGGGGTTTAGGTTTAGGGTTTAGAGTTTAATATTTAGTTTAGGGTTTGATTTAGGGTTTGATTTAGTTAGTTTAGGATTAGTTTAGGTTTAGGTTTAGGTTTAGTGTTTAGGGTTTAGTTTTTAGTTTTATGTTTAGGGTTTTAGTTTAGGTTTTAGGGTTAGGGTTTAGGGTTTAGGTTTAGTTTTTTTAGGGTTTTTTAGGGTTTAAGGTTTTAGTTTAGTTTAGGTTTTAGGTTTAGGGTTTAGTTATGATTTAATTTTTAGTTTTAGGTTTTAAGTTTAGGTTTAGTTTAGGTTTAGGTTGTTTATTTAGGTTTATTTATTATTAGTTTAGTTTAGTTTAGTTTATAGTTTTTAGGTTTAGTTTTATTTTTTATTTTAGGTTTTAGGTTTAGTTTTAGGTTTTTTATTTATTATTTATTTAGGTTTATTTTATTTTAGTTTAGGGTTTAGGGTTTAGGTTTAGGTTTAGTTTTATTTTATTTAATAGGGTTTAAGATTTTTAGGGTTTAGAGTTTATGGTTTAGGGTTTAGTTTTAGGTGTAGGGTTTAGAATTTTTGGTTTTTTTAACACATAACAAAATCATATTCAACATTTCTTCTTTGGTCTATTTAGTTTATTTTTTATTTATTTTAGTTTATCTTGTTTTTTATTTTAATTTATTTTAATTCTAATTTTTATATAGTTTTCTTTATTTATTTTAAGTTTATTTATTTTAGTTTAGGTTTTTTATTTTAGTTTATTTTTTAGGTTTAGGTTTAGGTTTTGGTTTTCGTTTATTTTTTAGTTGACTTTTATTTTTATTTTATTTTTTAGGTTCAGGTTTTATTTTCATTTTAGGTTTAGGTTTGGGTTTTTATTTTATTTCTTTAGGTTTTTATTTTAGATTTATTTTTTAAGTTTTATTTTTTAGTTAAGGCTTAGGTTTATTTTTAGTTTATTTTATTTTATTTAGTTTAGGGTTTAAGTTTAATTTATTTTAGGTTTAGGTTTTATTTATTCTAGTTTAGGTTTAGGTTTATTTTATTTTGTTTATTTTATTTTTATTTCTATTTTAGGTTTAAGTTTTTTTTATAATTTTGGTTTTTATTTAGTTTTTGTTTTATTTTATTTTATTTTAGGTTTATTTAATTTTTATTTTATATTAAGTTTTTATTTTATTTACATATTTTATTCTTAGGTTCATTTTATTTTTTAGTTTCATTTAGGTTTTTATTTATTTTATTTTAGTTTATTTTTATTAGTTTATTTTATTTTATTTTTAAGTTTTAATTTAGGTTTCCTTTTTTTTTATTTAGGTTTAGGTTTTCTTATTTATTTTATTCTTAAGTTTTATTTAATTTAAGTTTAGGTTTTTAGGTTTTTAAGTTTTTAGGGTTTATGGTTTATAGTTTATAGTTTAGGGTTTTAGGATTTAGGATTTTAAGGATTACAGTTTAGGGTTTAGGGCTTAAGGTTAGGGTTTAGGGTTTAGAGTTTAGGGTTTAGGGTTTTTAAGGTTTAAGGTTTAGGTTTTAGGGTTAGCTTAGGGTTTAGGCTTTATGCTTTAGGGTTTAGGGTTTAGGGTGTTTAGGGTTAGCTTAGGGTTTAGGGTTAGTTTAGGTTTTAGGGTTTAAGCTTTAGGGTTTAGGGCTTTAGGGTTTAAGGTTTAATGTTTAGGGTTTCAAGTTAGGGTTTAGGGATTAGTATTTAGGGTTTAGGGTTTAGGGTTAGGGTTAGTTTAGGATTTAAGGTTTAGGGTTTAGGGTTAAGGATTTTTTAGTGTTTATGGTTTAGTGTTTAAGGTTTTAGGGTTTAGGGTTTAGGGTTTAGGGTTTATGGTTTTAGGGTTTAAGGTTTAGGATTTAGAGTTTAGGGTTTAGGGTTAGGTTTTTTTCATTGATTTTTATTTTTTTTATTTTTTTTATTTTTTTGAAATTAAGCAACTAGTAGGTTTAGGTTTATTTAGTTTTTTTATTTATTTTAGTTTATCTTATTTTTTATTTTGAATTAAATTTATTAAATTTATTTTTATTTTTATTTATTTTAGTTTATTTATTTTAATTTAGGCATTTTATTTTTGTTTATTTTTTATGTTAAGGTTTAGGTTCAGGTTTATTTTTTAGTTTAGTTTTATTTTTATTTTTATTCTTAGGTTTAGGTTTCTATTTTTATTTTATTTTTTTAGCTTTAGGTTTTAAGTTTTTATTTTAGGTTTATTTTTAGGTTTTATTTTTTTGTTTAGGTTTTGGTTTATTTTTAGTTTATTTTATTTTAGTTAGTTTAGGTTTCGATTTAGGTGTTAGTGTTTAGGGTTAGTTTGAGGCTTAGGGTTTAAGGTTTAGGCTTTAGGCTTCAGGGTTTATGGTTTTAAGGGTTTAGGGTTTAGGGTTAGTTTAGGGTTTAGGTTTAGGGTTTTAGGGTTTTAGGGTTTAGGATTAGGGTTAAGGTTTAATGTATAGGGTATAGGGTTTAGGGTTAGGGTTAGTTTAGGGTTTAGGGTTTTTAAGGTTTAGGTTTAGGGTTGTAGTTTAGGTTATACGGTTTAGGGTTAGTTTTATGATTTAGGGTTTAGAGTTTAGGATTTTTCATTTAGGATTTAGGATTTAGGGTTTACAGGTTTTTTTTAAATAAAAAAGAAATTATGTAAACCGACGGGTTTAGGTTTATTTAGTTTATTAGTTTATTTTTTATTTTTTTAGTTTATTTTATTTTGTATTTTTATTTAGGTTTATTTTTTTATTTAGTTTTGATTATTTATTTTAGTTTATGTTTTTTTAATCTAGTTTATTTTTTAGGTTTAGGTTTAGATTTATGTTCATTTTTTTATTTATTTTTATTTTAATTTTATTTTTTAGGTTTAGGTTTTATTTTTTTTATTTTTTGTTGAGGTTTTTATTTTATTTTTTTAGGTTTAGATTTAGGTTGATGCTTATTTTATAGTTTAGTTTTATATTTATTTAAATTTTTTAGTTTATTTTTATTTTCTTTGGTTTATGCTTTAGGTTTTTATTTTAGGTCTATTTTTTAAGTTTAGGTATAGGTTTACTTTTAGTTTATTTTATTTTATTTAGTTTAGGGGTTCATGTTTAATTTATTTTAAGTTTAGGTTTAGTTTTTATTTATTTTAGTTTAGTTTATTTTAGTTTAGGTTTAGCTTTAATTTTTCCCATTTTAGGTTGATATTTTTTTTAGTAGGGTTTAGCCTTTATTTTTTATTTTTTTTTATGTTTATTTTTTAGGTTTAGGTTTTTATTTAGTTTTTATTTTATTTTAAGTTTAATTTATTTTTATTTCACATTTAGGTTTTCTATTTTTAGGTTTATTTTTTTTAGTTTAGTTTAGGTTTTAATTTAATTTATTTTAGTTTATTTTTAAGTTTTAATTTAATTTTATTTTTAAGTTTAGGTTTAAGTTTAGGTTTTAATTTATTCATTTATTTTATTTTATTGTTTTATTTTATTTATGTTTATGTTATTTTATTTATTTTATTTTCATGTTTTTTTTTAGTTTAGATTTTAAGATGTTTTGGGTTTAAGGTTTAGGGTTTAGGATTTAGGGTTTAAGGTTTAGTGTTTAGGGTTTAGGGTTTAGGGTTTAAGTTTTAGGGCTTAGGGTTTAGGCTTTAGGGTTTAGGATTTAGGGTTTAGGGTTTAGGGTTTAGCATTTAGGGTTTTAAGATTTAGGGTTTAGGGTTTAGGGTTGTAGATTTAGGGTTCACAGTATAAGGTTTAAGGTTAGTTTTAGGTTTAGGAGTTAGGTTAGTTAGGAGTTTTTTAGGGTTTAGGTTGAGAGTTAGGAGTTAGGGTTTATTTAGTTTAGTTTAGGTTTAGGATTTAAGGTTTAGTATTTTTTAGGGCTTAGGATTTAAGGTTTAGGGTTAATTTTAGGATTTATGGTATAAGATTTAGGGTTTAGGATTTAGGGTTTAGGGTTTAGGGTTTAGAGTTTCCTTTTAAAAAATTAATAGGTTTAGGTTTATTTAGTTTATTTTATATTTATTTTAGTTTAGGTTTTTATTTAGTTTAGGGTTAGCTTTTTATGTTTACAAGGTTTAGGGTTTAGGGTTTAGGGTTTAGTGTTTTAGGGTTTAGGGTTTTAGGATTTATGGTCTAGGATTAGGGTTTAAGGTTTAGGGTTTATTTTAGGGTTTAGGGTATAGGGTTTAGGGTTTATTTTGTTTATTTTATTTTTATTTTATGTTTAGTTTTTTGTTTGTTTAGGGATTATGTGTGATTTTTTTATTTATTTTAGGTTTATTTTTTAGGTTTAGGTTTTTATTTAGTTTTTATTTTATTTTCTTTTAAGTTTATTTTATTTTTATTTTACATTTAGTTTTTATTTTATTTAGGTTTTTATTCTTATGTTTATTTTATTTTTTTAGTTTAGTTAAATTTTTATTTATTTTATTTTAGTTTATTTCTATTTTTTATTTTATTTTATTTTTAGGTTTATGTTTAAGTTTTATTTTATGTTTTATTTTATTTAATTTTATTTATTTTATTTAGGTTTAATTTTTTATTTATTTTATTTTTAGGTTTTATTTAATTTAGGTTTAGCTTTTTAAGTTTTCAAGGTTTAGGATTTAGGGTTTAGTGTTTTAGGGTTTAGGGTTTTTGGGTTTATGGTCTAGGATTAGGGTTTAAGGTTTAGGGTTTAGTGTTTAGGCTTTAGGGCTTAGGGTTTTGTGCATTTAAGGTTTATGGTTTTTGGTTAGCTTAGGGTTTAGGGTTAGTTTAAAGTTTAAGGTTTAGGCTTTAGGGTTTAGAGTTTTTAGGGTTTAGGGTTTATGGTTAGTTTAGGGATTAAGATTTAGGGTTTTAGGGTTTAGGTATTAGGGTTTAGGGTTTAGGTTTTAGGGTTAGGGTTAGGGTTTTGGGTTTAGGGTTTAGTGTTTAGGCTTCAAGGTTTTTGAGGGTTTAGGGTTGAAGGTTTAGGGTTTAGGGTTTAGGGTTAGCTTAAGGTTCAAGGTTAGTTTAGGGTTTAGTGTTTTGGCTTTAGGGTTTAGGGTTTTGAGTTTTTAGGGTCTAGGGTTTAGTGTTTAGGGCTACTTTAGGGTTTAGGGTTTATGGTTTAGGGTTTTAGTGCTTAGGGTTTAGGGTTTAAGATTTAGGGTTAGGGTTAGTGTTTAGATTTTAAGGTTAGTTTAAGGTTTAGGGTTTTTTAGGGTTTTTTTTTTGAAGCTGCAGAAGGAGCATGAATAGAAACTGCTGATAAATATCAAACATCATTAGAGAAAACTACTCAAGAGATGCAATAACAATAAGAAACTACCAGTTCTTAAGCCATTGTCATCAACTACAAAACCAACTAGCTTTACAAATGTCCTCTCAAAGGTGTGGGCTCAAACATTTCAAGCGACATCCTTATGAAGTTAATGAGCAAATGGCACCTCTCACCAAAGGTGCAACTTTTGGTGAAATTATTTTATCTTCATCTTAAAATTTCTCCTGGACCACCTTCCCCAAAATTGGTGCTTAGCACAAGAACAACACCAACACTACTAATGTTAACAATTACTTGAACCACCCAGTCTTGATATCAAATGTACCTTCCGGTAATGTTCTAAGATTTGGGTATGTCTCATGCTCATGTATGAATAGTTTAGCTCCGGTTAGGTGGCAAATCTACTTTGTGTTCACCCCACCCTTACCAATGATGGCACCAGCCAAAGAGGCATCCATACTTATCTTGGCGGTGGCAGAGGCGCCAAAGCGAGCGGATGGACCAAGCCCAGGGGGAGGAAGAGGCTCGAGGCGACCAATGAGTCTGCCAGCCATCAAGTGTTCATGACTAGAATAGAGCGACCGACCAAGTTCTCTCTCTTCATGGGCAAAGTAACATTTATCACCAAATTTTCAACCCTCTGCGGTATTGTACTTGTTGCATAAGCGAGTCTTGGCAACTGGAGGGCCATCAACTATGGGGGTTGGTCCAATTGGATTTCTTGATGCAGGGGCAAGGGCAGTGATTCCTCGGTTAGTTATATGTGTTACAACACCATAACCCCTAGGTACATAGTGGAGAAAGTGGCATCCCTCACCAAAAGGGCACCCAGAACTGCTGAAAAACTTGGTGCATGTCTTGGATTTGCCTCCTAAACCAGGTTGATTAGACTTTGTTTCTTTCGATCACTTAGTACCAGCATTCATTCCCATTCAAGTGTCGACCTTCCTCTCTTGACTGCATCATTCTGTACATGGTTGCGAAGATTGAATCAAATCAAAGATGAAGAACAAGAGAAAAGGGTAAAAACTGATGCTGCCTCAAAAGGATTTAGGGTTTTTTAGGGTTTAAGGTATAGGGTTTAGGGTTTAGGATTTAGGGTAGTAGGTATAGGGTTTAGTGTTTAGGGTTAGTTTTAGGGTGTAAAGTTTTGGATTTAGGGTTTAGGGTTTAGGGTTTAGTGTTTTTTTATTTAAATTAAGTAAACCGATAGGTTTAGGTTTATTTAGTTTATTTTATTTTTTATTTTTATTTAAGTTTATTTTTTATTTAGTTTAGTTTATTTATTTTAGGTTTGTTTATTTTAGTTTAGGTTTTTTATTTTAGATTACTTTTTAGGTTTAGATTTAGGTTTATGCTTATTTTATAGTTTAGTTTTATATTTATTTAATTTTTTTAGTTTAGTTATTATTTTTTATTTTTAGGTTTGGGTTTAGGTTTTTATTTTATTTTCTTTGGTTTAAGCTTTAGGTTTTTATTTTAGGTTTTTTTTTAGTTTAGGTTTAGGTATATTTTTAGTTTATTTTATTTATTTAGTTCAGGCTTCACGTTTTATTTATTTTATGTATAGGTTTAGGTTTTATTTATTTTAGTTTAGTTTATTTTAGTTTAGGTTTAGGTTTATTTTTTTCCATTTTAGGTTGAGGTTTTTTTTAGTTTTGGGTTTAATCTTTATTTTTTATTTATTTTTAGGTTTATTTTTTAGGTTTAGGTTTTTATTTAGTTTTTATTTTATTTAATTTTATTTTTGGTTTAATCTATTTTTATTTTATATTAAGGTTTTATTTTATTTAGGTTTTTTTATTTTTAGGTTTAATTTATTTTTTAGTTTAGTTTAGGTTTTTATTTATTTTATTTTAGTTTCGTTTTAAGTTTTTTTTTTTTTTTAGATTTAAGTTTAGGTTTAGGTTTTAATTTGTGTTTTTATTTTATTTTATTTTATTATTTTATTTATGTTTAGGTTTTTTTATTTATTTTATTTTCATGTTTTTTTAGTTTATGTTTAGATTTTTAGGTTTTAGACTTTTAGGGTTTAAGGTTTAAGATTTAGTGTTTAGGGTTTAAGGTTTAGGGTTTAGGTTTGTAGGTTTTAGGGCTTAGGGTTTAGGGTTTAAGGTTTAAGATTTACGGTTTAGGGTTTAGGGTTTAGGGTTTTAAGATTTAGGGTTTAGGGTTTTAAGATTTAGGGTTTAGTGGAGGTGGGTAGGTGAGGTCACAGATAGGGTTTAGGGTTTAGGGTTGAGGGTTAGTGTAGGGTTTATTTTATTTATTTAGTTTATTTCTTATTTATTAGTTTTTTTTATTTTTTATTTAGTTTTATTTTTTATTTTTATTTAATTTGGTTTATTTATTTTAGGTTTATTTATTTAAGTTTAAGTTTTTTATTTAGTTTATTATTTAGGTTTAGCTTAGGTTAAGGTTTATTTTTTAGTTTAGTGTTATTTTTATTTAATTATTTAGGTTTAGGTTTTATTTTTTATTTTTTGATTTAGGTTTAGATTTTTTTTTTTGTTTTAGTTTTAAGTTTTAAGTTTTTATCTTAAGTTTATTTTTTGGGTTTTATTTTTTTTAGTTTAGGTTTAGATTTATTTTAGTTTATTTTTATTTAGTTTAGGTTCAGTTTAGGTTTATTTTATTTTAGATTTAGGTTTAGGATTTATTTATTTTAGTTTAGTTTATTTTAGTTTAGGTTAAGGTTTACTTTATTTTGTTTATATTATTTTATTTTATGTTTAGTTTTTATTAGTTTAGGATTATGTGTGATTTTTTTATTTATTTTAGGTTTATTTTAGGTTTAGGTTTTATTTAGTTTTATTTTATTTTAGGTTTATTTTATTTTATCATTAGTTTTATTTTATTTAGGTTTTATTCTTAGGTTTATTTTATTTTAGTTTAGATTAAGTTTTATTTATTTTATTTTAGTTTATTTCTATTTTTTATTATATTTTATTTTTAGGTTTATGTTTAGGTTTTAGTTTATTTTTTATTTTATTTTGTTTTTTTTATTTTGGGTTAATTTTTTTAATTATTTTATTATTAGGTTATATTTAGTAGGTTTATTTCTTTTAAGTTTCTGGGTTTGGTTTTAGGGGTTTAGGTTGTGGTTTAGGTTTTGGTTGGGTTTGGTCATGATCCAGGATTAGGGTTTTGGGTTTTAGGTTTAATGTTTAGATTTAGGGCTTAGGGTGCATTTGGTTTGGTTTTAGCTGTTTCAGGTCAGTTTAAAGTTTAGAGCTTTACAGGGTTTGTGGTTTAGGGTGGCCTAGTCAATGATCAAGATTTAGTCAGCTTGTGGTTTGGGCCTGTGATTTAGGATTTAGGTTAGGTCAGTGGTTTGGGCCTGGGTCAGGCCCAGCCCAGTGTGGATCTGGGGTCCGGCTAACATCAGTGGTATGTGGTCATAGATTTAGAAGGTTTAGTGTAGCTGAGATCAGGGCCCATGGTCAGGTCCAGGGTTTAGGGCCACAGGGCCTCACCTAGGGCCTAGTAGATCAGTTAGGTATTAGTAATTAGTAGGGCAGTGGAGGGTAGGTTTAGGGTAGTTTTAGGATTTAGGTTTTGTGGTTTAGGTGGCCTAGGATTTAGGTTTAGTTTAGTGTATAGTATTTTTTAAGCAAACCAAAGGTTTAGGTTTATTTAGTTTATTTATTAGTTTTTAGTTTATTTTAGTTTTTATTTTTATTTAAGTTTATTTTTTATTTAAATTTTAGTTTATTTATTTTTAGGTTTATTTATTTTAGTTTTTGTTTTTTATTTTAGATTACTTTTTAGGTTTAGATTTAGGTTGTTACTTATTTTATAATTTAGTTTTATTTTTATTTAATTTTTTTAGTTTATTTTTATTTTTTATTTTTAGGTTTAGATTTAGGTTTTTATTTTATTTTCTTTGCTTTATGCTTTAGGTTTTTATTTTAGGTTTATTTTTTAAGTTTAGGTATAGGTTTACTTTTAGTTTATTTTATTTTATTTAACTTAGGGTTCATGTTTAGTTTATTTTAGGTTTAGGTTTAGGTTTTATTTATTTTAGTTTAGTTTATTTTAGTTTAGGTTTAGGTTTATTTTTTTCCATTTTAGGTTGAGATTTTTTTTAATTTAGGGTTTAGTCTTTATTTTTTATTTATTTTTATGTTTATTTTTTAGGTTTAGGTTTTTATTTAGTTTTCATTTTAATTTATTTTATTTTAAGTTTAGTTTATTTTTATTTCACATTTAGGTTTTTTATTTTTAGGTTTATTTTATTTTTTAGTTTAGTTTAGGTTTTTATTTATTTTATTTTAGTTTAGTTTTAAGTTTTAATTTAATTTTATTTTTACGTTTAGGTTTAAGTTTAGGTTTTCAATTTATGCATTTATTTTATTTTATCATTTTAATTTATGTTTGTTTTATTTTTAGTTATTTTCATGTTTTTTAGTTTTTTAGATTTTATGGTATTTAGGGAGGATTGGTAGGTTTAGGGTTGTGGTGGCGGCTCATGGTATGGTCAGTTTAAGAGGGAGTGGTAGGAAGTTTAAGTTTTATGATTTAGGATTTGGGGCAGTCAGACTCAGTGGTCCACACATATGGTAGGTTGGCTAGGGTCAGGGTAAGATTTAGGGTCGAGCCAGGGCCTGGTTTAGGGCCTGTGGCTCAGGTTTAGTGTTTATGGTGATTTAGCCTAATAATAGGGTAGGGAGGCACAGGATTTAGGTAAGATTGTGGAGGATTTAGGGTTTAGATTCCTGAGTAGGGCTCCTTTAAAACCAAGCAAACCCACATTTAGATTACTAATTAATTTATATCTTAGTTTTAGCTAAGTGAGGCCCAGTGTAGGGCCCAAGGGCCTTTAGGGCTAGGGTTTAAGGTTGTGTCCAGGATTAGGGTAAAGTTTATAGTAGCCTGCAAGGCCTTATCATGTCCTGGTATCAGTGATCAGTTTTAAAGCCTGTTTAGTGGAGTTTTGTGGTTTAGTTTCAGAGATCAAGACTCAGGGTTTAGGGCCCAGTTTAGGGCCCAGGTGGTTGCTTAGGGTTAAGGTAGGTTGGGTTGGGCCCAGTTTAAGAAATGGATGATGGAGTTTAGGGCCCAGGGTCATTAGTTTGAGGTCTAGGGTAGTGCCCAGCTTTAGGGCCCAGAAGTTTTTAGGGTCCAGGTCTGGGCCTCCACCTGTAGGGTCATTTGTTTTTTGTTTAGGGTTAGTCAGATCTGGGGTCAGGGATAGGTTGGTTTAGGGTCATTGTTTCTGTTTTAGTAGTTTAGGGTAGGTTTAGGGTTTAATGTTTAGGGATAGGTTTTGGGTAGCTTTAAGGTTTAGGATTGTGGTTTAGGTTTAGTGTTTAGGGTTTAGTATTTTAAAAAAAATTTAAGCAAACCCAGTGGTTTGGTTTATTTATTTTATTTAGTTTATTTATTTTAGTTTATTTTTTTTATTTATTTTTATTGTTTATTTTTTATTTAGTTTAGTTTTATTTTAGTTTAGGTTTTATTTTAGATAACTTTTTAAGTTTAGATTTAGGTTTATGCTTATTTTATAGTTTAGTTTTATATTTATCTAATTTTTTTTAGTTTAGGTTTTATTTTTTATTTCTAGGTTTAGGTTTAGGTTTTTATTTTATTTTCTTTGGTTAATGCTTTAGGTTTCTATTTTAGGTTTATTTTTTTAGTTTAGGTTTAGGTTTTATTTATTTTAGTTTAGTTTATTTTACTTTAGGTTTAGGTTTATTTTTTTCTATTTTAGGTTGAGTTTTTTTTTTTAAGTTTAGGGTTTCTTCTTTATTTTTTATTTATTTTTAGGTTTATTTTTTAGGTTTAGGTTTCTATTTAGTTTTTATTTATTTTAGGTTTATTTTTATTTTATTTTACATTTTGATTTTATTTTATTTAGGTTTATTTTATTTTTTAGTTTAGTTTAGGTTTTTATTTATTTTATTTTAGTTTAGTTTTAAGTTTTAATTTAATTTTATTTTTCTATTTAGGTTTAGGTTTAGGTTTTAATTTATATTTATATTTTATTTTATTTCTTATTTTATTTATGTTTAGCTTTATTTATTTATTTTATTTTCATGTTTCTTTTAGTTTAGGTTTATAGTTTTTTGGGTAAGTGGATGGCCTGGGTTTTAGTGGTTTAATTTAGGGTGCAGCTTTTAATTGTAGGAATGTCAGGGTAGGAGGTTTAGGATTAGGGTCAGGGTAAGATTAGGGATGGCCCAAAGCCCAGGGCCTGTGGAGAGGAGTTCCACCCATTTGGGTAAGACCCAATGTGGTCAGGGTGTGGTAGGTTTAGGAGGTGTGGGAGGTTTAGGGGTCAGGGGTCAGGGTAGTCAGGTTAGCAAGGTTTTAGGTGGGTGGGTAGGGCCTGTTGGGTTGTAGGTTTAGGTTTTAGGGTTAATTTAGGTGGTGGCAGAATTTAGGTTTAGGATTTAGGGTTGGGTAGAGTTTAGGGTTTAGGGTCATTTTTTAAATTAAGCAAACCCACAGTTTAGTTCATTTAGTTTATTTTATTTATTTTATTTTATTTAGGTTTATTTTATTTTATATTTTATTTATTTATTTTATTTATTTATTTTAGTTTAGGTTTATTATTTTGTTTATTTCTAGGTTTATTTTAGGTTTATAGTAATTTTTTAGTTTAGTTTTATTTTATTTAATTTTAGGTTTAGGTTTTAGTTTTATTCTTAGGTTTATAGGTTTTATTTCATATTTTAAGGATTAGGTTTAAGATTTTATTTTAAGTTTTTTTTTTTTTTAGTTTAGGTTTAGGTTTTATTTTTTCTATTTTATTTTATTTAGTTTAGGGTTTAAGTTTAGTTTATTTCATGTTTTAGGTTTATTTATTTTAGTTTATAGGTTTATTTTAAGTTTAGGTTTTTTTTAGTTTTTTTAGTTTATTTATTATATATTTAGGTTTATTTTTGGTTTGGGTTTCATTTACTTTATTTTATTTTATTTTAGATTTCTTTTATTTTTATTTTATTTAAGTTTTTTTATTTTTAGGTTTATTTTATTTTTTAGTTTAGTTTAGGTTTCTAATTAATTTATTTTAGTTGATCTTTTATTTTTTATTATAATTTATTTTTACATTTTGGATTAGGTTTAGGTGTAGGTTTAGGTTTTTGTTTAGGTTTTAATTTAATTTAATTTATTTATTTTATTTAGGTTTAGGTTTTTTATTTTTCTTATTTTTATGTTATATTTAGTTTAGGTTTAGGTTTTAAGGTTTTCAGAGTTTAGGGTTTTGGGTTTAGGGTTCATGGTTCTGGTTTTAGGGTTAGTTTTAGGGTTTAGGATTTAGGGTTAGGGTTTTCTCTTATTTATTTTTATTTTTTTAAATTAAGTATTTAAATTAAGTAAACCCATAGTTTATTTTTATTTAGTTTATTTTTATTTATCTTTAGTTTATTTTATTTTATATTTGTATTTAGGTTTATTTTTATTTTTATTTAGTTTAGTTTAATTATTTCAGGTTTATTTATTTTAGCTTAGGTTTTTTTTTGTTTTTTTTATATTTTAGGCTTTAGGTTTATGTTTATGTTTTAGTTTAATTTATTTTATTTTATTTTTCAGGTTTAGGTATTATTTTTTTTAGGTTTAGGTTTAGGTTTTAATTTTATTTTTTTAGGTTTGGGTTTTAGGTTTTTATTTATGGTTTTTTTTTTTTAGTTTAGGTTTAGGTTTATTATTAGTTTATTTTATTTTATTTTTAGTTTAGGCTTAGGTTTAGGTTTAGTTTATTTTATGTTTTATTTATTTTACTATAGTTTATTTTAGTTTATTTTAGTTTTGGTTTTATTTATTTTACTATAGTTTATTTTAGCATAAATCCTAATATCCAATAAAGAATAATACATCATAAAATAAAACATACATCACATCATACACCATCCTAACTTAGAGCTAGAAGTGGTGACTTAATTCTAACGTGTGTATTAAGGCTTATGTGGTAAGTCTTGTTAGGCATTAGTGTTATATTTTTTAAGTGTAGATGGATTCAATTTAACATGAAAGGTTGATTTCACTTGAAGTAGTTTAACTGATTTGAGAATTTTAATTTGTGTTTTCTTTTGTTTCATTTGATTACACTTAGCAACTAAGTGTTATAAAGAGAGAAAAAAAGGATTGCCCTCTTTCATCCCTACCTTAAGTCACTTTCTAAAGTATATTAATTTTAATTTAGTTCTCTTTAATGAATGGTTTATTAAATGATTAAATTAATCTTAAGTTTAGGTTCACTTTAAATAATCCTATTAATTTAATTGAATTACTACCACATGACATATATTAAAGCATACTTTTTCATCACATGTAACATGCATATGATTTAATTCTAAGTGTATTTAAACATGCAACATATTTTAGCACACTTAAATGATGAATGTATGTGTATGTTTAGAATTTATATTTTATTTGATTGAATTATTTAAACATATTAATTTAAACCTTTATCCAAATTCTTATACAAAAGGACATAAGAATGAAATTAAATAGGCATGTGCCATATTAAATCGTGTGAGGTAATCAAATGACCTCCTTGAGCTAGCTAAAGCCTCATATTCTCTAGATGTCTAGACTATATACCCATTTGCATTCAAACATATGTAAATTGTATACATGAACATAGGAAGTAAGCTCCAAATCATATGGCTAATTAATTCAACTACTTAGTCAATTATGAATGCATGCAATTTTAATGTAAAATGGGATTTTCATTCACTAATCACATATACATATACATGTACAAGGATATAGGCAAGTACGTGTTGTTGTTAAACTAGGGAAGTGAGGTAATCAAATGACCTCCTTGGGGCTAACTAAAGCCTCGTATTATCGAGATTTCCAGACTATATACTTGCTTTTCTTGGACACACATTGATGTATATATAAATGAGGAAAAGAAAATCATGCAAAGATTGTATATTTTGTATGATTGAATCATTTATACATATGAATTAAAGTTATATCCAAATTCTAATGTTTAAATATATAAGAATGAAATCAAATGGGTATGTGTCATTGTTAAACTTAGGAAGTGAGGTAATCAAATGACCTCCTTGGGGCTAGCTAAATCCTCATGTTTCCTGGATGTCTAAACTATATACCCATTACCATTCAATCTTATATAAATCAACATGAATAGAGGAAAGAGAACTCAACAATCATACACTTAAGCTATAAGCACATGCATTTCTTATGTTTTATATAGCATCATAACACATATTATAATTCATTTATAAGCTTTTGAAAAATACATTTAGATTTAATAGTGATAATAGCCACATAGATTAAATTAAATCAACACATGCAAGCTTACATAAAGGAAATCCATTTTATTTTACTTGATTTTGAAAAGATGGATGCATGAATTCAAATGACATATCAAATTTAACATGATTGGAAAGAGGACAATCAAATATAAGCATGTGATTCATTCAACCAAACTAGTTCTTAAGGACAATCAAATCAAATAAGATTATTTAAAGCAAACCAAAGCTTCTTTAATAATTAACTTTTGGATTTGATTTGATTTAAAGAGGAGAAGAGAAATCATCACTTGTTATTTTAAACCCATTCCCACATTAGTGATTTGATTTAATTTAATAAAATGTAATTAAGTTAATTTATGGGCTAGTTAAGTTGATCCCTTAATTAGATGAATTAATTACCCTTACCTATGTCACCTTAAAGTAATTAACAAAATAATTATGAGCCAACATGATATGCATGGAAAATAAACTTACAATGATCCTAGAAATAAAAGGGTCTAATGCAATTGGCTCATGTTAATAATTGATTAAGGGACTTAATTAATTACTCTTATGGTTTTTCCACACGTGTGGACTAACCAAAATTTCATTAAACTTCTTTTGGTTATTAAATAGATAAAGATCTACCCCATGATTAAATTAATTATGGTCTGATGTGATTATGATTTCAATTTGATTAAGTGATTTAATTAATTTATTAAATCTTTAAATTTCATTTTATAAAAAAGGTAAAATGAACTTAGGGAAATGGGTCCCAACTCAATTACTTAGTTCAATTACTATTGAACAAATATTAATAAACTTAATTAACCAATTTATTACTATTCATGGGATTAATTAATGATTAATTAACTTAAAAGAGTTAAGGTTTAATTAGTCAATATTCTTAATTAAGTGAGAAATAAATCCCAAGAAAATCATGGGAGGCAAAGGTCATCCCATTAAGTAAACCCACAAAATTTGGGATTAATTTCTCAAGTAATTAAGGAGTAATTAAGCTAATAAATTTAATAATTAAACCATAATTAAACATTAATTATTATTCAAAATTAGTTAATATCAGTTTTAATTAATTCTCTTTTGAAATACTTTTAAAATGAGTATTTATTTTCAATTTTTTATTTCTTTATGATTTTTATGCTTTTTATAAGTTTCAGCCATTAAAAATGATTAATTAAGCCTAATTCTATTGGCACCACATGTCGACCACGCTTTCTGTGGTACCATGAGATTGGCTACTTAAAACTTTTCCAACATAGTGCCTACGTGGCAGCGACGGAAGCATTTTCTCGTCTGCCGTCTGATCCAAGATCGACGGCTATGATTAATCCCATAGCTTAATAGAATTAAATTAGATTGATCAAACAAATCTAGTCACGACTGTCCATTCTGATCATGTGGAACAAATGGGGTGTGATCTAACATCATATGAGTGAGGGAGAATGGAGTCTGTCCACCATTGCTCACTTCATCCGAGCTTACCCGAGCTCGGATCAACTCCAAAAGGATCCCACACCTTCACGACATCAATTGGAGGGGATCCAACGATCATGATCACATGAGATGCAAGTTTTCTTCAAAAAGCTCCAACCCATTTTTGCCTAAGGATCAATTTTGGAAGTATACCTCGCTGGAGCTCAAGACTGGCAGCTTGAATGATTGAGGAAGCTTCATTTAGTGGAGATGAAGCCCTATTGAGAAGCAATTGGATCAATTCCTCGACGTTCACTGAAGGCCATGAACTAATGATTTGGAGCTTAGCTTTGATCGAAGTCCCACCTTTTAGAAGCTTGGGAGATGATTATTTTGACAAGGCCTAGGGAAGGTGCGTGCAAAGTTAATTTAAGTTTGATGGAGAAATGGTGGAGTTAGGTCAGAAATAGGAGTGTCATATTTTCGGACAGATGAGAATGGCATTTTTTGATCGAGAAATTAGCTTGGGAGCTTAGGAAATGGCTCCAATGGCTCATCTTGGGTAGCTAGAGCTCCGAGGAATGATTTTTGTGTGTGTGTATTTGAGTTGAAATGATGGGGTGTATACCCCCCTTCATCTTGATGAGGGGATCAGAGCTTCTAATGGCCATCCACCATCTCAGGGAGTCGGTGGTAGGGAGAAGGTGAATTGGCTTAGCTTGGTTGGTTGAAGGTGTGGAGGTGGTTGCCAAGGAGGAATCATGAGTGTCCTATGGGTTTCAAATGCTCCAATGGGGAGGGTGAGGTGATTTCATCTCCCATGGTCATCAACCCAACCACCCATTGGGTCGTGGCAATGTCCTAGCCTAGTGGACCATTGGGAGATTACCAAGTGGCCAAAGAATGGAAATGACCACTTATGGGTGATTTGTCTCATGTGATGCTTGACCTAAGGGTAAAATGATATCATTTGGCATTGGATTTGATTTGGGTAGATTTGAAATGATCCTAAAGTGGCTTAGCCCAAATTTCAAGTCAATTAGAGTCGATTTGATTAGGTTTGGCACAATTTGACTCATTTAG
This sequence comes from Cymbidium sinense, assembly GCA_021442155.1. Lineage (NCBI taxonomy): Eukaryota > Viridiplantae > Streptophyta > Magnoliopsida > Asparagales > Orchidaceae > Cymbidium > Cymbidium sinense. The sequence continues at coordinate 316,992,828 of CM038214.1, read as the reverse complement.
GTTAAATTGGGTTAGTTTGGATCAAGTTGACCAATTGGTCAAATTGGGTCAAACCAAGGGTTTGGTCAAGTTCATATGATCATTTGGGATGTTTTGGTTTAATTGGTTTGGTTTAGTTTGGCTTAGATTTGATTTGGCTCATATGAATTCATTTGGGTCAAATGGGTTGTTGACCAATTTGACCAAATTGGCCAAATTATCTTGGGTTGGGTGTTGGTTTGGGTTTAGTTGACCAATTGAAGATGATTGTAGGCTTTGGTTTCAATTAATTTGGATTTGGTTTTGATTTAGGCCAACTTGAACCTTTAGGTCAATTAGGGCAAAGTAGGTAAATTGGGTTCAATTGGGTCCAATCATGGCTTTGGTCAAGTTCAACAATCAATTTGGAATGAACTTGAGCCATTGCAATCAATTTGGTTTATATTTGATTGACCCAATTTGGTCTTTAGGTCAATTTGGGTCAACTTCAAGAGGGCCAATTGGGTTTGGTTTGACTCAATTGAAGGTCAAGTCATATAAAATATTGATTTTGATTTGGTATGAATCATTGGTTTCAAGGGATTTGGCTTAGGTTGCCATTTGGCTAGTTTGGGTTCATATAGGTTGATTGGTTGATGACCTAATTTGACAATTGATCAACCTAGGTGATCAAAAATCATGATGGGCTTGGTTCAATCCAATTTGGGTAAGATTTAAACTTGGCTTAAATAGGTCAAATTGGCCACTATGGGTCAAGTGGACCAATTGGGTTTAATTAGCTTGATTTTGGGTTGAGTTTGATTTAGTTGAGTTTGTATATGGATTTGGGATTGATATATAAATTCAATTGCAATTGGCTTGGGTTCAAATGGGTTTTGGTTCATTTGAGCATTTTAGGTTAAAAAGGTTATGTTGGGTTTGACTTGGGTTGATTTTGGTTTGGCTTGATTATTATAGTTTTCAATTATATTTGTGCATATAATTAAAGGTATGATTGATTTCTGAGAAAATCAATTGAATTTGGGTTTTGGAATGAAGGAATTTGGCTAAGTCCATGGAGTAGGGTCATGTGGCTTAGGTTTGGATTTTGATTTGGTTTCATTTAGTTTTGATGATTTAAATGTATATTTCATTTAAATTTGTGAAGATGATTGAAAATATGATTGATTTGTGAGAAAATCAATTGAGTTTGACTTGATTTGGATTAAGATTTTGCTAAATCCATGGAGGTCATATGGCTTAGAAGGGTTTTGATTTAATTTGATTTAGTTTGATTTAGTTTTGATCATTTGAATATAGATTTGATTTATATTTAGAAGATAATTGAAGATATAAATTTATTATGAGAAAATCAATTGATTTTGGATTGATTTGGATTAAGATTTGACTAAGTCCATGGGATAGGTCATATGGCTTAGGAAGGGTTTTAAGTTTGGATTTGATCATGGGCTTCAATCATTTGATTTTGGAATTTGGGTTTGGATTTGGATTTGAATTTAATGTTTGAATTGAACTTGAGGTATGGTTTGAGAAGGTGAACATGGATTAGATTTTTTTTGTAGGGTAGGTGGATTATCCTAATCCCTAAGTCGTAACCTAATCCTATGGCTAACCCTTCTAAGTCTTTAAGCTTAGGTTAAGTGTTTATTTAATGGTTAGATGTCTTATGATGGGAAGTCTTAGTGTCTAGAAGACTCCTAAGTATAAGATGGCAAGATTGAATCCACACTTTAAAAGTGAGGTCAACAGCCTTGGCTCCATAGTGTTGCCCTTGGAGATAGATGACAGATCAAGCAAAGTTTCACATTATAGACTGGATACATCTTTCAATGCTTTGCTTGGGAGACCATGATACATGAGAACAACATAGTTCCATCTTCTCTACAGTTTGAAGTTTGTGAGAGGTGGGATCATCTACTATCAAAGGAGATCTCAAGCCATTTATAGTTCATGAGCATATATGAGGATGCAACTTACTACCTCCCACAAAATCAACAAGTCTATTCTCATGAACTTGGTTGAAGTATAAAAATAAAAATAAAAATAAAAATAAAGACAAAATAAAAAAGAAAATAAATGGGGGTAGAAATAGACTTGGAGGAGGAAGTGGAGCTTAGATTTCACCCACGCTTGTTACTCCATTCAACATATGGGTAGGATGACCTAACCTCCACCGTGAGGAAAAGGTTAGTTCGGAGAGTCCTGGGTGGAAAACCTCTATTGGACACCCAATAGAAGATATGTCCTACCGAGTACACCGCTATCCATATAAATAAAAATCTAGTTCATAGGATGAGTCTTATATGGTTAGCACACACCACTCTCTTCTTAGTAGATTCTCTTGAGGTGACACTTGAGCCGATAGTGATGAAGATCGGCTCCAAAGCAAAGCATAAGTTTATCCAAGTCTATATGTGAAACAGTTTGGCATCAGTTGGGAACCTTAGCTCTAAACCCACTTTTTCCTAAAAAAGCTAAGGGTTTGGTAGTTAAGAAGCTCCTAAGTCATCCACGTGTGAAGACTCGTGAGGTTGGAGCATCATCCTCAAGTCAAGAAGTTGATGTATAACTTGAGGATGATTCATATAAAGATTATTTAATAAATTACCTTTTGATTGTTACTTGCTTTGTGTTCATAATTTATCAAAGAAAGGGTTAATCCCACATACTTGGTTAAAGCAAAGGTTAGACTACTTCAAAAGAATATGGAAAAATAAATACAAAAGCTCTCAACCAAGACCAAGACTAGGATTCGGTCTAGTGGGTTCAGTCGATGATGATGATTACTGCTTAGTCATCACCAATCATTTTAAATCTAATCGGTTTGATTCTAATCACATTAAATCATATGAGGACATGTGCTTAAGAACTTAAGATGGTCTAGATGATTTTGAAGTTAAAGATGCATTACCAGATTTCGAAGAAGAGATCAAGTCAACCATTGACGAGCTCAAGGAAATCAACTTAGGAATTGAAGAAGATCCACGCCCGACATACATCAATTCTTTGTTGAATGAAATTGAAACTAATGACTTTGTTAGGATATTGATTGAGTTTAAGGACTACTTTGCATTAAGGTATGAAGAGATGCCTGGATTGGCTCCTAACATAGTGATCCATAAACTAATAATAGAGCCTACTGCTAACCCTATCAAGCAAGCTCCTAGATGCATGTGATTAGACATAAAATAACATGTCACTTTTGAAGTCAAGAAACTGATTGATGTTGGCTTCATCCAAGAAGAAAAATACCCTACTTGGTTAGCCAGTGTCATCCCAATTAAGAAAAAGAATGGTCAAATTCACATATGCGTTGATTTTAGGGATTTAAATAAGGCATGTCCAAAAGACAAATTTTTACAACTAATCTTGGAGTTGATGGTGGAGATTGCTTCATCTCATGCAGTCTTCTCTTTCATGGATGGCTCATCTAGATATAACCAAATAAAGATGGCCCCTAAAGATGAAAGAAATACTATTTTTAGAACCCCGATCAAAATTTATTGCTATAATTTCATGCCTTTTAGCCTTAAAAATGCTGGTGTTACATTCCAGCAAGCTATGACTTGAATCTTTGACAAACTCATTGATCATCAAGTCGAGTGCTATGTCAATGATACTATGGTCAAAAGTAGAAAAAAAGGAAAACCATCTCTTTGACTTAAGAGTAGTTTTCAAACTATTAAGATAATTTAACTTCAAAATGAACCCTCTGAATTGTGCATTCGGAGGAGCTTCAGGAAAATTCTTTGGGTTTGTTATCCGACACCATGTCAAAATTGATCCGGAGAAGATCAAAGTGATATTCAAAATGCCACCCCCTAAAAGTTTAACTCAACTTAGATCATTCCAAAGGCGGTTGTCATATCTAAGATGCTTTATATCTAACCTATCGAGAAGATGTCAGCCATTCTCAGCACTTATCAAAAAGGATGCCAAGTTTAAGTGGAATGACAAGTGTGAGCATTCCTTTGATAACATCAAGCATTACTTGATGACGCTATGAGTTTTAGTAGCCTTTATCCTAGGCAAGATGCTCATACTTTACACTACTGTGTTAGATGACTCCCTTGGTGCTTTATTAGCCCAAGATGATGATGAAGGTAATGAAAATGTACCCTAGTACCTCAGCCGTCATCTAATCTCTACTAAGGCTAATTATCCACCCATTGAGAAGCATTTCCTAGCTTTAATATTTGCATCCAAAAAGCTACAACATTACATGCTTTCTCATAAGGTAAACTTAATTTCTAGGATCAATCCACTATAATATCTCATGACATAGTCATCACAATCCGGACGGTTGGCATGACGGTCCATGATCCTCTCGTAGTTTGACATTACCTTCATACCCCTCCATGCGGTGAAAGGACAAGCACTAGAGAATTTCTTAGCATCACATCAACTTTTTTTGACTCTAATGATGATCTCCCGATGAACAAATCATGAACTAAGGGGATACTAGCATTCATCACTGGGAGATGTACTTTCATGGTGCATCTTTCTCTCGAAGAGGAGAAGAACCACAATCTACTATTCCAGGAAAGGCAGGGGTAGGAATAATTCTCTTAACTCCGTACTGCGATGTGATGAGATTCTCATATCATCTTTTTAATCCTTGTACTAACAATGAAGCTGAATACGAGGCTCTGATTGCTGGTATGGAATTAGTCGTTACCCTAAGCATCCAGAATATCGACATCTTTGATTCTTAGCTAGTTATCAACGAAATCACTGGGTCCTATAAGGTTAAAAAGCTCAAGCTCCATCACTACCATAAGTACACCATAGAGTTGTTTGCCCAAATCTTAGAGGTTACCATTTATAAGATTCATCGATAAGAGAATGTTGTAGCGTATGCTTTAGAAAAGCTCGCAAAGGAGTTGGCATATTCGGAGGATGAGTCTATATCAATAAAGGTCTAAAATAGATAAGTCTTAACCCTTATTGATATTGAACTCATCAAAAAGTACTCTCTTGAAGGGGAGGTTTCCATTGGGAAGAGGGAGGAGGATTTATATTGGAGGTAACCATTCATGGATTACCTAAATAAAGGCAAACTACCTAAAGGGAAGTCTTAAGCCTATCAGATGAAGCAAAGAGCGCTTTCCTATGCTCTTATGGATGGTGTCTTATACCAGTGGTCTTTCAATCATTTATGATTAAATCATTTAGATAAGCATGAAGCCCGTAAGATTATGACTGACGTACACTCAAGATTATGTGGAGCCAACCAATCTGGTCCAAAGATGAATGCTAAGACCAAGAGACTAGGATACTACTAGCCATCGATGATCAATGATTTCATGGATACAACTAGGAGATGCCAAAAATGTCAAATACATGGTGTAGTCCTACACCAACCACCCAACATTCTACATCCTACATTGGCCTTATGGCCATTCGAGTGTTGGGGTGTCGACATAGTGGGTCTAAGTGACCCTCCTTCTTCCAAGGGTCATTGGTTCATCTTAGCTACTACTGACTACTTTTCCAAATGGATGAAGATGATTTTGCTCAGAGAGGTCACATCTTAGCATGTGCTCTAATTTTTAAGGAACCATATTGTATATAGGTTCAGAGTGCCTCAACAAAATATATCTATTAATGGCACTACATTCAAGAGCACCAAGATCAACAACTTTGCCCAGAGACACATCATAGATTGAAGATATTCTACCATCAACTACCCGAGGTCAAATGGCATAGAAAAATCCTTTAACAAAGCTGTCATCCAAATACTAAAGAAGACACTCAACAATAATAAATGATAGTGGAATGAGCAGTTAGTTGAAGCCTTATAGGCCTACCACCCCACTTATAGAACTCCAACTCAGTCTACTTTAGTTTAGTGTATGGGTTTGAAATTGTTCTATCATTAGAAGTCTAACTCCCATCACTAAGGATAGTTATGAGTAGTAAGATCACAATAGAGCATAACACTATGTTACGATTAGAGGAGCTTGAAGGTTTGGAAGAGAGACGCCTGCGAGTATGCCAAAATCTCAAGTTTTACAAAGCTAAAATTATTCAAGATAATAATAAGTTTGTCTGTCCTAAAGCTTTTCAAGTAGGAGAGCATATTTTAGTTCCAAGGAGACTGATTGTTGCCCATCATAAGATGGGAGGAAAGTTTGAATTCACATGGGAAGGCCCTTTTTCCATAAAGAAGGCCTACTAAAGAGGATCTTATCATCTTATTAATCATAAGGGAGAGTGCCCAATGCTTCTAGTCAAGGGGCTCTACTTAAATAAATATTATAAATCATGTTTGACAATAATTATGATCAATGAAAATTCCATTTTGAATCCATTCTCTTCCATGTTGAAAGTATTCTTATTTATGAATCTGCCATGATGTGTTTATGGTAGATGTAAGGAACCCGAGCAACATCATAGCCTTCATCGACACAACACAAATACAAACTACAAACAAATATTTAAAATAAACACATATCTTTTATCTCGGGCTAGGTTGAGAAACGCATGGCACTCACACAATACGCTCTAGTTGGTGACATGCTACCACCTAGTGTGTCAACCTAGTGGTCTTCTTGCTTTAGAGGATGTAAGTCTTCTACGCTTTCCTTCCTTACTTGGCCATTGAACACCATAATATACTAAAACATTTGAACACATATTATAACATCCAAAAACACATCACTACATGATCAAATATATGATGCTATATTATACTATAATATATAATATTATTATATGATTTAGGGTTAGGGTTTAAGGTATTCAAATCTCAAATAGTCAAGGGGAAGTCTCTTGAAGACATTTTCTTTAGCTACCATAACTATGTTAGAATTAGGTCATTCTTGAGATCTACTCTTAATGACATCTTTATTTAAGGTTTAGGGTTTAGGGTTTGTGATTTAGGGTTTAGGATTTAGAGTTTAGGGTTTTAGGGTTTGGGGTTTTGGGTTTTAAGGTTTAGGGTTTAGGGTTTTAGGGTTTAGGATTTAGGGTTTAGGGTTTTAAGGGTTTAAGCTTTAGGGTTTAGGGTTTAGGATTTAAAGCTTAGTTTTAAAGTTTAGGGTTTAAGTTTTAGTTTAGAATTTAGGGTTTAGAGTTTAAGGTTTTTTTAACATAGAACAAATTTAGATTCAACATTTCTTCTTTTTGATTTCATCAACCAAGTAGCACCCAGAGTTTTTTGGGACACAAGAGAATACATAGATCAAATATAAGCACCCATAGAGAAAATCAGAAACCCTATATAAGTAGAATCATCTCTACTCTAAAGACAAAATTCCATAAGCAATAGATCAGATCAGCCATCCTTCAGTTTTTTGAGTTCCCATCAGAACCACCATCATATCCCCGATCTCTCCCTCCACCACCATGAAGGTTGTAACCTCCGTCCCTCCTTCTGCCTCCATAACCACCACTGCTCTGACCACCACCTCCATATCCACCAGCATCTCTAGATCTCCCACCACCACTATGATAGCTGCCACCTCCGCCTTTTCCTCCACCGCAAGATCTTGACTGAGCCTAGTTGACGATGATGTTCCTTTCATCAAAGTTCTGCCCATTCTTAGGGTTTTAGTTTAGTTTAGGGTTTAGGGTTTGGGGTTTAGGGTTTAGGGTTTAGGGAATAGGATTTTAGGGTTTAAAGTTTAGGGTTTAGGGTTTAGGGTTTTAGGGTTTAGAGTTTTGGGTTTAGAGTTTTGGGTTTCAGGGTTTAAGGCTGTAGGTTTAGGGTTTAGGATTTAGAGTTTGTAGGTTTAGGGTTTAGGGTTTTGTGTTAGTTTTAGGGTTTAGAGTTTAGGGTTTAGGGTTTAGGGTTAGGGTTCATTTAGGGTTGAAGGTTTAGTATTTTTTTAGGGTTTTAGGTTTGTAGGTTCAGGGTTGTAGGATGAAAGCCAAGATTAGGAGACTACGATACTACTGGCCACTGATGATCAAAGATTGCATGCATATGGCTAGGTGATGCACTAATGTCAAATACATGGTGTGGTCCTACACCAACCACCCAACTTTTTATATCCTACATTGGCCTCATGGCCATTCGAGTGTCGGGGTATCGACATAGTGGGTCTGAGTGATCCTCTTTCTTCCAATGGTCTTTGATTCATCTTAGATGCTACTGACTACTTTTTCAAATAGGTGAAGGCGATTCCATTCAGAGAGGTCATAGCTCAGCATGTGGTCTAATTTTTTAAGAATCATATCGTATATAGGTTCAGAGTGCCTCGATGAATTATATCTGATAGTGGTAAAGCATTCAAGAGCACCGAGATCAACAACTTTTCTTGGAGACATAGCATAGATTGGAGATATTATACCATCAACTACCCGAGGGCAAACATATTAACAAAAGCCCTCAATGAAACTCTCATCCAAATACTAAAGAAGACACTCGATAATAATAAGCGATAGTGGTAAGAGAAGTTAGTTGAAGCCTTGTGGGCCTATCGCACCACATATAGAACTCCAACTTAGTCTACTTTATTCTCCTTAGTGTCTGGGTCTAAAGCCGATCTAATAATAGAAGTCTAACTCCCATCACTAAGGATAGTTGTGAGTAGCAAGATCACAACAAAGTAGAACACCAAGTTACAGTTAGAAGAGCTCGAAGGTTTGGAGGAGAGACTCCTGCGGGCTACTCTGAGTTGAGATAATGGCCCCGCGATACTCACTCAGTAGGTGCTCTAGATCAGGCTGGCATGCTGCCCTGCTAGTGTGTGATCCTAGTGGTTTTCTTGCTTTGGAGGATGTAAGTCTGCTACACTTTCCTTCATTGCTTGGCCACTACACATCAACGAGCACCTTATTAGTTTGGTAGGCCTCACTACTTGGTATATAAGCTACCTCATGTTGGCTTTATTTAAGAAGATGTGAGTCTGCTATGCTTTCTTCTTGGATTAGCCTTTGTGCACTGACTAGGTTAAGTATATTTGAGATTTAGGATAAGTCTCCTAGCAGGTCCTTCCCTCCTGATTACTCCAAGTTTGGGTCCAGTCCTTTCTCAGGGCTCCCCGCTTAGTAGTCACTCTAGCTTAGATAACATCTATCCCACTGAAGATAGACTGTCCTAATGCTCAGTTTCGCTTAGAAAGTTGTAAGCCCACATGCTTTCTTTCCAAGTTGATTGTTGCACACGGATGGGAACTTTAGGTTGGTTGGTTCTTATTATGTTGATGGATACACCTTAGGTTAGTTGGTTCTTGCACCTTAGGATACAACACTCATGGTAGATGTAAGTCTCCTATGCTTTCTCATTGAGTTGTAGGCATTCTTTTATAGGGCTTAAGATAACCCCCTAGTAGCACCTCCCCAATGGGCACTTTATTTGGATCACATCCTTTGAGACCCCATTTAGACACTACGGGTTAATATCAAATTGGATAGTTCCCCTTCTCTAGTAACCACTCCTGTGGTTGGAGAATCAGTCTTTTGGATATGTAGATTCTCCCTTGGTCTAGTAAATCTGAGATAGGTCAAGGCCAACATAGCCCCTTCTCAGTGTGGTCCCTCGCACATCAACAGGGTCCACAAAAACATATAAACAAAAAATATATTTGTTTATGGATTAGGAGGACACCCCTAGTGGTACCTTTTCTCAAGCAAGTATCTTATCTTTAGGTCAGTGTCAGCAAAACTCCCTATAAGAATCGCTTGACTACTCTTGAGTTGATATAAGTCCACAGTGGCATTCACTAAATAGTCACCCCTAAGTCGGGTTCAATTTGTTGTGCTACTAATAGGTTACCCTAGTAGTTGTTTCCTTCTTTAGAAGATGTAAGTCTGTTACGCCTTCTTCCTAGCACAGTCGTTGCACACCGAAAGGCAACCCCTTAGGTTGGCTAGCTCTACCTTACGAAGAGTAGACTATCCCTTTGGATTTGTAAATCTGAGATAGGACAGGTCTGATATAGCCCCTTCTCAGTGGGTCCATCGTGCACTGACATGATCCATAAATTAAATCTATCAAATTTGATCGAGCTCGCATCCCCAGTCGATATGCCCTCAATTCAAAATCAAACTAAACCAAACAAACCATATCAAATCACATGAAATTAAGATAAAATTAATCTTGACTACTTTTGAGTTGACATAAGTCCCCAGCAGCATTCACTCAGCAGTCTTCCTAGGTCAAGTTTGACTTATTGTGCATCCAACTGGTCACCCTAGTAGTTATTCCTTGCTTTAGAAAATGTAAGTATGCTACGCTTTCTTCTTAGCCATTGCACATCGAAGGTAACCCCCCTTGGTTAGCTCTACCCTCATAGACTATCCCTTTGAATTTATAAATCTAAGGTAGGTCAAGGCTGATATAGCCCCTTCTCGGTGGGTCCATCACACACCAACAGGGTCCATACATTAACTCAAATTAAATTAAACCCAATCTGATTTTCCCAAGTTGAGTTAAATCACACCCTCCACCCAAGTGGAGCCATAAATCATATATAAACAATTCGTGCAAACAAATCAAATTCAAAACCAACCTCCCCAGTGGAGCCAAATTAAACCAACTCTCCCAGTAGAGTCTAAATCAAAAAAATCTAACCAAACTCTTATCCCCAGTGGATACATCTAGAAAAATGTCTATGAAATCAAACTCAAATCCCAATCCCCAACGGATAGCCCAAACCTACTTTTCTAGTGGAAGGTTCATATACCTGATCCCTAGTAGACTCAGGCTCATATCTCTAGCAGATATGCCTCCATATCAATTAAATTAAAATAAATTAAAGTTGATTTGATCTTAATTCCTAATGGATTATAGATTCATATCACTAATGGATCTTCATTCCATAAATCATATCATCAAATAAAATTTAAATCTTATCCCTATAGATTTTCTTCTTCTATGCCCTCGACATAGACCCCTCACATGTCATATTTGATGCATGTGTTATCCCCTAACGGATCTCCCTCCATGTCCTTGACATGGAAAACTCTTCTAATCTTATTTTCTTCCCTTATGCACACCTTTAATACTTCAACCAAAACCCTAACCATGTATTCATTCAAATTACATCATCTTAACATTGTAGTCAACATTTTATGATTTGTGATGATGCAAGCTGAAACTAATTATACAATACCATGCTAAACATATTATATTATGAATTAACTCACTATATTATATTATAATATGTCATGTTATATAATAATTTGCTATAATATAATATATTGTCTAACATGACACCTCATTAGAATCACTTAAAAAGAACAAATAATAAAATTTGCTCAATATATGACTAATGTTCATTTTGGAAGTAAAATTATTAATTTTCTATTAGAATTAGTACAAAATTGCATGATTTTGGTGTTTCTTCTTGGTGTGTACCATGAATTTGGCCAAATTCTTCCATCTCAACCTTCAAATTAACATTTTTGTGAGTTTTGAGCCAATGTACTATAACAAAAGTAAAACATACTAAAATGTTCAATAACATTTAGTAACACACCACCAAATTCATATATATGTGAAGTTATATTGTTATGTACATTATATTTTAATATCCTTTCGTATAATATATTATCTTACATTACACCTTAAAATGAATTACTTTAAGCAAATTATTTATAAAATTTGGTTAAAAAATGAACATTTATTTTGGATTCAAAATTCCACTCTTTTGATTAAATGACACACCATAACACACCCTCAATGATGTTCCCTAAAGCTTATCTTAAATTTGGCCAAATCTAATCATCTCAGCCTATAAATTAGTATTTTTATGAATTCTACCAGTACAAACTCTACTACATCATACTATAACAAACTAAAATATGCTAAACAACAAGTAGTATTACACAATAGTATGCTATAATGCATGATGCTTCACTATGTTATGGCATCCTATATTATAATACACTATAACATATTATATTATATTATATTATATTATATTATATTATATTACATATCACATCACAAGGGATTGCTTAAGATAACCATCACCACCATCTTTGCCTCCACTGCTAGATCTAGACTGAGCCTAGTTGATGGTGATGTTCCTGCCATCAAGGTTATGCCCATTCCTATTGTTTAGGTTCATTAGGTTTTATGGTTTAGATTTATTTTTTAAATTATTTAGTTACTTTAGGTTTAAGTTTAGGGTTTAGGGTTTTAGGGTTTATGCTTTCAGGGATTAAGGTTTAGGATTAGGGTTTAGGGTTTAGGGTTTACAGTTAGGGTTTAGGGTTTAGGGTTTAGTGTTTAGGCTTTAGGGTATAGGGTTTTGAGGGTTTGTGGTTTAGGTTGTAGAGTTTAGGGTTAGTTTAGAGTTTTGGGTTTAAGGTTTAAAGTTTAAGGTTTTTTAGGGTTTATGGTTTTGGGTTTTGGGTTTAGGGTTGTAGGATTAGGGTTGTAGGTTTAGGGTTAGTTTTAGGGTTTAGGGCTTAGGGTTTAAGATTTAGAATTTAGGGTTTAGGATTTAGGGTTTATGGCTTTTTTTTTTACTTTAAGTAGACCAATAGGTTTAGGTTTATTTACTTTATTTAGTTTATTTTTTATTTATTTTAGTTTGTTTTAGTTATTATTTTTATTTAAGTTTATTTATTACTTTTATTTAGTTTAGTATATTTATTTTAGTTTAGGTTTCTTATTTTAGTTTATTTTTTAGGTTTAGGTTTAGGTTTATGCTTATTTTTTAGTTTTGCTTTATTTTTATTTTATTATTGAGGTTTAGGTTTTATTTTTTTTCATTTTAGGTTTAGGTTTAGGTTTTTATTTTATTTTTTTTGGTTTAGGTTTTAGGTTTTTATTTTAGGTTTATTTTTTTGTTTTATTTTTTTAGTTTAGGTTTAGGTTTTTTTTAGTTTATTTTATTTTATTTAGTTTAGGGTTTAGGTTTAGTTTATTTTGGGTTTGGTTTAGGTTTTATTTGTTTTAATTTAGTTTATTTTATTTTAGGTTTAGGTTTATTTTATTTCATTTATTTTATGTTTAATTTTTTTTTAGTTTAGGGTTTAGGTTTTATTTTTTAACTTATTTTTCAGTTTATTTTTAGGTTTGGGTTTTTATTTAGTTTTTATTTTATTTTATATTAAGTTTAACTTATGGTTATTTTAAATTTAGATTTTATTTTATTTAGAGTTTTTTATTTTAGTTTAAGTTTTAATTTAATTTATTTTAGTTTAGTTTTTTTTTTGATTTATACAATTAGGTTTTAGTTTAGGTTTAAGTTTTAGTTTAGATTTTTATTTTGTTTTATTTAAGTTTAGGTTTTTTTATTTATTTATTTTTAGGTTTTATTTAGTTCAAGTTTAGGTTTTTTAGGTTTTTAGTATTTATGGGTTAAGGTTTAGGGTTTGGGGTTTAGGGTTTAGGGTTTATGATTTAGAGTTGTAGGTTTTAGGGTTTAGGGTTTAAGTATTTAGGGTTTAGGGTTTAGGGTTTGGGGTTTTAAGGTTTAGGGTTTAGGATTTAGGGTTGTAGGTTTAGGGTTTTGGGTTTAGTATTTAGGGTTAGTTTTAAAGTTAGAGTTTTTTTAATTTTTTATTATTTTTTAATTAAGTAAAATCATAGGTTTAGGTTTATTTAGTTTATTTTCTATTTATTTTAGTTTGTTTTAGTTTTTATTTTTATTTATGTTTATTTTTTTATTTAATTTAGTTTATTTATTTTGGGTGTGTTTATTTTAGTTTAGGGTTTAAGTTTAGGTTTAAGTTTATTTTTTTAGTTTATTTTTATTTTTATTTAATTTTTTTTAGATTTAGGTTTAGGTTTAGTTTTAGTTTAGGTTTTTATTTTTTTTATTTTTTATTTTATTTTGGTTTAGGTTTATTTATTTATTTTATTTTTAGGTTTTATCTAGTTTTGGTTTAGGTTTTTAGCTTTTTAAGTTTTAGGGTTTAGGGTTTAGGGTAAGTTGAGGATTTAGGGTTTAGGGTTTAGGATTTGCGGTTTAGGGTTTAGGGTTTGGGTTTTAGGGTTTAGGGTTTTTGTTTTAGGGTTTAGGGTTTAGGGTTTAGGGTTTAGGGTTTAGGGTTTTAGGGTTTAGGATTTTGGGTTTAGGTTTTAGGTCTAGGGTTCAAGTTTTAGTTGAGGGTTTAGGGTTTTTGGTTTTTTTAACAAAGAATAAATTCACATTCATTATTTCTTCTTTTCGATTTCATCAACCAAGTAACCCACCAAGTTTTCTAAGACATAAGTGATGACATACATAAAAAATGAGCACGCATAGAGCAGTTTGAAAACCCTAGGTAACTAGAACTATCTCTACTCTAAAGATACAGTTCCATAAGCAGCAGATCAGATTGGCCATTCTTCAGTTTCTCCAATTCCCATCATAACCACCCCTGCCTCTCGAGTAGTAGGATCCGCCATCATAATCCCAATCTCCCTCTTTGCCACCACCACAGCTGAACCCTCCATTGCTCCTCCCACCTCCATAACCACCACTACTCTGACCACCACCTTCATATCCACTAACACCTCCAGATCCCCCACCACCAATATGATAACTACCGCCTCTGCCTTCACCTCCATCGCCAGATTTAGATTGAGCCTGGTTGACGTTGATGTTCCTATCGTTATGGTTTTGCCAATTATTAGGGCTTAGGTTTATTAGATTTTTGAGTTCAGGTTCATTTTTTTAATTTATTTAATTACTTTATGTTTTGGTTTAGGTTTGGGATTTAGAGTTAGGGTTTATGGTTTAGGGTTTAGGGTTCAAAATTTAGGGTTTTAGAGTTAATTCTTTTGGTTTAGAGTTTAGGGCTTAGGATTTAAATTTAGGGTTTAAGGTTTAGGGTTTTTAGGGGTTAGGTTTAGTGTTGTAAGTTTAGGGTTTAGGGATAGGGTTAGTTTTAGGGTTTTGGGGTTAGGGTTAGGGTTTCAGGTTTAGGGTTACGGTTTAGGATTTAGGGTTTAGGGTTTTTTTAGGGTTTAGGGTTTAGGGTTAGGGTTTAGGGTTTAGGGTTTATGGTTTAGGGTTTACGATTGTAGGTTTAGGGTTTTAGGTTTATGGTTTTAGGTTTATGGTTTTAGGGTTTAGGGTGTAGTGTTGAATGTCTAGGGTTTAGAGTTTAGGGTTTAAGGTTAGTTTTAGGGTTAGGCTTTTTTTATTTATTATTTTTATTTTTATTTTTTTATTTTTTAAAAAATTAAGTAAACTGGTAGGTTTAGGTTTATTTAGTTTACTTTTTTATTTTAGTTTATTTTATTTTTTTTATTTTGATTTAGGTTTTTTTTTATTTAGTTTAGTTTATTTCCTTTAGGTTTTTTTATTTTAGTTTATTTTTTGGTTTAAGTTTAGGTTTAGGTTTAGGTTTTTATTTTAATTTTTTAGGTTTAGGTTTTAGGTTCTCACTTTAGGTTTATTTTTAGGTTTTTTTAGTTTAAGTTTATTTTTAGTTTATTTTTTTATTTAGTTTCGGTTTAAGTTTTGGTTTAGTTTATCTTAGGTTTTGGTTTAGGTTTTTTTGTTTTGGTTTAGTTTATTTTAGTTTAGGTTTAGGTTTATTTTATGTGAATTTTTGGTTTAGTTTTTTTTTAGTTTATCATTTAGGTTTTATGTTTTATTTATGTTTATTTTTTATTTTTAGGTTTATTATTTAGGTTTAGGTTTTTATTTAGTTTTCTTTTATTTTATCTTAGTTTTATTTTATTCTTATTATAGTTTAAGCTTTTATTTTATTTAGGTTTATTATTTTTAAATTTAGTTTAGGTTTTTATCTATTTTATTTTAGTTTAGGTTTAGGTTTATTTAGGTTTAGGTTTATTTTTAGTTTATTTTATTTTATTTAGTTTAGGGTTTTGGTTTAGTTCATTTTAGGTTTAAGTTTATGTTTTATTTCTTTTAGTTTAGTTTATTTTAGTTTAAGTTTAGGTTTATTTTATTTTATTTATTTTATTTTTATTTTAGGTTTAGATTTTTTTTTAGTTTAAGATTTATGGTTTATTTTTAACTTATTTTTAGGTTTTATTTTTTAAGTTTATTTTATTTTACTTTTAGTTTTTATTAAATTTAGAGTTTTTTTATTCTTAGGATTATTTTATTTTTTTAATTTAGTTTTAGTTTTTATTTATTTTATTTGAATTTATTTTTATTAGTTTATGCTATTTAATTTTTAGGTTTAGGTTTAGGTATAGGTTTTAATTTAGGTTTTAATTTTATTATTTTATTTAGGTTTAGGTTTCTTTATTTATTTTATTTTAGGGGATTAGGGTTTAGGGTTTAGAGTTTTTAGGGTTTAAGGTTTAAGATTTAAGTTTTAGGTTTAGGGTTCAAGTTTTAGTTTAGGGTTTAGGGTTTATGATTTTTTTTAACAGAGAACAAATTCAGATTCAACATTTTTTTTTTATTTCATCAAACAAGTAACACATTAAGTTTTCTAAGACACAAACAATGACATAGATAAAAAATGAGCACGTACTTGAGATAATTAGAACCATCTCTTAAAGACACAATTTAAGTAGATCGGATCGGATTCTTTAGTTTCTCCGGTTTATCAATCACCCACCTCTCGGTATCACCATCTTATCTCCCTCCTTATGGTTGTGCTCCGTGCTCTCCTTCCTCCTTTTTTACCACCTACATATCCACTAGCACCTCAGATCTCCCCATCTTTTTTATTTTTTGCCTTTTGCAAGATCTTTTGGTTGATATTCCAATCGTCAAGGCTCCATTCTTAGGGTTTAGGTTTAGGTTTATTAGATTATGGTTTAGGTTTATTTTTTAATTTATTTAGTTAGATTTAGGTTTTGGGTTTGGGGTTTAGGGTTTTGAGTTTGGGTTTGGGTTTTAGGGTTTATGGTTTAGGTTTTAGGTTAGGGTTTAGGGTTTAGGGTTGTAGGTTTAGGGTTTAAGATTCAGTGTTTATTATTATTTTCCTTCAAATTAAGTAAATGGGTAGGTTTACATTTATTTAGTTTATTTAGTTGTTTTTATTTCTTTTAGTTTATTTTATTTTATTTATTTAGGTCTACTTTTATTTTAATTTAGTTTAGTTTAGGTTTTTTATTTTAGTTTATTTTTTAGGTTTAGGTTTAGGTTTAGGTTTATTTTTATTATTTTATTTTTTTTTATTTTAGTTTAGTTTTTTTATTTTATTTTTTTATGTTTAGGTTTTAGGTTTTTATTTTAGTTTTATTTTGAGGTTTTATTTTATTAGTTTAGGTTAAGATTCAGGTTTAGTTTATTTTAGGATTAGGTTTATGATGTATTTATTTTAGTTTATTTTATTTTATTTGAGTTCAGGTTTAATTTATTTTGTTTATTTTATTTTTATTTTAGATTTAGGTTTTTTTAGTTTAGGGTTTAGTTTTTATTTTTTATTTATTTTTATGTTTTATTTTTTAGGTTTATTTTTTTAGGTTTAGGTTTTTATTTACTTTTTATTTTATTTAATTTAGGTTTATTATATTTTTATTTTACTTTTAGTTTTTATTCTACATAGTTTTTTATTATTAGGTTTTAGTTTAGTTTAGGTTTTTATTTATTTTATTTTAATTTATTTTTAGGTTAAGGTTTTAATTTTAATTTGTTTAGGTTTAGGATTTTTTATTTATTATTTTTTGGTTTTATTTTGTTTATGTTTAGGTTTTTAGGTTCTTAGGGTTTAGGGTTTTAGGGTTTATGGTTGTAATGTTTAGGTTTTAGGATTTTAGTTTAGGGTTTAGGTTTAGTGTTTAGGGTTTGGGTTTTAGGTTTAGGGATTATTTATTTAGGGTTAGCTTATTAGTTAGTTTAGGTTTAGGGTTTTAGGGTTTAGGGTTTAGGCTTTAGGGTTTAAAGTTTTAGGGTTTATTTTATTTAGGGTTTAGGGTTTTAGGGTTTAGGGGTTTAGGTTAGGTTTAGGGTTTAGTTTATTTTAGGATTTTATTCATGGTTAGGTTTAGTATTTTTTTTTAAATTAAGTAAACCAGTAGGTTTAGGTTTATTTAATATAATTATTTTTGTTTATTTTTTTATTTTATTTAGGTTTTTTTATTTAGTTTAGTTTATTTAATTTTGGTTTAGTTATTTTAGTTCACATTTTTTTATTTTTGTTTATTTTTTAGGTTTAGGTTTAGGTTTATGTTTATTTTATAGTTTAGATTCATTTTTAATTTATTTTTTAGGTTTAGTTTTTATTTTTTATATTTAGGTTTATGTTTAGGTATTTATTTTATTTTTTTAGGTTTAGGTTTAGATTTTTAGTTTTTATTTTAGTTTTTTGTTTTAGATTTAGGTTTATTTTTAGTTTAGTTTATTTTATTTTATTTAGTTTAGGCTTTAGGCTTAGTTTAGTTGAGGTTTAAGTTTAGGTTTTATTTACTTTAGTTTATTTTATTTTAGTTTAGGTTTATGTTTATTTTATTTTGTTTATTTTAGGTTTAGGTTTAGGTTTTTATTTAGTTTTTATTTTATTTAGAGTTTTGTACCATCATCCTTCAAGATCTTTGATGATAGTGAGAACCCAATTACATTACATTAACACATTTTTACCTGGAAGTATCTTTCTTTTCATTAGCTTCTGTTGCATTTGATTGGTATCTACAATAGTTTGAAGAGTTTTCGTTCACTTCATTAGGATGTTTTGGAGCTTTTTACCTTGTAAGAAACAAACTCAATGAGTCCCTTGTTGATTACATTCTCAGGTGGCGCAACCTGAGCATAAAATGTGAACCATAGCTATCCGAACAGCATGCCATTAAGATTCTTCTTAAGAATATCCATAGCCCAGTTTCCTTCATGCTTAAGGGCTTTACCATCAAAACATTAATTAAGATGGCTAGCTTTGAGGAATCCAATTTCCCACCAATCATCTAGGCCTAAGCGGTAGAACATGTTTGAGAAGATGCCAAGGACAATTTTGTCAGTGGATAGAAAGCCAGGAGTTGGTATAAAAGACTACAAGCTCCTCCTTCCACCTCCTCTTCCACCACCATCATTGCCTTATTTTACAACGTTTCTACCACCAGTAGTCGGTATTTATATCCATCGCCAAGTAGCTACTTTCCACCTACTCTTGCTGATAGATTGAATAAGCCATATTCATTTAAAAGGGAGGTAGTTAGGAAAATTATTAAGAATCCCTTAAAGCAACCTTACTGTTTAGCCTCGGAGGCCGAGTGAGTGATGATCCTACCTATGCCTCTACCTGCGCAT
Source organism: Cymbidium sinense (assembly GCA_021442155.1). NCBI lineage: Eukaryota > Viridiplantae > Streptophyta > Magnoliopsida > Asparagales > Orchidaceae > Cymbidium > Cymbidium sinense. The sequence continues at coordinate 316,973,785 of CM038214.1, read as the reverse complement.
GTTATGCCATGTCTTAGGATTATATCACTTTTAAGGATTAGAGCAGCTACAAGTTGAGATCCATATTTAAGGAATCCATTCTGGTTTTAGTAATCCTTGGAGATACTAGCGATCCTCTTAAGACCAAAGCTTATTAGGATATCTCCCTATCTCGAACCTCAAAGAAGATCATTTCTAAGATCAAGAAGCTTTCCTTGCAGGTGCCTGAAGTAGCTCGAACCTCCAACACAAAAGAAGGTTTGTTAGTTGTGAAGGATAACTCAGGGATGGTGACAACCCAATAGCAACAACAGCTCACCAAACTTGCCTGACATAGTTTAATAGTATCCTTTGTTTGATCTCCCTCCACCATTTTAGCCTCTTTGTTAGGTCCTCTCTTCTTTGAGAGCATTATATTTGTGGATAAGGGCACTAAATCCCTTACTCCACCTACTTTACTTAATTTCTATCATGTACCTCCACACAAAAATCAATTAATGATGAAAGCTAATTCTACTTATATATTGTTTACTTTTAATGTTCTTGATTTTATTCCTATTGAAAGTTCTCCAAGTATAAATAAAAATAATAGCTATAGTAGTTTTGATCATGTCCTTTCTAATTTAGAGTCGGACTATCCTTCTCTGTATCAATTGAGATCACCTTTTGAGATTGACTTGGAGTCAACTAACTTTGACGATCTCATAGGAGAAGCTTTAAGTATGCCCGATGAGAAGGTAGAACTTTTCACAAGCTCATCATTCCAAGAAGTCATTGAAGTCAACCTACGTAGTGACAAAGTTCTACCTCCAAGGGTAGCACCTCAGGATAAGGGTATAGAAGCCATTAGTTCTAGTGAGCAGATAGCCCCTCCATAAGATGCCCATGGATATGCATGTGAAGGACCAAGCCATAGTTGATTACAATGTCCTAGCTCACCTTAGAAAGCTTCCAGCTAAGTTAAGCATATACGATGCCCTTATCTTATCCAAAAAAATGAGGGAATCACTAATCAAAGCCTTACTTGGTCTAGAGATATGCTTACCTCAGTTTTCCATTACTAAAGAGGAGGCATGCCACCCAAATGACATTTTAGGAGCTACATTTAGCGATAAAGACTTACTCCTGAGGATGACCTAGCACAACTACCTCTTTACATTATAATGATTGTTGGCAGATATAGGCTATCCAAAGTTCTGGTTGACCCAGGTGTATTAGTCAACATTATGAGTCTAAGAACCCTTGCATACTTGAGGATCAATATCTCCAAACTCCAAAAAGAAAGGATGATGTTGAGAGGATTCAATGAACAAGGTGAGAGGACCTTATGATGTTTACTTTTAGATGTATGAGGGGGCGGGGGGTACTTTTAAGGTGATCGGGTACAACATTGAGGTATGATGTACTATCCTGAAAGGTAGACGCATCACCCTACAATGGACCTATTCACGTAATAAGGACTGCTAAGTCATGATGGCTCTTCAAATGTACTAGAGATTTTTCCCTACTTTACATGGATAAATAAAGTAGGGTTTATATTAAACCAGGTTCTTAAGTTTCCTATGGAGGCAAGCCTCCATAGTTAAGTGCATCTTAGGAAATGAAATTTCCTAAGAATACTCGCGATTAAAGTAGACAAATATCATCTCGAAAGATTTCAAGGTTAGACTATCAAAGGATTGGTTGTATTTGGAAAATCAATTGGGAAAGTTCAAGGAGAATATTATTTTTGAAATCGAAATGAAATAAGTAATAAATGCTCATGATACTAGCAAGCCTAGTGAGCATTCTCATATAGTTGGGATTTATAATTTTGAAGTTAAGGAGATTTATAGGTTTTGAGTTGAAATTTAATTATATTACTAGAGGTTATTATCCACCAACACAAGGTTGTGGGAATGCCTAAGAGGTGGATTTATGCTCATAGACCAAAGAAAATAGCTGCCTCAGATCCTAAATCTAGGGATCTTTAGTACGAGCTAAAGCATGGCCTAATTCTAAGCGATAGGTGGACATAAGGGTTTACCTCCATAAGAGAGAATAAATTGTCTAATTTATAGACTTATAACTTCCTGGAGTGGATGCTAACTAACTTCTCCTATAATTTTAAAACCATGAAGTCTAGTCTTATGAATTGCAAGACAACTAGGGTAGTTATTATTATAAAAAGACTAAAGTCCTAAACACACTCCCTAAGAGACTAGACCTTGAGAGGTATTACCATATGACTTAATCTATAGATGCAAAATCCTTTCAAATTTTATTTTATTTTTGTCACATCATTTTGATTAAGGCTTCATGATTTCTTATGCCTAAAAGTATGATGAAATAGGTTATGGTTCAAATCAACTAGAAGAAGGTGTTCTCCACCACAAGGGATGCCCTCACAAGTCAAGCATTCCTTTATCGTGAAAGGATGGAGATCCTTCATGTTCAAGAGAGAAAGAATATGCATGCATGATGTGAAACATACAACCATATAGCTAAGGGGTTGCTAAATCTTTAATTATCTTATTTATGTCTTAGGCCTTATAATGAGGTTATGAGTTATTTAAAATTTAGTTATGAGTGATTAGTTGGGTAGAAAGGTTATTTTTATCCTAAAAGCCTAATCGTATCCAAGCCACACATTAAAGCATCAATCATTTAAGAAACTATGAAAAGCATACCATCCTAATGCACAATGTAAACATAACATCAAACAATTATATAAACTATCGTAAAAGAATAAAAGCTCGGTGTAGTCTGGTACCACCATACATCCCAAAGAGAGAAAAGATGGGTAGCCGAGTTCTACCCTTATACAACCTCAAATATGAAAGAATAATTATAATTGTACTAAATGCTATGGGGTCTTATTTATTCATCTCCATTTATGATTTGGTTTCTTCTTTGATTTGGATGGTGCTTGCTTCAAAAGGATCGTAGGGAACCCCAGGATAAAACCTTTTGGCCACTTCTTATCTTAATCCCCCATAGCACTAATCCTAATTCCTATTGTAAAAATTACATTTATGTGAGAAAAGTAAATCTAACTACACCTACAAAATAAAGGTTAGCTAAATATACATATAATCTCAAGCAGTTATATTTATAATTTGGAGTTTGCACCCTACACATGAGTAACTAAGCCCACTTGTCCTAACTTGGATTATTCTTTAGGATTTAAGAAACCTACAAAAAGAGCATTCACATTTTTTTAAGCATCCCTTAAGCATAATCCCCTATAGAAATATGATTAGGAAAATATTGGCCTATCATCCAATCTACGAAGCATACACCCTAACATCCAATCTAAAATAATACATTGAAAATAAAACATACATCACAACATACATTGTCCTAACTTAGAGCTAGATTATATAACCATTTGCATTCAAACATATGTAAATTCATAAACATGAAAATAGGAAGTTAGCTCCAAATTATATGGTTAATTAATTCAACCACTTAGTCAATTGTGAATGCATACAATTTTAATGTAAAATGTGATTGTCATTCACTAATCAAATATACATGTACAAAGATATAGTTAAGGGATTGTGATATTTAATCTTGGGAAGTAAGGTAATCAAATGACTCCATTAGGGCTAACAAAAGTCTCATATTCTCGGGATGTCCAAACTATATACTTGCTTTTCTTGGACACACATGGATGTATACATAAATGAGGGAAAGAAAACCATGCAAAGATTGTATATTTTTTTATTATTGAATCATTTATATATATGAATTAAAGCACTATCCAAATTTTAATGTTAAAATTTATAAGAATGAAATCAATTGGGTACGTGTCATTGTTAAACTAAGGAATTGAGGTAATCAAATGACCTCCTTTGGGCTAGCTAAAGCCTAGTGTTCCCGGGATGTCCGGACTATATACCCATTTCATTCAATCTCAACATTCAACATTCATACACTTAAGCTATAAGCACATGCATTTCTTATGTATTTATAACAAGCATCATAACATATATTATTATTCATTTATAAGATTATGAAAAATACATATGGATTTAATAGTGATAATAGCCACGCATATATTAAATTAAATCAACAAATGCAAGCTTACATAAAGAAAATCCATTTTAGTCTACTTGAATTTGGAAAGATGGATGCATGAATTTAAATGACATACCAAATTTAACATGATTGGAAAGAGTAAAATCAAATATAAGCATGTGATTCATTCAACCAAACTAGTTCTTAAGGACAATCAAATCAAATATGATTATTTAAGTAAACCAAAGCTTCTTTATTAATTAAGTTTTGGATTTGATTTAAAGAGGTGAAGAGAAATCATCACTTGTTATTTTAAACCCATTCCACATTAGTGATTTTATTTAATTTCGGAGATGTAATTAAGTTGATTTTATGGGTTAATTAAGTTGAACCCTTAATTAGATGAATTAATTACCTTACATACTTTAATGTAATTAACAAAATAATTATGAGCCAACATGATATGCTTGGAAAATAAACTTGTAATGATCCTAGGAAATTAATAGTTAATTAGATTAATGGACTAAATTAATTACTCTTGTAGTTTTCCCACACTTATGGATTAACCATAATTTGATTAAATTCCTTTAGGTTATTAAACACCTAAAGATCTACCCCATGATTTAATTAATTAAGGTATGATGTGATTATGATTTTAATTTGATTAAGTGATTTAATTAATTTCATTTAAAAAGAGGGTGCAATGAACTTAGGGAAAGGGGTCCCAACCCTATTCCATAGTTCACGTACTGTTGAACAATGACTAATAAACTTAATTAACCAATTTATTGCTCATGGAATTAATTAATTAACTTAAAAGAGTAGTTAAAGTTTAATTAGTCAATTTTCCTAATTACGTGATCAATAATTCCTAAGAAAATCATGGTCATCCCATTAAATTAACCCATAAAATTTAGAATTAATTTCTTAAGTAATTAAGGAGTAATTCAGCTAATTAATTTTATAATTAAAACTTAATTACTATTCAAATTTAGTTAAGAGTATTTTTAATTAATTCTCCTTTGAAATACCTTTAAAATGAGTATTTATTTGCATTTTTTAGATTTCTCTATGAATTTTTATGATTTTTAGAAGTTTCAACCATTAAAAATGATTAATTAAGCCTAATTAAAGCCTACAATTGCCACCACGTGGTGCACTTTCCACGTGGCGTTGTGAGATTGGCTACCTAAAATTTATCTGACTCAGTGCCTACGTGGCCATGGCGGATGCACTTTCTCATCTGCCATCCGATCTAAAATTGGATGATTATGAATAATCCCATAAATTAATAGTATTAAATTAAATCTATTTAGCAGATCTAATCACAATTGTCCATTTTGATCATGCAGAATAGACGGTGCGTAATCTAATGTCAAGCGAGTGAGGGATAATGGAGTCTGTCTGCCATTGCTCACTTGATCCGAGTTTACCCAACATTGGATCAACTGCAAAAGGATCACACACCTTCATGACATCGATCGGACGGGATCCAATAGTCATGATCACATGAGATGCAAGTTTTCTTCAAAAAGCTCAAACCTTTTATTTTATGGATTGGTTTTGGAAGCATACCTCACCAGAGCTCAAGATCAGTGACTCGAATGATTGAGTAAGCATCATATAGTGGAGATGAAGCCCTATTGAGCAATAACTGGATCAATTCCTTAACATTCGCTCAGAAGGCCACAAATTGATGATTTGAAGCTTAGCTTTGATCAATCTGGTCGAAGCTTGGGAAATGATTTATTCTTGTGAGAGGAAGTGTGCAAAGTTAATTTAAGTTTGATGAAGAAATGGAAAAGTTAGGTCAGAAATGGCAGTGTCCTATTTTAGGACAGACGGGAATGGCTCTAGCTGCTCATATTGAGTAGCTAGGGCTCTGAGGAATGATTTTTGTGTGTGCTTAAGTGGAAACTAGGAGGTGTATTTCTGCCCCCCCTCCCCTTCATCTTGATCGGATGGTGGGATTGGGTTTGGCTTATAGTGGCCATCTGGCCATTTCAGGGAGTTTTGGGTGGCCGGGAGGAGCTGAGTTGCCTCGGCTTGGTTGGTTGAAGGTGTGGAGGTGGCTGCCAAAGATGAATCATGGGTATCAATCATATGGGTTTCAAATGCTCCAATAGGGAGGGTAAGGTGATTTCACCTGCCATGGGTCATGGCCGACCCAACTACCCCTTGGGTCATGTTGGCCAGTGTCCTAGGTGCCTAGGTGGACCATTGATAGAGTACCAAGTGGCCAAGGAATAAAAATTACACTTAAATTATGGATTTCTCATGTGATGCCCTTGATCCAAGGGCAGAATGATCATCTATCATTGAATTTGATTTGGGAAAATTTGAAATGAGCCAAAAGTGCGTTAGCCCAAATTTCAAGTTAATTGGAGTTGATTTGGTTAGGTTTGGCTCAATTTGACTCATTTAGGTCAAATTGGTTTAGGTTGGGTCAAGTTGACCAACTGGTTAAATTGGATCAAACCAAGGGTTAGGTCAAGTTCATATGATAATTTGGAATATTTTGGTTCAATTGGTTTGATTTAGTTTTGCTTAGATTTGATTTTGGTTCATTTGAATTCGTTTGGGTCAAATGGGTTAAGTTGACCAATTTGACCAAATTGGCCAAATTGGCTTGGATTGTGTGTTGTTTTGGGTTTAGTTGACCAATTGAAGATGATTGTAGGCTTTGGTTTCAATTAATTTATATTTGGTTTTGATTTAGGCCAACTTGAACCATTAGGTCAATTTGGGCTAAGTAGGTCAATTGGGTTCAATTGGGTCTAATCATGGCTTTGGTCAAGTTCAACAATCAATTTTAAAGGAAATTGAGCCATTGTTTGCAATCAATTTGGTTTATATATTGATTGGACCCACTTTGGTCTTTTAGGTCAACTTGGGTCAAGGGGGCCAATTGGGTTTGAATTGACTAAATTGAAGGTCAAGTCATATTCATATATTGATTTTGATTTGGTATGAATCATTGGTTTCAAGGGATTTGGCTTAGGTTGTAATTTGGTTAGTTTGGGTTCATATGGGTTAAGGGGGTGACTTGGTCAAATGACCAAGTTGACTTAGTTTTCCCAAATTTATGACAACTGATCAACCTAGGGTGATCAACAATCATGATGAGTGGTTTTGATGGGCCTAGTTCAATCCAATTTGGGTAGGATTAGAACTTGGCTCAAATAGGTCAAATTGGCCACTTTGAGTCAAGTGAATGAATTGGGTTTAGTTGGCTTGATTTTGATTTAGTTGAGTTTATATATGAATTTAGGATTGATATATAAATTTAATTGCAATTGGCTTAGGTTCTAATGGGTTTTGGTTCATTTGAACATTTCAAGTCAAAAGGGTTAAGTTGGTTTTGACTTGGGTTGATTTTGGTTTGGCTTGATGATTGTAGATTTCATTTATATTTGTGAATATGATTGAAGGTATGATTGATTCATGAGAAAATCAATTGAATTTGGGTTTTTGAATGATGGAATTTGGCTAAGTCCATGGAGTTGAGTCATGTGGCTTAAGTATGGATTTTGATTTGGTTTAATTTAGTTTTGATGATTTAAATGCATATTTCATTTAAATTTCAGAAGATGATTGAAAATATGATTGATTTGTGAAAAAATCAATTAGTTTGACATGATTTGGATTAAATTTAGCTAAGTCCATGGGATAGGTCATATGGCTTAGGAAGGTTTTTGATTTAATTTCATTTAGTTTGATTTAGTTTTGATCATTTGAATGTATATTTAATTTATATTTAGAAAGATGATTGAAGATAAAAATATATTATAAGAAAATTAATTGATTTTGGATTGATTTGGATTAAGATTTGGCTAAGTCCATGGGATAGATCATATGGCTTCGAAAGGGTTTCAAGTTTGGATTTGATCATGGGATTCAATCATTTGGTTTTGGAATTTGGATTTGAATTTAGATTTCAATTTGATGTTTGAATTTTACTTGAGGTTTGGTTTGAGGAGGTGAACATGGATTGGATTTGGGTTGCAGGGTAGGTAGATTGTCCTAATCCCTAAAGCATAACCTAATCCTATGGTTAACCTTTTCTAAGTCCTTAGGCTTAGGTTAAGTGTTTACCTTATTGTTAGAAGTGTCTTAAAACTAGGGAAGTCTTAGTGCCTAAATGACTTCTAAATCTAAGATGGGAAGATTGAATCCACACTCCAAATGTGAGTTCAACAGGCCTTAGGGTCCATAATGTTGCCCTTAGAGATAGATGATTAGAAGACTGAAGCCAAGTTTCACATTATAGACTTGGATACATCTTTCAATGTTTTGCTTGGGAGATCATGGATACATGAAACAACATAGTTACATCCTCTCTACATCAGTGTATGAAGTTCGTAAGAGGTGGGATCTTCTACTATGTTAAAGTAGATCTCAAGCCATTTATAGTTCATGAGGATGCGACTTATTACCTCCCTCAAAATCAACAAGTCTATTCTTGTGAACTTGGACAAAGTTTAAAAATAAAAGAAAAAAAAAGAAAAATAAAAGGAAAGAGAAAATGAAAGAGAAAATGAAAAAGAAAATAAAAGAGCAAAAATAGACATGGAGGAGGAAGTGTAGCCTGACATTAGATTCAACCCATAGTTTGTTACTCCATTCGAACATATGGGTAGGACGACCTGACCTCCACCATGCAGAGGAAGAGGCTAGTTCAGTGGCATTCCCAAGGGTGGAAAACCTCCTTATTAGCCACCTAATAGAAGATATATCCTAGCTACCAACAATACACCCACTATCCATATAGACATAGAATCTAATTCATATGATTAGTATTAAATGGTTTGCATGCCAGCCAGCTCTTCTCCATAATAGATTCCCATGGAGGTGACACTTGAGCAAGATCACGATGAAGACCAGACTCCAAAGCAAAGCATTATTGCATCCAAGTCTATATGTGAAACAGTTAGGCATCAGTTGGGAACCTTAGCTCTAATCCCACTTTCCTCTCAAAAAGCTAAGGGTTTGGTAGTTAAGGAAGCCCCTAAGTTATTCACATGTGTGAAGACTCAGAGGATCTTTCTGGGAGCATCATCCTCAAGTCAAGAAGTTGATATAAAACTTGAGGATGAGTCATATAAAATTTAATAGAATTACTTTTTGTTTGGTGCTTGGCTTGTGTTCATAATTTAGCAAAGAAAGGGTTAATCCCACATACTTGGTTAAAGTATAGGTCAGACTACTTCAAAAGAATATCGAAGAACAAATGCTAAAGCTCTCAATTAAGATCGAGATTAGGATTCAGTATAATGTGTCCAGTCGATGATGATGATTACTGCTTAGTCATCACCAATCATTTAGAATCTGATAGGTTCTTTTCAAATCACATTAACTCATATGAGGAGCTGTGCTTAAAAACTTCAGATAATCTAGATGATTTTCAAGTCAATGATGCACCATGAGAGTTCAAAGAAGATACAAAGTCAACCATCGATGAGCTCAAAAAACTTAGGAAGAAGATCCACGACATTAGTTCTTTGTTGAAATGAAACCAATGACTTAGTTAAGCTATTGACTGAGTTTAAGGACTTCTTTGCATGGAGTTTTGAAGAGATGCCTGGATTGGCTCCTGATGTAGTGGTCCATAAAATAGCAATAGAGCCTACTACTAACCCAATCAAACAAGCTCCTAGATGCATGCGATTAGACATAGAATAATAGGTCATTTATGAAGTCAAGTCGATGTGGGCTTCATCCGGGAAGAAAAATATCCTACCTGGTTAGCCAACGTCATCCTAGTTAAGAAAAAGAATGGCTAAATTCACATATGCATCAATTTTAGGAATTTAAATTTGGCATGTCCAAAAGATGAATTTCCACTACCAATGTCGCAGGTGATGGTGGACATTACCTCATCTCATGTAGTCTTCTCTTTCATGGATGGCTCATCTGGATATATCCAAATAAAGATTGCCCAAGATGAAAGAAACACTGCTTTTAGAACCCCCAATCAGAATCTATTGCTATTGGGTTATGTTTTTCAGCCTTAAAAATATCGGTGCTACATACCAGTGGGCTATGACTCAAATCTTCGATAAACTCAGTCATCATCAAGTCACATGCTATAATAATAATCTCATTGTCAAAAGTAGAGAAAAGGATGACCATCTCTTTGACTTGAGAGTAGTTTTAGAATAGTTAAAACAATTTTACATTACTAATTATGAAGGGAAGGAAAATACACTCTACTACCTCAACCGTCATCTAATCCATGCTGAGGTTATTTATCCACCCATTGAGAATCATTACCTAGCTTTAATCTTTGCATCCAAAAGCTACAACACTTCATGCTTCCACATAAGGTGAACTTAATCTCTAGGATCAATCCATAATAGTATCTCATTACATGGCCAACACTATCCGAATGGTTGGAATGATGGTCCATGATCCTCTCAATTTTACATTACCTTCATACCACTCCATGAGGTGAAAGAACAAGTGCTAATAGATTTCTTAGCAATACTCCCACTTCATGTTAACTCTCTACTTAGTAATAATCTCTTTGATGAACAAATTATAAACTTAGGGGATACTAGCATTCACCGCAGGGAGATGTACTTTGATGGTGCATCTTCCTCTCAAAGAGGAGAAGAATCATAATCTACTATTCCAACAAAGGCAGGGGTAGGAATAGTTCTCTTAACACTGTACCGTGATATGATGAGATTCTCATATCATCTATCCAATCCTTGGACCAATAATGAAGTTGAATATGAGGCTCTAATTGCCGGTCTGGAGTTATCCATTAGTCTAACCATCCAAAACATCAATATCTTTAGAGATTCTTAGCTAGTTATCAACCAAATTGCTGGGTCCTATAAGGGTATAAAGCCCAAGCTCAATCACTACCACAAGTAAACCATAGAGTTGTTGGCCCAAATCCTAGAGGTTACCATTTATAAGATTCCTCAAGGAGAGAATGCATAGTGTATGCTATAGCCAAGCTTGCCAAAGAGTTGACATGTCCGAAGGATGAGTCCATATCAATAAAGGTAAAAAAAAGACAAGTTTTACCCCTTATTCATATTGAACTTATCAAAAAGTACTCTATTGAAGGGGAGGTTACCATTTCCAAGAAGAATGAGGAGTTAGATTGGAGGCAACCCATTCATGGATTACCTAAATAAAGGCAAACTACCTTAAGAGAAGTCTCAAGCCCATCAGATGAAGCATAGAGGACTTTCCTATGCTCTTGTGGATGGTGTCTTGTTCTAGCAATATTTTGATCATATGTGGTTACGTTATATAGACAAGCATTAATCCCGTAAGATCTTGACCGAGGTACACTCAAGATTATGTGGAGCCAACCAATCCAATCCAAAGATGAAAGCCAAGATCAAGAGACTAGGATACTGTTAGCCATCGAAGATCAAAGATTACATGGATACGACTAGGCGATGCACTAATGTCAAATACACAGTGTGGTCCTACACCAACAACCCAACATTCTACATCGTACAATAACCTCAATGACATTCGAGTGTTGGGGTACCAACATAGTGGGTCCGATTGGTCCTCTTTCTTCCAAGAGTCATCGGTTCATCTTAGCTACTACTAACTACTTTTCCAAATGGGTGAAAGAGATTCCACTCAGAGAGGTCACAGCTCAGCATGTGTTCTATTATTTAGGAACCATATCATATATATGTTTGGAGTGCCTTGACAAATTATATTTGATAATGGTACTACATTCAAGAGGACCAAGATCAACAACTTTGCCCAGAGACACAACATAGGTTGGAGATATTCTATCATCAACTACCCTAGAAAATAGCTTAATAGAAGCTTTCAATAAAACTCTCATCCAAATACTGAAGAAGATAATAGACAACAACAAGCGATAGTGGCAAGAGCAGTTAGTTGAAGCATTGTGGGCCTACCACACCACATATAAATAGTCCAAATCAGTCTGCTCCTTTCTTCTTAGTGTATGGGTCTGAAGCCCTTCTACAATTAGAAGTCCAACTCCCATTACTAAGGATAACTATGGGTAGCAATATCACAGCAGAGTAGAACGCCAAGTTACAGTTAGAAAAGCACAAAGGTTTGGAGAAGAGACACCTGCGTGCATGCCCAAACCTCGAGTTGTATAAAGCTAAAATGATTCATGCTCACAACAAGTTGGTCCTTCCTAGATCATTTCAACTAGGAGAGCTTATTTTAGTTCTAAGGAGACTTTTTTTTGCCCATCATAAGATGGGAAGCAAGTTTGAACCCACCTAAAAGGCCCTTTTTCCATAGAGAAGGCCTACCAAAAAGGATCTTATTAGCTTATTTATCATAAGGGAGCATGCCCAATGCTTCCAATCAATAGGCTCTACTTATAGAAATATTATAAATCACGTTTGAAAATAAGTATCATCAATGAAAATTCCATTTTGAATTCAATCTCTTCCATGTTGAAAGTATTATTATTTACGAATCCCCCACGATGTGTTTAGGGTAGGTGTAAGGAACCCGAGCGATGTCCTATCCTTAATTGACACAACACAAACACCAATAATACACAAACATATAAAACAAACACATGTCTTTTTGTCTCAAGCTACTCTGAGTTAAGATAATGCCCCTAGTGTCACTCACTCAGTAGCTGCTCTAAGTTAGGATGACATGCCACCCTTCTAGTGTGTCACCTTAGTGATCTTCTTGCTTTGGAGGATGTAAGTCTACTATGCTTTTCTTCTTTACTTTGTCACTGCACACTGACAAGCACCTTGTTAGCTTTGTAGGCCTTACTATGTGGCTGGTAAGCTACCTCATGTTGGCTTCATTTAAGAGGATGTGAGTTTGCTACACTTTCTTCTTAGATTAATCTTCTGCACTGACTGGGTCAAGTATATTTGAGGTTTAGGATAAGTCCCCTAGCATCTCCTACCCTCCAGACTACTTCAAGTCTGGGTCCAATCCTTCCTCGGTACTCTCCACTTAGTAAGTCACTCTAGGTAAGATAACATCTGTCCACCAATGATAGACTATCCTGATGATCAATTCCACTTAGAAAGTTGTAAGCCTAGATGCTTTCTTTCTAGATTGATCATTTCACACTGATGGGTACCTTAGGTTGGTTGGTTCTCACTAATTTGATTGATACACCACTCATTCTCACAGCACCTTAGGATGGTTGGTTCTCACACCTTAGGATACACCATAGGATGGTTGGTTCTCACACCTTAGGATACACCACTCATGGTAGATATAAGTTTGCTATGCTTTCTTCTTGAGTTGGCCACCGTACACCTATAGGCTTTTTCTTTCTAGGGCTCAGGATAACACCCCTAGCAGCACCTCTCCTATGGGCACTATATTTAGATCACATCCTTCGCAGCCCCATTTAGACACTACCCAGGCTACTATCAGATTGCACAATTCCCCTTTTCTAGTAACCACCCATGTAGTTTGAGAATCTATCATGTGGATGTGCAGATTCTCCCTTGGTCCAGTAAATCTAAGATAGGTCAAGGATGACATAGCCCCTTCGAGTGGCCCCTCGCACACCAACATGGTTCACACAAATATAAAACCAAAATATATATTCACTTGTGGATTAGGAGAACACCCCTAGTGGTACCTTTAACTACACATCCTATGTTTAGGATTTCAAAAAACTCCCTATAAGAATTGCATGAGTACTCTTGAGTTGATATAAATCCCAGTGGCATTCACTCAGTAGTCGCCCATAAGTCAAGTTCTATTTGTTGTGCTACCAATAGGTCACCCCAACGATTATTCCCTATTTTAAAAGATGTAAGTCTGCTACGCCTTCTTCTTAGCACAACCATTACACATTGAAACCCCTTAGGTTGGCTAGCTCTACCCCACGGTCAATAAACTATAACTTTGGATTTGTAAATCTGAGATATGACATGTCTGATATAGCCCCTTCTCAGTGGGTCCATCGTACACTGACATGGTCCCTAAATTAAATCTATCTAATTTGACTGAGCTCACATCACCAACGGATATGCCCTCAATTCAAAATCAAACTAAACCAAACAAACAATATCAAATCACATGAAATTAAGTTAAAATTAATCCTGACAACTTTTGAGCGAACATAAGTCCCCAACAGTATTCACTCAGTAGTCACCCTAGGTCAGATTCTATTTGTTGTGCATCCAACGGGTCACCCTAGCAGTCATTCCTCAATTTGAAAGATGTAAGTCTACTATGCCTTCTTCCTAGCATAATCATTGAACATCGAAAAGGTAACCCCTTAGGTTGGCTAGTTCTATCGCATAGCTGGTAGACTATGCCTTTGGATTTGTAAACCTGAGGTATGTGAAGGCTGATATAGGCCCTTCTCAGTGGGTCCATCACACACGAATAAGGTCCATACATTAACTCAAATTAAATTAAACCTAATCTAATTTTTCCTAGTGGAGTTAAATCACACCCTTCACCCTAATTGAGCCCTAAATCATATATAAATAAGTCAAGCAAATAAATCAAATTCAAAACCAACCTCCCCAATGAAGCTAAATTAAACTAACTCCCCTAGTAGAGTCTAAATCAAAGAAATCCAACCAAACTCTTATTCCCAGTGGATACAACCCCAAACAAATCTATGAAATCAAACTCAAATCCCAATCCCTAGTAGATAGCCTGAACTTGCTTCCCTAGTGGAAGGTTCATAAAACCGATCCCCAGCGGACTCGAGCCCACATCTCTAGTAGATGTGCCTCCATATCAATTAAGATAAAATAAATTAAAGTTGATTCGATCTTAATCCCTGGTGGATTATAGATTCTTATCTCCAGTAGATCTTCTTTCCACAAATCATATAATCAAAACAAATTCAAACCTTATCCCTAGTTGTTTTTTCTATGCCCTTAACATAGACCCCTCATATGTCATGTCCAATGCATGTGTGATCCCCTAGCGAATCTCCCTCCATGTCCTTAACATGGAATTCTCATCAAATCTTATTTTATCTCTTATGCACACTTTTAATACTTCAACCAAAAGCCTAACAATATATTCATTCAAATTACATCATCTTAACATTGTAATTAATATTTTATGATTTGTGATGGTGCAAGCTCAAAATAACTATACAATATCATGCTAAACATATTATAGTGTGAATTAACATACTATATTACATTATAATATATAATGTTATATTATAATTTTCTATAATATAATGTATTGTCTAACATTACACCTCATAAGAATTACTTAAAAGGAACAAATAACAAAAAAAATTCAAAATATGAATAATGTTCATTTTGGATGTAAAATTGTTTCTTTTTTCTAGTAGAAATGGTACAAAATAGCATAATTTTGGTGTTGCTTCTTGGTGTGTGCTGTGAATTTGGCCAAATTCTTCCATCTCAACCTTCAAATAAACATTTTTATGAGTTTTGACCCAACATATTATCCCAAAACTAAAACATACTAAAATGTACAATAATATTTAGTAACACACCACCATATTCATATATATGTGAAGTTATATTGTTATGTACATTATATTTTAATATGCTTTCATATAGTATATTATCTTACATTACACTTTAAAATGAATCACCTTTTAGCAAAAAAATTATAAAATTTGGTTGAAAAATGACCATTTATTTTGGATACAAAATCCCATTCTTTTGATTAAATGACGCACCATATCACACCCCCAATGATGTTCCCTTAAGCTTACCTTAAATTTGGCCAAATCCCATCATCTTAGCATATAAATCAATATTTTTATGAATTATACCAGTACAAACCCTACTACATAATACTATAACAAACTAAAATATGTTAAACAATAAGTAGTAATGCACAATAGTATGCTATAATGCATGATGCTACACTATGATATGGCATCCTATATTATAATACACTATAACATATTATATTATATTATATTCCATATCACATCACATGGGATTGCTTAAGATAAAAAAATATAAAATTAGTCTAAACAATAAAAAAACTATATATTTTTATCGTATCACTTACACATTTTAAATTGAAATAATATATTATGTTGTCATGCTCTACCTATTATGAATTTGGCCAAATTCCACCATTTTAAAGTCTAAATCAACATTTTTATAAATAATGCTAGTATAGGCTCGACTGCATTATTGTAAAATGCTAAAAGAATTTAAAATGCACAGAACAATATATTATGATATATGGTGCTACTATGCTTCAACAAATAATATTTATTTTGAACATAAAATCATACTTTTTAGACTACAAGTGACATAGCACACCTTTGGCACTATAACCTAATTCCCACTTCAAATTTAACAAATTTTATCATTTTATTTATTAAATCAATATTTTTATGATTTATATTAATATAGACTATAGGGCACAATACCATAATATACTAAAACATTTCAAAACATCTTATAACATCCAAAAACACATAACTACATGCTAAAATATATGGTGCTACATTATACTATAATATATGGTATTATAATTTGATTTAGGGTTATGATTTAGGGTATTCAAATCTCTAATAGTCAAGGGAAAGTCCCTTTAAGGCATTTTCTTTAGGTACCATAACTATGTTATGATTTGGTAATTCTTTAGATCTACTCCTAATGAAATATTTATTCAAAGTTTAGGGTTTAAGGTTTAAGGTTATAGCTTTGGGTTAGTTTAGAGTTTAGGGTTCACAGTTAGTTTAAGGTTTAGGATTTAGGGTTTAAGGTTACAGCTTTGGGTTAGTTTAGGGAACTTGGAGTTAGAGGTTTAGGGTTTAGGGTTTAGGTTTTAGGTATTTCGGCTAGTTTTAGGGTTTAGGGTTTAGGATTTAGGGTTCAGGATTTTTTAAACTTATTTTTTATTTTTATTTAGTTTACTTTATTTATTTTAGATTTATTTATTTTAGTTTAGTTTTTTTATTTTTAGGTTTAGGTTTACTTTTACTTGAGATTTATTTTTATTTTATTTTTTTAAATTTAGGTTTTAGGTTTAGGCTTAGGTTTTAGTTTATTTTTTAGGTTTAGGTTTTTGGTTTTTATTTTAGGTTTATTTTTAGGTTTTATATTTTAGTTTAGGCTTAGGTTTATTTTTAATTTAATATATTTTATTTAGTTTAGGTTTAGGTATAGGTTTAATTTATTTTAGGTTTAGTTTATTTTAGTTTAGGTTTAGGTTTATTTTTTTTTTTTTAAATTTAGGATTTTTTTAGTTTAGAGTTAAGGTTTTATTTTTTATTTATTTTTAGGTTTTTTCAAGTTTAGATTTTTATTTAGTTTTTATTTTATATTATTTTAGATTTATTATATTTATGTTTTTATATTTTTTTAGTTTAGTTTAGGTTTATATTTATAATATTTTTGTTTATTTTTAAGTTTAGGTTTAGGTTTTATGTTAGGCTTATTTATTTTTATTTTTATTTTATTTTATGAAGGTTTTAGTTTATTTATTTATTTTTAGGTTTTATTTAGTTTAGGTTTAGGTTTTTAGGCTTTTAGGGTGTAGGGTTTAAGGTTTAGGGTTTAGGGTTTAGGGTTTAGGGTTTTAGGGTTTAGGATTTAGGGTTAGGATTTAGGGTTTAGGGTTTAGGGTTTAGTGAATAAAGTTTTAGGGTTTTAGATTGAGTTTTAGGCCAGTTAGTTTTTTCTTGAGTTTATTTAGGTTTTAGTTTAGTTTAGGGGTTTAGGTTTAGATTAGTATTTGGGTTTAGTTAGGTTTAGGTTTCTAGTTAGTTTAATTTTGGGTTTTAGGTTTATTTAGTTTAGGTTTAGGGTTTAGGTTTAGACTTAGTTTAGGATTAGTTATTTATTTAGGGTTTAGGTTTAGGTTTATTTATTCTTTAGGTTTTTTGAGGTTTTTTAGGGTTATTAGGGTTTAGTTTATTATTTATTGGGTTTTTTAGGTTTAGTTTGGGTTTAGGTTTTTTTAAAATTAGTTCAATAGGTTTAGGTTTAATTAGTTTATATAGTTTATTTTTTATTTATTTGAGTTTATTTTATTTTATTTAGGTTTATTTTTTATTTTTATTTACTTTATTTTATTTATTTTAGTTTAGGTTTTTTATTTTGGTTTATTTTTTAGGTTCAAGTTTATTTTCAGTAGAGTTTTATATTTATTTTATTTTAGGGTTTAGGTTTTATTTATTTTAATTTATTTTATTTTTGTTTTGGTTTAGTTTTATTTAAAGTCTAGGTTTTTTTCTGTAGTTTAGGGTTTAGGTTTTTTATTATTTATTTTTAGGTTTTATTGTTTAGGTTTATGTTTTAATTTAGTTTTTATTTTATTTTATTTTAGGTTTATTTTAATTTAATTTTAGGTTTAGTTTTTATTTTATTTAGGTTTTTTATTTTTTTAGTTTAGGTTAGGTTTGAATTTATTTTATTTTTAGTTTAGTTTTTATTATTTTATTTTATTTTCTTTTTAAGTTTAGGTTTAGGTTTAGGTTTAGGTTTAAGTTTATGTTTTTATTTTATTTTATTTTTTTTTTTTATTTTAGTTTAGGTTTTTTTATTTATTTAATTTTTAGGTTTTATATAGTTTAGGTTTAGGTTTTTAGGTTTTTAGGTTTTCAGGGTTTAGTGTTTAGGTTTAAAGGTTTATGGTTTAGGGTCTATGGTTTAGGGTTTGGGGTTTAGGGTTTAAGATTTAGGGTTTAGATTTTAGGGTTTAGGGTTTATGGTTTAGGGTGTGGGGTTGTAAATTTTAGGGTTTAGGGATTAGGGTTTAGGGTTTAGGGTTTAGAATTTAGGGTTTAGAATTTTTGTATTTTTTATTTATTTATTTATTTTAAATTAAGTAAACTTGTAGGTTTAGGTGTATTTAGTTTATTTTTTGTTTATATTAGTTTATTTTATATTTTATTTTTATATAGGTTTATTTTTATCTTTATTTAGTTTAATTTATTTATTTTAGGTTTATTTATTTTAATTTAATTTTTAGGTTTAGGTTTATTTTTTTAGTTTAGTTTTATTTTTATTTAATTTTTAAGTTTAGGTTTTATTTTTTGGTTTTAAGTTTGGGTTTAGGTTTTAATTTTATTTTTTTAGGTTTTGGTTTTAAGTTTTTATTTTAAATTTATTTTTAGGTATTATTTTTTAGTTTAGGTTTAGGTTTACTTTAAGTTTATTTTATTTTATTTTATTTATTTTAGGGGTTAGGTTTAGTTTATTTTAGGTTTAGGTTTAGGTTCTATTTATTTTAGTTTAGTTTATTTTAGTTTAGGTTTAGGTTTATTTTGTTTTGTTTATTTTAGGTTCAGTTTTTTTTTAGTTTAGGGTTTATGTTTTATTTTTTATTTATTTTTAGGTTTTATTTTATTTAGGTTGTTTTATTCTTAGGTTTATTTTATTTATTTTTAATTTTGTTTAGGTTCATATTTAATTTATTTTAGTTTTTTTATTTTATTTTTAGGTTTAGGTTTATGTTTTAGTTTAGGTTTTATTTTTATTTTATATTTTTTATTTAGGTTCAAGAATTTTATTTATTTTATTTTTAGGTTTTATTTAGTTTAGGTTTAGGTTTATAGGTTTATAGGTTTTAGGGTTTAGGGTTTATGGTTTTGGGTTTAGGGTTTTAGGGTTTAGGATTTAAGGTTAGAGTTTAGGGTTTAGGATTTAGGGTTTATGGTTTAGGGTAAGAGTTTAGGGTTTAGGGTTTAGGGTTTTGTGTTTAGGGTTTAGTGTTTTGGCTTTTTAGGGTGTAGGGTATTAGGTTGAGGGTTAGTTTAGGGTTTAGGGTTTAGGGTTTATGATTTAGGGTTTGGGGTTTAGGGTTTAAGGTTTAAGGTTTAGGATTTTTTTTTCTTTAAATTAAGTAAACCATAGGTTTAGGTTTTTTCGTTTATTTAGTTTCTTTTTTATTTATTTTAGTTTATTTTATTTTTTATTTTTATTTAGGTTTATTTTTTATTTTTATTTATTTTATTTCTATGTTTTTTTATTTGAGTTTATTTTTAGGTTTAGGTTTAGGTTTATGTTTATTTTTTGTTTAGTTTTTATTTTATTTTATTTTTTAGGTTTAAGTTTCATTTTTTATTTTTAGGTTTAGGTTTTTATTTTATTTTGTTTAGGTTTAGGTTTTAGGTTTTTATTTTAGGTTTATTTTAGGTTTTATTTTTTAGTTTAGGTTTAGGTTTTTTTTTAGTTTATTTTATTTTATTTAGTTTAGGGTTTAACTTTAGTTTATTTTAGGTTTAAGTTTAGGTTTTATTTATTTTAGTTTAGTTTATTTTAGTTTAGGTTTAGGTTTTTTTTTATTTTTTTTAGTTTAGGTTTAGGTTTTTTTTTTAGTTTAGGTTTAGGTTTTATTTTTTATTTATTTTTAGGTTTATTTTTTAGGTTTAGGTTTTTATTTCAATTTTATTTTAGGTTTATTTTATTTTCATTTTTTGTTTAGTTTTTATTTTATTTATGTTTTTTATATTTAAGTTTATTTTATTTTATTTTTGTTTAGTTTAGGTTTTTATTTATTTTATTTTAGTTTAGTTTTTATTTATTTATTTATTTTATTTTTAGGATTAGGTTTATGTTTTTATTTTATTTTATTTTGGTTTAGGTTTTATATTTATTTTATTTTTAGGTTTTATTTAGTTTAGGCTTAGGTTTTTAGGTTTTTAGGGTTTTAGGGTTTAGCCATTAGGGTTTAGGGCTTAGGGTTTGGGGTTTACGATTTAGGGTTTAGAATTTTAGGATTTAGGGTTTATGGCTTAGGGTTTTACTGTTAGGGTTTAGGGTTTAGTGTTGTAGGTTTGGGGTTTAGGGTTTAGGGTTTAGTTTATAGGTTTAGGGTACATATTTTAGTTTAGGATTTAGGGTTTAGGATTTATTATTATTATTTTAATAGAGAACAAATTTCAATTCAATATTTCTTCTTTTCGATTTCATCAACCTAGTAACACACCAAGTTTTCTATGACATAATAGATGACATAGATAAAAAATGAGCTTGCATAGAGAAAAATCTAGATAACTAGAGTCTTATAAAATTATCCATAAGTAGTAGGTGGATTTTCTTATTTATCTGTTCCCATTAGACCCTCAACTTCTAGTAGCGGATCACCATCATATATCTCTCCCTCACCATTTAACCTTTAGCTCCTCACCTATAACCAACATTGTTACCACCACTTTATTTCCCACCTATGATAATTACTTATTTGCACTGGTTAGATCTTATTATTTGATGTTCCATCAAGGTTATTCTTAGGGTTTAGGTTTAGGTTTAGGTTTATTAGGTTTTAGGGTTTAGGTTTATTTTATTTATTTAGTTACTTTAGGTTTAGGATTAGGGTTTGGGGTTTAGGGTTTAGTGTTTATTAATTTTTTAGGTTTTAAGTTTTAGGTTTATTTTTTAATTTATTTAGTTCTTTAGGTTTAGGTTTAGGGTTTGGGTTAGGGTGTAGGGTTAGGGTTTAGGGTTTAGGGTTTAAGGTTTAGGGTTTAATTTATTTAGGGTTTAGGGTTTTGGGCTTAGGATAGGTTTAGTGTTTAGTTTAGTTTATAGTTTAGGTTTAGTTTTTAGGTTTAGGTTTAGGTTTAGAGTTTTTAAAACTATTGGTTTAGGTTTATTAATTTTATTTAGTTTATTTTTTTATTTATTAGTTTAGTATTTATAGTTTTAGTTTAGGTTTAGTGTTTAGACTTTAGGTTTAGGATTTTAGGGTTTAGGTTTAGGGTTTTTAGGTTAGGTTTAGGATTATTTATGGTTTAGGTTTAGGCTTTAGGTTTTTTTTTTAATTTAGGTTTTAGTTTAGTTTAGGGTTTAGGGTTTAGGGTTTTAGGGTTAGGGTTAGTTTAGGTTTAGGTTTAGGGTTCTTTAGGGTTTAGGGTTTAGGGTTAGTTTTATGCTTTAGGGTTTAGGGTATTATTTTTAAATTAAGTAAATTAGTGTAGGTTATTTTAGTTTATTTAGTTTATTTTTATTTAATTTTTTTTGGTTTTATCTAGGTTTAATTTTTATTTTTATTTAGTTTTGTTTATTTATTTTAGGTTTATTTATTTTAGTTTAGGATTTTGTTTATTTTTAGTTTATTTTATTTTATTTATTTTATGTTTAGGTTTAGGTTTAGTTTATTTTAGGTTAAGGTTTAGGTTTTTGTTATTTTAGCTTAGGTTTATATTTATTTTATTTTGTTTATTTTAGGTTTAGGTTTTTTTTTAAGTTTAGGGTTTATATTTTTTTATTTTTAGGTTTATTTTTTAGGTTTATTTTTTATTTAGTTTTTATTTTGTTTAGGGTTTTGTACCACCATCCTCCAAGATCTTTGATGACAGTGGGAACCCACGATAACACATTGCATACTTTAGAGCCGGTTGTTGTAACCTCGGTGGCAACAACGCACTCCTCTTTACCTTTTTTAGTTAATCATCGTGTTGCATTTGATTAGTATCATTGGTTGGTGAAGATTTTTTTTTTGAGTTGGCTCTTCATCAAAAGGTTTGCTTGAGCTTAGCAGAGGGTGACTGTAGACCTCGTTGTAGAGAAATAGAAACTCAACGAGTCCCTTGTTGAATACATTCTTAGGTGGCGCAACCTGAGCATGAAATATGAACCATTGTTATCTAAATAACATGCCATTGAGATTCTTCTCAAGAATATCCACGGCCCAATCATCTTCATGATTAAGAGCTTTACCATCAAAACATTCGAGAAATTAATCAACAAGGTGGCTAGCCTACAAGAGGAAGCCAAACAATTGTCCTTTCTTGACCAATCATCTAGGCCCAAGCCATAGAAGGTGTTTGAGAAGAAGCCAGGGGTAGTTGTGTTAGTGGACCGAGGGATGTAGCCAGACAGAGTTCAGTATGAGAGACTACGAGCTCAATAGCTTCCTTTTCCACCTCCTCTTCCACCACCTCGGCCTTTATGTTGCCGCGGCGATTTGACCACACCACTTGACCTTCCATGGCGATATTCATATTCACTGCCAGGTAGCAACTTTTCACCTACTCTTATTGATAGATTGAATAAGCCATATTCATTCAAGAGGGAGGTAGTTAGAAAAATCTTTAAGAATCTCTTAAAGAAACGACTTTCATTTAGAAGAGGCGGAGGAAGTGAGCAGAAGCGATGATCTTACCATACATGCAGGCCATGTATTAGGATTGTATCAATTTTAAGGACTAGCATGAGCCTAGCTACATGTTGAGAGCCATAGTTATACCTAAGGAATACTTATTAAAAAAACCATCCAGTTATGTTAGAGTAATCCTTGGGGATACTTGCAATCCTCTTAAGACCAAAGAAGATTAGGATATCTCACAATCCCAAACCTCTAAGAAGATTATTTCTAAGATCAAGAAGCTTTCCTTGCAGGTGCCTAAAGTATCACAACCTCCAACACCAAGGAAGGTTTACTAGTTGCAAAAGACAACTCGGGTAGGGCGATAGCCAGCAGCAGCAGCTCACATAAGCGCAGCCACCATTCGAGTCTAGTACTCCCTCCATCATTGCAACTACCAGCTCTTCTAGTAACTCCTCTTCTACTAGTAGAAGTGTTGTATCTATTGATAAAGGCACTAAATCCCTTACTCCATTTTTTTACTTGATTTCTATCATGTACCTCCACCTAAAAAGAAATTAATGAAGAAAGCTGATTCTATTTATATATTGTACTACTACTTGATTTTATTCTATTGAAAGCTCTCAGTCTAAATAAAATTATAGCTCTAGTAGTTCTAATCATTTCTTTCTTATTGATCGAGACTATCCTTCTTTGAAGTAATGGGTTCACCTCTTGAGATTGACTTGGAGATCACTCGAGGATCCCATAGAAGTAGTAAGCTCATTGAGAAGGTAGAACTTTCCACAAGCTCATCATTCCAAGAAGTCAGTCAATCACAGACAAGTTCTACCTCTAGGGTAGCACCTCGGGATAAGGTAAGCAAGTCAATGATGAGATAGGCCCTCCATAGGATGCTCTACCCATGGATATGCTTGTGGAGGACCAAGCTAGAGTTGATTATAATGTCTAGCCCACCTTAGAAAGTATTCAGCTAAGTTAAGCATATAGCCCTTATCTTATCCGAAGAGATGAGGGATTCTCTAATCAAGGCCTTACTTGAGCTAGAGATATGCTTAGCTCAGTTGACCACTACTAAATATGAGGCATTCCACTCGAAGGACATGTTAGAGTTACATTTAATGATGAAGACTTACTCCTAGAGATGATTGGGCACAATAGCCTCTTTACATTACAATGGATGTTGGTAGATATAGGCTATCGAGTTGGTTGAGGTGTATGTCAATATGAGTCTAAGATCCTTGCCTACTTGAGGATCAACATCTCCAAACTCCAAAAAGAAAGGATGATGTTGAGTGGATTCAATGAACAAGGCGATAGGGCCATGTGGTGTTTATTTTTGGATTTATGGGTAAGGAGGTGGGGGTGGAAACCACGTAGATCATAGGGGGGTACTTTTTGAGGTTATCAACTACAACAATGAGGTATGATATACTATCTTAAAAGATAGAGGCATCACCCTACAATGGACCTAATCACATAATAAGGACTCCTAAGGCATAATGGGTCTTCGAATGTACCAAAGATTTTTTCCCTACTTTACATAGATAAATAAAGTAGGGTTTATAATAGAATAGGTTCTTAAGTTCCCTATGGAGGCAAGCCTCCATAGTTAATTACATCTTAGGAATTGAAATTTCTTAAGAATACTCTCGATTAAAGTAGATAATTATCATCCCAAAAGATTTCAAGGTTATAATACCATAGGATTGGTTGTATTTTGAAAATCAATTGGGAAAGTTCAAGGAAAAATTATTTTGGAATCCAAATGAAATAAGTAAGAAATACTCATGATACTAGGAAGCCTTGTGATCATTCCAATCCATCCTATGGTTGGGCTTTATAAATTTAAAGTTGAGGAGATTTATATGTTTTGAGTTGAAATTTAATTAGATTACTAGGGCTTATAATCTAGCAACATAAGGTTGTGAGAATGCCTAAGAGGTGAGGATTTATGCTCATAGCCCAAAGGAAATAGCTACCTCAGATCCTAAATCTAGGTAGCTTTAGTACGAGCTAAAGCATGACCTAAATCTAAGAGATAGGTGGACATAAGGGTTTACTTCCACAAGAAAGAATAAATTGTCCAACTTCTGGACTTATAATCGCAGGGAGTGGCCATCAACTAACTCCTCCTTTAATTTTAAAACCATGTAGTCTGGTCTTATGAATTGCAAGATAGTTAGGGTAATTATTTAATTATAAAGAGACTGAAGTCCTAAACACACTCCTTAAGAGACTAGAGCATGAGTGGTATGAGCATATGACTTAATCTATAGATGCAAAATCTTTTCAAATTTTATTTCATTTTAAACACTTCATTTTGACAGAGCATTTAGGATTTCTTATGTCTAAATGCATGATGAAATAGGTTATGGGTCAAATCAAATAGAAAAGGTTTTCTCCACCATTAAGGATGCCCTCATAGGTCAAGCATTCCTTTTTTGTGCAAGGATGGAGATCCTTCATGTTTAGGAGAGAAATAATATGCATGCATGATGTGAAACATACAACCATACAACTAAGAGGTTGCTAAATATTTTAATTATCTTATTTATGTCTTAAGCTTTATGATAAAGTTATGAGTTATTTTAAATTTAGTTATGAGTGATTAGTTGGGTAGAAAAGTTATTTTTATCTAAGAGCTAATTTCCAAGCCACACATTAAAGCATCAATCATTTAAGAAACTATGAAAAGCATGTTGTCTAATGAACAATGTAAATATAACATCAAAAAATTTTATAAACTATCATAAAGAATAAAAGGCCTGATGTACCTACAGCGAGAGAAAAGATGGGTAGTAGAGCTCTATCCTTATACAACCTAAAATATGAAAGAATAATTATAATTATATTAAATGCTATGGGGGTCTTCTTTCTTCACATCTCCATTTTTGATTTGGTTCCTTCTTTGATTTGGATAGTGCTTGCTTCAAAGGCATCATAGGGCACCCTAGGATAAAACCTTCTGGCCACTACTCATCTTAATCCCCCATAGCACTAATGCTAATTCTATTGCAAAAATTACATTTATGTGGAAAAGTAAATCTAACTACACCTGCAAAATAGAGGCTAGCTAAATATATTTATAATCCCATGCAATTATATATATAATTTGGACTTACTACCCTATACATGGGTAATTAAGCCCACCTGTCCTAACTTGGATCATGCTTAAGGATTTAAGCAACCTGCAAAAAGAGCATTCACATTTATTTTCAAGCATCCCTTAGGAATAATCCCCTGCAAAAAATATGATTAGGCTAATGTTGGCCTATCATCTAGTCTACAAAGCATGCACCCTAACATCCAATCTGAACTAATACATCATAAAACCAAACATACATCACATCATACACTGTCCTAACTTAGAGCTAGAAGTGGTGGCTTAATTTTAATGTGTGTATTAAGGCTTGTGTGGTAAGTCTTGTTAGGCATTAGTGTTGTATTTTGTAAGTGTAGAAGGATTCAATTTAACATGAAAGGTTGATTTCACTTGAAGTAGTTTAATTGATTTAAGAATTTTAATTTTTGTTTTCTTTTGTTTCATTTGATTACACTTAGCAACTAAGTGTTATATAGAGAGAAAAAGAGAATTTCCCACTTTCATCCCTACCTTAAGTCACTTTCTAAAGTATTTATTTAATTTAGTTCTCTTTAATGAATGGCTTATTAAATGATTTAACTAATCCTAAGTTTAGGTTCACTTTAAATAATCCTATTCAAAATGAAAGGCATCTTAAGATTAATTTAATTGTATTACTACCACATGACATATATTAAATCATTCCATTCCATCCCATGTAACATGCATATGATTTAATCTTAAGTGTATCTATATATGCAACATATTTTATCACACTTAAATGATGAATGTATGTGTATGTTTAAATTTAAATTTTATTTGATTGATTAATTTAAACATATTAATTTAAAACTTTATCCAAATTCTTGTACAAAAAGGACATAAGAATGAAATTAAATAGGCATGTGCCATTGGTAAACCAGGGAAGTGAGGTAATCAAATGACCTCCTTGAACTAGCTAAAGCCTCGTATTCTCGGGATGTCTAGACTATATACCCATTTGCATTCAAACATATGTAAATTTATATACATGAACATAGGAAGTACGCTCCAAATCATATGGCTAATTAATTAAACCACTTAGTCAATTATGAATGCATGCAATTTTAATGTAAAATGAGATTTTCATTCTCTAATCACATATACATATACATTTACAAATATATAAGCAAGTATGTGCCCTTGTTAAACTAAGGAAGTGAGGTAATCAAATGACCTCCTTGGTCTAGCTAAAGCCTTGTGTTCCGTGGATGTCCAGACTATATACCTATTATCATTCAATCTTGTATAAATCAACACATGAATAGAGGAAAGAGAACCCAACATTTAATAGTTAAGCTATATGCACATGCATTTCTTATGTAGTTATAACTTGCATCATAACACATATTATTATTCATTTCTAAGATTTTGATAAATAAATTTGGTTTTAATATTGATAATAACCATGCATATATTAAATTAAATCAGCACATGCAAGCTTACATAAAGGAAAACCATTATATTTTACTTGATTTTGAAAAGATGGATGCATGGATTCAAATGACATACCAAATTTAACATGATTGAAAAGGAGAAAATCAAATATAATCATGTGACTCATTCAACCAAACTAGTTCTTAAGGACAATCAAATCAAATAAGATTATTTAAAGAAAACCAAAGATTATTTATTAATTAAGTTTTGGATTTGATTTGATTTAAAGAGGACAAGAGAAATCATCACTTACTGTTTTAAACCCATTCCCACATTAGTGATTTGATTTAATTTAAGAAAATTTAATTAAGTTGATTTTATGGGTTAATTAAATTTAACCCTTAATTAGATGAATTAATTATCCTTACCGATATCACCTTAAAGTAATTAACTAAATAATTATGAGCCAACATAATATGCATGGAAAATAAACTTGCAATGATCCAAGAAAATAAAGGGGCCTAATACAATTGGCTCATGATTAGTAGTTAATTATATTAAAGGACTTAAATAATTACTCATATGGTTTTGCCCCACATGTGGACTAACCATAATTTTATTAAAATCCTTTAGGTTCTTAAACACTTAAAGATCTACCCCATGATTTAATTAATTATGGTCTGATGTTATTATGATTTCAATTTGATTAAGTGATTTAATTAATTAGTTAAATCTTAATTAATTTTATTTTAAAAAGGGTGAAATGAACTTTGGGAAAGAGGTCCCAACCTATTCCTTTGTTCACTTACTGTTGAACAATGATTAATAAACTTAATTAACCAATTTTTACTACTCATTGGATTAATTAATCATTAATTAACTTAAAAGAGTAGTTAAGGTTTAATTAGTCAGTTTTCCCAATTAAGTGATCAATAAATTCTAAGAAAATCATGGGAGGTAGAGGCCACCCCATGATATTAACCAATAAATTTGGGATTAATTTCTCAAGTAATTAAAGTGTAATTAATATAATAAAATTTATAATTAAACCTTAATTACACTTTAATTACTATTCAAAATTACTTAAACTCATTTTTAATTAAATATTTTTTGAAATACCTTTAAAATGTGTATTTATTTGCATTTTTTATTTCTCTATGATTTTTTATAATTTTTAGAAGTTTTACCCATTAAAATTAATTAATTAAACCTAATTAAAGCCTAATCATATTGGCGCAATGTGGCGCATTGACGCAGTGTGCTTTCCACGTGGCTCTGTGAGATTGGCTACTTAAAACTTACTTGACTCAATGCCTATGTAGTGGTGGTGGATGCGCTTTCTTGTCTTTGATCTAAGATTGGACAGCTACGATTAATCCCACAACTTAATAAGATTAAAGTAGATCAATCTAGAGGATCTAATCATGATCGTTCATTTTAATCATGAAATGGACGGTGTGTGATCTAATGTCACGTGAGTGAGGGAGAATGGAGTCTATCCACCATTATTCACTTGATCCGAGCTTACCAGAGCTCAGATCTACTCCAAAAGGACCCCACACCTTCACAACATTGATCAGAGGGGATCCAAAGTCAAGATCACACGAGATGTAAGTTTTCTTCAAAAATCTCCAACCCATTTTTGCTTAAGGATCGATTTTGGAAGAATACCTCACTAGAGCTCAAGACTGGTGGCTCAAACAATTAAGGAAGCTTCATCTAATACAGATGAAGCCCTATTAAGCAATAATTAGATAATTTCCTTGATGTTTGCTCTAAAGGCCATGAACCAATGATTTGTAGCTCGCCATTGATCGAAGCCAACCTTCAGGGCTCGGGAAGCTTGAGAGATGATTCATTCTTACTCGATGAGGCCTAGGGAAGGTGCATGCAAAGTTAATTTTATTTTGATGGAGAAATGAAGAAGATAGGTCAAAAATGGGAGTGCCCTATTTTGGGATGGACGGGAATATCATTTTCTGATCGAGGAATGAGCTTTGGAGCTTTAGGAATGGCTCAGGCAGCTCATCTTGGGTAGCTAGGGCTTTGAGGAATGATTTTTGTGTGTTTGAGTGGAAACGAGGGGGTGTATACCCCCCTTCATCTTTATTGGAGTTGATTTCAAGTCAATTGGAGTTGATTTGGTTATGTTTGGCTCAATTTGACTCATTTTGGTCAAATTGGGTTAGGGTTGTCAGTTGCCCAATTGGTCAAGTGGGTCAAAAGGTTAATTCAAGTTCATATGATCATTTGGGATGTTTGGTTCAATTGGTTTGGTTTGGTTGGCTTAAATTTGTTTGGCTCATTTGAATTCATTTGAGTCAAATGGGTTAAGTTGACCAATTTGACCATTGGCCAAATTAACTTTAGTTGGGTGTTGGTTTGGGTTTTGTTGACCAATTAAGATGATTGTAGCTTTGGTTTCAATTAATTTGGATTTGGTTTTGATTTAGTCAACTTGAACCTTTAGGTCAATTTAGGCTAAAGGTCAATTGAGTTCAAATGGGTCCAATCATGGGGTCAAGTTCAACAATCAATTTTGAATGAACTTGAGCCATTGGTTAATCAATTTGGTTTATATTTTGATTTGATCCAATTTGGTCTTTTAGGTCAAATTTAGGTCAATTGGATCAAGAGGGCCATTTGGGTTTGGTTTGACTCAATTGAAGAGTCATATTGAAATATTGATTTTGATTTGGTATGAATTTAGTTTGATTTAGCTTGTTGTAATTTGGCTAGTTTGGGTTCTTATGGTTAAGGGTTAACTTGGTCAAATAACCAAGTTGACTTTGACTAATTTATGATTGATCAACTAGGGTGATGAACAATCATGATGGGAGGTTTTGATGACTTGGTCAATCTAATATTGGTAGGATTAGAACTTGGTCAAATAGGTCAAAATGGACACTTTGGGCCAAGTGGAAACAAAATTTGGGTTGAGTTTGATTTAGTTGAATTTATATATGGATTTGGGATTGATAATTAAATTCAATCTGCTTAGGTTCTAATGGATTTTGGTTTATTTAAACATTTCATGTCAAAAAGGTTAAGTTGGGTTTGACTTGGGTTGATTTTGGTTTGGCTTGATGATTGTAGATTTCATTTATATTTGTGAATATGATTGAAGGTATGATTGATTCATGAAAATCAATTGAATTTGGGTTTAATGAAGGAATTTGGCTAAGTCCATGGACTTGGGTCATGTTATTTAGATTTTGATTTGGTTTGATTTAGTTTTGATGATTTAAATGTATATTTTGTGAAATTTGAGAAGATGATTGAAAAATCTTAATTAGTTTGACTTGATTTGGATTAAGATTTGGCTAAGTCCATGGGATAGGTCATATGGCTTAGGAAGTGTTTTGATTTAATTTGATTTAGTTTGATTTAGTTTTGATCATTTGAATGTTGATTTGATTTATATTTAGGAGGATTATTGAAGATATAAATTTATTATGAGATAATCAAATGATTTTGTATTGATTTGGATTAATATTTGGCTAAGTCCTTAGGATAGGTCATATGGCTTAGGAAGGGTTTCAAATTTGGATTTGATCATGGGCTTCAATCATTTGGTTCTGGAATTTGGGTTTGGATTTGGATTTGAATTTTATGTTTGAATTGAAGTTGAGGTTTGGTTTGAGAAGCTGAATATGGATTGGATTTGGGTTGTAGGGCAGGTGGATTATTTTAATCCCTAAGGCATAACCTAATCTTATGGTTAACCTTTCTAAGTTTTTAGACTTAGGTTAAGTGTTTACCTAATTATTAGAAGTGTCCTATGACTAGAGAAGTCTTAGTTTCTAGAAGACTCTTAAGTCTAAGATGGGAAGATTAAATCCGCACTCCAAAAGTGAGGTCAACAAGCCTTAGGCTCCATAGTGTTGCCCTTGGAGATAGATGGTTGGAAGACCGAAGCCAAGTTTCACATTATATACTTTGATACATCTTTCAATACATTGCTTAGGAGACCATGGATACATGAGAACAAGATAGTTCTATCCTCTTTACATCAGTGTATGAAGTTTGTGAGAGATGGGATCATTTACTGTGTTAAAGGAGATCTCAAGTCATTTACAGTTGATGAGGTCGACATATATGAGGATGCGACTTACTACCTCCCTCAAAATCAATGAGTTTATTCTTGTGAACTTGGCCAAAGTTTAAAAAAAAAAGAAAAAGAAAAAAAAGAAAGAGAAAAAAGAAAAAGGAAAGAAAATATAAAATGAAAAAGAAAATAAAAGGGAGTAGAAATAGACTTGGAGGCGTAAGTGGAGCTTGAGATTAGATTTCACCCACGATTCTTTACTCCATTCGAACATATGGGTAGGATGACCTGACCTCTGCCAGGCAGAGGAGGAGGCCAGTTCAGAGGTAGTCCTTGGGGTGGAAAACTTCCTTATTAGCCACCTAATAGAAGATATATCTTAGCTTCTAAGAGTACACCTGCTATCCATATAGACTTATAATCTAGTTCATAGGATGAGTCTTATATGGTTAGCACACTAGCCAACTCTTCTCCATAGTAGATTCCCTTGGAGGTGACACTTGAGCGAGATAGCGATGAAGATCGGGATCCAAAGCAAAGCATAAGTGTATCCAAGTCTATATGTGAAACAATTAGGCATCAGTTGGGAACCTTAGCTCTAACCCCACTTTCCTTTAAAAAAGTTGAGGGTTTGGTAGTTAAGGAAGCCCCTAAGTCATCCACAGGTGTGAAGACTCAGAGATTCTTTCTGGGATCATCATCATCAAGTCAAGAAGTTGATGTAGAACTTGAGGATGATTCATATAAATATTTAATAGAATTACCTTTTGATTGGTACTTGCCTTGTGTTCATAATTTAGCAAATAAAGGGTTAATCCTACATACTTGGTCAAAGCACAGGTCAGACTACTTCGAAAGAATATGGAGGAACAAATGTAGAAGCTCTCAATCCAGATCAGGGCTAAGATTCAGTATAATGGGTCCAATCGATGATGACGATTACTGCTTAGTCATCACCAATCATCTTGAATCTGATAGGTTCTTTTCAAATCACATTAACTAATACAAGGAGCTATGCTTAGAAACTGCAGACAATCCAGATGATTTTGAAGTCCAAGATGCACTGCTAGAGCTCAAAGAAGAGATCAAATCAACCATTGACGAGTTCAAGGAAATTAACTTAGGAACATCAGTTCTTAATTGAGTGAAATTGAAACCAATGACTTAGTTAGACTATTAACTAAGTTTAAGGACTTTTTTATATAGAGTTATGAAGAGATGTCTCGATTGGCTCCTAACGTAGGGGTTAATAAACTAGCAATAAAAGCTACTATTAACTCTATCAAGCAAGCTCCTAAACGCATGTAATTAGATATAGAACAACAAGTTATTTCTGAAGTCTAGAAACTGATTGATGCTAGCTTCATCCAAGAAGAAAAATACCCTACTTAGTTAGCCAACGTCATCCTAGTTAAGAAAAAGAGTGGCCAAATTCACATATATGTAAGTTTTAGAGATTTAAATAAGGCATGTTCAAAAGATGAATTTCCACTACCAATCCTGAAGCTGATAGTGGACATTACCTCATCTCATGTAGTCTTCTATTTCATGGATGACTCATCTAGATATAACCAAATAAAGATGGCCCGTGAAGATGAAAGAAACACTACTTTTAAAACCCCTATCAGAATCTATTGCTATATGGTCATGCCTTTCAGCCTTGAAAATGCCGGTGCTACATACTAGCGGGCTATGACTGAACTCTTCGATGAACTAATTCATCATCAAGTCAAGTGTTATGTCGATGATCTCATGGTCAAAAGTATAAAAAAGGAAGATCATCTCTTTGACTTGAGAGTAGTTTTGAACAGTTAAGATAATTTAGCCTCAAAATGAATCCCCTAAACTTTGCATTTGAAGTAGTTTCAAAGAAATTCCTTGGGTTTTTTGTCCGACACCAAGGAATCAAAATAGATCTGGAGAAGATTAAGGTGGTATTATAAATTCCACCCCCTAAAAGTTTAACTCAACTTAGATCATTCCAAGGATGGTTGTCATATCTAAGACACTTTATATCCAACTTAGGAAGATGTTAGTCATTATCAGCATTTGTCAAAAGGATGCTAAGTTCAAGTGGGATGACAAGTGTGAGCATCCCTTCGAAGACTTCAACCATTACTTGATGATGTCATCAGTTTTAGTAGCCCCTATCTCGGGTAATATGCTCATACTTTAAACTGCTACATTAGACGTCTCCCTTAGAGCTTTGTTGGCCCAAACCAATAATGAAGGAAATGCACTCTACTACCTCAGTGGTCATCTAATCCCTGCTAAGGCTAATTATCCACCCATTGAGAAGCATTTCCTAGCTTTAATCTTTGCATCCCAAAAGCTACACCACTACATGCTTCCTCATTAGGTGAACTTAATCTCTAGGATCAATCCACTATAGTATCTCATGACACTTTTACTGTTATTCGAATGATTGGCATGATGGTCCATGACCATCTTATAGTTCGACATTACTTTGTACCCCTTCGTGCAGTGAAAGGATAAGCGTTAGTGGATTTCTTAGCAACACACCCACTTCTTATTGACTCTCTGCTTAGTGATGATCTCCCCAATGAACAAATCATAAACTTAGGGGATACTAGCATTCCCCATCGGGAGATGTACTTTGATGGTGAAGCTTCCTCTCAAACAGGATAAGAACCACAATCTACTATTCCAAGAAAGGTAGGGGTAGGAATAGTTCTCTTAACACTCAAACATGATATGATGAGATTCTCATATCATATGTCCTATCCTTGCACCAACAATGAAGCTAAATATGAGGCTCTGATTGTCGGTCTGGAGTTAGCTGTTACTCTAAGCATCCAGAATATCAACATATTCAGGGATTCTTAGCTAGTTATCAATCAAATTGTTGGGTCCTATAAGGTTATAAAGCCTAAGCTCCATCATTACCATAAGTACACCATGGAGTTGTTGGCCCAAATCCTAGAGGATACCATTTATAAGATTCCTAAAGGAGTGAACGCCTTAACGTATGCTTTAGCCAAGCTTGCCAAGGAGTTGGCATGCCCGGAGGATGAGTCCATATCAATAAAGGTCCAAAATAGACAAGTCTTATCCCTTATTAATATTGAACTCATTTAAAAGTACTCTCTTAAAGGGTAGGTTTCCATTGCCAAGAATAGCAAGGATTTAGATTGGAGGTAACCATTAATCGATTACCTAAATAAAGGAAAACTACTTTAGGAGAAGTCCCAAGCCTATTAGATGAAGTAGAGAGCACTTTCCTATGCTCTTATAGATGGTGTCTTGTACCGTTGGTATTTTTTCCATATGTGGTTACATTGTTTAGACAAGCATGAAGCCCATATGATCATGATTGAGGTACACTCAAGATTATGTGGAGCCAACCAATGGGATACTCATTGATCGATCAAAGATTGCATGGATCAAATGCAGTATGGTCTACAACCACCCAACATTCTACATACTATGTTGGCCTCATGGCCATTCGAGTGTTAGGGTATCGATATAGTGGGTCCAATTAATCCTCTTTCTTCCAAGGGTCATCAGTTCATCTTAGCCGCTACTAAATACTTTTCCAAATGTTTGAAGGCAATTCTATCCAGAGAGGTCACAACGCAGTATATGCTTTAGATTTTAAAAAAAAATATATCGTATATAGGTTCAAAGTGCCTCGATGAATTATATCTGATAATGGCACTGCATTCAAGAGTACCAAAATGAAAAACTTTGCTTAGAGACATAACATAGATTGGAGATATTCTACCATCAACTACCCGAAGGCAAACAGCTTAGCATAAGCCTTCAACAAAACTCTCATCCAAATAATAAAGACTCAATAACAACAGCGTGGCATGGCGGTTAGTTGAAGCTTGTGGGCCTACCTACACCACATATAGAACTCCAACTGCCTACTCCTTTCTTCTTAGTGTATGGGTCCAAAGTTATACCATTAGAAGTCTAACCCCATCACTAAGGATAGTTATGGTAGATGATCATAATAATAGAACACCAAGTTATGGTTAGAAGAGCTTGAAGGTTTGGAGGAGAGATGCCTGTGGGCATGCCAAAAGCTTGAGTTACACAAAGCTAAAATGATTCAAGATCATAATAAGTTGGTTCATCCTAGAGCTTTTCAAGTATGAGAGCTTATTTTTATTCTGACAAGACCAATTATTGTCCATGGTAAGATGGGAAGCAAGTTTGAACCCACTTAAAAAACTTTTTTCCATAGAGAAGGCCTACCACTGAGGATCTTATCAGCTTATTAATCATAAGGGAGAGTGCCTAATGCTTCCAATCAATAGGCTCTACTTAAAAAATATTATAAATCATGTTTTAAAAATAATTATCATCAATAAAAATTCCATTTTGAATTCAATCTCTTCAATGTTGAAAGTATTCTTATTTGCGAAACTACCATGATGTTTTTAGGGTAGGTGTAAGGAACCGAAGGGCATCCTATTCTTCATCTACACAACACAAACACAAACTACACACAAACATATAAAATAAACACATATGTTTTATCTTGGGCTACTGAAGTTGAGAACACCCCTCATCACAAGAGTCGCCTAGGTCACTACCATGCTAGTGTATCACTCCAGTGGTCTTCTTGCTTTGGAGGATGTAAGTATGCTATGCTTTCCTTCCTTACTTGGCTACTGCACATCAATGAGCACCTTATTAGGTTGGTAGGCCATACTGCGTGGCCGGTAAGCTACCTCATGTTGGATTCATTTAAGAAGATGCGAGTCTTCTACACTTTCTTCTTGGATTAGCCTTCGTGCACTAACTGGGTCAAGTATATTTGAGGTTTAGGAGAAGTCCCCTAGCAGCTCCTTCCCTCCTGACTGCTTCAAGTCTGGGTCCAATCCTTCCTCAGGGCTCCCTGCTTATTAGTCACTTTAGGTTAGATAGCCTATGTCATGTCGATGATAGACTATTTTGATGATCAGTTCCGCTTGGAAAGATGTAAGCCTACATGCTTTCTTTTATGAATGATCATTGCACACTGATGGTCGGTTGGTTGGTTCTCACTATGTCGATACACCACTCATGATGATACACCTTAGGTTGGTTGGTTCTCACACCTTAGGATATACAACTCATGGCAGATGTATGTTTGCTATGGTTTCTCCTTAAATTGGCCACCGTACACCTATAGGCTTTCTTTTCCAGTGCTCAAGATAACGACCCTAGCAGCACCTCCCCTATGTCACTTTATTTAGATCACATCCTTTGCAACCCCATTTAGACACTACTCCGCTTACTATCGGATTGGAAAGTTACCCTTTCTTAATAACCACCCATGTGGTTGGAGAATCTATGATGTGGATCTACAGATTATCCCTTCATCAAGAATTTTGAGATAGTCAAGGTCCCTCACACACCTTAAGGTCCACACCTATAAATATAATATATATTCACTTTCCCAGAAGGTATACTATCTTTAGGGTAGTGTCAACAAAACTCCTTATTAGAATCGCCTGACTACTCTTGAGTTGATATAAGTCCCCAATAACATTCACTCAGTAGTTGCCCCTAAGTCGGGTTCAATTTTTTATGCTACGAATAGGTCACCCCAGTGGTTGTTCCCTGCTTTAGAAGATGTAAGTCTATTATGCCGTCTTCCTAGCATAGCTATTGAACATTGAAAGGAAACCCTTTAGGTTGGCTAGCTCTACCCCACAACCAGTAGATTATCTCTTTGGATTTGTAAATCTGAGATATGATTAGTCTGATATAGCCCCTTCTTAGTGGATCCATTATACACCAACATGGTCGATAAATTTAATCTATCAAATTTGACTGAGCTCACATCCCTAGCGGATATGCCCTCAATTCAAAATCAAACTAAACCAAATAAACCACATCAAATCACATGAAATTAAGATAAAATTAATCCTGACTACTTTTGAGTTGACATAAGTCCCCAGTGGAATTTACTCAGTAGTCACCCTAGGCCATGTTTGATTTATTGTGCATCCAACAAGTCATCCCAGTAGTTGTTCCTTGATTTGGAAGATGTAAGTATGTTATGCCTTCTTCCTAGCATAGTCGTTGCGCACTGAAAGACAAACCCTTAGGTTGGCTATCTCTACCCCGTAGTCGATAGACTATCCTTTTGGATTTATAAACCTGAGGTAGGTCAACACTTATATAGCCCCTTCTCAATGGGTCCATCTCATACCGACAAGGTCCATACATTAAATTAGATTAAATTAAACCCAATTTGATTTTCCCTAGTGGAGTTAAATTACACCCTTCTCCCTAGTGGATCCCCAAATCATATATAAATAAGTCAAGCAAATAAATCAAATTCAAAACCAACCTCCCTAATGTAACCTCCCCTAGTAGAGTCTAAATCAAAGATATCCAACCAAACTCTTATCCCGAGCATATACATCCCCAAACAAATCTATGAAATCAAACTAATATCCTAATCCCAGTGGATAGCTTGAACCTGCTTCCCTAGTGGAAGGTTCATATACCCGATCCTCAGTGGACTCGAGCCCATATCTCTAATAGATATGCCTCCACATGAATTAATACAAAACAAATTAAAGTAGAGTCAATCTTAATCCCCAGTGGATTATATATTCTTATCCCCAGTGGATCTTCTTTCCACAAATCATATAATCAAACTAATTCAAACCTTATCCCTAATAGATTTTCATCATCTATTCCCTCAACATAAACCACTCACATGTCATGTCCAGTGCATGTGTGATATCCTAGCGGATTTCCCTCCATGTCCTTAACATGGAAGTCTCACCAAATCTTATTTCTTCCCTAATGCACACCTTTAATACTTCAACCAAAAGCCTAATAATGTATTCATTCAAATTACATCATCTTAACATCGTAATCAACTTTTTATGATTTGTAATGGTGCAAGCTCAAACTAACTATACAATATCATGCTAAACATATTATAGTGTGAATTAACACACTATATTATAATATAATATATGATGTTATATTATAATTTGCTATAATATAATATATTATCTAACATTACAGCTCAATAGTATCACTTAAAAAGAACAAATAACAAAACTTTCTCAAAATATGAATAATGTTCATTCTAGATGTAAAATTATTATTTTTCTATTAGAAATGATACAAAATAGCGTAATTTTAGTGTTGCTTCTTGGTGTGTGCCATGAATTTGGACAAATTCTTCCATCTCAACCTTCAAATTAACATTTTTGTGAGTTTTGACCCATTGTATTATAAAAAAAGTAAAACATACTAAAATTTATAATAACATTTAGTAACACACCACCACATTAATATATATGTGAAGTTATATTGTTATGTACATTATATTTTAATCTACTTTCATATAATATATTATCTTAAACTTTAAAATGAATCACTTTAAGCAGAAAATTTATCAAATTTGGTTGAAAAATGAACATTTATTTTGGATGAAAAATTCCATTCTATTGATTAAATGACACACCATAGCACACCCCCAATGATGTTCCATAAATCTTGCCTTAAATTTGGCCAAATCTCATCATCTCAGCCTATAAATCAATATTTTTATGAATTATACTAGTACAAACTCTACTACATCATACTATAACAAACTAAAATATGCTAAATAACAAGCAATAATACACAATAGTGTGCTAAAATGCATGATGCTACATTATGTTATGTCATCCTATATTATAATACAATATAATATATATATATTATATTATATTATATTGTATTGTATATTACATCACAAGGGTTCCTTAAGATAAAAAAATCAGAAAATTAGTTAAATAATAAAAAAAACTATATATTTTAGTCGTATCACTTACATATTTTAAATTGAAACAATATATTATGATGCCATGCTCTACCTATTATGAATTTGGCCAAATTCCACCATTTTAAAGTCTAAATCAACCATTTTGGCCAAATTCCACCATTTGAATTAGGCTCGACTGCATGATTGTAAAATACTAAAAGAATTTAAAATGCATAGAATAATATATTGTGATATATGATGCAATACTATGCTACAACATATAATATTTATTTTGAACATAAAATCTTACTATGTAGACTACAAGTGGCATAGCACACCTTTGGTTACCACTTCAAATTTAACAAATTTCATCATCTGATTTATTAAATCAATATTTTTATAGTTTATATTAATATAGACTATAGGGCACAATACCATAATATACTAAAACATTTTAAAACATCTTATAACATCCAAAAACACATCACTACATGCTTAAATATATGATGGTACATTATACTAGAATTTATAGTATTATAGTATTATTAAGGTTCGGATTTAGGGTACTCAAATCTCTAATTATCAAGGGAAAGCCTCTTGAAGACATTTTCTTTAGCTACCATAACTATGTTAGGATTAGATCATTCTTTAGATCTATTCCTAATGACATCTTTATTCATGATTTAGGGTTAGGTTTAGGGATTAGGGTTAGTTTAGGGTTTAGGGTTTGGGATTTAAGGTTTGGAGTTTAGGGTTTCAGGTTTAGGGTTGTAAGTTTTAGGGTTTAGGGTTTATAGTTTTGAGTTTAGGGTTTAGGGTTTAGGGTTTAGGATTTTAGGGTTTAGAGTTTAGGGTTTAGGGATTAGAGTTTAGGGTTTAAGGTTTAGGGTTTAGGGTTTTAGGGTTTATGCTTTTAGGGTTTAGGGTTTAAAGTTTATGGTTTATGGTTTAGGATTAGGGTTTTGGGTTTATGGTTTACGGATTTTGGTTTAGGGTTTAGGTTTTAGGGTTTAGGGTTTTTTAGGGTTTAAGAGGGTTTAGGGTTTAGGGTATAGGGTTTTGGTTTTAGGTTTAGGGGTTAAGTTTTAGTTTAGGGTTTAATGTTTAGGGATTAAGGTTTAAGGATTAAGGTTTTTTTTAACAGAGAATAAATTTAGATTTAACATCTGTTCTTTTTTATTTCATCAACCAAGTAGCACCTTAAGTTTTCTAAGGCACAAGCAATGACATATATAAAAATGAGCACTCATAGAGCAAATCAAAAACCCTAGAAAAGTAGAATTGTCTCTACTATAAGACAGTTCTGTAAGTAGCAGATTGGATCGATCTTTCTTCAAATTTTCCAATTCCCATCAAAACCACCTTCGCTCTTGAGTAGCGGGATCCACCATCATATCCTCGATCTCTCGCTCCGTCGCTACCTTGGTTGTAATCTTTGTCGCTCCTCCCACCTCCATAACCACCACTGCTTTGACCACCACCTCCATATCCACCAGCACCTCCAGATCCCCCACCACCACAGTGAAACCACCACCTCCGCATTTACCTCCACCGCTAAATTTAGACTTATCCTAGTTGACGGTGATGTTCTTGTCATCAAGGTTCTGCCCATTCTTAGGGTTTAGGGTTAGTTTAGGGTTTAGGGTTGTAGGTTTAATGGTTTAGGGTTTGGGGTTTAGGGACTAGGGTTTAGGTTTTTAGGGTTTAAGGTTTATGGTTTAGGTTATAGGGTTTTAAGGTTTAGGGTTTAGGGTTTTAGGGTTTACGGTTAAGGGTTTATGGTTATGGGTTGTAGGTTTAGGGTTATAGGTTTAGGGTTTGGGGTTTAGGCTTAGTTTTAGGGTTTAGGGTTTATGATTTAGGGTTTTGGGTTTTTTCAAAATTAAGTAAACTGGTAGGTTTAGGTTTATTTAGTTTATTTTTTATTTTTTGAGTTTAATTTATTTTTATTTATATGTGGGTTTACTTTTTATTTTTATTTAGTTTAATTTATTTATTTTAGGTTTAATTATTTTATTTTAGGTTTTTTATTTTAGTTTATTTTTCAAGTTTAGGTTTATTTTTTAATTGAGTTTTTTTTAGGTTCTGGTTTTATTTTTTAATTTTAGGTTTTAGTTTAGGTTTTTATTTTATTTTTTTCGATTTTGATTTTTATTTTAAGTTTATTTTTAGGTTTTATTTTTTAGTTTTTATTTGGGTTTAGTTTATTTTAGGTTTAGGTTTAGGGTTTATTTATTTTAGTTTAGGTTTAGGTTTATTTTATTTTGTTTATTTTATTTTTATTTTAGGTTTAAATTTTTTTGGTTTAGGGTTTAGGTTTTATTTTTTATTTATTTTTAGGTTTTATTTTTAAGTATATTTTTCAGATTTAGGTTTTTATTTAGTTTTGCTTTTATTTTATTTTAGGTTTATTTTATTTTTATTTTAGGTTTAGTTTTATTTTTTAGGTTATTTATTTTTTAGATTAATTTATATTTTTATTTATTTATTTTAGTTTAGTTATTATTATTTATTTAATTTTCTTTTTTAGGTTTAGGTTTATGTTTAGGTTTAAGTTTAAGTTTATGTTTTTATTTTATTTTATTTTTTATCTTATTTTGGTTTAGGTTTTTTTATTTATTTTATTTATTTATTTTTATTTAATTTAGGTTTAGGTTGTCTCTTTTGGGGTTTAGGGTTTAAGGTTAGTTTAGGATTTAGGGTTTAAATTTAGGGTTTGGGGTTTAGTGTTTGGGGTTTAGGTTTTAGGTTTAGGGTTAATGTTTTAGTTTAGGGTTTAAGGTTTTTTTAAGCAGAGAATAATTCCAGATTCAACCTTTCTTCTTTTTGATTTCATCAACCAAGTAGCACCCCTAGTTTTCTAAGACATAAGCAATGACATAGATCAAGAATGTGCACCCATAGAGCAAATCAAAATCCTAGATAAGTAGAACTATCTCTACTGTAAGGACATAGCTCCATAAGCAACAGATCAGATTGACTGTTCTTCAGTTTCTCCAGTTCCCGTCAGAACCATGCCTGCCTCTTGAGTAGCTGGTTCCACCATCATATCCTTGATCTTTCCCTCCATCACCACCACGGCTAAAACCTCTGTTGCTCCTCCCGCATTCATAACCACCACTACACTTACCACTACCTTCGTATCCACCATCATCTCCAGATACCCCACCACCACTATGATAACCATTGCCTCCACCTTTGCCTTCATCGCCAGATCTATAATGAGCCTAGTTGATGGTGATGTTTTTATCATCAAGGTTCTTCCCATTTTAAGGTTTAAGGTAAGTTTAGGGTTTAAGGTTTAGGGTTTGGCATTTAAGGTTTAGGGTTGTAAGTTTTAGGGTTTAGGGATTAGGGTTTAAGGGTTTAGGGTTTATGATTTAAGGTTTAGAGTTTAGGGTTTAGAGTTTAGTGTTTAGGGTTTAGGATTGTAGGTATAGGGTTGTAGGTTTAGGGTTAGTTTTAGGGTTTAGGGTTTAGTTTTTTATAAAAATTATGTAAAGTGATAGGTTTAGTTTTATTTAGTTTATTTTTTGTTTATTTGAGTTTATTTTTTTATTTTTATTTAGGTTTATTTTTTATTTTTTATAGTTTAGTTTATTTATTTTAGGTTTATGCATTTTAGTTTAGTGTTTTTATTTTAATTTATTTTTTATGTTTAGGTTAATTTTTTAGTTGATTTTAATTTTATTCTATTTTTTAGGTTTTGGTTTTATTTTTAATTTTTAGGTTTTAGTTTAGGTTTTTATTTTATATTTTTAGGTTTAGGTTTTAGGTTTTTATTTTAGGTTTATTTTTAGGTTTTATTTTTTAGTTTAGGTCTAGGTTTATTTTTAATTTATTTTATTTTATTTAGTTTAGGTTTAGGTTATATTTATTTTAGTTTAGTTTATTTTGTTAATTTTATTTTTATTTTAGGATTAGTTTTTCTATTTTGGTTTAGAGTTTAGGTTTTATTTTTTATTTATTTTTAGGTTTTATTTTTAAGTTTATTTTTTAGGTTTGTGTTTTTATTTAGTCTTAATTTTATTTCATTTTAGGTTTATTTTATTTTTATTTTGGGTTTTATTTTTATTTTATTTAGGTTTTAAATTTTTTTAGTTTTTTAATGGTTTTTATTTTTTTTATTTTAGTTTATTTATTATTTTTTATTATATTTTCTTTTTAGGTTGAGGTTCAGGTTTTAGATTATGTTTTTATGTTTTATTTTTTTTATTTTCTT
Source organism: Cymbidium sinense (assembly GCA_021442155.1). Lineage (NCBI taxonomy): Eukaryota > Viridiplantae > Streptophyta > Magnoliopsida > Asparagales > Orchidaceae > Cymbidium > Cymbidium sinense. Next base: position 316,930,320 of record CM038214.1, on the reverse strand, counting down.
TTATTTTAGGGTTTTTTATTTATCTTACTTTTTGATTTTATTTAGTTTAGGTTTAAGTTTTTAGCATTTTAGGGTTTAGAGTTTTAGGTTTTGCGTTAGTTTAGGATTTAGGGTTTAGGGTTCAGGGTTTAGGGTTTAATGTTTAAGGTTTAGGGTTTAGGTTTTAGGTTTAGGGTTTAAGTTTTAGTTTAGGGTTTAATGTTTTTTTTAACAGAAAACAAATTCATAATCAACATTTCTTCTTTTCGATTTCATCAACCTAGTAACAAACCAAGTTTTTTAAGACATAAGTGAGAACATAGATAAAAAATGAGCACGCATAGAGCAAATAAGAAACCCTATATAACTAGAACCGTCTTTACTATAAAGACATAATTCCATAAGCAGATCAGATCGGTCGTTCTTCAACTTCTCTAGTTCCAATCAGAACCACCTCAACCTCTTGAGTAGCGGGATCCACCATCATATCCTCGATCTTTCCCTCCGCCACCCCCACGGCTGTAACCTCCATTGCTCCTCTCACCTCTATAACCACCATTGCTCTGACCACCACCTCCATATCCACCAACACCTCCAGATCCCCCACCAGCACTACGATAACCACCGCCTTCGCCTTTGCCTCCATCGCTAGATCAAGACTGAGCCTAGTTGACAGTGATTAGTTTAGGGTTTAGGGTTTTAGGTTTTTTAAGGTTTAGGGTTATAGGTTTTATGGTTTAAGATTTAGGGTTTAGGGCTTAGGGTTTAAAGTTTTAGGGTTTAAGGTTTAGGGTTTAGGGTTTTAGAGTTTAGGGCTTAGGGTTTAGTGTTTAGGGTCTAGGGTTAGGGTTTAAGGTTTAGGGTTTAAGGTTTTAGGGTTTTATAGTTTAGGGTTTAGGGTTATCGGTTTAGGGTTTGGGGTTTAGAGTTAGTTTTAGGGTTTATGGTTTAGGGTTTAGTGTTTAGGATTTTGGGTTTAGGTTTTTATTAAAAAAATAATTAAGTAAACTAGTATGTTTGGGTTTATTTAGTTTATTTATATTTATTTGAGATTATTTTATTATTTTTTTGCTTGGTTTACTTATTATTTTATTTAGTTTTTTTTGTTTATTTATTTTAGGTTTATTTATTTTAATTTATTTATTAAGTTTAGGTTTACTTTTTAGTTGAGTTTTATTTTTATTTTATTTTTTTGGTTTATATTTTATTTTTTATTTTTAGGTTTCAGTTTAGGCTTTTATTTTATTTTTTTAAGTTTAGGTTTTAGGTTTTATTCTTTAGTTTAGGTTTAGGTTTATTTTTAGTTTAATTTATTTAATTTAGTTTAGGTATAGGTTTAGGTTTAGTTTATTTTAGGTTTAGGTTTTATATATTTTAGTTTAGTTTATTTTAGTTTAGGTTTAGGTTTAGGTTTATTTTATTTTTACTTTAGGTTAAGGTTTTTTTTTGGTTCAGGGATTAGGTTTTATTTTTATTTATTTTTTAGTATATTTTTTATGTTTAGGTTTTTATTTAGCTTTAATTTTATTTTCTTTTTATTTTAGGTTTAATTTTTATTTTATTTAGGTTTTTAATTTTTTTAGTTTAGTTTAGGTTTTTATTTATTTTATTTTAGTTTAGTTTTTAATTTTTCTAGGTTTTGGTTTAGATTTAGGTTTTAGTTTATATTTTTATTTTATTTTTTTTATTTTAGTTTAGGTTTATTTATTTATTTTGTTTATTTAGTTTTATTTTGTTTAAGTTTATGTTTTCAGGTTTTTAGGGTTTAGGGTTTAGGGTTTAGGGATTAAGGTTTAGGGTTTAGGGTTTGGGGTATAAAGTTTAGGGTTTATGGTTGAGGGTTTAGGGTTTAAGGTTTTAGGATTTAGGGATTAGGGTTTAGGGTTTATGGGTTAGGATTTTTACAATTTAGGGTTTAGGGTTTAGGTTTTAAGTATAGGGTTTAGGTTTTAGTTTAGGGTTTAGAGTTTTTGGTTTTTTAATAGATAATAAATTAATGTTCAACATTTCTTCTTTTCAATTTCATTAACCAAGTAACACACCTAGTTTTCTAAGATACAAGCAACAACATATTACAAAAATGAGCACGCATATAGCAAATCAATAACCCTTGTTAACTAGAACTATCTCAAATGTAAAGACACAGTTCCGTAAGTAGCAGATCGGATAGGTTATTCTTTAGTTTCTCTACTTCCCATCAGAACCACGCCTGCCTCTCGAATAGCGAGATCCATCGTATCCCCAATCTCTCCCTCCACCACCTCCATGGCTGAAACCTCCATCACTTCTCTCGCCTGCATAACCATGACTACTCTAACCACCACCTCCATATCCACCAACACCTCTAGATCCCCCACCACCACTTCGATAATCGCCGCCTCCACCTCCACCTCCACCGCCAGATCTAGACTGAGCCTAGTTGATGATGACGTTCTTATCATCAAGATTCTGCCCATTCTTAGGGTTCAGGGTTAGTTTAGGGTTTAGGGTTTGGGGTTCAAGGTTTAGGGTTTATGGTTTCAGGTTTTGGGTTTTAGGGTTTAGGGTTTAAGGTTTAGGGTTTAGGGTTTAGAGTTTTGGGTTTAGGGTTTTAGTATTTAGGATTGCAAGTTTAGGGTTATAGGTCTAGGGTTTGTGGTTTAGGGTTAGTTTTAGAGTTTAAGGTTCAGGGTTTAGGATTTAGGATTTAAGGTTTAGGGTTTTTCTTAAATTAAGTAAACCGGTATGTTTAGGTTTATTTAGTTTATTTTTTGTTTATTTGAGTTTATTTCATTTTTACTTTTATTTAGGTTTATTTTTTATTTTATTCAGTTTAGTTTATTTATTTTAGTTAATGTTTTTTATTTTAGTTTATTTTTTATGTTTAGGCTTATATTTTAGTTGAGTTTTATTTTTATTTTATTTTTTCAGATTTGGTTTTATTTTTTATTTTTAGGTTTCGATATAGGCTTTTATTTTATTTTTTTAGGTTTTGGTTTTAGGTTTTTATTATAGGTTTATTTTTAGGTTTAGGATTATTTTTAGTTTATTTTATTTTATTTAGTTTAGGTTTTGGTTTATGTTTAGTTTATTTTAAGGTTTATTTATTTTGTTTAGTTTATTATAGTTTAGGTTTAGGTTTATTTTATTTTGTTTATTTTATTTTTATTTTAGGCTTAGGTTTTTTTTAGGGTTTACAGTTTAGGGATTATAGGTTATGGTTTAGAATTTTAAGGTTTAGGGATTAAGGTTTAGGGTTTAGGGTTTAGGGTTGTAGGGTTTAGGGTTTATGGTTGTAGGTTTTGTGTCTAGGGTTTGTTTTAAGGTTTAGGGTTTAGGATTAAGGTTTTTTTTTTCTTTAATTTAAGTAATGCAATAGGTTTATGTTTATTTAGTTTATTTTTTATTTATTTTACTTTATTTTATTTTTTATTTTTATTTAGGTTTATTTTTATTTTTATTTAGTTTAGTGTATTTATTTTAGATTTATTTATTTTAGTTTAAGTTTATTATTTTAGTTTGTTTTTTAAGTTTAAGTTTAAGTTTATTTTTTAGTTTAGTTTTATTTTTATTTTATTTTTTAGGTTTTGGTTTTATTTTTTATTTTTAGGTTTAGGTTTTTGGTGTTTATTTTATATTTTTAGTGTTACATTTTAGGTTTTTATTTTATGTTTATTTTTAGGTTTTATTTTTAGTTTTGGTTTATGTTTATTGTTAGTTTATTTTATTTTATTTAGTTTAAGTTTAAGTTTAGGTTTAGTTTATTTTAGGTTTCGGCTTTGGTTTTATTTATTTTAGTTTAGGTGTAGGTTTATTTTATTTTTATTTTAGATTTAGGTTTTTTTTAGTTTTGGGTTAGGTTTTATAAAATATTTATTTTTAGGTTTATTTTTTAGGTTTAAGTTTTTATTTAGTTTTTATTTTATTTTATTTTAGGTTTATTTTATTTTTATTTTAGGTTTAGTTTTTATTTTAATTAGGTTTTATTTTTTAATTTAGTTTAGGTTTTTATTTATTTTTATTTTAGTTTAGTATTTATTTTTTATTTTATTTTTATTTTAGGTTTAGGTTTAGGTTTTAATTTAATTTAATTTAATTCTTTTACTTAATTTTGGTTTATGTTTTTTTATTTATTTATTTTTAGGTCTTATTTAAATTTGGTATAAGTTTTTAGTTTTTAGGGTTTAAAGTTTTGGGTTAGTTTAGGGTTTAGGGTTTATGGTTTGGGGTTTGGGGTTTAGGGTTTGGGGTTCAGGGTTTAGAGTTTCAGGTTTAGTTTTTAGGGTTTAGGATTTAGGCTTTAGTGTTTTTAAGGTTTAGGGTTTACGATTTAGGGTTAGGTTTTTGGTTTAGAGTTCAAGTTTTAGTTTAGAGTTTAGGATTTTTGTTTTTTTAGTTGAGAACAAATTCAAATTCGATATTTCTTCTTTTTGACTTCATCAACCAAGTAACACACCAATTTTTTGAAGTCATAAGCGATGACATAGATAAAAAATGAGCATGCATAGAGCAAGTCAAAAAACCTAGATAACTAAAATCGTCTCTACTGTAAAGACATAGTTCCATAAGCAGCAGATTAGATCAATCGTTCTTCAATTTCTCCAGTTCCCATCAGAACCACCCGACGCTCTCGAGTAGTGGGATCCACCATCATATCCCCAATCTCTCCCTCCTCCACCACCAAGGTAGTAACCTCTATCACTCGTCTCACTTCCATAACCACCACTACTCTGACCACCATCTCCATATCCAATAGCACCTTCAGATCCCCCAACAACACTGTGATAACTGTCACCTTCGCCTTCACCTCCATCGCCAGATCTAGACTGTTCCTAGGTGACGGTGATGTTTCTGCCATCAAAGTTCTACCCATTCTTAAGGTTTAGATTTAGGTTTATTAGGTTTTATGTTTTAGGTTTATTTTTTAATTTATTTAGTTACTTTAGGTTTAAGTATAGGGTTTGGGGTTTAGGGTATAAGTTTTATGGTTAGGGTTTAGAGTTTAAGGTTTAACATTTAGGGTTTTAGGTTTTATGCTTTTAGGGTTTATGGTTTAGTGTGGTTTAGGCTTTGTCAGCAGGGAGGTTTTAAGGAGGATCAGTCTGGCAGAGAGGGGTGGGTTTAGGGTTTAGGTTTTAGAGTTTAGGATTTAGGTTTAGGTGGGCCTGGAGCCCAGCATTTAGGGCCCAGGGCCCTGGATCCAGGTGGGTAGGTCTAGAGAAGTGGTTTAGGGATTTAAGGTTATGGTGGGCCTGTTTAAGATCCAGCATTTAGGTTTAGAGTCAGAGTTCACAGTTAGGGTTAGGGTTTATGCTCATGGTTTGCCTAAGTTTAGGTCAGGGTCAGTCAGGGCCTGTGGTCAGCTTTGTGATCTTTGCTTTTATGATTTAGGGTTTAGGGTTAGGGATTAGAGATTAAGGTTTAGGGTTTATGGTTTAGTGTTTAGAGTTATTTGGGGTTTAGGTTTTAGGGTTTATGGTTTAAGGTTTAGGATTTAAAGTTTGTGGTTTTCTTTTGAAATTAGTAAACTAGTAAGTTTAGGTTTATTTAGTGTATTTTTTATTTATTTTAGTTTTTTTTAGGGTTTAGGGTTTTTTAGGGTTAGGGTTTAGGGTTGTAGGTTTCGGGTTAGAGGTTTAGGGTTTAGGATTAGTTTTATGGTTTAGGATTAAGGGTTTATGGTTTAAGATTAAGGGTTTATGATTTATGATTTAGGGTTTAGGTTTTTTTTTTAATTAAGTAAACTGGTAGGTTTAGGTAAATTTAGTTTGTTTTTTATTTATTTTTGATAATTATATTTTTTATTACATTTACATTTATTTAATTATTTTATTTAGTTTAGTTTATTTATTTTAGCTTAATTTATTTTAGTTTAGGTTTTTTTTAGTTTATTTAGGTTTAGTTTTAGGTTTAGGTTTATGTTTATTTTTTAATTTAGTGTTATTTTTATTTTATTTTTAGGTTCATGTTGTATTTTTTATTTTTAGCTTTAGTTTTAGTATTTTATTTTATTTTTTTAGGTTTAGGTTTTAGGTTTTTATTTTAGGTTTTTTTTAGTTTAGGTATGGTTTATTTTTAGTTTATTTTATTTTATTTGGTTAATGGTTTAGGTTTACTTTATTTTGTTTTAGGTTTAGCATTTACTTATTTTAATTTAATTTATTTTAGTTTAGGTTTATGTTTGTTTGATTTTGTTTATTTTAGGTTTAGGTTTTTTTTTTAGTTTGGGGTCTAGATTTTATTATTTATTTATTTTTTAGGTTCATATTTTTTTTAGTTTTTATTTTATTTTAGGTTTTTTTTACGTTTAGTTTTTATTTTATTTAGATTTTTTATTTTTAGGTTTATTTTATATTTTAATTTAGTTAAGGTTTTTATTTATTTTATTTTAGTTTAGTTTTTATTTTAGGTTTAGGTTTAGGTTTAGGTTTAGGTTTAGGTTTTATTTTTATTTTAGGTTTTATTTTATTTTATTTATTTTACTTAGGTTTAGGTTTTTATTTAGCTTAGGTTTATGTTTTAGGTTAGGGTTTTAAGTGGTTTGGGTTTAGGATTTAGGGTTTGTGGTTTAGGTTTAGCTCAGGGTCTGTGGTTCAGGTTTTAGGCTTTAGGCTTTAGGGTGGGGCTCAGGTCCGTGGTTTTAGCATTTGTGAGAGTGGTTTAGAGTTTTGTGGGTAGGGTTTTAGGGTTTAGGGTTTAGGTTAGGGTTTGTTTATTTAGGTTTGTAGGGTTTAAGATGGTTTATTTTATTTTATTTTATTATTATTTTATTATTCTTTAATTTAATAAACTTGTAGGTTTAGGTTTATTTAGTTTATTTTTTATTTATTTTACTTTATCTTATTTTTAATTTTTTTTAGATTTATTTTTATCTTTATTTAGTTTAGTTTATTTATTTTAGACATATTTATTTTAGTTTAGTTTTTCATTTTAGTTTATTTTTTAGGTTTGTTTTTTAGTTTAGTTTAATTTTTATTTTATTTTTTAGGTTTAGGTTTTATTTTTATTTTAGGTTTAGGTTTAGGTGTTTATTTTATTATTTTAATTTTAGGTTTTTGGTTTTTATTTTAGGTTTGTTTTTAGTTTTTATTTTTTATTTTAGGTTTATGTTTATTTTTAGTTTAGTTTATCTTATTTAGTTTAGTTTAGTTTATTTAAGGTTTAGGTTTTGGTTTTATTTATTTTATTTCAATCTATTTTAGTTTAGCTTTAAGTTTAGTTTTTTTTTAGTTTTGGGTTTAGATTTTTTTTTTTTTATTTTTAGGTTTATTTTTTAGGTTTAAGTTTTTATTTAGTTTTTATTTTATTTTATTTTATTTTAGGTTTATTTTATTTTTATTTTAGGTTTAGTTTTATTTTTTTTTAGGTTATTATTTTTTAGTTTAGTTTAGGTTTTTATTTATTTTATTTTATTTTAAACATAAAGTACATAAAACCTAAAGTACATAAAACCTAAAAATAAAAAAAATAAAAATATTAAACATAAATAAAATAATAAAATAAAAACCTAAACTAAAACCTAAACCTAAACCTAAAAATGAAATAAAATAAAAAAATTAAAATTAATAAAAATAAAATAAATAAAAACTTAAACTAAACTAAAAAATAAAATAAACTTAAGAATAAAAATGCTTAATAAAATAAAAACTAAACTTAAAATAAAAGAAAATAAACCAAAAATAAAATAAAATAAATACTAAATAAAAAGCTAAACATAGAGAAATAAACCTAAAAAAATAAAACTTTTAAAAAAAACCCTAACCCTAAACTCGAAATAAAAATTAAAACTAAAATAAAATTAAAATAAACAAAATAAAATAAACCTAAACCTAAACTAAAATAAATTAAACCTAAACCTAAACCTAAAATACACAAAACTTAAACCCTAAAGTAAATAAAATAAAATAAAGTAAAAATAAACCTAAGCCTAAACTAAAAAAAACCTATAAAATAAACCTAAAATAAAAACCTAAAAGTGGAACCCCAAATCCTAAACCCTAAAAAGCTAAGAACTTAAACCTAAACTAAATAAAACCAAAAAATAAAATAAATAAAAAAACCTAAACCTAAATAAAATGAAAAAAGATAAAAATTAAAAATATAAACTAAAACCTAAACCTAAACCTAAACCTAAAAAATTAAAATAAAAAATAATAACTAAACTAAAATAAAATAAATAAAAACTTAAACTAAACTAAAAAAATAAATGACCTAAATAAAATAAAAACTAAACCAAAAATAAAAATAAAATAAACCTAAAATAAAATAAAATAAGAACTAAATAAGAACCTAAACCTAAAAAAAACCTAAAAATAAATAATAAAAAAAACCCTAAATCCTAACCTTTTAAAAAAATGCTAAACGTAAAATAAAAATAAAATAAACCTAAACCTTAACCTAAACTAAGATAAAGTAAAATAAAATAAATTAAACCTAAACCAAAAGCTAAAATAAACTAAACCTAAACCTAAAACTAAACTAAAGAAAATAAAATAAACTAAAAATAAACCTAAACCTAAACTAAAAAATTGTACCTAAAAATAATCCTAAAACCTCAACCTAAAAAAATAAAATAAAAACCTAAACCTAAACCTAAACCTAAAAATAAAACTAAACTAAAAAATAAACCTAAACCTAAACTAAAAAATAGTACCTAAAAATAATCCTAAAACCTAAACCTAAAAAAATAAAATAAAAACCTAAACCTAAACCTAAACCTAAAAATAAAAAGGAAAACCTAAACCTAAAAAAATAAATAAAAATAAAACTAAACTAAAAAATAAACTTAAACCTAAACTTAAAAATAAACTAAAATAAATAAACCTAAAATAAAAAAACAAAATTAAATAGAAATAAAAAATAAACCTAAAAAAAATAAATAAAAATAAATATAAAATAAACTAAATAAACCTAAACCTACTAGTTTACTTAATTTTTTAAAAATAGAAAAATAAAATAAAATAAAATAAAACCTAAACCCCTAAAGCTACAACCCTAAACCCTAAACCATAAAACACTAAACCCTACACCCAAAACCCTTAACCATAATCCCAAAAATCTACAGCCCTAAATCCTAAACCTTAAACCCCAAACCCTAAACCCTAAAATGCTAAACACTAAAAACTTAAAAACCAAAACCTAATCTAAATAAAACCTAAAAAATAAATAAATAAAAAAACCTAAACCTAAATAAAATAAAATAAAATAAAAACTTAAACTAAAACCTAAACCTAAACCTAAACTTAAACCTAAACCTAAACCCTAAACCTTTAACCCTTAACCCTAAACCCTAAACCCTAAACCCTAAACCCTAACACTAAACCCCAAACCCTAAATCTAAACCTAAAGTAACTAAATAAATTAAAACATAAACCTAAACCTTAAAACTTAATAAACCTAAACCTTAGGAATGGGCAGAACCATGATGGCAGGAACATGACCATCAACCAAGCTTAGTCTAGATCTGGAGGTAGAGGAAAAGATGGAGGGGGTGGTTATCACAGTGATGGTGGCAGATTTAGAAGTCCTGGTAGATATGGAGGTGGTGGTCGGAGCAATGATGGTTATGGAGGTGGGAGGAGCGATAGGGGTTACAGTTGTGGTTATTGTCGAGGGAGAGATCGGAGATATGTTCCTACTACTCGAGAGGCCGAGGTGGTTCGAATGGGAACTGGAGAAACTGAAGGATGGCCTATCCAATCTATTATTTATGTAAATGTGTCTTTACAGTAGAGATGATTCTAGTTATCTAGGGTTTTTGATTTTCTCTGTACGTGCTCATTTTTTTATATATGTTGTCAATTATGTCTTAAAAATCTTGGTGTGTTACTTGGTTGAAGAAATCAAATAGAAGAAATGTTGAATATGAAGTTATTCTTTGTTAAAAAAAACCAAAAACCCTATGCCCTAAACCCTAAAAACCCTATACCCTAAACCCTAAACCCTAAACCCTAAACCTTAAACCCTAAAACCCTAAACCCAAAACCATAAACCTTAAAACCTAAACCCTAAACCCTAAACCCTAAACCCTAAACCCCAAACCCTAAACCCTAAACCCTAAACCCTCAACTAACCTTAAACCCTAAACCATAAAATGCTAAAAACCTAAACCTAAAATAAATAAAACCTAAAAATAAACATAAATAAAAAACTTATGCCAAAATAAAGTAAAAAAATAAAATAAAATAAAAACCTAAACTAACACCTAAACTTAAACCTAAACAAATAAAAAAAATAAAAACTAAACTAAAATAACATAAATAAAAACCTAAACTAAACTAAAAAAAATAAAAAACCTAAATTAAATAGAAACTAAACCTAAAATAAACATAAAATAAACCTAAAATAAAATAAAATAAATATGAAATGAAAACCTAAACCTAAAAAATAAACCTAAAAAAATATAAAATAAAACCTAAACCCTAAAAAAAAAAACCTAAACCTAAAATAAAAATAAAGTAAACTTAAACCTAAACTAAAATAAACTAAACCAAAATAAATAAAACTTAAAATAAACTAAACCTAAACCCTAAATCAAATAAAATAAACTAAAAATTAACCTAAACCTAAATCTAAATATAAAAAGTAAAACCTAACCCTAAAAAAATATAATAAAAATAAAACTAACTAAAAGTTAAACCTATACCTAAACCTAAAAAATAAATTAAAATAAAAATCATAACTACAATAAGTAAACCTAAAATAAACAAATAAAGCTAAATAAAAATAAAAATAAACCTAAATAAAAATCAGTAATTAGATAAACTAAAATAAATAAAAGATAAACTAAATAAACCAAATAAACCTAAACCTACAAGTTTACTTAATTTAAAAAAAATAAATTAATAAAATAAAAAAAATAAAAAATCCCTAACCCTAAACCTACCCCTAAATCCCAAACTTTGGACCCTAAACCTACAACCCTAAACAATAAACCCTAAACCTTAAAACCTAAAAAAAATAAAAAAAAAATTTAAAAAAAAAAACCCTAAACCTTAAAACCTTAAGCCCTAAACCCTAAACCCTATACCCTAAACCCTAAAACCTTATACCCCAATCCCTAAACCTAAAATGCTAAAATTAACAACCCTAAACCCTAAACCATAAACCTTATGCCCTAAACACTAAAAACCTAAAAACCTAAACCTAAACTAAATAAAACCTAAAAATAAAATAAATAAAAAAACCTAAACCTAAATAAAATAAAATCAGAACCTAAACTAAAACCTAAACCTAAACCAAAAAATAAAATAAAAACTGAACTGAAATAAAATAAACCAAAACCTAAATTAAACTAAATAAAAAATAAACATAAAAATAAAAAATTAAATAACAATAATAGACAATAAAATAAAATAAAAACTAAATAAAAACCTAAACCAAAAAAATAAAACTAAAAATAAATAAAAAAAATAAATCCCAAACCCTAAACAAAAAAACCTTAACCTAAAATAAACAAAATAAAATAAACCTAAACCTAAACTAAAATAAACTAAACTAAAATAAATAAAACGTAAACCTAAACCTAAAATAAACTAAAACTAAACCTTAAACTAAATAAAATAAAATAAACTAAAAGTAAACCTAAACCTAAACTAAAAAATAAAACATAAAAATAAAGCTAAAATAAAAACCTAAAACCTAAACCTAAACCTATAAATAAAAAATAAAACCTAAACCTAAAAAATAAAATAAAAATAAAACTAAACTAAAAAAATAAGCATAAACCTTAACCTAAACCTAGAAAATAAATAAAAATAAATAAACTTGAAATAAATAAACTTGAAATAAATAAACTAAAAAAATAAAAAAAATTAAATAAACCTAAATAAAAAAATAAAATAAAATAAACTAAAATAAATAAAAAATAAATTAAATAAACCTAAACCTACTGGTTTACTTAATTAAAAAAAAACTCTAAACCCTAAACCCTAAAACTAACCCTTAACCTACAACCCTAAATCATGAATAACCCTAAACCCTAAACTCTAAACCTTAAACCCAAAACCCTAGACCCGAAAACCATAAATCGTAAACCCTAAACTAACCCTAAACCCTAAAGCCTAAACCTTGGACCCTAATCTAACCCCAAACACTAAGCTAACCTTAAACCCTAAACCCTCAAAACCCTAAACCTTAAATCCTAAACACAAAACCCTAAAACCTAAACCAAAAACCCTAACCCTAAACCCTAAACCCTAAAACTCTAAACTTTATAACCCTAAACCCTAAACCCTAAGCCCTAAAAACATAAAAACATAAGCCTAAACTAAATAAAACCTAATAATAAAATAAATAAATAAATCTAAACCTAAATAAAATAAAAAATTAAAATAAAATAAAAACCTAAACCTAAAACTAAAAATAAAAAAAAAACTAAAATAAATTAAATAAAAACCCAAATTAAAATAAAAAATAAAATAATCCTAAAGATAAAAATCCTAAATAAAATAAAACCTAAAAGTAAATAAAAATAAAATAAAAACTAAATTAAAACCTTAGCATAAAAAATAAACCTAAAGATAAAACCTAAAAATAAATAAAAAAATAAAACCTAAACCCTAAACTAGAAAAAACCTAAACCTAAAATAAAAATAAAATAAGCAAAATCAAATAAACCTAAACTTAAATTAAAATAAACTAAATTAAAATAAATAAAGCCAAAACCTTAACCTAAAATAAATTAATCCTAAATCTAAACCTAAACCTAAACAAAATAAAATAAAATAAACAAAAAGTAAACCTAAACTTAAACTAAAAAATAAAACCTAAAAATAAACTTAAAATAAAAACGTAAAACCTAAACCCAAAAAATTAAAATAAAAACCTAAACCTGAAACAAAAATTAAAAAAATAAAACCTAAACCTAAAAAATAAAATAAAAATAAAACCTAACTAAAAAATAAACCTAAACCTAAAAATTAAAAAAAAGTAAAAAACTTAAAATAAATAATCTAAACTAATTAAAAAATACACCTAAATAAAAATAGAAAATGAAATAAACTAAATGAACTAAATAAACTAAATAAACCAACACTTACTAGTTTACTTAATTTAAAAAAAAACCCTAAACCCTAAACCCTAAACCCTAAACTCTAAACCCAAAACCCTAAATCCTAAACCTTAAAACCCTGAACCCTAAACCCTAAATCCTAAACCATAAAACCTTAAACCCTAAACCCTAAACATTAAACCCTAAACCCTAAAACCTACAACCCTAAACCCTAAACCCTAATCCCTAAACCCTAAACTATAAACCCTAAACTAACTCTAAACTAACCCTAAACTCTAAGAATGGGCAGACACTTGATGGCAAGAACATCATCATCAATAGATTAGTCTAGATCTGGCGGTGGAGGCAAAGGTGGAGGCAACGATTATCGTAGTGATGGTGGGGGATATAGAGGTGCTGGTGGATATGGAGGTAGTGGTAGTTATGGAGGTAGAAGGAGCGATGGAGGTTACATTCGTGGTGGTGGTGGAGAGAGAGATCGAGGATATGATGGCGGATTCCACTACTCGAGAGGCGGGGGTGGTTCCGATGGGAACTGGAGAAACTGAAGAACGACCGATCCGATTAGCTACATATTGAACAGTGTCTTTAAAGTAAAGATGATTCTACTAATCTAGAGATTTTGATTTGCTCAATGGGTGCTCATTTTTTATCTATGTCGTCTCTTATGTCTTAGAAAACTTGGGGTTCCACTTGGTTGATGAAATCGAAAAGAAGAAATCTTGAATTTGACTTTGTTCCATGTTAAAAAAAAACCTTAAACCCTAAACTAAAACTTAAACCCTAAACCTAAAACCTAAACCTTAAACGCTAAAACCTAAACCCTAAACCCCAAATCATAAACCCTAAACCCTAAACTAACCCTAAACCTTAAAATCCAAAACCCTAAATTGTAAAATTCTAAAAATTAAAATATAAACTAAAGAAAACCTATAAATAAAATAAATAAAAAACTTGAACCAAAATAAAATGAAAAAATTAAAATAAAATGAAAACATAAACTAAAACTTAAACCTAAACCTAAAGCTAAAAAGAAAATAAGACAAAAAATAAAAACTAAACTAAAATAAAATAAATAAAAACCTAAACTAAACTAAAAATTAAAAAATCTAAATAAAATAAAAATTAAACTTAAAATAAAAATAAAATAAACTTAAAATAAAATAAAATAAAAACTAAATAAAAACATAAGCTTAAAAAATAAACCTAAAAATAAAAAATAAAACATAAACCCTAAATTAAAAAAAACAAACTAAAAATAAAAATATAATAAATAAAATTAAATAAAATAACATAAACTAAAATAAATAAAACCTAAACCTAAACCTAAAATAAGCTAATCCTAAACCTAAACCTAAACCTAAACTAAATAAAATAAATAAAATAAAAATTAACCTAAACCTAAACTAAAAAAGAAAACCTAAAAATAAACCTATAACCAAAACCTAAAAGAATAAAATAAAAACCTAAACCTATTCCTAAAAATAAAAAATAAAACTGAAACCAAAAAAATAAAATAAAAACAAAACTCAACTAAAAAATATACTTAAACCTAAAAAATAAACTATAATAAAAAGTTGAACTAAAATAAATAGCATTTATAATAAATAAACTAAACTAAATAAAAAAATAAACCTAAATAAAAATAAAAAATAAATTAAACTCAAATAAATAAAAAATAAATTAAATAAACTTACCCGTTTACTTAATTTACAAAAAAAAACCCTAAACCTAAATCGTAAGCCTTAAACCCTAAACCCTAAAACTAACCCTAACCTAAACCTACAACCCAAAACCTGCAACCCTAAACCCTAAAACCTAAACCAAAAACCTTAAACCCTAAACTCTAAACCCTAAAACCCTAAAACATAAACCCTAAACCCTAAACCCTAAACCCTAAAACCCTAAACCTTATACCCTAAAACCTAAAACCTATAACCCTAAACCTTAAACCCCAAACCCTAAGCCCTAAACCCTAAAACCTAAACTAACCCTAAACCCTAAACCCTAAGAATGGGCAAAACCTTGATGGCAGGAACATCACAGTCAACTAGGGTCTGTCTAGATTTGGCGATGGAGGTGAAGGCAGAGGCAGTCATTATCATAGAGGTGGTGGGGGATTTGGAGGTGCTGGTGGATATGGAGGTGGTGGTTATGGAGGAGGGCTGAGCGATAGAGGTTATAGCCATCGTGGTGATGGAGGGAGAGATTGGGGATATGATGGTTGTCCTGCTACTCGAGAGGTGGGGGTGGCTCTGATGGGAATTAGAGAAACTGAAGATGGGTCGATCCGATTTGGTTCTTATGGAACTATGTCTTTACAGTAGAGATGATTCAGATATCTAGGATTTTGATTTGCTCAATGGGTGTCCATTTTTATCTATTTCATCGCTTGTGTCCTAGAAAACTTGGGGTGCCGCTTGATGAAATCGAAAAGAAGAAATGTTGAATCTAAATTTGTTCTCTGTTAAAAAAACCTTAATCCCTAAACTAAAACTTAAACCCTGAACTTGAAACATAAACTCTAAACCCTAAACCTTAAACCCTAAACCCCAAACCCTAAACCCTAAATTAACTCTAAACCCTAAACCCTAAAAAGCTAAATACATAAACTTAAACTAAATAAAACCTTAAAATAAGATAAATTAAAAAACTAAACCAAAATAAAATGAAATAATAAAATAAAATAAAAACATAAACTAAAAGCTAAACCTAAACCTAAACAAAAAAAAAACAAAATTAAATAAAAAATAAAAAAACTAAACTAAAATAAAAAAAATAAAAACCTAAACTAAATTAAAAAATAAAAAACCTAAATAAAATAAAAACTAAACCTACAATAAAAATAAAATAAACCTAAAATAAAATAAAATAAAAACTAAATAAAAACCTAAACCTAATAAATAAACCTAAAAAATAAAACCTAAAATAAATAATAAAATAAAACTTAAACCCTAAACTAGAAGAAAACCCTAAACCAAAAGTAAAAATAAAATAAACAAAATAAAATAAACCTAAACTAAACTAAAATAAACTAAACTAAAATTAATAAAACTTAAACCAAAACCTTAACTAAATAAAATAAAATAAACTAAAAAAAAACATAAACCTAAACTAAATAATAAAACATAAAAATAAACATAAAATAAAACCTAAATAAAAGACCTAAACCTAAATAATACTAGAACCCACAAACTTATGCCAAAAAATTAAACATAAACCTAAAGAATAAAATAAAAATAAAACCTAATTAAAAAATAAACTTAAACTAAAAAATAAACTAAATTAAGAAAACCAAAACTAAAATAAATAAATCTAAAATAAATAAGCTAAATAAATAAAAACATAAATTAAACCCAAATACAAATAAAAAATAAAAAAACTCAAATAAATAAAAAGTAAACTAAATAAACCTAAACTTACTGGTTTACCTAATTTAAAAAAAATCTCCTAAACCCTAAATCCTAAACCCTAAACCCTAAACCGTAAAACTAACCCTAAACTTACAACACTATACCTACAACCCTAAACCACAAACCTAAAACCAAATAAAACACTAAACCCAAAACCCTAAAATCTAAACTCAAAAGTAAACCCTAAACCCTAAACCCAAAGCCACAAACCATAATCTCTACTTATCTAGGGATTTTGATTTGCTCAATGGGTGCTCATTTCTAATCTATGTAGTCACTTTTGTCTTAGAAAACTCAGGGTTCTACTTGGTTGATGAAATCAAAAATAAGAAATGTTGAATTTGAATTTATTCTTTGTTAAAAAAAAATGCAAACCCTGAATAGAAACTTATACCCTAAACCTAAAACCTAAACCCTAAACTCTAAATAATAAACCCTAAATCCAAAACCCTAAACCCTAAACCCTAAACTAAACCTAAACCCTATACCCTAAACCCTAAACCCTAAAAAGCTAAAAACCTAACCAAAACTAAATAAAACCTAAAAAAAAAACCTAAACCAAAATAAAAAGAAAAAAAATTAAATAAGAACATAAACTGAAACCTAAACCTAAACTTAAACTTACAAAGAAAATAAAATAAAAAATAAAAACTAAACTAAAGTAAAATAAATAAAAACTTAAACTAAACTGAAAAATAAAAAACAAAAATAAAATAAAAACTAAACCAAAATAAAATAAAATAAAATAAATAAACCTAAATAAAAAACCTAAATAAAATAAAACCTAAAATAAATAAAACCTAAACTCTAAACTAAAAAAAAACTAAAATAAAATAAAATAAATAAAATAAACTACTAACAAACTAAACTAAATAAATAAACATTAACTAAACATAAACCTAAACTAAAGAAAATAAAATAAAATAAAATTGACCTAAACCTAAATTAAAATAAAACTAAAATAAACCAAAATAAAAAACATAAAAAACTAAAATAAAAAAACCTAGCTAAACCTAAATAAAATAAAGCATAAACCTAAAACTAAAATAAAAAATAAAACTCAACTAAAATTAAACATAAACCTAAAAAATAAACTAAAATAAATAAACCTAAAATAAATAAACTAAAATAAAATAAAATAAACTCAAATAAAATAAAAAAAATAAACTCAAATAAATAAAATAAACTAAATATACCTAAACTACTAATTTGCTTAATTTGAAAAAAAAATAAACCCAAATCTAACCCTAAACCTTAAAACTACCCTAACCCTAAACTGACCCTAGCCAACAACCACTAAATCATAAACCACATCCTAAATAAACCCCAAACCTAAACCCTAAACCCTAAACCCAAAACCTAAAAAACCCAACCCAAAACCCTAAACCCAAACCCAAACTAAACCTACCACAACCCAAAACCAAACCCACAACTAACCCTAAACCCTAAAACCCCAACCTAAAAACCTTAAACTACCCCTAAACCCTAAGAATGGGTAAAACCTTGATAGCATGAACATTATCACATTTCCCGATCTCGATGGGTGGAGGTGGATTATCGTGGTGGGGGGATCAGGTGTTGGAGGATATGGAGGTGGTGGTCAGAACACTGGTGGTTATGGAGATGGGAGGAGCGATGGAGGTTATAGCCATGGTGGTGGCAGAGGGAGAGATAAGGGATATGATGGAGAATCCTGCTACTCAAGAGGCGGGGGTGATTTTGATGGAAACTGGAGAAATTGAAGAATGACCAATCTAATCTGCTGCTTATGGAACTGTCTTTATAATAGAGATGGTTCTACTTATCTAGGATTTTTGGTTTGCTCTATGGGAGCTCATTTTTGATCTATGAAATTGCTTATGTCTTAGAAAACTTGGGGTGCTACTTGGTTGATGAAATCGAAAAGCAGAAATGTTGAATATGAATTTGTTCTCTATTAAAAAAAACCTTACACCCTAAACACTAAACCTTAAACTAAAACATAAACCCTAAACCTAAAACCTAAAACCTAAACCCTAAATCCTAAACCCTAAACTAACCCTAAACCCTCTACCATAAACCCTAAACCCTAAAAAGCTAAAAAGCTAAACCTAAACTAAATAAAACATAAAAATAAAATAAAATAAACCTAAACAAAAATAAAAAAAGAAAAATAAAATAAAATAAGGACATAAACTAAAACTTAAACCTAAACTTAAACCTATAATGAAAATAAAATAAAAAATAAAAACTAAACTGAAGCAAAATAAATAAAAAACAAAATAAAAAATAAAAAACATGTAAAATAAAACTAAAGATAAAATAAATTAAAATAAATACTAAATAAAACCTAAACCTAATATAAAATAAAAATAAATAAATAAAACCTAAATTCTAAACTAAAAAAGCCTAAACCTAAAATAAAAAATAATAAACAAAATAAAATAAACTGGCATGACTAAAGTAAACTAAAATAATTAAAATCTTAATAAACCTAAACTAAACTAAATAATAAATAAAATAAATATACCTAAACTAAATTAAAAATAAACTAAAATAAACCTAAAATAAATATAAAACCTAAACAAAAAAAAAAAATTAAAATAAAGCTGACTAAAATAAAATAAAATAAAACCTAAATAAAAATAAAATAAAAATAAAACTCAACTAAAAATAAACATAAACCTAAAAAATAAACTAAAATAAATAAACCTAAAATAAATAAACTAAACGAACTAAAAAAAATAAACTCAAATAAATAAAAAAATAAACTAAATAAACCAAAACCTACTAATTTAGTTAATTTTGAAAAAACCTAAAGAAATCCTAAACCTAAACCCTAAACCCTACCTCTAACCCTACCCAACCTGACCATAAACCCTAAATCAGAATCCTAAATCTAAGCTTAAGCCTAAACTTAAACCACTAAACCCACCCCTACCAATTAGACCAAAACACAAAATCCTAAACCCTAAACATACAACCCTAAAATGTAAACCCCAAACCCTAAACCCTAAACCTTAAACCCTAAACCCTAAACTAACCCTAAACCCTAAATTTTAAACTAACCCTAAACTCTAAGAATGGGCAGAACATTGATAGAATGAACATTACCGTCAACTAGGAGGGTATGGAGGTGAAGGTGGAGAAGGCAGTTATTACAGTGGTGGTGGGGGATATGGAGGTGCTGGAGGGTATGGAGGTGGTGGTCGGAGCATTGGTGGTTATGGAGATGGGAGGAGTGATGGAGGTTATAGCCATGGTGGTGGCAGAGTGAGTGATTTAGGATATGATGGCGAATCCCTCTACTCAAGAGGCGGGGGTGGTTTTGATGGGAACTGGAGAAATTAAAGAATGATCAATCTAATATGTTGCTTATGGAACTGTGTCTTTATAATAAAGATGGTTCTAATTATCTAGGGTTTTTGGTTTGCTCGATGGGAGCTCATTCTTGATCTATGTCATCGCTTATGTCTTGAAAAACTTGGGGTGCTACTTGGTTGATAAAATCAAAAAGATGAAATGCTAAATATGAATTGTTCTCTATTAAAAAAAACCTTAAACCCTAAACACTAAATCCTAAACCTTAAACTAAAACTTAAACCCTAAACCTAAAACCTAAAACCTAAACCCTAAATCCTAAACTCTAAACCCTAAAAACCCTAAACCCTAAACCCTAAATCCTAAACCCAAAACCCTTAATTATAAATCATAAACCCTAAACCCTAAATCTTAAACCCTAAAACCCTAAACCCTAAACCCCACCACACCCTAAACCATAAACCCAACCTAAAGCCTACTTATAACCCTAAACCCTACCAAACCCCAATAAACCTAACCCTAACCATAAAAACTAACCCTAGACCCTAAACTAACCTTAAACCCTAACTCTAAATCCTAAACCATAAACCTTGAATAAATATGTCATTAAGAGTAGATATTTAGAATTGACCTAATCCTAACATAGTTATGGTAACTAAAGAAAATGTCTTCAATAAACATTCCCTTGACTATTAAAGATTTGAATAACCTAAACCCTAACCCTAAATCATATTCTAATACCATATATTATAGTATAATGTAGCATCATAAATTTTAGCATGTAGTGATTTGTTTTTGGATGTTCTAAGATGTTTTGAAATGTTTTAGTATATTATTGTATTATTCCTTATAATCTATATTAGTATATATTATAAAAATATTAATTTAATAAATCAGATGATGAAATTTGTTAAATTTGAAGTGAGAATTAGGTTGTAGTACCAAAGGTGTGCTACGCCACTTGTAGTCTAAAAAGTAAGATTTTATGTTCAAAGTAAATATTATATGTTGTAGCATAGTATAACATCATATATCATAATATATTATTCTACACATTTTAAATTCTTTTAGTATTTTACAATCATGCAGTCGAGCCTGAACTAGCATTATTTATAAAAATATTGATTTAGACTTTAAAATGGTGGAATTTAGCCAAATTCATAATAGGTAGAGCATGGCATCATAATATATTGTTTCAATTTAAAATATGCAAGTGATATGACTAAAAGATATAGTTTTTTTATTGTTTAGACAAATTTTATGATTTTTAATCTTAAGCAATCCCTTGTGATGTGATATGAGATATAATATAATACAATATGTTAAGTGTTTTATAATATAGGATGCCATAACATAGTGTAGCATCGTGCATTATAGCAAACTATTGTGTATTACTACTTGTTGTTTAGCATAGTTTAGTTTGTTATAGTATGATGTAGCAGAGTTTGTATTGGTATAATTCATAAAAATATTGATTTATAGGTTGAGATGATGGGATTTGGCTAAATTTAAGGTAAGCTTTAGGCAACATCATTGGGGTGTGCTATGGTGTGTCATTTATTCAAAAGAATGGAATTTTGCATCCAAAATAAATGTTCATTTTTCAACCAAATTTTATAATTTTTTTGCTTAAAGTGATTCATTTTAAGGTGTAATGTAAAATAATATATTATATTAAAGCATATTAAAAATGTAATGTACATAACAATATAACTTCACATATATATGAATGTGGTGGTGTGTTACTAAATGTTATTGTACATTTTAGTATGATTTACTTTTGTTATAATACATTTGGTCAAAACTCACAAAAATGTTAATTTGAAGGTTGAGATGGAAGAATTTGGCCAAAGTCATGGCACACACCAAGAAGCAACACCAAAATTATGCTATTTTGTACCATTTCTAAAACAAAAATAACAATTTTACATCCAAAATGAACATTATTCATATTTTGAGAAAATTTTGTTATTTATTCCTTTTATGTGATTCTAATGAGGTGTATTAATTTAGGCTATAATATGTTTAGCATGATATTGTATAGTTTGTTTCAGCTTGCACTATCACAAATCATAAAATGTTGATTACAATGTTAAGATGATGTAATTTGAACAAATACATTGTTAGGCTTTTGGTTTAAGTATTAAAGGTGTGCATAAAGAAGAAATAACATTTGATGAGAATTCCATGTCAAGGACATGGAGGGAGATCCACTAGGAGATCACACATGCATTGGACATGACATGTGAGCAGTCTATGTCGAGGGCATAGAAGAAGAAAATCAGCTGGAGATAAGGTCTGAATTTAATTTGATTATATGATTTATGGAAAGGAAAACACTGTGGATAAGAATCTATAATCCACCGGTGATTAAGATTGAATCGACTTTAATTTGTCTTATTTTAATTTATGTGGAAGCATATCTACTAGAGATATGGGCTCGAGTCCGCTATGGATCGGGTATGAACCTTCCACTAGGGAAGCAAGTTCAGGCTATCTGTTGGGGATTGGGATTTGAGTTTGATTTCATAAATTTGTTTGGGGATTTATCTGCTGGGGATAAGAGTTTGGTTGGATTTCCTTGATTTAGACTCTACTAAGGGAGTTGGTTTAATTTGGCTCCACTAGGGAGGTTGGTTTTGAATTTGATTTGTTATCTTTACTTATTTATATATGATTTGGGGATCCACTGGGAGAAAGGGTATGATCTAACACCACTAGGAAAAATTAGATTAGATTTAATTTAATCTAAGTTAATGTATGGATCTTCGGTGTGCAATGGATCCACTAAGGAGGGGTTATATCATCCTTGACCTATCTTTGGTTTGCAAGTCCAAAGGGATAGTCTACAAGCTGTGGGGTAGAGCTACTGAGTGAATGGAGCTAGGGACTTATATCAACTCAAGAGTAGTCAGGAGATTCCTATACGGAGTTTTCTTGGGAAAAGGTACCGCTAAGGGTGTCCTCCTAATCCATAAGTAAATATATATTTTGTTTATATGTTGTGTGGACCCTGTTGGTGTGGGAGGGACCACATTGAGAAGGGGCTCACATTAAGAAGGGGCTATGTTGGCCTTGACCTATCTCAGATTTACTGGACCAAGCGAGAATCTGCACATCGACAGAATGGATTCTCCAACCATAGGGGTGGCTACTAAAAAAGGGGAACTAATTCGATAGTAACCTGGGTAGTGTCTAAATAGGGTTGCAAAGGATGTGATCCAAATATAGTGCCCACAGAGGAGGCACTGCTAGGGTCATTATCCTAAGCCCTAGAAAAGAAAGCCTATAGGTGTGCTGTGGCAAACTCTAAAAGAAAGTGTAGTAGACTTACATTTGCCATGAGTGGTGTATCTTAAGGTGTGAGAACCAACCAATCTAAGGTATATCCTTCAGCATGAGTGGTGTATCCATCAACATAGTGAGAACCAAACCAACCTAAGGTGCCCGTCAGTGTGCAACGATCAATTTGGAAAGAAAGCATGAAGGCTTACAACTTTCCAAGTGGAACTAATCATCGGGATAGTCTGTCATCGGTGAGATAGATGTTATTTCACTTAGAGTGACTACTAAGCAGGGAGCCCCGAGGAAGGACTGGACACAAACTTGAAGCAGTTAGGATGAAAGGAGCTACTAGGGGACTTATCCTAAACTTCAAAAACCTAGTCAGCTCATGAAGGCTTATCCAATAAGAAATCATAATAGACTTACATCCTCTTAAACAAAGCCAACATGAGGTAGCTTACTAGCCATGTGGTTAGGCCTACCAAACTAACAAGGTGCTCGTTGATGTGCAGTGGCCAAGTAAGGAAGGAAAGTGTAGTAGACTTACATCCTCCGAAGTAAGACGACCACTAGGGTGACACACTAGCATGGTAGCACATCAACCCTACCTAGAGCAGCTACTGAGTGATTGCCACTGGGGCATTATCTCAACTCAGAGTAGCTCAAAATATAAGATATGTGTTTGTTTTATATGTCTGCATGTTGTTTGTGTTTGTGTTGTGTTGATGAAGGATAGGTCGCCGCTCGAGTTTCTTACACATGCCCTAAAGACTTTGTGGCAGATTCACAAACAAGAATACTTTCAACATGGAAGAGATTGAATTCAAAATAGAATTTACATTGATGATAATTATTTTCAAACATAATTTATAAGATTTCTTTAAGTAGAGCCCATTGATCGAAAGCATTGGAAGATCATTCTTATGATTAATAAGCTAATAAGATCCTCCTTAGTAGACATTCTCTATGGAAAATGGGCCTTCCTAAGTGGGTTCAAACTTGCCTCCCATCTTATGATGGGCAACAATTGGTCACCTTAAAACTAAAATAAGCTCTCCTACTTGAAAAGCTCTATGTGAAACTAACTTTTTATGAGCTTGAATCATTTTAGCTTTGTGCAACTCAAGGTTTTGGCCAGCTCGCAGGTGCCTCTCCTCCAAACTTTTGAGCTCTTCTAACTGCAACTTGGCATTCTGATATGTTATGATTTTGCTACCCATAGCTATCCTTAGTGATAGGAGTTTGACCTTTAATGGTAGAATAGCTTCAGAGCCATTCACTAAGAAGAAAGGAGTAGACGAGTTGGAGTTCTATATGTGGTGTGGTAGGCCCACAAGGCTTTAACTAATTGCTCATGCCACTATCGCTTATTATTGTCGAGTGTCTTCTTTAGTATTTGGATGAGAGTTTTGTTGAAGGCTTCTGCTAAGCTATTTTCCCTCAGGTAGTTGATGGTAAAATATCTCCAATCTATGTTATGTCTCTTGGCAAAGTTATTGATCTCGGTGCTCTTGAATGTAGTACCATTATCAAATATAATTCAACGAGGCACTTTGAACCTATATATGATATGGTTTCTAAAAAATTGGAGCACATGTTGAGCTATGACCTCTCTGAGAAAAATCACCTTTGCCCATTTGGAAAAGTAGTCAGTAGTAGTTAAGATGAATCGATGACCCTTGGAAGAAGGAGGATTAATCAGACCCACTATCTCAGTACCCCAACACTCGAATGGACATGAAGTCAATATAGGATGTAGAAACTTGGGTGGTCAGTGTAGGAACACACCGTGTATTTGAGATTGGTGGCATCGTCTAGCCGTATCCATGCAATCTATGATCATTGATGGCCAGCAGTATCCTAGCCTCTTTATCTTGGCTTTTATCTTCTGATCGGATTGGTTGGCTCCACATAATCTGGAGTGTACTTCGATCACGATCTTACGGGCTTCATGCTTGTCTAAAAAATGTAACCATATATGATTGATAGGAAAGTGCTCTCTATTTCATCGGATGGGCGTGGGACTTCTCTTGAGGAAGTTTGCCTTTATCTAAGTAATTCATGAATGGTTGCCTCTAATCTAACTCCTCATCTTTCTTTGCAATGGCAACCTCCCCTTCAGGAGAGTACTTTTTGATGAGTTCAATATCAATAAGGGATAAGACTTATCTATTTTAGACCTTTATTGATATGGACTCATCCTCCGGACATGCCAACTCCTTGTCAAGCTTGGCTAAAGCATATGCTATGGCATACTCTCCTTGAGAAATCTTAAAAATGGTAACCTCTAGGATTTGGGCCAACAACTCGATGGTGTACTTGTGGTAGTGATGGAGCTTGGGCTTTATAACCTTATAGGACCCATTGATTTAGTTGATAACTAGCTGAGAATCCCTGAAGATGTTGATGTTCTAGATTATTAGAGTAACGACTACTCTTGATCGGCAATCAGAGCCTTATATTTGGCTTTGTTATTGGTTCAAGGATTAGACATATGATATGATAATCTCATCACATCACAGTCCAACGTTAATAGAATAATTCCTACCCCTGCCTATTCTAGAATAGTAGATTGTGGTTCTTCTCCTCTTTGAGAGGAAGCCACACCATTAAAGTACATCTCCCAACAGTGAATGCTAGTATCCCGTAAGCTCATGATTTGTTCACCGAGGAGATCATCACTAAGTGGAGAGTCGGCGGGAAGTGGTTGTGCTACTAAGATATCCGCTAGCACTTATCCTTTCACCACACGGAAGGGTACGAAGGTAATGTAAAACTACGAGAGGATCATGGACCATTGTGCACACCATCCAGATAGCATCGGCCGTGTCATGAGATGCTGTAGTGGATTGATCCTAGAGATTAAGTTCACCTTATGAGGAAGCATGTAGTGCTGTAAATTTTGGGATGCAAAGATTAAAGCTTGGCAATGGTTCTCAATGGGTGGATAATTAGCCTCAGTAGGGATTAGATGATGGCTGAGGTAGTAGAGTGTATTTTCCTTTCCTTCGTCATTATGAGGAAGCCAAACCCTCATCTTTTGGAGAGGATAGTGGGGTTAGAGCTAAGTTTTCTAATTGATGCCTAACTATTTCACATATAGACTTGGATACACTCATGCTTTGCTTTAGAACTCAATCTTCACTACTATCTGGCTCAAGTGTCACCTCCAAGGGAATCTACTGCTGAGAAGAGCTGGCTGGTGTGCTAACCATATAAGACTCATCCTATGCATTAGATTCTAAGTCTCTATGGATAGTAGGTGTACTCCTGGTAGCTAGGACATATCTTCTATTGGGTGGCCAATAAGGAGGTTTTTCACCCCTAGGATTGCCTCTGTTCTGGCCTCTTCCTCTGCCTGGTGGAGGTCAGGTCATCCTACTCATATGTTCGAATGGAGTAATGAACTGTGGGTGGAATCTAATGTCAAGCTCAACTTCCTCCTCCAAGTCTATTTTCACTACCTTTAATTTTCTTTTTTATTCTCTCTTTTCTTTTTTTCTCTTTGTTTTTCTTTTTTTTTTTTTTTTTTTTATTTTTAAACTTCGGCGAAGTCCGTTAGAATAGACTTGTTGATTTTGAGGGAGGTAGTAAGCGACATCTTCATACATGTCGACCTCGTGAACTGTAAATGGCTTGAGATCTCCTTTGACACAGTAGACGATCCCACCTCTCACAAACTTCATACACTGATGTAGAAAGGATGGAACTATGCTGTTCTCATGTATCCATGGTCTCCCAAGCAATGCATTGAAAGATGTATCTGAGTCTATAATGTAAAACTTGGCTTTTGACTTCCAATCATTTATCTCCAAGAGAAACACTATGGAGCCTAAGGCCTATTGACCTCAGTTTTGGAGTGCAGATTCAATCTTCCCATCTTAGACTTAGGAGTCTTCTAAATACTAAGACTTCCCTAATCAAGACACTTCTAAGAATTAGGTAAACACTTAACCTAAGCCTAAAGACTTAGAAGGGTTAACCATAGGATTAGGTTATGCATTAGGGATTAGGATAATCCACCTACCCTACAACCTAAATCCAATCCATGTTCACCTTCTCAAACCAAACCTTAAGTTCAATTCAAACATCAAACTCAAATCCAAATCCAAACCCAAATTCCCAAACCAAATGATTGAAGCCCATGATCAAATCCAAACTTGAAACCCTTCCTAAGTCATATGACCTATCCCTTGGACTAAGCCAAATCTTAATCTAAATCAATCAAAAATCAATTGATTTTCTCATAATAAATTTATATCTTCAATAAACTTCTAAATATAAATCAAATCTACATTGAAATGATCAAAACTAAATCAAACTAAATCAAATTAAATCAAAACCCTTCCTAAGCCATATGACCTATCCTAGGACTTAGCCAAATTTTAATCCAATTCAAGTCAAAATCAATTGATTTTCTCACAAATCAATGATATTTTCAATCATCTTCACAAATTTAAATGAAATATACATGTAAATCATCAAAGATAAATCAAACCAAATTAAATCCAAACCTAAGCCACATGACCCAACTCTATGGACTTAGCCAAATTCCTTCATTTTGAATCAAAAATTCAATTGATTTTCTCATGAATAAATCATACCTTCAATCATATTCACAAATATAAATGAAATATACAATCATCAAGCCAAACAAAAATTAACCCAAGTTAAACCCAACTTAATCCTTTTGACTTGAAATGTTCAAATGAACCAAAATCCATTTGAATCCAAGGCAATTGCAATTGAATTTATATTTCAATATGAATCCATATATAAACTCAACTAAATAAAACTCAACCCAAAATCAAGCCAACTAGACCTAATTGGTCTACTTGGCCCAAAGTGGCCAATTTGACCTATTTGAGCCAAGTTCTAATCCTACCCAAATTGGATTGAACCAAGCCCTCCCATCATGATTGTTGATCACCCTAGATTGATCAATTATCACAAATTAGGTCAAACCAAGTCAACTTGGTCATATGACCAAGTCAACCCCTTAACCCATATGAACCCAAACTAGCCAAATTGCAACTTAAGCCAAATCCCTTGAAACCAATGATTCATACCAAATCAAAATCAATATTTGAATCTGACTTGACCTTCAATTGAGTAAAACTAAACCCAATTGGCACTCTTGACCAAAGTTGACCCAAATTGACCTAAAAGACCAAATTAGGTCAAATCAAAATATAAACCAAATTGATTGCAACCAATGGCTCAAGTTCATCCCAAATTGATTATTGAACTTGACCAAAACCATGATTGGACCTAATTGAACCCGATTGACCTACTTAGCCTAAATTGACCTAAAGGTTCATGTTGGCCTAAATCAAACCCAAATCCAAATTAAATGAAACCAAAGCCTAAAATCAACTTTAATTGGCCAATTAAACCCAAAAAAACACCCAACCCCAGCCAATTTGGCCAATTTGGTCAAACAGGTCAACTTAACCTATTTGACCCAAATGAATTCAAATGAGCCAAAATCAAATCTATGCCAAACTAAACCAAACCACTTGAACCAAAATATCCAAAATGATCATATAAACTTGACCCAACCCTTGGTTTGACCCAATATAACCAATAGGTCAACCTGACCGAACCTAACCCAATTTGACCTAAATTAGTCAAATTGAGCCGAACCTAACCAAATCAACTCCAATTGACTTGAAATTTGGCTAACCCACTTTTGGCTCATTTCAAATCTTCCAAAATCAAATCCAATGCCAAATGATCATTCTACTCTTGGATTATGGGAATCACATGAGATAAATAACCCATGTAACTTGTCATTTCCATCCCTTGGCCACTTGGTACTCTCCTAATGGTCCAACTAGGCACATAGGACATTGCCCAACCTGATCCAAGGCATGGTTGGGTCGGCCATAACCCGTGGAGGTAAAGTCACCTTACCCTCCCATTGGAGAATTTGAAACCCATAAGACACCCATGATTCCTTCTTGGCAGTCACCTCCACACCTTCAGCCAACCAAGCTGAGCCTGCTCACATCCTCCTTGCCACCTAAGACTCCCTAAGATGGTCGGACGCCACTGGAAGCCAAACCTGATTCCACCGTCCGATCAAGATGAAGGGGTACACCCCCTCATTTCCACTCAAACACACACAAAAATCATTCTTTAGATCCCTGGCTACCCAAGACGAGCCATTATAGCCATTCCCTAATCTCCCAAGCTTGTTCCTAGATCAAAATATGCCATTCCCATCCATCCTGAAAAAGGGCACTCCCATTCCTGACCTAACTTCCACATTTCTGCATCAAACTCAAATTAACTTTGCACATGCCTTCCCTAGGCCTTGTCGAGCAAGAATGAATCATCTCCCATTCTTCCCAAGCACCGGAGGTGAGACTTCGGGCAAAAGCATGCTCCAAATCATCAGTTTGTGTCCTTTTGAGTGAACATCAAGAAATTGATCCAATTATTGCTCAACAGGGCTTTGTCTCCACTAGATGAAGCTTTCTTAATCATTCAAGCCATCGATCTTGAGCTCTGATGAGGTATGCTTCTAAAACTAATCCTCAAGGAAAAAGGGCTTAGAGCTTTTTTGAAGAAAACTTGCATCTCATGTGATCTTGATCATTGGATCCCCTCTGATTGATGTCGTGAAGGTGTGGGATCCTTTTGGTGAGAGATAGCTTCGGATCAAGTTGGTGGACTCCATTTTCCCTCACTCGTGTGACATTAGATCATACCGTCCGTTTTGCATGATCGAAATGAACAGTCATGATTAGTTCCACTAGATCGATCAAATTTAATCGTATTAAGTTGTGGGATTAATCTTAGTCATTTGATCTTAGATCAGATGGTGGACCGGAAAGCACGCCTCATGGAAAGCACGCCTCGTCAGCGCGCCATGTGGCGCCAACAGGATTATGTTTTAATTAGGCTAAATTAATTATTTTTAATGGTTGAAACTTCTAAAAATTATAGAGAAATAAAAAATGCAAATAAATACTCATTTTAACGGTATTTTGGAGGGGAATTAATTAAAAATGATCTTAACTAATTTTGAATAGTAGTTAAGGTTTAATTACAAAATTAATTAACTTAATTATTCCTTAATTACTTGAGCAATTAATCCCAAATTTTGTGAGTTAATTTAATGGGATGACCTTTGCCTCCCATGATTTTTTTGGGATTTATTTCTCTCTTAATTATGAAAATTGACAAATTAAACCTTAACTATTCTTTTAAGTTAACTAATGATTAATTAATCACATGAGCAATAATAAATTGGTTAATTAAGTTTCTTAATCATTGTTCAATAGTAAGTGAACTAAGGAATAAGGTTGGGACCCCTTTTCGTAAGTTCATTTCACCCATTTTTAAAATGAAATCAATTAAGATTTAACTAATTAATTAAATCACTTAGTCATATTGAAATCATATTCACATGAGACCTTAATTAATCAAATCATGGGGTAGATCTTTAGTTTTTTAATAACCTAAAAGATTTTAATGAAATTATGGTTAGTCGACATGTGTGGGAAAACCATAAAGGTAATTAATTAAGTGCCTTAATCTAATTAATTATTAATCATGAGCCAATTGCATTAGGCCCCTTTTATTTCCTAGGATCATTGCAAGTTTATTTTCCATGCATATCATATTGGCTCATAATTACTTAGTTAATTACTTTAAGGTGACATAGGCAAGGGTAATTAATTCATCTTATTAAGGGTTCAAATTAATAAAACCATAAAATCAACTTAATTACATTTCCTTAAATTAAATCACTAATGAGGGAATGGGTTTAAAATAGTAAGTGATGATTTCTCTTCTCCTCTTTAAATCAAATCAAATCCTAAACTTAATTAATAAAGAAGCTTTGGTTTGCTTTAAATAATCTTATTTGATTTTATTATCCTTAAGAACTAGTTTGGTTGAATGAATCATATGCTTATATTTGATTGTCCTCTTTCCAATAATGTTAAATTTGGTATGTCATTTGAATTCATGCATCCATGTTTTCGAAATCAAGTAAAATAAAATGGATTTCCTTTTTGTAAGCTTGCATGTGTTGAATTAATCTAATATATGCATGGCTATTATCACTATTAAATCCAAATGTATTTTTCAAAAGCTTATAAATGAATAATAATATGTGTTATCATGCTAGTTTTAAATACATAAGAAATGCATGTGCTTATAGCTTAAGTTTCTGAATGTTGAGTTCTCTTTCCTCAATTCATGTGTTGATTTATATATGATTGAATGGTAATTGGAATATAGTTTGGACATCCCGAGAACATGAGGCTTTCGCTAGCCCTAAGGAGGTTATTTGATTACCTTACTTCCCGAGTTTGTTACTTGGTTAATGAAATCAAAAAGAAGAAATGTTGAATCTAAATTTGTTCTGTATGGAAAAAACAACCAAAAACCTTAAACACTAAAGTAAAACATGAACCATAAACCTAAAACCTAAACCCTAACCCTAAAAACCTTAAATCCTAAACCTTAAATGCTAAATCCTAAAACCTACAACCTCAAACCCTAAACCCTAAACTGTAAAGCCTGAAAACCTTAAAACCTAAACCTAAACTAAATAAAACCTAAAGATAAAATAAATAAAAAAACCTAAGCCTAAATAAAATAAAATAAAATTAATAAAATAAAAACCTAAACTAAAATCTAAACCTAAACCTAAACATAAAACTAAAAATAAAAAAGATTAAAAAATAAAACTAACCTAAAATAAAATAAATAAAAAAAAACTTAAACTAAACTAAAATATTAAACCTAAATTAAAAAAAACCTAAATAAAAACTAAAAGTAAAATAAAAATAAAATAAACCTAAAATAAAATAAAATAAAACTAAATAAAAACCTAAACCTAAAAAATAATCCTAAAAATAAAAAAAAATAAAATCTAAACCCTAAACTAAAAAAGGAAAAAGAAATCTAAACCTAAAATAAACTAAACCTAAACCCTAAACTAAATAAAATAAAATAAACTAAAAATAAATCTAAATCTAAACTAAAACAAAACCTAAAAATAAACCTAAAATAAAAACCTAAAACCTAAACCTAAAAAAATAAAATAAAACTTAAACACAAACCTAAAAATAAAAAAGAAAACCTAAACCCAAAAAATAAAATAAAAATGAAACTAAACAAAATAAACAAAACCTAAACTTAAACATAGAATAAACTAGATAAAAAAAAAAAAAGATAAAATAAATAAAATAAGCTGACCTCTGGGTTGGTTTTTTAAAGATCCTCACATATACCACAGGCCTAAACCCTAAACCCTACCTAAACCATAAATCCCAAACTACTGAGCTCTAAACCCACCAACCCTACCTAGGCCCAAAGATGCAGGCTCTACATGACCACAAACCAAGACCCAAAACCTAGGCCCTGAGCCACCGGACCAAACCACTCCGTCTGGGCCCTCTGGGCCCTGGGCTAGGCCATAGTCTGATCACTAAACCAGGCCCTGAGCTAACCTACACTGAGCCCTAGGCTGAGCCACTGAGCCCTGGGCAGGCCCAGATCCTGATCACGGACCTGGGCCCTGGCCCTCCTGAGGCTGGCTCACACTACCCTGAGCCTTATGACGTTAGGCCTAACCATGATCTAATCCTGAGCCTACTATAAGACACTACCAAATCCAACTACCCTACCAGGCAAGGCTCTAATAAATTCTAACCCTAAACCTGAGCCCTAAATGCTAACCCTCCACAAAACTACTCCTGAGGCCACCCAGGCTCAGTCTTACCCTAACTAACCCAAAGCAAAATGCTAAATCCAGTTTAAATAATAATCCTCAAAACCCTGACCAGGACCCTCCCTAAACCTAAACCTCCTAAACCTAAAACTTAAACCTAAATAAAATAAACTAAACTTAAACAATTAATCCAAATAAATAAATAAACTAAATAAAAATAAAAAATAAACTAAATAAAAATTATAAATTAAAAAATTAAAAAAATAAAAAATAAACTAAATAAACATAAACCTACCGATTTGCATAATTTTTCAAAAAATTATAAACCATAAATCCTAAATGCTAAACCCTAAATCCTAAACCCTAAACCTACAACCCTAAACCTTAAACCGTACACCCTAAACTCTAAACACCTTAAGTCTGAAGCCTAAACAATAACCCTAAACCTTAAACCCTAAAAGCATAAATCCTAAAACCCTAAACACTAAACCCTGTACCCTAAACCCTAAACCCCAAACCCTAAACCTAAACCTAAAGTTACTAAATAAATTAAGAAAAAATCCTAAACTGTGAAACTTAATAAATCTAAACATAGAACCTAAGGGAAAAACCTTGATGGCAGGAACATCACCAACCGTGCTGCCTAGATCTAAGAAGGGAGGTGAAGAGAGACAGCTATCATAGGTGGTGGGGTTCTTGAGGTGCTAGAGGATATGTAGGTGGTCATCGGAGCAGTGGTGGTTATGGTGGAAGCAAGAGCGATAGAGGTTACAGCAGTGGTGGTGGTGGAGGGAGAGATCGGGGATATGATGGTGGATCCTACTACTCGAGAGGTCATGGTAGTTCTGATGGGAACAAGAGAAACTAAACAATGACCGATCTGATCTACTACTTATGGAAGTGTGTCTTTATAATAGAGACAGTTCTAGTTACCTAGGGCTCTTGATTTTCTCTATGCGTGCTCATTTTTTATCTATGTCGTCGCTTATGTCATAGAAAACTTGGTGTGTTATTTGCTTGATAAAATTGAAAAGAAGAAATGTTGAATATGAATTTGTACTCTATTTAAAATAAAACAGAAACCCTAAACCCTAAACTAAAACCTAAACCCTAAACCTAAACCCTAAACCCTAAACCCTAACCACTAAACCCTAAAAACCCTAAACCCTAAACCTTAAATCCTAAAAAGCTAAAAAGCTAAACCTAAACTAATTAAAACCTAAAAATAAAATAAATAAACAAAAATTAAGCCAAAATAAAATAAAAAAATTAAAAAGGCATACCCTAAACCCTAAACCCTAAAACCAAAACCCTAAACCCTAAAACCTAAAACCTAAACCCTAAATCCTAAACCCTAAATCATAAACTTTAAACCCTAAACCCAAACCCTAAACCCCAAAACCTAAACCCTCAACTAACCCTAAAACCTAAACCTCAAAAGCTATAAACCTAAACCGAAACAAA
This sequence comes from Cymbidium sinense, assembly GCA_021442155.1. Classification (NCBI taxonomy): domain Eukaryota; kingdom Viridiplantae; phylum Streptophyta; class Magnoliopsida; order Asparagales; family Orchidaceae; genus Cymbidium; species Cymbidium sinense. The sequence continues at coordinate 316,896,194 of CM038214.1, read as the reverse complement.
ATAAAACATAAAAAATACAATAAATAAAAATTCTTAAATTAAAATAAAATAATAAAATAAAATAAAATAAAATAAAAACATAAGCTAAAACCTGAACCTAAGCCTAAACCTAATCATAAACCTAAACAAAAAATAAAAGAAAAATTAAACTAAAGTAAAATTAAAAAAATACATAAACTAAATGGGAAAATAAAAAAAATAAAATAAAATTTAAACCTAAAATAAAATAAAATAAATCTAAAATAAATAAAATAAAACTAAATAAAAACCTAAACCTAAAATAAACCTAAAAATAAAACCTAAAAATAAATAAAAAATTAAATGTACGCCCTAAATTTAAAAAATAAAAATTAAACCTAAACCTAAACCTAAAATAAACTAAACCTAAACCTAAACCTAAACTAAATATACTAAAATAAACTAAAAGTTAAACCTAAACTAAAAAATAAAACCAAAAAACCCTAAAATAAAAACCTAAAACCTAAACATAAAAAAATAAAATAAAAACCTATACCCATACCTAAAAGTAAAATATAAAACTTAAAACTAAAAAATAAAACTAAACTAAAATGGCAAACCTAAAGCTTAACCTAAAACTAAAAAATAAACTAACATAAAAAACCTAAACTAAAATAAGTAAACCTAAAACAAGTAAACTTAACTAAATAAAAATAAAAATAAACCAAAATTAAAATAAAGAAATAAAATAAACTAAAATAAATAAAAGTTAAACTAAATAAACCTAAACCTACCAATTTACTTTATTTAAAAAAATAAATAAATAAATAAATAAGAAAAAAAACCCTAACACTAATCACTAAACTCTAAACCCTAAACCTACAATGCTAAACTCTAAACCCTAAACCCTAAAACCCTAAACCCTAAACCATATACCCTAAACCCAAAACCCTAAACCTTAAACCCTGAACCCTAAACCCTAAAACCTAAAACCTATACCCTAAACCATAAACACCCCTAAACCCTAAACCAAAAAAAACCTTAAAACTTTAAACCCTAAACCATAAACCTAAAGCCCTAAAAATCTAAAAACCTAAACCTAAACCAAATAAAACCTAAAAATAAAATAAATAAAAAACCTAGACCAAAATAAAATAAAATAAAAACATAAACTAAAACCTAAAACTAAACCTAATAAAAAAAAATAACTATAATAAAATAAATAAGAACTTAAACTGAAACTAAAAAAAACCTAAGTAGAATAAAAACTAAAGCTAAAATAAAAATAAAATAAACTTAAAATAAAATAAAATAACTAAATAAAAACCAAAAACTAAATAATAAACCTAAAAATAAATAAAAAATAAAACCTAAATACTAAACTAAAAAAAGACTTAAACTTAAAATAAAAATAAAATAAATCTAAAATTACACTAAAAAAACTAAACTAAAATAAAAAGAAACCTGAACCTAAACCTAAAATAAACTAAACCTAAAGCTAAGCCTAAACTAAGTAAAATAAAATAAACTGAAAAAAGCCTAAACGTAAACTAAAAAATAAAACCAAAAAATAAACCTAAAATAAAAACCTAAAACCTAAACCTAAAAAAATAAAATAAAAACCTAAACTTGAAACTAAAAATAAAAAATATAACCTAAACCTAAAAAATAAAATTAAATTAAAACTAAACTAAAAAATAAATCTAACACTAAACCTAAACCTAAAAAGTAAACTAAAATAAAAAACCTAAAATAAATAAATTAAACTAAAATAATTAATAATAAACCTAGATCAAAATAAAAATAAAATAAAGTAAAATAAATAAAAAATAAACTAAATAAACCTAAACCTACCAATTTACTTTATTTAAAAAATAAAAAATTTAAAAAATATAAAAAATACCCTAATCGTAAACCATAAACCCTAAAACTAACCCTAAACAACTCTAAATCATATACTTACCAACCTAAACACTAAACCCTAAACCCTAAACCCTAAACCCTAAACCATAAAAAACCATAAACCTTAAACCCTAAACCTTAAACTAACCCTAAAGCGTAATAACTAAACCCTAAACCCTAAGGCCTAAACTCTAAATCCTAAACCCTAACCCTAACGCTCAACGCTAAACCCTAAACACAAAAACTCTAAACCCTAAACCCTAAATTAACCCTACACTATAAATCCTAAACTCTAAAAACCCTAAACCCTTGAGCCTAAACCCTAAACCTTAAAAAACCATAAACCCTTAACCCTAAACACTAAAACCTAAATCCTAAATAAACCCTAAACCCTAAACCATAAAGTAAAATAAAATAAAAATTAAATAAAAACCTAAACCTAAAAAGTAAACCTAAAAATAAATAAAAATTAAAACTTAAACCCTACACTAAAAAAAACCTAAACTTAAAAAAAATTAGAATAGATAAAATGAAGTAAACCTAAACCTAAACTGAAATAACTAAAACCTAAAGCTAAATAGAAACCTAAATAAAATAAAATAATTTAAAAATAAACTTAAACCTAAACTAAAAAATAAAACCACCTAAAGTAAAAACCTAAAACCTAGACCTAAAACAAACCCTAAACCTACCCTAAAAATAAAAAATAAAACCTAAACCTAAAAAATAAAATAAAAATAAAATTCAACTAAAAAATAAACCTAAACCTAAAGTTAAACCTAAAAAATAAACTAAAATAAAATCCTTAGTTAAAATAAATAAACCTCAAATAAATAAACTAATATAAATAAAAATAAAAAATAAACCAAAATGAAAATAAAAAATAGAATAAACTAAAACAAATAAAAAATAAACTACATAAATCGAAACATATTGGTTATTAAATTTGAAACCGAAACACTAAATTCTAAACCTCAACCCTAAACCCTAAACGATAAACCTACAACCCTAAACCCTAAACGATAAACCTACAACCCTAAACCCTAGATCTTAAACCCTAAACCCTAAATTCTAAACTCTAAACCTTAAACCCTAAATGCTAAACCATAAACCCTAAACCCTAAGCCCTAAACCCTAAATCCTAAACCCTAAACCCTAAACCTAAACCTAAAGTAACTAAATAAATTAAAAAATAAACCTAAACCCTAAAACCTAATAAACCTAAACCCTAAGAATGGGCATAACCTTGGCTGTAGGAACATCACTGTCAACCAGGCTTAGTCTAGATCTGGCGATGGAGGTGAAGCCGGAGGCAGTTGTTATCATAGTGGTGGTTTGGGATCTGGAGGTGCTGGTGGACATGGAGGTGGTGGTCAGAGTAATGGTGGTTATGGAGGTGGGAGGAATAATGGAGGTTACTACCATGGTGGTGGCGGAGAGAGAGATCAGGGATATGATGGTGGATCCCATTACTGGAGAGGTCGGGGTGATTTTGATGGGAACCGGAGAAACTAAAGAATGGCTGAACCGACCTACTGGTTATAGAACTGTGTCTTTATAGTAGAGAGGTTTCTAGTTATCAAAGGTTTTTGATTTTCTCTGTGCATGCTCATTTTTTATCTATGTCATTGCTTGTATCTCAGAATACATGGTGTGTTACTTGGTTGATGAAATTAAAATAAAAGACATGTACAATTTGAATATTTCTCTATAAAAAAAAACTAATAACCCTAAACCTAAACTAAAACTTGAACCCTAAATAAAAAATCAATACAATAAACCCTAAACCCTAAAACCTAAAAACCCTAAACCCTAAACCCTAAACCCTAAATCTTAAAACCTAAACCCTAAACCCTAAAACCTAAACCCTAAACCCTAAAACCTAAACCCTAAACCCTAAAACCTAATCCCTAAACCCAAAAAAAAACCCTAAACCTTATACCCCAAACTGAAACCATAAACCTTATACTAACCTTAAACCCTAAACACTAAAATGCTAAAAACCTAAACCTAAATTAAATAAAACCTAAAAAAAATCTAAACCAAAATAAATAAAAAATTTTAAAAAATAAAAACATAAACTAAAACTTAAACCTAAACATGAATCTCAAAAGAAAATAAAAAATAAAAAATAAAAACTAAACTAAAATAAAATGAATAAAAACCTAAACTAAACTTAAAAGTAAAAATCCTAAATAAAATAAAAACTAAACATAAAATAAAAATAAAACAAACTTAAAATAAAATAAAATAAAAACCTAAACCTAAATAATAAACCTAAAAATAAAACTTAAAATAAAATTAAAACCTAAACTAAAAAAACCTAAAACTAAAATAAAAATAAAATAAACCTAAACCTACAACAAAATAAACTAAACTAAAATAAATAAAACCTAAACCTAAACCTAAAATAAACTAAACTTGAACCTAAACCTAAAGTAAATAAAATTAAATAAACTTAAAATAAACCAAAACCAAAACTAAAAAATAATCCTAAACAAAAACTACAAAGAAAACCTAAAAAAACCTAAAGTAAAAAACCTAAAACCTAATGTTAAAAAAATAAAATAGAAACCTAAACCTAAACTAAAAAATTAAACTAAAACCTAAAGCTAAAAAAAATAAAATAAAATAAAACTATACTAAAAAAATAAACCTAAACCAAAACCTAAACCTAAAAAAATAAACTAAAACTAAAATAAATAAACCGAAAATAAATAAATGAAACTAAAGAAAAATAAAAATATAAACCTAAATCAAAATAAGAAATAAAAAAAACTAAAATAAATAAAACATATACTAAATAAACATAAACCTACAAGTTTACTTAATTCAAAAAATAAATAAATAAATACAAATAAATAAAAAATGAAGAAAAAACCCTAACACTAAACCCTAAATCCTATACTCTAAACCTTAAACCTATAACTTAAACCCTAAACCCTAAACCCTAAACCCTAAACCCTAAAAAACCTCAAACCTTAAACCCTAAACCCTAAACTAACCCTGAACCCTAAACCCTAAACCTTAAACCCTAAACCATAAATTCCAAACCCTAAACCATAAACCCAAAACCCTAAACAAACCCTAAACACTAAACTAACCTTAAACTGTAAACCCTAAAACCTAAAAACCCTAAACCCTGAAGCCTAAAGCCAAAACTTTAAAACTTAGACTCTAAACTAATCCTAAATCCTAAGCTAACCCTAAACCCTAAATCCTAAAAACCCTAAACCCTAAACCCTAAATCCTAAACCTAAACCATAAACACTAAACCCTAAACCCTAAAACCCTAAACCTTAAACCCTAAATAAACCCTAAACCTTATAAACCCTAATACTAAACCCTAAACCCTAAACCCTAAACCCTAAAGCCTAAACCCCAAACCATAAAGCCCTAAACCCTAAACCCTAAGCCATAAACCTTAAAAACCTAAAAATAAAATAAATAAATAAACCTAAACCTAAATAAAATAAAAAAATAAAAGAAAATAAGAACCTAAACTAAAACCTAATCCTAAACCTAAAAATAAAATAAAAAATAAAAACTTAAATTAAATAAAAAAATAAACCTAAGAATAAAAAACATAAATAAAATAAAAAGTAAATATAAATTAAATAAAAATAAATTAAACCTAAAATAAAATAAAATAAAATCTAAATAAAAACGTAAAATAAAAATAAAATAAAAAATAAAATAAACTAAACCTAAAATAAAATAAACTAAACTAAAATAAATAAAACCTAAACCTAAACCTAAACTTAAAGTAAACTAAACTTAAATCTAAACCTAATGTAAATAAAATAAAATAAATTAAAAATAAAACTCTAAAACCAAAACCAAAGAAATAACCTAAAATAAAAATGTAAACCCAAAACATAAAAAATAAAATAAAAACTTAAATTTAAACCAAAAATAAAAAATAAAACCTAAACCTAAAAAGTAAAAAAAATGAAGCTCAACTAAAAAATAAACCTAAACTTAAACCTAAAAAATATACTAAAATAAAAAATAAAATAAGTAAACTTAAAATAAATAAACTAAACTAAATAAAAAAAATAAACATTAATAAAAATGAAAAATAAATTAAATTAAGATAAATAAATAATAAAAAAATAAACTAAATAAACCTAAACCTACTAGTTTATTTAATCTAAAAAAAACCCTAAACTCAAACCCCTAAACCCTAAACCCAAAAAACCTTAAATCCTAAAGCCTAAACACTAAACCCTAAACCCTAAACTCTAAACTCTAAATCCTAACTCTAACCCTAAAGCCTAAAATCCTAAACCATAAACCCTAAACCCTAAAGACTAATCCCTAAAAACCTAAAAACCTAAACCTAAACTAAATAAAACCAAAAAATAAAATATTTAAAAAACCTAAACCTAAATAAATATAAAAACAAAATTAAATAAAAATAAAAACTAATACCTAAACCTAAACCTAAAAAAAATAAAATAAACTAATAAAAATATACTAAAATAAAATAAATAAAAACCTAAACTAACATAAAAAATAAAATAAACCTAAGAATAAAAAACCTAAATAAAATAAAAATTGAAGAACGACCGATCCGATCTATTGCTTATGGAACTGTACCTCTAAGGTACAGACAAATCTATTTATCTAGGGTTTTTAATTTGCCCAATGGGTGCCCATTTTTTTTCTCTATCATCGCTTATGTTTTAGAAAACTTTGTGTGCTACTTGGGTGATGAAATTGAAAAGAATAAAATGTTGAATCTGAATTTGTTCTCTATTAAAAAAAATTAAAAACCCTAAACCCTAAATTAAAACTTGAACCCTAAACGTAAAATCTAAACCCTAAATGCATTCCCTAAACTTTAAAACCCTAAACCCTAAACCCTAAACCTAAAACCTAAACCCTAAACCCTAAACCCTTAACCCTAAAAACCCTAAATACTAAACCCTAAACCCTAAACCATAAAACCCTAAATGCTAAACCCTAAGCCTTAAACCCTAAAACCTAAACCCTAAACCCTAAACCCAAAATCATAAAACTTAAACCCAAAAAAAACCTAAAAAATAGAATAAACAAAAAACCTAAACCAAAATAAAATAAAATGAAAACATAAACTAAAACCTAAATGTAAACCTAAACCTAAAAAAATAAAAAATAAAACCTAAACTAAACTAAAATAAATAAAAACATAAAATAAACTAAGAAAATAAAAAACCTAAAAAAAAAACTAAACCTAAAATAAAAAAAAAATAAACCTAAAATAAAATAAAATAAAAACTAAATAAAAACATAAACCTAAAAAAAAAACTAAAAAATACATTAAAATAAAACTAAACCTTAAGCTAAAAAAAAACTAAACCTAAAATAAAAATAAAATAAACCTAAACCTAAACTAAAATAAAGTAAACTAAAATATATAAAACCTAATCCTAAACCTAAAATAAACAAAACCTAAACCTAAGCCTAAACTAAATAAAATAAAATAAACTAAAAAATACCAAAACCTAAAATAAAAAAATAAAATTTAAAAATAAACTTAAAATAAAAACCTAAAACTTAAACCTAAAAAAATAAAATAAAAACCTAAACCAAAACCTAAAAATAAAAAATAAAACCAAACCCTAAAAAATAAAATAAAAATAAAACTAAACTAAAAAATTAAAATAAACCTAAACCTAAACCTAAAATTAAACTAAAATAAAAAACATAAACTAAAATAAATAATCCTAAAATAAATAAGCTAAACTAAAATAAATAAAAAATAAACTAAAATAAACAAAAAAATGAACTAAATAAATATAAACCTATAAGTTTACTTAACTTTAAAAAAAAAAAAAATAAAAAAATAAAAAAATCCCAACTTAAACCCTAAAACTAACCCTAAACTGTAAACTATAAACCCTAAACCTACAACCCTAAACTTAAACCCTAAACCCTAAACCATAAATTGTAAAACCCTAAACCCTAAACCCTAAAAAGCTAAAAACTTAATCTTAATCTATATAAAACCTAAAAATAAAATAAGTAAAAAACCTAAACTAATGTAAAATTAAAAAATAAAATAAAATAAAAACATAAACTTAAACCGAAACCTAAACCTAAACATGAACCTAAACCTAAAAAGAAAATAAATTAAAAAATAAAACTTAACAAAAATGAAATAAATAAAAACCTAAATTAAATTAAAAAATAAAAAACCTAAATAAAATAAAAATTAAACCAAAAATAAAAATAAAATAAATCTATAATAAAATAAAATAAAAACTAAATATAAACTTAAACCTAAACAATAAACCTAAAATAAACCTAAAAATAAATAAGAAAAAACATAAAAAAACCCTAAACCCTTTACTAAAAAAATCCCAAACCTACACTAAAATAAACTAAGCTAAAATAAATAAAACCTAAACCTAAACCTAAAATAAACTAAACCAATTGTAAACCAAAACTAAATTAAATAAAATAAACTTAAACCTAAACTAGAAAAATTAAACCTAAACGTAAACCGAAAATAAAAATCTAAAACCTAAACCTGAAAAAATAAAATAAAAACTTAAACCTAAACCTAAACCTAAAAATATAAAATAAAACTAAAATAAAAAATAAACCTAAACCTAAAAATTAAACTAAAATAAAAAACCTAAACTTAAATAAATAAACCTAAAATAAATAAATTAATCTAAATAAAAATAAAAGTCAACCTAAATAACAATAAAAAATAAAATAAAGAAAATAAATAAAATATGAACTAAATTAACCTAAACCTACCAGTTTACATAATTAAAAAAATAAAACTAATAATAATAAAAAACCTTAACCCTAAACTTTAAACCCTAAACCTATAAGCCTAAAGCCTAAACCCTAAATCCTAAACCCTAAACCCTAAACCCTAACCTTGAAAGCTCAAAAAACACTAAATCCTAAACCCAAAACCCTAAACTAATCCTAAACACTAAAACCGAAACCCTAAACCCTAAAAGCCTAAGCCCTAAATCTTAAACCCTAAACCCTAAACACTAAAAACCCTAAACCCTAAAGCCTAAATAAGAAACACTGAACTCTAAAGCTTAAACCCTAACCATAAACCCTAAATTCTAAAACCCTAAATCGTAAAACCCTAAACCCTAAGCCCTAAACCCTAAACCCTAAACCCCAAACATTAAACCCTAAAAACTTAAAAACCTAAACCTAAAATAAATAAAACCTAAACCTAAATAAAATAAATATATAAAATCAAATAAAACTTAAATAAAACCTAAACCAAAACTTAAAAATAAAATAAAATCAACTAATAAATATAAATTAAAAGAAAATAAATAAAAACCTAAACTAAACTAAAAAAATAAAATAAACTTAAGTATAAAAAACAAACTAAAATAAAACTCGACGTAAAATAAAAATAAAATAAACCTAAAATAAAACTAAAATAAAATAAAATCAAAACTAAATAAAAACCTAAACCTAAAAAAATAAACCTAAAAAAAAAACCTAATCCAAAAATAAACAAATTAAAATAAACTTAAACTTAAACTAAAATAAACCAAATTAAAATAAATAAAACCTAAACCAAAACTAAAAAAAATAAAATAAACCTAAACTTAAACTAAAAAATAAACCCTAAAAATAAACCTAAAAAATAGCTAAAGCCTGAACCTAAAAAAATAAAATAAAAACCTAAACCTAATCCTAAACCTAAAAATAAATACTAAAACCTAACCCTAAAAAATAAAATAAAAATAAAACTAAACAAAAAAAACATAAACTTAAAATATATAAAAACCAAACTAAATAAAATTTAAAAGAATAAATTAAACAAAATAAATAAGAAATTAACTAAATAAACCTCAACCTACTGGTGTACTTAATTTAAAAAAAAAACTAAACACTATGCTAACCCTAAACCCTAAACCCTAAAAACCCTAAACCCTAAACCCTAAACACTAAACATAAACCCTAAATCCTAAACCCTAACTCTAATCCCTAAACCCAAAAACACAAAACATAAAATTCTAAAACCCTAAACCCTAAACCCTAAACTCTAAACCCTAAACCTTAAGAACCTAAAAACCTAAACCTAAACTAAATAAAACCTAAAAAAAAATATATAAAAAACCTAAACATAAATAAAATGAAAAAATACAATAAATAAAAAACCTAAATTAAAACCTAAACATTAACCTAAAAATAAAATAAAATAAACTTATGAAAATAAACAAAAATAAACTAAATAAAAACCTAAACTAAACTAAAAAATAAAATAACCTAAGAATAAAAAACGTTAATAAAATAAAAATTGAAGAACGACTGATCCGTTCTACTGCTTATGGAAGTGTGTTTTTACAATAGAGGCGGTTCTAGTTATCTAGGATTTTTGATTTCCTCTATGCGTGCTCATTTTTTATCTATATCGTCACTTTTATCTAAGAAAACTTGGTTGATGAAATCGAAAAGAAGAAATGTTGAATCTAAATTTGTTCTCTATTAAAAAAACCAATAACCCTAAACCCTAAATTAAAACTTGAACCGTAAACCTAAAACCAAAACCATAAACCTGAAATCCAAACCCTAAACCCTAATCCCTAATCCCTAAACTTAAAACCTAAACCTTAAACCCAAAACCTTAAAAACCTTAAACCTTAAACCCTAAACCCAAAGCCCTAATCCATAAAACTCTAAACCCTAAACCCTAAACCCTAAAACCTAAACCCTAAACCCTAAACCCTAAACTTTAAACCCTAAACCCTAAACCAACCCTAAACCTTAAACCTTAAAAAGCTAAAAACCTAAACCTAAACTAAATAAAACCTTAAAATGAAATAAACAAAAAAACCTAAACAAAAATGAAATAAAATAAAATAAATAAATAAAATGTAAATTAAAACTTAAACCAAAATCTAAACTTAAACCTACAAAGAAATGAAAATAAAAAATAAAATAAATAAAATCCTGAACAAAACTATTAAAAGAAAAACCTGAATAAAATAAAAACTAAACCTAAAATAAAATTAAGATAAACCTAAAATAATATAAAATAAAAACTAAAAAAATTAAACCTAAAAAATAAACCTAAAAATAAATTAAAAAGAAAACCTAAACCCTAAACTAAAAAAACCTAAACCAAAAATAAAAATAAAATAAACCTAAACCTAAACGAAAATAAATTAAACTTTAATAAATAAAACGTAAACCTAAAATAAATTAAGCCTAAACCTAAATATAAACTAAATAAAATAAAATAAACTACAAATTAACTTAAACCTAAACCAAAAAAATAAAACCTAATAATAAACCTAAAATAAAAACCTAAAACTTGAACCTAAAAAAGATAAAATAAAAACCTAAACCTAAACCTAAAAATAAAAAATAAAACTTAAACCTAAAAAATTAAAAAATTAATAAAACTAAACTAAAAAATAAACATAAACTTAAACTTAAACCTAAAAAGCAAACTAAAATAAAAACCTAAACTAAAATAAAAAAATTAAACCTAAATTAAAATAATAGATAAAATAAACTAAAATAAGGAATAAAATAACTAAATAAACCTAAACCTACCAGTTTAATTAATTTTGAAAAATTAAAAAAACAAAAAAAATCCTAAACCTACAACCCTAAACCATAAAACCCTAAACCTTAAACCCTAAACTCGAAATCCTAAACCCTAAATCGTAAACCCTAAACTCTAAACCCTAAAATACCTTAAACCCAAAACCCTCCCTAAACCCTAAACCCTAACTCTGACCCTAAACCCTAGACCCTAAACCCTAAACCTTAAAAACTGAAACCGTTAACGCTAAACTAACTCTAAACCCTAAAACCTAAAAGCCCTAAACCCAAAAGCCTAAACCCTAAACCTTAAACCATAACCTAAACCAACCCTGAACCTTAAGATAACCCTAAACCCTAAACCTTAAAGCCAAAATGCCCTAAACCTTAAAGCCTAAAACCCTAAACCCTAGAACCCTAAACTCTAAACCCTAAAACCTAAACCCAAAAAGCTTAAAATGAGAAAACCTAAACCTAAAGTAAACTTATAAGTAAAGTAAATTAAAAAACCTAAACCTAAATAAAATAAAACAAATAAAATAAAATAAAAAGTTAAATTAAAACCTAAAGCTAGACCTAAAAATAAAGTAAAATAAATTAATAAAAAAACTAAAATAAAATAAATAAAAACCTAAACTAAACTAAACAATAAAATAAACCTAAGAATAAAAAACTTAAATAAAAAAAATTGAAATGTAAAAAAAAACACTAAAATAAAATAAAAACCAAAACGTAAAAAATAAACTTAAAAATAAAACCAAAACCTAAAATAAAAATAAAATAAACTAAATTTAATCCCTAAACTAAATAAAATAAACTAAACTAGAAAGGGACCTAAACCTAAACTAAAAAATATAACTTAAAAATAAACCAAAATTAAAAAACTAAAACCCAAACCTAAAAGAATAAAATAAAAACCTAAACTTAAACCTAAAAAATAAAATAAAACATAATCTTAAAAAATAAGATAAAAATAAGACTACACTAAAAGTAAACATAAACTTAAATCTAAACCTAAAATATAAACTAAAATAAAAAACTTAAACCCAAACATAAAAATAAAATCTAAAAATAAACCTAAAATAAAAACCTAAAACTTAAACCTAAAAAAATAAAATAAAAACCTAAACCTAAACCTAAAAGAAAAAATAAAACCTAAACTTAAAAGATAAAATTAAAATAAAACCAAACTAAAAAAAAACATAAACCTAAACCTAAACCTAAAAAATAAACTAAAATAAAAAACTTAAACCCAAACCCAAAACCCCTAAACCCTATACCCTAAACACCAAACCCTAAACCTTAATCCCTTAACCCTAAACAATCTCTAAACTCTAAACCCTAAAAAGTTAATAACCAAAACCTAAACTAAATAAATCCTAAAAATAAAAAAAAATAAAAAAAACATAAACCAAAATAAAATAAAATAAAAATAAAAACTAAAACCTAAATTTAAACCTAAACCTAAACCTAAAGAGAAAATAAAATAAAAAATAAAAACTAAACTAAAATAAAATAAATAAAAACATAAACTAAACTATTAAATAATAAACCTAAATAAAATAAAAACTAAACTTAAAATAAAAACAAAATAAGCCTAAAATAAAATAAAATAGAAACTAAATAAAAACCTAAACGTAAAAAATAAACCTAAAAATAAACCTTAAAATATATAAAAAATAAAACCTAAACCCTAAACAAAAAAAAACATAAACTTGAAATAAAAAAATAAATCGAAACCTAAAATAAATTAAACCTAAACCTAAACATAAAAAAATATAATAAAATAAACTATAAATTAACCTAAATCTGAACTAAAAATAAAATCGAATAATACACCTAAAATTAAAACTTAAAACCTAAACCTAAGAAAATAAAATCAAAACCTAACTTAAAAAATAAAAAATAAAACCTAAACCTAAAAAATAAATTAAAATATAACTAAACTAAAAAATAATCATAAACCTAAACCTAAACTTAAAAAGTAAACTAAAATAAAAAACCTAATTTAAAATAAATAAACATAAAATAGAAATACTAAACTTAAAAAAATAAACCACATCAAAATAATAAAATAAGTAAACTAAAATAAAAAAATAAATTAAATAATTCTAATCCTACCAGTTAATTTAATTTAAAAAAAGTAAAATAAAAAAATACAAAAATAAAAAAACCCTAAACCTACAAGACTACAACATAAACCCTAAACCCTGAACCCTAAACCTTAAACCTTAAAAACCCCAAAATTGTAAACTCTAAACCCTAAAACCTAATGCTAAACCTTAAAAAACCCTAAACCTTAAATCCCAAACTAATCATAAACCCTAATCCCTAAACTCTAATAGCCTAAACTCTAAAACTTGAACCCTAAACCCTAAACCCTAAGCCATAAAACCCTAACCCCTAAGCTAACCCTAAACCCTAAACCCTAAACCCTAAAAACCCTAAACCCAAAGTCATAAACACTAAACCTTGAACCCTAAACCCTAAACCCTAAAACCCTAAAACCTAAAACCTAAATCGTAAACCCAAATCCCTAAACATTAAACCCTAAAAATTGAAAAACCTAAACCTAAACTAAATAAGACCTAAATATAAAATAAATAAATAAAACCTAAACCTAAATAACATAAAAAAATAAATAAAATAAAAAAAAATAAATAAAAAATAAACTAATAATAAAATATAATAAAATAATAAATATAACCTAAAATAAAATAAATAAAACCTAAAATAAAATAAAATAAAATAAACCTAATAAAAAATAAATTAAATAAAAATAAATAAAAAAAATAAAATAAACCTAAAAATAAAATAAATAAAAAAATTAAACTAATAAACCTAAACCTAAAAAATAAAATAAAATAAACTAAAAAATAAATAAAAAATAAAAAACCTAAAACCTAAACCTAAAAAATAAAATAAAAATCTAAACCTAGACCTAAAACAAAAAAATAAAACTAAACCTAAAAATAAAACAAAAATAAAACTCAACTAGAAATTAAACCTAAACCTAAACCTAAACATAAAATAATAAACTAAAATAAAAACCTAAACTAAAATAAATAATCCTAAAATAAATAAAGTAAATTAAATAAAAAGAAAAAAATAATCATAAATAAAAATAGAAAACCTAAATAAAGAAAATAATCAAAAGAAGAAATGTTGAATCTGAATTTGTTCTCTATAAAAAAAAACCAAAAACCAAAAACCCTAAACTAAAACATGAGCCCTAAACCTAAATCAAAAACCCTAAACTCTAAACCATAAAAACCCTGAACCCTAAGCCCTAAAACCCGAAACCCTAAATGGTACCCTAAAACCTAAACCTTAAACCCTAAACCATAAGCCCAAAAAAAATCCTAAACATTGATCCCTAAACCCCAAAAAGCTAAAAACCTAAACCTAAACTAAATAAAACTACAAAATAAAATAAATATAAAAATTTACACCAAAATAAAATGAAATAATAAAGTAAAATATAAACATAAACTAAAACCTAAACCTAAACCTAAAAAGAAAATAAAATAAAAAATAATAACTAAACTAAAATAAAATAAATAAAAATATAAGCTAAATTAAAAAAAAAAGGCTAAATAAAAAAAACTAAGCCTAAAATAAAAAAATCAAAATAAAATAAAATAAAATAAAATCTAATTAAAAACATAAACCTAAACAATAAACCTAAAAAATTAATAAAAAACAAAACCTAAACCGTAAACTCAAAAAAACCTAAAGCTAAAATAAAACTAAAATAAACGTAAACCTAAACTAGAATAAACTAAACTAAAATAAATAAAACCTAACACTAAACCTAAAATAAAGTAAACCTAAATATAAACCTACACAAAATAAATTAAAATACACTAAAAATAAACCTAAACCTAAACTAAAAAATAAAACCTAAAAATAAACCTAAAATAAAAACCTATAACCTTAACCTCAAAAAATAAAATAAAAACTTAAACCTAAACCAAAAAAATAAAAAGTAAAACTTGAACCTAAAAAATAAAATAAATATAAAGCTAAACTAAAAAATAAACCTAAACCAAAATCGAAACCTAAAAAATAAACTAAAATAAAAAACCAAAACTAAAATAAACAAACCTGCAATAAATAAAAGAAACTAAATAAAAATAAAAATGAACCTAAATCAAAATAAAATAATCTAAAATATGTAAAAAATAAATTAAATAAACCTAAACCTTCGAGTTTACTTAATTTAAATAAATAAAAAAAGCCCTAACCCTAAAACCTAAACCCTAAACCCTAAAGCCCTAAACGCTAAACCCAATATCCTAAACCCTAAACCCTAAAGCCCACAAACCTAAACCCAAAACCTTATACCCTAAACCCTAAACCCTAAAAACCTAAAAACTTAAACATAAATAAAATAAAACCCAAAAAACAAATAAATAAACTTAAACATAAATAAAATAAAAAATAAACTAAAATCAAATCCTAAACTAAAACCTAAACCTACACCTAAGCCAAAAAAAAAAATAAAATAAAAAATAAAAGATAAACTCAAATAAAATAAATAAAAACCTAAACTAAACTAAATAAAATAAAATAAACCTAAAAATAAAAAAATTTAAATAAAATAAAAACTAAACGTAAAAGAAAAATAAAATAAACCTAAAATAAAATAAAATAAAAAATAAATAAAAACCTATACCTAATAAATAAACCTAAAAAAATAAACATAAAATAAACAAAAAAAATAAAATAAACCTAAACATAAACTAAAATAAAATAAACTAAAATAAATAAAAATTTAACCTAAACATAAAATAAACTAAACCTAAACCCTAAACCAAATAAAATAAAATAAACTAAAAATAAAGCTATACCTAAACTAAACAAAAATAAAACGTAAAAAAGAAAATATAAACCTAAGCTAAAATGAAAACCTAACACCTAAACCTAAAAAAGCAAAATATGAACCTAAGCCCAAAAAAAAAAAAAAAAAACCTAGACCTAAAAAATAAAATAAAAATAAAACTAATCTTAAAAAAAACATAAACTTAAACCTAAACCAAAAAATGAACTAAAATAAATAATCTTCATAAAATAAATAAATAAAACTAAATAAACATAAACCTACCGGTGTACTTAACTTTTTTTTTTAAAAAAAAACCCTAAACCCTAAACCCTAAACCTTAAACCCTAATCCCCAAATCCTAATCCCTAAACACTAAACCCTAAAACTAACCCTAAACCCTAAACCCTAAGCCTACAACCTTAAACCTAAAGCCTAAAAAACCCTAAACCCTAAACCCTAAACCCTAAAACCAAAACCCTAAAACCTAAACCCTAAACCCTAAAGTAACCCTAAACCTGAAGCTAACCTTAAACCCTAACCCTAAACCCTAAACTCTGAAACCTTAAACCCAAAAACCCTAAACCCTAAACCCTAAACCCTAAACCCAGACCCTAAAAACCTAAAAACCTAAACCTAAACTAAATAAAACCTAAAAATAAAATAAATAAAAAGACCTAAATCAAAATAAAATAAATCAATAAAATAAAAATCTAAATTAAAACCTAAACCTAAACCTAAAAATAAAATAAAATAAATTAATAAAAATAAACTAAAATAAAATGAATAATAATTTAAACTTAAACTAAAAATATAAAATAAAAACTAAATGTAAAGTAAAAATAAAATAAAATAAAAACTAAATAAAAACCTAAGCCTAAATAATAAACCTAAAATTTATCCTAAAAGTAAATAAAACATAAAACCTAAACCATAAAATAAAGAAAAACCTAAACCTAAAATAAAAATAAAATAAGCTAATTAAAATAAACAAAAAATAAAATAAAATAAACAAAACTACAATAAATAAAACCTAAACATAAACCAAAACCTAAACCTAAACTAAATAATATAAAATAAATTAAAAATAAACCTAAACATAAACTAAAAAATAAACTCTAATAACTAACATAAAGAATACCTAAAACAAAAACTTAAAAAAAATAAAATAAAAACCAAAACTTAACCATAAAAATAAAAAATAAAACCTAAACCTAAAAAATAAAATAAAAATAAAACTTAACAGAAAAATAAACCTAAACCTAAACATAAAAAATAAACTAAAATAAAAAACCAAAACTAAAATAAATAAACCTAAAATAAATAAACTAAACTAAATAAAAAAAATATAAACAGAAATAAAAATTAAAAATAAAATAAACTTAAATAAATTATAAATAAACTAGATAAACCTAAACCTATCGATTTACTTAATCTAAAAAAAACCTAAACCCTAAACTCTAAACCATAAAACCCCTAAACCCTAAAGCGTAAACCATAAACCCTAAACCCGAAACCCTAAACCTCTAAACACTAAACCATAAAACCTTAAGCCTAAAATTGTAAACCCTAAACCCTAAACCCTAAACCCTAAAAACTTAAAAATTTAAACCTAAACTAAATAAAACCTAACAATAAGATAAATAAATAAAATAAATTAAAATCGAAACCTAAACTATAAACTAAACCTAAACCTAAACCTAAATAAAATAAATAAAAACCTAAAGTAAACAAAAAAAACTAAAAATAATAAACCTAAATAAAATAAAAACTAAACGTAAAATAAAAATAAAATAAACATAAAAAATAAAATAAAAACCTAAACCTAACAAATAAACCTAAAAGTTAAAAAAAATAAAACCTAAACTCTAAACTAAAAAAAAACCTATACCCAAAATAAATAAAATAAAATAAACCTAAACCTAAACTAAAATAAAATAAACTTAAATAAATAAAACCTAAACCTAAACCTAAAAATAAAAAATAAAACCTAAACCTAAAAAATAAAATAAAAATAAAACTAAACTAAAAAATAAACATAAATCTGAACCTAAACCAAAAAAATAAACTAAAATAAAAAACTCAAACTATATTAAATAAACCTAAAATAAATAAACTAAATAAAAATAAAAATAAAAAAACTAAAAGAAATAAAAAATAAACTAAATAAACCTAAACCTACTCATTTATTTAATTTTCTTTTTTTCAAAAAAATCATAAACTGTAAACCTTAAACCCTAAATCCTAAAACCTAAACCTTAAAACTAACCCTAAACCATAAACCTACAACCCTAAACCCTAAACCCTAAATAATAAACCCTAAAACCCTAAACCCTAAACTAACCCTAAACCCTAAACCCTAAACCCTAAACCCTAAATAATAAACCCTAAAAAATCCTAAACCCTAAACTAACCCTAAACCCTAAACCCTATATTGTAACCCTAACCCCAAACCCTAAACCTTAAACCCTAAACGCTAAACTTTAAACCCTAAAAGCCCTAAACCCTACATCCTAAACCTTAAACCTTAAACCCTAAACCCTAAACTAACCCTAAACCCTAAGCTAACCATAAACCCTAAATCCTAAACCCTAAACACTCAAAACCATAAACCTTAAAGCCTAAACACTAAACCTTAAACCCTAATCCTTAAACTAATCTTATACCCTAAGCTAGCCATATACCCTACATCCTAAACCCAAAACCCTAAAAATTGTAAACCTAAAAGTATAAACACTAAACCTTAAACCCTATCCCTAAACCCTAAACCCTCAAACCCTAAACCCTAAACCCTAAAAACCTAAAAAAGCTAAATGTAAACTAAATAAAACCTAAAAATAAAATTAATAAATAAAACCTAAACTTAAATAAATAAAATAAAATAAAATGTAAACCTAAACTAAAACCTAAACCTAAACCT
This sequence comes from Cymbidium sinense, assembly GCA_021442155.1. Taxonomy (NCBI): domain Eukaryota; kingdom Viridiplantae; phylum Streptophyta; class Magnoliopsida; order Asparagales; family Orchidaceae; genus Cymbidium; species Cymbidium sinense. The sequence goes on along the minus strand of CM038214.1, from coordinate 316,877,061 downwards.
AAAAATAAAATAACTTAAACTAAAATGAAATAAAATAAGTAATAACTTAAAATAAACTAAAAAAATAAAATTAACCTAAGAATAAAAAACCTATCTAAAATAAAAACTAAATGTTAAATAAAAATAAAATAAACCTAAAATACAATAAAATAAAAACAAAATAAAAACCTAAACATAAATAACAAACTTAAAAATAAACTTAAAAATAAATAAAAAATAAAACCTAAACCCTAAAGTAAAAAAAGTGTAAACCTAAAATAAAAATAAAATAAGCAAATTAAAATAAATTAACAATAAAATAAAATAAACAAAAACAAAAATAAATAATACCTAAACATAAACCAAAACCTAAACCTAAACTAAATAATATAAAATAAACTAAAAATAAACCTAAACATAAAATTAAAAATAAACCCTAAAAAATAACATAAAGAATACCTAAAACAAAAACTTTAAAAAATAAAATAAAAGCCTAAACCTAACCGTAAAAATAAAAAATAAAACCTAAACCTAAAAAATAAAATAAAAATAAAACTCAACTAAAAAATAAACCTAAACCTAAACCTAAAATAAAACTAAAATAAAAAACCAAAACTAAAATAAATAAACCTAAAATAAATAAATAAACTAAATAAAAATAAAATAACAAAAATAAAAATTAAAAATAAAATAAACTAAAATTAATTATAAATAAACTAAATAAACCTAAACCTGCTGATTTACTTAATCTAAAAAAAACCCTAAACCCTAAAACCCCTAAACCCTAAAGCCTAAGGCCTAAACCCTAAACCCTAAACCCTAAACCCCAACCCTAAACACTAAACCTTAAAACTCTAAAGCCTAAAACCCTAAACCCCTAAACCCTAAAAACCTAAAAATTTAAACCTAAACTAAATAGAACCTAACAATAAGATAAATAAATAAAATAAATTAAAATCAATACCTAAACTATAACCTAAACCAAAAGATAAACCTAAATAAAATAGAAACTAAATAAAATAAATAAAAACCTAAAGTAAACAAAAAAACTAAAAATAATAAACCTAAATAAAATAAAAACTAAACATAAAATAAAAATAAATAAACCTAAAATAAAATAAAATAAAAACTAAATAAAACATTAAACCTAAAAAATAAACCTAAAAATAAATAAAAAATAAAACATAAACCCTATACTAAAAAAACCTATACCAAAAACAAATAAAATAAAATAAAACCAAAACCTAAACTAAAATAAACTTAACTTAAATAAATAAAACCTAAACCTAAACCTAAAAATGAAAAATAAATCCTAAACTTAAGAATTAAGATAAAAATAAAACTAAACTAAAAAATAAACATAAATCTAAACCTAAACCCAAAAAAATAAATAAACTAAAATAAAAAACTCAAACTATATTAAATAAACCTAAAATAAATAAACTAAATAAAAATAAAAATAAAAAACTAAAATAATTTAAAAATAAACTAAATAAACCTAAACCTACTCATTTATTTAACTCTTTTTTTTAAAAAAACCCTAAATTGTAAACCCTAAACCCTAAATCCTAAACCCTAAACCCTAAAACTAAACCTAAACCCTAAACCTATAACCCTAAACCCTAAACCCTAAACCCTAAATAATAAACCCTAAAAAACCCTAAACCTTAAACTAATCCTAAACCTTAAACCCTAAACCCTAAACCCTAAACCCTAAACCTTAAACTCTAAACTAAACTCCTAAACTTAAATAAACCTAAACCTTAAACTATAACTAAACCTAAATCCTAAACCCTAAATACTAAAAATGCTAAACCTTGAAGCCTAAACACTAAACCTTAATCCCAAAACCCTAAACCTAATCCTTAAACTAATCTTATACCCTAAGCTAACCATAAACCCTACATCCTAAACCCTAAACCCTAAAAACCCTAAGCCTTAAAGCCTAAACACTAAACTTTAAATCCTAAACCCTAACCCAAAACCCTAAACCCTCAAACCCTAAACCCTAAACCCTAAAAACCTTAAAACCAAAATGTAAACTAAAGAAAACCTAAAAATAAAATAAATAAAAAATCCTAAACCTAAATAAATAAAATAAAATAAAATGAAAACCTAAACCTAAACCTAAAAATAAAATAACTTAAACTAAAATAAAAAATAATAATAACCTAAACTAAACTAAATAATAAAATCAACCTAAGAATAAAAAACCTATTTAAAATAAAAATTGAACGATAAATAAAAATAAAATAAACCTAAAATAAAATAAAATAAAAACTAAATAAAAACCTAAATATAAATAATAAACCAAAAATAAACTTAAAGATAAATAAAAAATAAAACTTAATCCCTAAAGTAAAAAAACAAAGCCTAAACCTAAAATAAAAATAAAATAAACAAATTAAAATAAACTAAACTTAAAATAAAATAAATGAAACTAAAATAAATAAAACCTAAACCTAAACTTAAAGTAAACTAAACCTAAACCTAAACCTACACTAAATAAAATAAAATAAACAAAAAATAAACCTAAACCTAAACTTAAAAAAAAACATAAAAATTATGCTAAAAAAACCTAAAATAAAAAATCTAAAAAAATAAAATAAAAACATAAACCTAAAGCTAAAATTAAAAAATAAAATCTAAACCTAAAAAATAAAATAAAAATTAAACTTAACTAAAAATTAACTAAAATAAAATACCAAAAAAAAATAAATAAACCTAAAATAAATAAACTAAACTAAATAAAAATAAAAAATAAATTTAAATATAAATAAAAATAAAATAAGCTAAAATAGATAAAAAATAAACTAAATATAACTAAACCTATAGATTTACTTAATATTAAAAAAGCCATAAACCCTAAGCTAACACTAAACCCTAAATCCTAAACCCTACAAACATAAAACCCTAAAGCCAAAATATTAAACCCTAAATCCTAAACCCTAAACACTAACCCTAAGCACTAAACCCTAAAATCCAAAAGTCTAAAACCCTAAACTCTAAACCTTAAACCTGAAACAATAAACTCTAAACTCTAAACCCTAAACCTACAACCCTAAATTGTAAACCCTAAACCCAAAAGTCTAAACCCTAAACCCTAAAAAGCTAAAACCTAAACCTAAACTAAATAAAATCTCAAAAGAAAATAAATAATTATATTAAACCAAACTAAAAAAATAAATAAAAATAAAAATAAAATATAAACAAAAATCTAAACCTAAACCTAAAAATCAATAAAATAAAAATTAAAACTAAACTAAAATAAAATAAATAAATAAATACCTAAACTAAACTAAAAAAACCTAAATAAAATAAAAACTAAATCTAAAATAAAAATAAAATAAACCTAAAATAAAATAAAATAAAAATTAAATAAAAACCTAAACCTAAAAAATAAACCAAAAAATAAAATTGAAAATTGAATAAAAAATAAAACCTAAACCCTAAACTAAAAAAAAAATTAAACTTAAAATAAAAATAAACTAAGCCTAAAACTATTTTAAGATAAACTAAACTAAAATAAATAAAACATAAACCATAACCTATAATAAACTAAACCTAAACCTAAACCTAAACCAAATAAAATAAATTAAATTAAAAATAAAACTAAACCTAAATTAAACAATAAAACCTAAAAATAAACCTAAAATAATAACCTAAAACCAAATCCTGAAAAAAATAAAATAAAAACCTAAACCTAAACCTAAAAATAAAAAATAAAAGAAAATTAAACTAAATTTAAAAATAAACCTAAACCTAAACCTAAACCTAAACCTAAGAAATAAACTAAAATATAAAACCTAAATGAAAATAAATAAACTAAACAAAATAATAATAAATATAAACCTAAATAAAAAATAAAATAAAATAAACTAAATAAATCTTAAACTTACAACTTTAAACCCTGAACACTAAACCCCAAAACTTAAACCCTAAACCTTAGACCTTAAACCCTAAATTTTAAATCCAAAAAACCTAAAAACTAAGAAACCTAAACCTAAACTAAATAAAACTAAAAAAAATAATAAAAATAATAAAACCTAAACTAGATAAAAAATATAATAAAAAGAAAACCTAAACTAAAACCTAAACTTAAACTTAAACTTAAACCTAAACCTAAAAATAAAATAAAATAAAAATAAAATAAATAAAAACCTAAACTAAAATAAAAATATAAAATAAACCTAAATATAAAACATCTAAAAATAAAATAAAAATTAAACATAAAATAAAATAAAATAAATTTAAAATAAATTAAAATGATAACTAAATAAAAACCTAAAACTAAAAAATTAACCTAAAAAAACCTAAAAATAAATAAAATATAAAACTGGAACCCTAAACTAAAAAATAATTTAAACCTAAAATAAAAAAAATAAACTAAACTAAACTAAATTAAATAAAACCTAAAACTAACCCTAAACTCTAAACCCTAAAACTAGCCCTAAACCCTAAACTATAAACATACAACCGTAAACCTACAACCCTAAACCCTAATCCCTCAAAAACCTTAAGCCCTAAATCCTAAACCCTTAACCCTAAACCCTAACCCTAACCCTAAGCCCTAAACTAAATACTAAACCCTAAAACCCTAAACCCTAAACTCTAAACTAACCCTAAACCTTAAACCCAAAAAACCCTAAACCCTAAACCCTAAAGCCTAAAACCTAAACCCTAAATAAAACTATATATAGCACCTAACCTAAATTTAAATGCTAAACCTTAAACACTAAAGCTAAACCCTAAACTCTAAAACCTTAAACCCTAAAACCCTAAACCCTAAACCCTAAACCATAAACCCTAAAAACTTTAAAACCTAAACCAAAACAAAATAAAACCTAAAAATAAAATAAATAAATAAACCTAAACCTAACTAAAATAATAAAATCAAATCAAATAAAAACTTTAACTAAAACCTAAACTAAAAAAATAAATAAAATAAAAAGTAAAAATAAAATAAATAAAAACCTAAAGTAAATTAAATAGAAAAAATAAACCTAAGAATTAAAAATCTAAATAAAATAAAAACTAAATGTAAACTAAAAATAAAATAAACCTAAAAAAATAAAGTAAAAACTAAATAAAATCCTAAACCTAAAAAAACCAAAGAATAAATAAAAAATAAAACCTAAACCTTAAACTAAAAAAACTAAAACATAAAATAAAAATATAATAAACAAAATAAAATAAACTTAAACCTAAACAAAGATAAACTAAACTAAAATAAGTAAAACCTAAACCTAAACCTAAAATAAACTAAACCTAAACATAAACCAAAACTAAATAAAATTATCTCTTCTTGTAATAGAAATGGCATAGGACTTCTTTGGGAGGATCTTATTAGTTTTTCTTCTTCTGTTGATGCTCCTTCGTTTGTGGGTGGGAATTTTAATATTATCTCATCTTCCTCTAAACAGGTTGGTGGTAATGATCCAAACTTATTTTCTATGGAAGACTTTAAATACATGATCCTTCATTATCATTTCACTGATATTGGCTTTAGTGGGTCTTAATTCAGTTGAAATATTTATAGACTCTCGCAATGGCTTGATCAGGTTCTTTTTAATCATTTGTGGATTAATCTTCTCCCTAGTACTTCTATGGAGCACTTAAGTAGAACCCTTTCAGACCATTCTCCCTTGCTTATCACTATGAATTTTATTGCTAGTAAATCCTCCTCCCTTATCCCTTTTTGCTTCCAAAATATGTGGATCATGGATGATAGATTTTTGGATGTTGTTGCTAGTAACTAGGGTGAACCTCTCCATCGTAATGATTCTATTTTTGGGATGAGGAGATTGTGGTTCAAATTAAAAAGACTTAAGTAATGCCTTAATTAGTGGAATAAATATTATTTCAAGAACCTTTTTGTCAATATCAAAGAAATGGAGAATGAGGTTATAGTTTTGGAAAACATTATTGTTAATGATCCTTCTAAAATTTATCTATTGGCTCAAGCTAAAAATAGGTTAACATGTTTTCAAGGCATGGAGGGGACCTATAAAGCTTCTATGAAATGGATCTCTGATGGTGATCGTAATACTAAAAATTTTTATGCCATGGTTAAAAAGAAAAAGGCTTTAAATCACATTCACAAAATTAAAATTAATGATGGAGTCTGGTGTTCTAGTAAAAGGATCTTACTGATTCTGTTGTTTGTTTTTATAAAGAGCTTCTGAATAAAAATGTTGCTTATGATGATATTTTTTTGCCTGATGTTATTACTAATCTTATTTTTGATGATGATAATAAAATGATTTCTTCCTTACCTTCTAAGTCTAAAATTACTAACACTTTGTAGAGTATGAATAAAGACTCCGTGGCTGGTCCTGATGGTTATACTGCCTTTTTTTCAAAATGTTGGATTATCTTCAAATAGGATTTGGTTAAAGCTATTCTTGATTTATTTAAGGGCAGCACCCTTCCCCAATATTTTGCTAGCACCTCCATTGTTTTAATTCTTAAAAAAAACAATCCTAAAGTTTGGAGTGATTTTAGGCTGATTAGCCTTTGCTCTTTTTTTAATAAACTTAATTTAAAGATTTTAGCTAAAAGGTTGAGTATATTGCTTCCTAAAATTATCTCCCCCAATCAAACTAGTTTTGTTAAAGGGAGATCCATTTATGATAATGTTCTTTTAGCCTAAGAGATGATCCATGATTTAAATGCCAAAGTTCGAAGAGGAAATTTACTTTTTAAGCTTGACATTTCCAAAGCTTATGACAATTTTGGTTGGGTTTTCCTATATAAAATTTTGGCTTTATTTGGATTCTCTAATCAGTTTATTTACTTTAATTAAGAATGGGATTGAGAATTCTTAGGTTTCTTTACTTCTTAATGGTGAAGTGCATGGTTTCTTCTCTTCTTCTCATGGGCTAAGGCAAGGGGATCCTCTCTCCTACCCTTTTCATTATTGCTGTAGACTATCTTTCTAGATGTATTGAGCAGATGTTTAGTAGAATGCCTAACATGTACTATAAAACCATTGGTGGGTTTCTTATTTCTCACCCTAGTTTTGCTGATGATTTCATTACATTTTGGAATGCCTCTACTCTTTATATTAATAAATTGGGTAAGTTCTTAACTCTTTTTGGTAGGGAGAGTGGCTTGAATATTAATCCTAATAAAAGTTGTTTTATTACTAGCTCTTCAATTTCCTTATCTAAGACCAATGTTATCAAGAATATTACAGGTTTTTCACATCAAATTCTCCCTATCAAGTATTTAGGGACTCCTTTATATAGAGAAATGAAAATATCTTCTTTACTATTTAGAAATAAATAGGAAAATCTCCTCTTAGGAGTTTTATTTACTTTCCTTTGGTGCTAGACTTATCCTGATCAAAAGTACCCTTTGCTCTCTACCTCTATATCTCTTATCTACTATTGTTCCTACCCATTCTATTATTAAAAGGATCAATAGACTTTTTAATAAATTTATTTTGGGGATCTAACTCTTCTATCAAAAGATTACATTGGGCTAGTTGGCGCAACTATTGTGGTCCTAATAATGAAGGTGTCTTAGGTTGTAAAACATTAGAGGATTTTATTAACTATTTTCCTATCAAAATGTGGTGGAATTTTAGAAATAAACATAGTTAATGGTCAAAATTTATGCATGTTAAATATTATCAGGGAAAACATACCCTCATTTCTGCCTTCAAATATGGGGATTCCCAAGTGTGGAGAAGACTTTGTAGTATCAAATGGAATGATGTGAACTTAATTTCTTGGAGTGTCAGTTTTGGTTCCTCTTTCTTTTTGCAAGACAATTGATTGAGGTAGGGCTCTATTGATTCCCTGCTCAATACTCATTCCATTGTGATGCTTAAGAATAATCAGTTAATTACTCATAATAAGTGGGATGCGGCTCAATTAAATACCCTTGTCCCTAATGTGATCGTTGACAAAATCCTTAAAATTTGTCCTTTCACTAATGAACCCAACCAAATTCTCTTAAAAAATTCTTCTTTTGGGGATTTTGTTTTGAAGGATACTTGGCATTTCATCAGATTCAAATATCAAGAGTCATTGGTTTTTACTAAAATCTAGAATATTATTGTCCCTACTTTGTTCACAGTTTTAACTTTGCGCATTCTGAAGCATTATATTCCTGTGGATGCTACTCTTCTGATAAAGGTTTCCATCTTCCCTTTAAATGTTAGTATTGCTATCACATCAAAAGTGTGGATCATGTTTTTATGAATGGCCCTATTGGTGCTAAAATGTGGAATTGGTATGATAATATTTTTAATACTTTCCATTTTAATGGCTCATTTTCTATTATGCAACTTCTTGAAGCATGTTTCTCTCATACTTCTAAGGGTCATGTTAAAATTGTTTTAGCTACTTCTATTCTTTGGTATATTTGGATGGATAGAAATGATGCTAAGCATTGTAATATTCTTATGAATTATTATGGTATTAATGCTAGAGTCAAATATAAAATTTTTTCTCTTTTTAAAGTTGATCTTCTTACCCACTCTAGTTTTAAAGGGTGCAAGTCTGTGGCCTTAAATTTTGGGATTAACCTTGCCTCCTGTAATGTCTCTCCTATCCATAAAATTATATACTTGATTAAACCTAATTATCACAACATATTAACACCGATGATTTCTAATGGTTATTATGGCTGTGGTGGGATTTTGAGAGATCATAGTGGCAAGGTTATCTCTATTTTTGCTTCCCCTTTAGAGCCTTATTATGTGTTATTTACTGAGCTTAAAGGCTTTCATCATGGCATTTCTCTTTGTTTACAATAAGGTTTTCATAAGATCAGGTTTAAAGTTGATGCTCTCCTTCATTTAGATTTACTCAAATCTGATGCTCATGGTAATGCTGAAGTGTATTATTTACTTAATCATACTAGCAAACTTCTTGCTAACCTAGATTTTCAAATCTCTCATATTTATAGGGAAACCAACTCTTGCACTGACTTTCTTGTCAATTTGGCAGCCAAGTCTTCTTCTTTACAAATGTTCTCTAATGATGACATACCCTTCCTTTTAAGGGGATGAATCTAGACAAAACTGGTTTGCCTTATGTTAGCAGCTTTTAGCCTTTTTTTTCCTCTTGTGGGGATTTGGCATTCACTTTATTATTGGTTTTGAATAATTATGGTTTTCTCTTATGCTAGTTTGTTCTTGATTTTTTTTCTTCACCTAAACCTACTTTTATTTTCCAGTTTGGTTTCTTCCCAAACTTTGGATGGGTTGGGGTTGTCTTTCCATTTATCAAATTTTTATGGTAATTTTATTATCTGGTTTGTTTTCTCTTTGAACCTGGTAGAGGTATTCGCAACAGGTGGAGGTTGTTGGGTTTTGCTTGTCTTCTAGTTAGTGTGGTTCTCTTTATTGGTTGGATCTCTCTGTAGCATTCTTTATTTGCTCTAGATTTTATGGTTGGTTGATGATGACTCTGTTGGAGTTCTTGTTTGTAGCTATCTTTGGTTGTTGCATTATTTGTGATCCTAAAAGGCTTTTACTTTTTTTTTTTATTTTTGAGTGTTGCATCTAGTTGTTTAAACTGGATTCTCCTATCCTTGGATTGGGATTGGTAGATGTTGTCTACAGCTTTCCCTTGGATGACTCTTTCTGTCTTTCATCCTGATGGTTCTAAGTCTAATGATTTGAATCCTTGGCTATCTTGGTGGCTCGCAGGTGGACTTGCTTACTGGCGATTTAGATTGGGTGCTCTAGCTAGCTGGTTTGGTCTAAAGAGTATTTACTTTATTTTAATTTTCTTGATCTTTTCGAATCTATGTTTGGAACCAACTGCTTACTTTCCCTTTCTTCTCTTCTGGTTTCTACTTGCTAGGTTTTTTATTTATGAACTGTGGATGAACCAAACCCCTTGCCTATTTTAATGGTTGCCTTACTTCATAACATTCTTGATGTTAGTCTCACTGTTACTCTGGATATTATTGTTTATGGTTCTTTGCATGTTCTTTTGATGAAAGACCTTATTAACTATGGTCCTCCTTTTGCCTTTGTTTGGTCTCTATTTAGTCCATTTTCCCATATTGTGAGGTTTTCTCCTAGCAACTGTATTAGCATTTCTTGGTGGTGGCTTTGGTGGTGCTCCCTCTGGTCTAATATTTTTTTGATGGGTTACCTCATTATCTGCATCTCTGAGTTTTATATATCTGACTGCTGGGTTTTTTGTGATTATATTTGCTATTTGAAGTTTTATGTAGGTTTCTACAATGATCATCATTGGATAAGGTGCTACAAGAGCCATGCTGGCAATGATGGCATTGATGTTTCCAACTCTTTTTTTTGGCTGGTGGTGCTATATATAACTATAACCCTTCACTTGAAATCTGGATGTTTACATGTGGTGTTGCTCCTTAAGATGATTATAACTGTGCCAGAGTCTTTTCTTTATCTTTTTTACTTCTATCGGATATTATATTTTATGCTTAATTAACTATTTCATTATCTGTACTCATCCCTTTTTAAGCTGTTGCAGATCTCTGGTATAGGTTGAGAGACATTTGCTACTAGATTGTTCTGGTTTCAAAAGGAGTAGAGGAAGTTTGCTGCTGATTTCAAGGATTATTTTTTGTGGATCTCGATTTCATTTTTTATTAGCTTACTTTCATTATCTATTGTATTAGCTAAGGGGCTTATCTCCTTAGGACTTTTTGTAGCTCTTTGAGCATTAACATAAAAATTTGTGCCCTCTAATAACTTCATACCTTTTCTTTGTGGCAATAAAATTTTCCTAATTTTCCCAAAAAATAATCCCTAAACACTAAACCCCAAACCCTAAACCCTAAACACTAAAATTAACCTAAACCCTAAACCCTTTCACCCTAAGACCCTAATCACTAAACCCTAAACCCTAAACCCTAAAAATGTAAACCCTAAACACTAAACCCTAAACCCTAAACCCTAAAAATCCAGACCCTAACACCCTAAACCTAAACCATAAACCTAAACACAAAACTCTAAACTAATAACCATAAACCTCACTATAAACTCGACCCACCTAAAACCACACCCCATGAAAACCTAAAAATCCAAAATCATAAATCTTAAACCCTAAACCTTAAAACCCTAGACCCTAAACCCTAAACTCATCTACTAAAATCCTAAACCCTGGGCTAATACTACCATTAAACCCTAAACCCTAAACCCACCCACCCCTCTAAACCCTAAACCTCAAATCCTAAAAACCTAAAAACCTAAACCTAAATAAAATAAAAACTAAAAATAAAATAAATAAAAAAGCCTAAACCTAACTAAAATAAAAACCTAAACTAAAACTTAAACCTCAACCTAAAAATAAAATAAAATAAAAAAAATAAAAAAATAAAAACTTAGACTAAACCAAAAAATAAAATAAACCTACAAACAAAAAACCTAAATAAAATTAAAACTAACGTAATATAAAAATAAAAAAACCTAAAATTAACCTTAAATAAAATAAAATAAAAACTAAATAAAACCTGATCATAGAAAATAAAGCTAAAATAAAAAAAAACCTAAACCCAAAATAAAAATAAAATATACAAAATAAACTAGACAAAAATAAATAAAACCTAAACCTAAAATAAACTAAACCTAAACCAATCTAAACTAAATAAAATAAACTATACTAAAAATAAACCTAAACCTAAACTAAGAAATAAAATATAAAACATAAAAATAAATCTAAATTAAAACCCTAAAACATAAACCTAAAAATATAAAATTAAAACCTAAACCTAAACTGAAAAATAAAAAATAAAACCTAAACCTAAAAAATAAAGTAAAAATAAAACTAAACTGAAAAATAAACCTAAACCTAAATCTAAACCTAAAAAATCAACAAAAATAAAAAACCTAAACTAAAATAAATAAACCTAAGATAAATAAACTAAATAAAAATAAAAATCAACCTAAATCAAAATAAATAAAATAAATAAATAAATAAACTAAAACCTACGGGTTTACTTAATTAAAATGAATAAAATAAAATAAAATACCAAACCCTACCTTAAACCCTAACCCCACAAACCACACTAAACCCTAAACCCTAAAACCCTAAACTATCCTAAACCCTCCAAACCTAAAACACTAAACTAAATCTAAACTAAACCACAAACCTTAAACTAAACCCTCTATAAACCTTGGGCCACTTAAACTCCCTGACCCTCCTAACCACTGATCCCAAATAAACCCTAAACACTTAAACTTAAACACTAAACCCACCAAAACCACCTAATTATAACCTACCCACCAAACTAAATGGTTAACTCCCCTAAACCAAACCCAACCCTAAATAACCACTCCACAACCTAAACCAGGCCAGTGTTCTAAACCCTTCTGATCACTACCACTGCCTTAAATGTTAAACCAAATGGGCCCTAAACCCTAAACCTAAAACTTAAAACTAAACCCTAAACACTACCCTAACTGGGTGACGCACTCCACACCACTGGGTTTAACTTGGGCCAAACCTTAAACCCTAAAGCTAAAACTGAAATGTAAACCATAAACTAAACTAAACCCTGGTGACCATAATCCCTAAAACCCAAATAACCCTAAACCCTGACCTAACCCTAAACCCCAAACCCTAAAGCTGGTTTAACCCAACCACACCCTGACCCTAACCCACCCTAAACCTAAATCTTAAAACCCTAAACCTTAAACCCTAAATGGTAAAAACCTAAAAACTTAAACCTAAACTAAATAAACCTAAAAATCATATACATTAAAAAACATAAACCTAAATAAAATGTAAAATAAAAACATGACCTAAAACCTAATCCTAAACCTAAAAATAAAATAAAATAATCTAATAAAAATAAACTAAAATAAAATAAATAAAAATCTAAACTAAACTAAAAAATAAATTAAACCTAAGAATAAAATAAAATAAAATAAAAACTAAATAAATAAAACATAAACCTAAACCTAAAATAAATTAAATATAAACATAAACTTAAACTAAAAAATAAAACATAAAAATAAACCTAAAATAAAAACTTAAAACCTAAACCTAAAAAAATAAAATAAAACTAAAACCTAAACCTAAAAATAAAAATAAAAGTTATACCTTAAAAATAAACTAAATTAAGCTAAATTAAAAAAAATAAACCTAAACCTAAAAAAAAAACTAAAATAAAAAACCTAAACTAAAATGAATGAACTAAAATAAATTAAAAAAATAAACTAAAATAAATAAAAAATAAACTAAATAAACTTAAACCTACCAATTTACTTAATTTAAAAAAAAACCATAACCCTAATCTGTAAACCCTAAAACTAACCCTAAACCATAAACTCTAAACCCTAAATCTAAAATCCTAAACATATAACCCAAAACCCTAAAACCTTAATCCCTAAGCCATAAACCCTAAACCCTAAACCCTAAACCCCAAATGCTAAACCCTAAACCATAAACCTTAAACCCAAAACCCAAAATACTAAACTAACCCTAAACCCTAAAACCTACAACCCTAAACCCCAAACCCTAAACCTTAAACCCTAAACCCTAAACCCTAAACCTTAAACACTAGACCCTACAAACCTAAAAACTTAAACATAAACTAAATAAAACCTAAAAATAAAATAAATAGATTAACCTAAACTTGAATAAAATAAATAAAATAAAATAAAATAATGAGTTAAACTAAAATATAAATCTAAACTTAAACCTAAACATAAATCTAAAAAAAAAAAATAAAAAAATAAAAACTAAAGTAAAATAAAATTAATAAAAACCTAAACTAAACTAAAATAAAATAAACCTAAAAATAAAAAACTTAAACAAAATAAAAACTGAACATAAAATTAAAATAAAAAAACCTAAAATAAAATAAAATAAAAACTAAAAATAAACCTAAACCTGAAAAATAAACTTAAAAATAAAACTTAAAAATAAATTAAAATAAAATCTAAACCCAAAACTAAAAATAAATAACCTAAACTAAATAAACTTAAACTTAAACTAAAATAAATTAAACTAAAAAAAATAAAACCTAAACTTAAAATTAACTAAACCTAAACCCTAAAGTAAATAAAATAAAAGAAACTAAACATAAACCTAGACCTAAACTAAAAAATAAAACATAAAAATAAAATCAAAATAAAAACCTAAAACCTAAACCTAAAAAAATTAAATAAAAACATAAACCTAAACCTAAAAATAAAAAATAATAAAACTTAAACCTAAAAAATAAAATAAAAATAGAACTAAATTAAAATAAACCTATAACCAAAAAAATAAACTAAAATAAAAATTTTAAACTAAAATAAATAAACTTAAAATAAAAAAACTAAACAAAATAAAATAAAATAAATAAAATAAAATAAAATAAACTAAAATAAATATAAAATAAACAAAATAAGCCTAAACCTACCAGTTTACTTATTTTGAAAGAAAAATCCTAAACCCTAAACCCAAAATCGAAAACCCTAAATACTAAATCCTAAACCCTAAACCCTAAAAACTAACCCTAAGCCCTAATCCCTACACCTACAACCCTAAACCTTCAACCATAAACCCTAAACCCTAAATAATAAATCTTAAACCTAAAACTAACCCAAACCCTAAACTAACCCTAAACCCTAAACCCTAAACCCAAAACCCTAAAACCCTAAACCTTAAACACTAAACTAACTGTAAACCCTAAATGCTAAACCCTAAAACCCCTAAACCTTAAAGCTTAGACCCTAAGCTAACCCTAAAAACATAAAAATCTAAACCAAAACTAAAAAAAACATAAAAATCAAATAAATAAAATAACATAAACCTAAATAAAATAAAATAAAAACTTAAACTAAAACCTAAACCTAAACCAAAAAAAAATAAATTAAACTAATAAAAATAAATTAAGATAAAATAAATAATAACCTAACCTAAACTAAAACATAAAATAAACGTAAGAATAAAAAATAATATAAAATATAAACTAAACATAAAATAAAAATAAAATAAACCTAAAATAAACCTAAAATATAAGAAAATAAAAACTAAATAAAAACAGAAACTAAAAAATAAACCTAAAAATAAAACCTAAAATAAAATATATATATAACCTAAACCATAAACTAGAAAAATCATAAACCTAAAATAAAAATAAATTAAACAAAATAAATTAATCTAGACCTAAACTGAAATAAATAAAACTTAAACCTAAACCTAAACCTAAACTAAATAAAATAAAATAAACTAAAAATAAACCTAAATCTAAAAAATAAAACTAAAAAAAAAATATAAAATAAAAACCTAAAACCTAAATCTAAACCCAAAATAAAAAATAAAACTTAAACCTAAAATAAAATAAGTAAAAATCAACTAAAAATAAACCTAAAGGTAAACCTAAACCTAAAAATTAAACTAAAATAAAAAAAACTAAACTAAAATAAATAAACTTAAAGTAAATAAACTAAACTAAATTAAAATAAAAAATAAAATAAGCTAAAATATATAAAAAATAAACTAAATAAACCTAAACTTAATGATTTGCTTAATTTCTTTTAAAAAATCATAAACCCTAAGCTAATCCTAAACCCTGAACACTAAAAATCCTAAACCCTAAAGCCTAAACAGTAAACCCTAAACTCTAAACCCTAAAAATAAAAATCTAAACTCTAAACCTAAAAACCTAAACCTAAAGTGATTAAAACCTAAAAATAAAAAATCTAAAGAAAACCTAATCCTTAATAAAATAAAAAAATAAAATAAAATAAAAAGCTAAAGTAAAATTAAACCTAAACTTAAAAATAAAATAAAATAAACTAATAAAAATAAACTAAAATAATATAAACAAAACCTAAATTGAACTAAAAATAAAATAAACCTAAGAATATAAACAAAACCATAAACGTTAAACTCTAAACCCTAACTGTAAACCTTAAACCCTAAACCCCAAACCCTAAACTTAAACCTAAAGTAACTAAATAATTTAAAAAATAAACCTAAACCTAAACCTAAACCCTAAGAATGGGCAGAACCTCGATGGCGAACTTTCAACCAAGTCCCAGATGGTGGTGGAGGCGAAGGTAGAGGCTTCAGTTATTGCAATGGTGGTGTGAGATCTAGAGGTGCTGATGGATATGGAGGAGGTGTCAGAGCAGTGTTGGTTATGGAGGCGGGAGGAGCGATGAAGGTTATAGTCATGGTGGTGGTCGAGGTAGAGATTGGGGATATGATGGTGAATCCGGCTACTCGAAAGGCCGGGGTGGTTCTGATGAGAACTGAGGAAACTGAAGAACGACCGATTCTATCTACTGCTTGTGGAACTATGTCTTTATAGTAGAGACAGTTCTTGCTATCTAGGGTTTTCGACTTACTCTATGCGTGCTCATTTTTGATCTATGTCGCCGCTTGTGTCTTAGAAAACTTGGTTGAAATGAAAAAGAAGAAATGTTGAATATGAATTTGTTCTCTGTAAGAAAAAAAAAACTAAACTAAAAAAATAAAACCAAAACATAAACTTAATCCTAAAAAAATAAAATAAATACCTAAACCTAAAAATAAAAATAAAACCTAAACATAAAAAAATACAACTAAACTAAAAAATAAACATAAACCTAAACCTAAATCAAAAAAAGAAACTAAAAGAAATAAACCTAAGGAAAATAAACTGAACTAGATAAAACTAAAAAGAATAAAATAAACTAAAATAAATAAAAAGTAAATTAAACAAACCTAAACCAAATAGTTTACTTAATTTTTTTTTAAAAAAAGTCTAAACCTTAAACCCTAAACCCTAAACCCTATAGCCAAAACACTAAACCCTAAAACCTACAACCCTAAACCCTAAACCCTAAACCCTGAACCCTATTCTTAGAAACCTAAAAACCTAAACCTAAACTAAATAAAACCTAAAAATAAAATAAATAAAAAACCTAAAACTAAATAAAATAAAATAAAATAAAAACCTAAACTAAAACGTAAACTTAAACCTAAACCTAACCCTAAAAAAAAATAATTAATAACTAAAATAAAAAAATAAAAACCCAAACTAAATTAAAGAATAAAATAAACCTAAAAATAAAAAACCAAAATAAAATAAAAACTAAATGTAAAATAAAAAAAATTAAATAAAAATTAAATAAAAACCTAAACCTAAAAAATAAACCTAAAAATAAATAAAAAATAAATCCTAAACCCTAAACTAAAAAAAACCTAAAAATAAGTAAACAAAATAGAATCAACCTAAACCTAAATTAAGATAAACTAAAATGAAATAAATAAAATGTAAACCTAAACCAAAAATAAACTAAACCTAAACGCTAAACTAAATAAAATAAAATAAACTCAAAATAAACTTAATCCTAAACTAAAAAATGAAACCTAAAAATAAACCTAAAATAAAAGCCTATATTTAAAAAATAAAACAAAAATAAAACTAAACTAAAAAATAAACATAAACCTAAACCTAAACCAAAAAAATAAACTAAAATAAAAAACCTGAAGTAAAATAAATAAACTAAACTAAATAAAACTAAAAAATAAAATAAAACAAAATTAAAAAAAGTTAAACTAAACAAACCAAAACATAGAAGTTTACTTAATTTAAAAAAAATCCTAAACCCTAAACCTTAAATCCTAAACCCTAACCCTAAACCCTAAACCTACAACCCTAAACTCTAAACCTTAAAAACACTTAAGCTAACCCTTAACCCTAATCCCTAAAAACCTAAACCTAAACTAAATAAAACCTATAAATAAAATAAATAAAAGAACCTAAACCTAAATAAAATAAAAAGAACCTAAGAATAAAAACCTAAATAAAGTGAAAACTTATCATAGAAGAAAAATAAAATAAACCTAAATAAAATAAAATAAAAACTAAATAAAAACCTATGCCTAAAACATAAACCTTAAAATAAAACCTAAATATAAATAAAAAAAACCCAAACCCAAAACTAAAAAATAAAAACTTAACCTAAAATAAAAATAAAATAAATAAAATAAAATAAACCTAAACCTAAAATAAAATAAATCTACCATGACCTACAATAAACCTGACCCTACCCTAACCCCAGATCCATGAAAACTTGGGCTTTAACCCTAAACCCCAGGCCACACCCTAAAGCATCACACATGCCTCCACACCCTAATCTTACCCACTCCTACTCTACTTGACAAGCCCTAAACATACCTACCCATCCTAAATCACCCCTAATCATAAATCTAAAATTAATAAACCTACCACTCCCCACCCCACTGACCCCCACACCCTAAACTCCAAACACCCTGGTTAGGCAAACCATAACCTAAAATCCTAAACCTAAACAAAATAAAACCTTAAAATAAAATAAATAAAAAAACCTAAATCTAAATAAAATAAAATGAAAAAAAACTTAAACTAAAACCAAAACCTAAACCTAAAATAAAATAATAATAAATACTGAACTAAAATAAAATAAACCTAAAAATAAAAAACATAAATAAAATAAAAACAAAACAGAAAATAAAAATAAATAAATTTAAAATAAAATAAATTTAAAACTAAATAAAAACCTAAACCTTAAAAATAAACCTAAAAATAAATAAAAATTAAAATCTAAACCATAAATTAAAAAAAAACCTAAACCTAAAATAAACAAAATAAAATAAACTAAACTAAAATAAATAAAACCTAAATTTGAACCAAAAATAAACTAAACCTAACCCTTAAAGAAAATAAACTAAAATAAAATAAAAATAAACCCAAACCGAAGCTAAAAAATAGAATCCTAAAACCTAAACCTAAAATAAAATCCTAAAAGCTAAACCAGAACATAAAAATAAAAAATAAAACCTAAACTTAAAAAAATAAAATAAAAATAAGATTAAACTTAAAAATAAACATAAACCTAAACCTAAACCAAAAAAAATAAACTAAAATAAAAAACCTAAACTAAAATAAATAAAACAAACTAAATAAAAATAAAAATAAAAACCTAAATAAAAATAAAAATTAACTAAACTAAAATAAATAAAAAAGAAACTAAATAAACTAAAAAAACTTAAACCTACTGGTTTACTTAATTTAAAAAAAACTTAAACCTTAAACCCTAAACCCTAAAGACTAAATCCTAAACCAACTTTAAAATACAACCCTACCTCCAAACCCAAAAACCCTGACCTAAATCCACCATAAACCCTAAAACTTCCAAACCTAACCTCCACCCACCAACCTCCATACTAACCTAAACCACAGCCACAAGAACTGATGCTGACTCACCTACCACAGGCCAAATCCTAAAAATCATCTTGTCTGACCCAACCACACCCTACCACTAAACCCTAAACCCTGACCTAAATCTAAAAAGGCCACCCTAAAAACAACTTGAACCCAACTCCAAAACAGGCCAAAACTAACTTAAACCCTCCTAAACCCAAATCCAAAAAAATGGATAATAAACCCTAAACCACTAATAAATATCAGACCTAAATTTATAAAAACCAACAAAATAAATAAAATAATCTAAAATTAACTAAAATAAAACTTAAAGTAAAATAAATAAAATATAAAATAAATAAATAAAACTAAATGAAATAAAAATAAAATAAAATAAATAAAATTAAAATAAATTAAAATAAATAAAAATAAATTAAAATAAAATACATGGCTAAATCTACTAATTTAAATTTAAAAACAAACCCTAAATCCAAAACCCTGGAAATGCTCTACCTTAAAATAAAAGTAACCCTACCTACCCTAAACCTAAACAAACCCTAAACCCTACCACAAACCCTGCATAAACTAAAAAAAAAAAACCAAAATAAAATAAAAATAAATAAATATAAATAAACTAAAATTGGTTGGGTTAATTTTAATTTTGTTTAAAAAAAAAAAACTCTAAACCCTAAATCCTAAATAAACCTGACCCTAAAAACCTAAAAAAAACTCTAAACTAAACCACAAACACAAACTGAGCCTCTAAACTAAACCACAAACCACAAACATATCTAAATCCTAAAATTGTAAACTAAACCCAAAGTGAACAAATATCTGACCTAAATATGAACCACAAACCCTAAATATCCACGAACCACAAACCTGAACCACAAACCACAACCCAAACTAATAACCATATACCCTAAAGCCTAAACCCTAAATCCTAAACTCTAAAGTCTGGACACTAAATCATAAACCCTAAGCCTTAAAACCCTAAATCCTAAAACCTAAACCTTAAACCCTAAAAACTTAATAACCTAAACCTAAATTAAATAAAACCTAAAAGTAAAATAAATAGAAAAACTTAAACCAAATTAAAATAAAAAATATAATAAAATAAAAACCTAACCAAAATCTAAAAATAAAAAAAATTAAAATCAAAAAAAGAAAAACCTAAACAAAACTAAAAAATAAAATAAACCTAAGAATAAAAAACCTTAATAAAATAAAAATTAAAGGCAAAATAAAAATAAAATAGTCTTAAAATAAAATAAAATAAAAACTAAATAAAAAATTAAACCTAAAAAATAAACCTATAAAAAACCTAAAATTAATAAATAAATAAAACCAAAACCCAAAACTAAAAAAAAACTAAACCTAAAATAAAAATAAAATAAACAAAATAAATGAAATCTAAACCTAAACTAAAATAAATATAACTTATACCTAAACCTAAAATATACTAAACCTAAACCAAAACCTAAATTAAATAAAATAAAATAAACTAAAAATAAACCTGAACCTAATCTAAAAATTAAAACCAAAAAATAAACCTAAAATAAATGCCCAAAACCTAAACTTATAAAAATAAAATACAAACCTAAACCTAAACCTAAAAATAAAAAATAAAACCTAAACCAAAAAAATAAAATAAAAATAAAAATCAACTAAAAAATAAGCCTAAACCCTAAACCCTAAACCCTAAACCAAAAAAAACTACTTGAAACAAACCCTGACCTAAAACCTAAACCAAAACCCAACCTAAAAAAAACCCTAAACCTAAAACAAAATAAACTTGAAACCTGACTAAACCACCCAAAACAAAACACTAAACCCTAAACCCTAAACCCAAAACCCTAACCTAAAATGACAACCCTAAAACCCTAAAACTAAACCCTAAACCTAAAACACTAAAATCTAAAACCTAAACTAACTAAACCAAAACCCTACTTGAAAACTTAAACTAAACCACAAAATGCTAAACCCTAACCCTAAACCCTAAAACCTAAAACCCAAAACCCAAACCCACCCTAAACCATAAAATAAAAGCCACAAAAAACAAAAAAAAATATAAACTAAACTTATAATAATAACTTAAAGTAAATAAATATAAATAAATAAACTAAATATAAATAAAAACTAAATAAAATAAATAAAAAAAAAAACTAAAAATACTAAATACATGCATAAACTAAACCCTAATTTGCACTTTAAAAAATCTAAACCTAAATAAAACCCACTACTCACCTAAACCTAAAACTAACCTACTTGCTGAAATACTCTTAACCCAACCCTAAACCCTAAACCTCATGGGCAAAAAAAAATAAAACCAAAATAAATAAAAAATAAATTAAATAAACCTAAATTGGTTCTTGGTTTTAATTTGTTTAAAAATCTACTAAACCCTAAAATCCTAAATCCTAACTGTAACCTGACCACCCTACCACACTCAAACCTCTAAACCACACTAAAATAAACTAAACCCTAACCTAAACCCTGTAATCCTAATCCTAAATCTTAGCCAAAACCCTAAAACATTAAATATCACGGACCCCATTATGACCCTGAGCCAACCTGAACAAAACCATAACTATAAACATGCCTAAAGCTCTAAATCCTAAACCCTAGACACTAAACCCTACCTGAAACCCACCTTACCCAAATCCATGTAAACCTTAAACCCAAACCTAATAACCTAAACCTAAATTAAATAAAAAAATAAATAAAACTTAAATCAAATTAAAATAAAATATAGTAAAATAAAACCTAGTAAAACCTAAAAATAAAAAAATTAAAATCAAATAAAGACCTAAACAAACTAAAATAAAATAAACCTAAGAATAAAACCCTAAAATAAAATATAAATAAAATAAAACAATCCTAAAATAAAATAAAATAAAACTAAATAAAACTTAAACCTAAAATAAACCTATAAAACCTAAATTAATAAATAACCAAACCAAAACTAAAAAACCTAAACCTAAAATAAAATAAACAAAATAAATGAAATCTAAACCTAAACTAAAATAAATAAACCTATAAACCTAAAATAAACTAAACCTAAACATAAACCTAAATTAAATAAAAAAAATAAACTAAAATAAACCAACTAATCTAAAATTAAAACCTAAAATAAACCTAAAATTAATGCAAACCTAAACTTATAAATAAAATACAAACCTAAACCTAAACCTAAAATAAAATAAACCTAAACCAAAAAATAAAATAAAAATAAAAATCAACTAAAAAATAAGCCTAAACCCTAAACCCTAAACCCTAAACCCTAAACTTGAAACCCTAAACCCTAACCACTAAAACCCTAAACCTTAAACCCTAAACACTAAAATCTAAAAACCCTAAACCCTAAACTAAACCAAAACCCTAAACTTGAAACCCTAAACTCTAAACCCTAAACCCTAAACACTAAACCCTTAACTCTAAACCCTAAACCCTAAAACCCAACTAAACCACATAACCTAAACCTCCCTCTCTGCTCCTCTCGCAATTTTGCATTCCCCTCGGTGGATTAGCCGTTCTCGGGTAATTGGTCACTTCTCTCAGCCTAAGCGTGCGTATCGGGCTCCCTCATATGTGACGTCCTTGGATTAGAACAATGGCAGAGGCTCTGGTCTCTGCGAATCCCGGCCCGTCGCATCTTGACTCGTGCACCGACTTTGCTCTCCTCTCTGGGTTTTAGATTGATTGCTTCTTAATGCACTGTTATTAAATCATTGAAAGGCGCTTTTGTCAGTAAGATCCCTAGCTCAAATGCTTATTAATCTCATTTTGACATCTTATCATGGATTCTTTGATGTGTGTTGATCGATGTTGAGAAACTTGCTATGAGTTCTTTGGTGGGTAAATTCTCCCTTAGGCATCTCGATAATATTCGCTCTTTCTTTCATAGTTTAAAATTATCAGGTACTTTTTCTATCGGGCTGATTGATCCCCATCACATTCTTATTCAACTCTCAAATGATTTAGATTACTCATGGGTTTTCGCTCGTAATTCTTACTTCATGCATAATTGTCAAATGCGGCTATTGAAATGGTTGCCCCTCTTTGATGTCAAAGAGGAAACTTCCATTGTCCCTCTTTGGCTTGCTTTTCCTAACATGCGAATACATTATGTCACTCATCAAGTTTTGTTTCTTTGTTGGCGGCCTTTTGGTAGGCCTCTCCAAATAGACCAAGCAACGCCACTAGATTTAGGCCATCTGCTCATTATTCTCGTTGAGATAGACATCACAAAAAAAATATTCCAAAGAGGTTTGGATTGGCTCCAAAAAATTTGGATATAGTCAAAAAGTCAAATTCAAAAATTTTCCTGTCTTTTGCACTCACTGCAAGATTCACGGGCACGATCATTCAGAATGCTTTGTGCTTCATCCTAATCTCAGAAAAAATTTACCACAAAATATGAATACCACTAATGGAATTGGGAAAACCAATACTCTAGCATATGTGCCTAAAGCTACTCAAAAAGAACCTCTCCTCCCTACACCTCCTACTGATCTGTCTAGTGGAAAACACTCTGACCTTGGTACTAAAATAGCCATTGAGGGGTGTGACGATACCAATGGCAATTTACCTAACCTCACCCCTGCTAGATATAATATGGTTTCCCACGATAGCTCTTTGCTTCATTTAAATCCTACTAAAAATCTAAATGGTAGCCTTATATTGGACACCCAATTAAACAATTTGAATGTGAATCATATAATGGACCAAAATAATGATGACCCTATGGCTTCAGAACATATTGAGAAAGATATTTGTATTACGAATGGTGCCAGAACTTCCCCATCTATTTCCCTTCAGAGTGATAATCAATTGAACCCAATTTCTCACACTATCCGATATGGAAGAAGGTGAAATCCCTCTTCTAAAACATTGATAGATTCTTCTACTTTTTAAGCCCAAAATCAATCACTTTCTGATGGAGATAATTTGGATTCTGATAGACCCTTTCAAATGGTTAAAAACAAAAAACCTTACAAAGCAAAATTTTCTAATAATAACTTCACTAGAACCACTCGTTCTTCTTCCACCCCACACAAGTAATGTGTCATCATTTCTCTCCTCTCTTTCCTTTTTTTTTTTCCTTTTCCCTTTTGGTTATCCCCTTATGATTAATTTTCTTATTTGGAATATCCGGGGTTGTGGGTCTATTCCTGTCCGCAATCGTGTTAGGAGTCTTTATCGTGTTCATAATATCAAGTTACTTGTTCTTATTTAACCTTTCATTAATTCTTCTAAGATTGCTTTTGTCGCTAGATCCCTTGGTTTTCATAATTTCTTCTTCAATCTTAATAATAAAATTTGGTGCTTTTGGCACAACTCCATCACCATTTCCATCATTGATGATCTTGACCAATTGGTTAATGTCAAAATCTCCTTAGGTGACTTATCGGCTTTTGGCTCTTTTATCTATGCTTCTTGTAATAGAGTGGTAGGAACATCCTTTGGAATCATTTACGCACCGCTTCCTCTAACCTTCCACGGTTGGTTGGAGG
Source organism: Cymbidium sinense (assembly GCA_021442155.1). Taxonomy (NCBI): domain Eukaryota; kingdom Viridiplantae; phylum Streptophyta; class Magnoliopsida; order Asparagales; family Orchidaceae; genus Cymbidium; species Cymbidium sinense. Next base: position 316,852,453 of record CM038214.1, on the reverse strand, counting down.
TGATTTCATACTATCATAGCTAGTTCGGAAAGAAGGGGAGGATGTTCTCCTAACCTTCATTCCATGGAGGACTTCTCAAATATGATCCTCGATTGTGATCTGATCGACATTGGTTTCACTGGGTCTAACTTCACGTGGCACAACTCTAGACTTTGGTAGCATCTTGATAGGACCCTCTTTAATTCTCTTTGGATCAATCAGTGGCCTTCTACCATTGTTGAGCATTTGAGCAGAACTTTGTCTGACCATGCTCCTCTTTTGATTTCCTTCAAAAATCCCCCCTAACCCGTCTACTCCCTCTCCTTTCAGATTTCAAAATATGTGGACCCAACATAGTGACTTCACCAATGTCGTTCTCACTAATTGGATGGCCCCTATTTTCCCGGATAATTCTGTTAAAGGTATGACTCGTCTTTGGCAAAAGACTTAAACAAAATCTCAATTGGTGGAACAAACACATTTTTAAAAATCTTTTCACAAATCTTAAAGCTATGGAACAAGAGGTTTGTTCTCTTGAAGAGGCTGTCTCAACTAATCCCAGTAAACTTGAGGAGTTGAACATTGCCAAGAATAACTTGGTTAATTATCAAAACATGGAAGAAACCTATTGGCGTCAAAAAAAGCAAAACAAACATATTGCGATGGTGTGAAACACTAGGTATTATCATGCCATTTGTAATAAAGCGGAAAGCCTTAAACTTGATTAAGAAAATTAAGAACTCTAATGGTGAATGGATAACCGATAATAATGATATTAAGGATTCTATCATAAATCATTTCCAAAGTTTATTAAATTCTAATCCGTTGCTGGGAACTTTATCAAACACCCATCTTATCCCTTCTATGATTAACAGTGAGGATAATCATTTACTCACTATGTGTTCTTCTGAAGAGGGGATTAGTAATACTCTTAAGAACATGAACACGACTTTGTTCGGCCACGACGCTATACTTCTTTCATTCTTGGCCATTTATTAAAAACTTAGTTTATATTGATTTCTTTGATGGCAATCCTATTTCCAAATACTTTTCAAGCACTTCTATTGTCCTTATTTCCAAAACTAACAATCCTGAATCTTGGGGCAATTTTAGACCGATTAGTCTTTGCACCTTTTTTCAAAAATTCATTGTTAAATTAATAAATAATAGGCTTAGCCCTTTGCTTCCTAAAATCATCTCCCCAAATCAAACTGGTTTTGTTAAACACAAAGCAATATCGGATAATATTCTTCTTGCTCAAGAGTTCATGACATTGATGTCCCTTCTAGAGGAGGCAACATCTTATTCAAACGGACATACTAAAGCCTTTGACAATCTCTCATGGGATTTTCTCTTTCAAATCCTGAATTTATTTGGTTTTTCTGATAGTTTTATCCTGAAAAGGTGTATCATGAATGTCTAGTTTTTGATTATCATGAATGGTGAGTCCATAGGTTTCTTTCTTTCTAGCCATGGTTTGAGGCAAGGTGACCCACTATCACCTTCTCTTTTTATCATCGCTATTGAAATCGAGCCTTAACGATCTTTTGCTAATAATCCTAATATATCTTTTAAAACTCATGGAGGTTTCCCTATTTCTCATCTTAGCTTTGCAGATGATTTCATTATCTTCTACAATGGCTCCCTTCAACATGTTAAAACCATTAGGAACCTCCTAAATGATTTTGGTAAAGTTAGTGGCCTTTTTCTTAATGAAGGAAAATGCAGTTTTATTCCTTCTACTAAGATTCCTCATAATCGACTTAACCAAATATCCATAATTACTAATTTTAAGCAAAATCAACTCCCTCTTAATTACCTTGGGGCTCCGCTTTTTAAAGGCCAAAAAAGATCACACCTTTTTGATGATCTAATTCAAAAAATTTCTAACAAAATTTCGGTTTGGAAATTTCATTTACTCTCTTTCGGTGGTAGGCTTACCTTGATCAAGAGCACTCTAAATTCCATGCCTATATACCTTCTTCAAACCATTGTGCCTACCAACTCTATCATCAATAGAATTGAGCGTCTCTTAAACAAATTTTTTTGGGGAACCAATACCTACTCTAAAAGAATGCACTGGTCATCTTGGTCTAAAAATTATGGTACTCTTGAAGAGGGAGGTCTGGGATGTAAATCCATCAAAGAAGTTATCAATGCCTTCTCCTACAAACTTTGGTGGAATTTTAGGAGCAAAAATAGTCTTTGGGCAAATTGCATGACTTCTAAATATTGCCAAGGTAAACATCCTCTCATTTGTCCCTTTAAATCGGGTGATTCTCCTATCTGGAGAAGACTTTGTTCTGTCAAATGGGATGCAAAATCCTTAATTTTTTGGGGCATAAACTCTGGCAATTCCTTCTTTTGGCAAGACAACTGGAGTGGTTGTGGATCCATTGATGACTTACTTACACTCACTCCACTTCCGCTAGAGTTAATTCATTCAAAAACCAAAATGGAACACTAGTAAGATTACCGATTCTATTCCTTCCACTTTCTTACATATGATTACTAATATTCCTATCACTCTAACAATCATGATCGATTATCTTTAAGCTATCTCATAATGGGGATTTCAACCTTAAAATGTGTGGCTTCACACTAAAGACACTCAGATTCTTCTATTATGTTCTCCAAAATTTGGAATAACAATATCCCTCTTCTTACTCTATTCTAACTTGGATATCCTAAAAACTTTATTCTGTTGACTCTTTGTTGTGGGGTAAAGGGTTTTATTTACCCTCTAAATGTCAATGTTGTTCTCATATTGAGAATGTTAACCATGTTTTTATTAATGGGACTATTGCCTCTAAAATTTGGATTTGGTATGACGATCTTTTCAACACTGTCATTTTTAATTATTCTTTTACTTTATATCAACTTCTTGAAGTTTACTTTGACAATGCAATTAAAGGTCATATTAAAATCATAATCACCATTACTCTTATTTGGTTCATATTGATGGACCAAATGAAACTAAACATCGTGGGATTCATATGAATCACATGAGGATTATTGCTAGAACTAAAAACAAAATTTGTGACTTATTTAAAGCCAATTTAATTCATCACAAACATTTTAAAGGCGTAAATCAGCCAATAAAGCGGGCCTCAACCTTCCGGACACCTTACTATCGAAATGATAGAATGGTTTTGGAAAAACCTCTTGATCATATTATTAAAATTAATACGATGGCTCTCTCTCATAATGGCTCGGTTGTGGAGGCATTTTAGGGATTCTAAGGGTATAGTCCTATGTGCATTTGCTTATCCCCTTATTTCTAGCACTGTCCCTTATACTGAGCTTATGGTAGTCCACAAAGCTCTAGAAATTTGTCCTCAAAATGGCTGGCTCAATATTTGGATAGAAGTGGACACTCTCCTACTGATTGACCTTTTGACTTCTACCAATATGAGCAAAGCTTGTTTGTACTAACTCCTCAAGCAAACTAAGGCTCTTCTCTCTCAACTGAATTTTACCATCACTCATGTTTGGCGTGAAGGTGCCTTTGTCTTGATTGCAAATCACGGGTGCGAGATTAGATAGTATCATCTTCTTTGATCAATTTACATTACCCAAATACTTCCGTGGTCTGGTTAACTTGGACAATTCTTGGCTTCCTTACCTCAGAATCAAATTCCCCTCTTCGCCTCCCTTTTTTCTGGTTTTCTATTTCCTTGTGTTCTTTATGGATACTCCTCATACATATCATTGCTGTCTTGTGCTCTTTGCCATGACTTGCTTCCTTTACCCCTTCTCCTTTAGTTGGAAGAATTATGTTTTTGGCATTTAAAATATTATGGGGCAGATGTTGAACTATATGCACATCAATATCTTGAATTTGAACCCAGTTGACTTGTGTTACACTTGGTTTTATAACCAATCCCACTTGGGACTTTAATTTTAATGATACATTCATTACTAAACACGAGAGAATTAACCATTCTTTGGAGGAAGTTATCTTTGATGGGCTTAGATTTTAGTACTAACTTCTTTAACCAATTTTTCTCTCGACAATATGGCTTGGAGCATTGCTACTACCTATGTTGCTTCTAGGCAGGATTAGTGTGCATTATGGTTGCTTTTATTATGATGATTATAGTATTTCTTTGGTGATGCTTACATTCTTTGGGACTCTTTCCTCCTTAAAGGCCTAATTCATAAAGGTTTCAACACTTATCTTTGAAAGGATTTTTTTGTTGGGCTTGAGGACTTTCTCAGTAGGTTGTCCTTGCTTATATAATGCCTAACCTGATGCTTTCTGCAAGGGAAGAAATTGTAATACCGGTCTCTTTTAATGGTTATTTTGGTGCAAATCCTTGTACTGGAATGGATTGGGCTTAATTACTCTTTGGGTTTTGGAGGTTTGCCGCCATGGTTGTTTGTTGATTTGTTTGTTGATTTGGTTTTTTAATCCCTTTGGGTTCTTTGCAGATTTTTTATCTTCTTGCTTTTTTGCTCTTCTTTATTAACATTTGGGTTGATGTAGGACTTTCTTTACGATTGTTTTCACCCTTCATGCTTTGAGGAGATCATGAAAATCCTAAAGACCGTTCCACTCTTCTGCTTATATGAAACCAATGGTCTATCCTATATGCCTATGATTATATTTGTCAATATCCCAATACTAGCTTAATGTGACAAAGCAACCTACTTCTTGGTTTGCTCTTAGTGCTATTGAGCACCTATTGGTTGCAATTTTCTTTATTGCTGTTATTTTGTAGATTGGGATATCCCATCTCTACACTAATATCTCTTTGCAGGAATGGAATTGTGTTATTTTTTTCAATACTAGTCTTTTTGTTTCTGGTCTTGCTTCTCATGATCAGCAGGTTTGGATTTTTTCAAGGGATTATCATTGTGCATCTGCTGAGATTGTGGGCACTGCTTACTCTGGTGGAAAATCCTTGAACTCATGCAATTTTTACTTTATACCCTTCTTAGTAATACCTTTTCCTAATGGGAGTGTTAACAGTAAAATTGTCCATGCTGCTGTTATCTGGATTGCTAATTTACTTCATCTTTTTTCTGTCAAACTTGTATCTATTGTTTTGATTATACTGGTTGAGTGGCATCATGGCAAGCTAACTGGTTTTTGCTATTTTGGTTTTCTCTTCTCTTGGAGATTTACCTTTTTGTTTTACCTTGTCACCTCAGTTGGCACTTTCTTTGTTGGTTGTAGAATTTTAGGGTCTCATGCCCAAAAGTTCGACATTGTTGTCGATTGTGAGGGTTTTGGTGGTTCTGCGATTTCGCATTCGGGATAACTTGTTTTATGCTTTATTTATTTGTTTATCTATTATTGCCATGTCTACTCGATTGAGGAGTTTTATGGCCAATTTTTTGTATCTTCCTATCTTGGATGTTGCCGTCTTAAGCTTCTTTTCGGATTCTAATATTGAGACTCATTTCAATTCACTTGTTGATTTTTTTATGGCGGGTTCCAATGTTGTATTATTTGTTTGTTTGGGGTTGGCTTTCGATTGCCGTGCTATTTATCTCCTATTTCTTGATGCATCACCTGTACCTCATTTGGGGTTGGTGCGTCTTTATGAGCGGTTATTCGAAGAATGGTATTATGGCAAGTTTAGTCCCTTTTATCTTGGATGTTGTTGCATTTCTTTGTCTATTCTGGATTGATTGTTGATCTGGATTATCGAATGGGGTCGAATCGCTATTGGAGTGATGCTCTAACTATTTTTTCGGGCCTATTTTGATTGGTTGCAGTTCATTCCCTGTGTTGAGCTATGCTATTTCCTTTACTATTGCTTTCTCCAGGACATTAATAAAGGGATTGTTTCCTGGGTTGTTTTCTGCACTGAAAGATTCATTTACATATCATGTGATTGGGATGGTGTTAAGTATAAGCTCATTAACTTATTTAATAGGTTTTCAGCAAGTCCTCTCCTCTATAATTTTCTTATGGAGGGATTATATGCTGAACTAATTTCTTTCCTGAATATGGCTATTCATGAGACTCTGGCTAAGATGGCTCACTCATTTATGTTTATGTATTCTCATATCAAGATGACTATATTGATGATATTTTTCTTGAATGAGACTCCTTATCCTTGACTCTTAGCAATTACCTATATATTTTAGATATGATTTTGCTTAGGTTTGCGGTAATAAAGCTCACAAGAATATCAACAAGCTGGGTGCTTTTCTCACGCGGTTTGTTGGCTATGATGGTTTGTGATGATCTCATTCCCTATTGGTTGGTAGTAGCTCATGTGATGTAACCCTTCCTGAAGTTTGGATGCTCATACTTGCATGCTAGAGTTGTGATTGGGCTGAGCCTTCTCTATCAACTCCTTTCTAACATACTCATTTTATGTTATTTTCCTCTAACTTTTGTTTGTATTACCTTGCTCTAATCTCCCACTTATAACTTTGCAGGTGATTCTCTCTCCTTCTTTTGCAGGTCTGCTCCAGATTATCATGCATTCCCACATCCTAGAGCATTGGCTTTAATCTTACTTTAGCTTATGTATCTTTTGATTGTTTTTATGCTTTCATTTACTCTTGGATGTACTTAGATAGGGGATTTACTCCTTAGGCTAATTGTAGCTCTTTGAGCAATAGTTCTGGAGTTTACCCCCTTTTAAGGACCTTGTAACCCTCTTTTTGTGGCAATAAAATACCCTACATGGGGCTTCCCCTAAAAAAAAAAAAAAACCATAAACCCTAAACACTAAACCCTAAACCCTAAATCCTTAACACTAAAAACTTATAAACCAAAACTTAAACAAAATAAAATAAAATAATCTAAAAATTAACTAAAATAAAATACTTAAAGTAAAATAAATAAATATAAAATAAATAAATAAAACTAAATAAAAATAAAAACCAAAAGAAAATAAAAATTAAAATAAACTAAATTAAATAAAAATAAACTAAAATGCATAAAAATAAACTACATAAACCTAAACCTACTAATTTAACTAATTTAAAAATAAAACCTAAACAAACCACCTCTAAACCCTAAACCACAACTAACCCTACCTGACCTAAAAATAAAACTCTTAACCCCAAAACTACAAACCCCACACTAAACCTTAAACCTTAAAAATAAAACCGGAATAAATAAAATAAGATAAATAAACTAAATAAACTGATCTGTTGTTGGGTTAATTTTAATTTTATTTAAAAAAAAACACTAAAATAAAACTAAAATATTAGGCAAAACCCTGACCTAAAACCCTAAACCACAAAACTGAACTCTAAACCCTAACCACTAAACCCACAAATCCACAAACCCCAAACTGACTAATATCTAAATCAAAAGATGGGTAAACTCTAAACCTAGTATCACTAAACCATGGACCACAAACCATGACCCTAATATCACAACCTATCACGGACCCAGGCCACTTAACCCTAATGACCATATGCCAAGGCTGAGCCCTAAATCCAACCACTGAGGTCGACTACACACCACACCACCACACCCTGACCACAGGCCACTTAAAACCCTAAATCACCTAACCAAAACAAAACTAAACTAAATTAAATAAAACCTATAAAATAAAAAAAACTTAAAGCAAATTAAAATAAAAAAATATAAAAAAATAAAAACCTAACTAAAACCTAAAAATAAAAAAATAAAAAAAATAAAATCAAATAAAGAAAAACCTAAACTAAACTAAAAAATAAAATAAACCCAAGACTAATAAAATAAAACTAAAGGAAAATAAAATAAAATGGTCTAAAATAAAATAAAATAAAACTTAAACCTAAAATTAAACCTAAAATTAATAAAAAAGTAAAACCAAAACCCAAAACTAAAAAAAAATCCTAAACCTACAATTAAAAATAAAATAAACAAAAATAAATAAAATCTAAACCTAAGCTAAAATAAATAAAACCTATACTTAAACCTAAAATAAACCACTAAACTAAACCTAAATAAATAAAATAAAATAAACTAAAATTAAAACCTAAAATAAACCTAAAATAAACAAAACTTAAACTTATAAAATAAAATAAACTAAACCTAAAAATAAAATAAACCAAATAAACTAAAAACTCAACTAAAAATGCCTAAACTTTAATCTAAAATCTAAAACATAAAATAAAATAAATAAACCTAAAATAAATAAATTAAACTAAATAAAGTTAAAATAAACCTATATAATAATAAAATAAAATAAATAAATAAAAAAATAAACTAAATAAACCTAAACTCATTTTAATTAAATTAAATAACCCAAACTGACCCTAAACTATCCCTAAAACCTGACCCACAAACCTAAACCCAAACACTAAATACAAACCTAACCCTAAACTCCAAACCCTAAACTCTAAAAAACCATAAACCATAAACCATAAACCCTAAACCCTAAACCCTAAACCCTAAACTCTAAACCCTTAACCCTAATCCTAAACCCTAAAACCCTAGAATCCTAAACACTGAACCCTACATGCTAAACCTTAAACCCTAAATCCTAAACCCTAAACCCTAAACTCCAAACCAAAAACCTAAACCTAAAGTAAGTTTAATAAATTAAATAACAAACCTAAACCCAAAACCAAATTAACCTAAACCTAAACCTAAACCCTAAGAATAGGCAGAACTTTAACGGTAAGAACATCATCGGCAACTAGGCTTAGTCTAGATCTAGAGGTGGAGGTGAGGTGGAGGCCGCAATTATTATAGTGGTGGTGGGGGATTTGGAGGTGTTGGTGAATATGGAGGTGGTGTTTGGAGCAGTGGTGGTTATGGAGGCGGGAGGAGTGATGGAGGTTAAAGCTATGGTGGTGGCAGAGAAAAAGATTAGGGATATGATGGTGGATCCCTCTACTCGAGAAGCTATGGTGGTTCTGATGGGAACTTAAAAAATTGAAGAATGGTCAATCTGATCTACTGCTTATGGAACTATGTCTTTACAGTAAAGACGGTTCTAGTTATCTAGGGTTCTTGATTTGCTCAATGCGTGCATATTTTTTATCAATGTCGTTGCTTGTGTCATAGGAAACTTGGTGTGTTACTAGGTTGACAAAATCGAAAAGAAGAAATGTTGAATCTAAACTTATTCTCTAAAAAAAAAATAAAAAACCTAAACCTTAAACCCTAAACCCTAAACCCTAAATGTGAACCCCAACCCTAAAACCCCAACCCTCAACCATAAACCCTAAAACCCCTAAACCCTAACCAAAAATCCTAAACCGTAAACCCTAAACCCTAAAACCTGAAACCCTAAACCCTTAAACATAATCCTTAAAAATCCTAAACCCTAAACTGTAAACTAATCTTAAACCTTAAACCCTAAACCCTAAATTCTAAACCCTCAAAACCCTAAACCCTAAAGCAAAAACTCTAAACCCTAAACCCTAAACCCTAACCCTCAGGATAACTATTTTTATGCTTTATTTATTTGTTTATCTATTATTGCCATGCCTACTCTGATTGAGGAGTTTTAGGGCCAATTTGCTGTATCTTTCTATCTTGGATGTTACCGTCTTAACTATTGCTATTTTTTGGATTTTAATGTTGAGACTCATTCCAATTCACTTGTTGATTTTTTTATGGTGGGTTCCAATGTTGTATTAGCTATTTGGCTATTGGGGTTGGCTTTCTGATTTCCTGTGCATTTTATCTCCTATTTTTTCTGATTTGCATCACCTGCTACCTATTTGGTTTGGTGCTCTTAAGTTTGTTACGAATGAATGATATTATGGCGGTTTAGTTTACCCTGGATGTTGTTGCCTTTTCTTTGTCTTGTTGTGGGATTGATTGTTGATGGATTATCCGAATGGGGCCCGAATCGTATTGCCTCTAGATTTTTTTTAAAGGTGCTATTTTGGTTGGTTGCGCCATTCCCTGTTGAGTTATGCTATCTTCCTTACTATTGCTTTCTACATTAATAAGGGATTGTTTCGGTTATTTTCGACCAAAGATTCATTTACATATCATGTGATTGGGATGGTGTTATAAGCTCATTGACTTATTTAATGTGTTTTCAAAGCAAGTCCTCTCCTCTATAATTTTCTTATGGAGGGATTATATGCTGAACTAATTTCTTTCCTGAATATGGCTATTCATGAGACTCTGGCTAAGATGGATCACTCACTTATGTTTATGTATTCTCATGTCAAGATGACTATATTGATGATATTTTTCTTGAATGAGACTCCTTATCCTTCAGCCTCTTAAGAATTACCTATATATTTTAGATACGATTTTGCTTAGGTTTGCAGGTAATAAAGCTCACAAGAATATCAACAACTGATGCTACCTTCTCACAGGTTTGTTGGCTATGATGGCCGTGATGATCTCACTCCCTATTGGTTCGGTAGTAGCTCATGTGATGTAACCCTTCATAAGTTTGGATGCTCATACTTGCATCTGCAACAGATGTGAATTGAGCCCAGCCTTCTATCACAATTCCTTTCTAACATACTCATATTATGTTATTTTCCTCTAACTTTTTGTATTACCTTAACTGCTCTAATCTCCTCTTATTATAACTTTGCGTGTGTGATTCTCCTTCTTTTGCAGTGCCTGCATTATCATGCATTCCCACATCCTCCGAGCATTGGCCTTAATCTTACTTTAGCTTATTATGTTAATCATCTTGTATCTTTTGATTGTTTTATGCTTTCTTTTACTCTTGATGTACTTAGATAGGGATTTACCCCTTAGGCTAATTGTAGCTCTTTGGGTAGTTCTGAGTTTATCCCCTTTAAGGACCTTGTAACCCTCTTTTGTGGCAATAAAATACCCCTACATGGGCTTCCCTAAAAAAAAAAAAAAAAGAACCTACCCTAAACCTTAAGCCCTAAAATCGTAAACCCTATAACCCTAAAGCGTGAACCCTAAACCCTAAACCCTAAAATCGTAAACCCTATAACCCTAAAGCCTAAACCCTAAACGCTAAAGCATAAAACCGCAAAACCTAAACCTAAACTAAATAAAACCCAAAAATATTATAAATAAAAAACCTAAATCTAAATAAAAAATAAAAACCTAAACTATAACCTAAGCCTAAACCTTAAAATTAAATAAAATAGAAAATAAAAACTAAACTAAAGTAAAATATATAAAATCCTAAACTGAACTAAAAAAATAAAATAAACCTAAAAATAAAAAAACTAAATAAAAATAAATAAACTTAAAATAAAAAAAAATAAAAACCTAAACCTATAAAACAAACCTAAAGATAAAACTAAAAAGTAAATAAAAAATAAAACTTAAACTTTAAACTAAAAAAGAAAACCTAAACCTATAAAAAAAAACGTAAACTATAATAAACTAAACTAAAATAGATAAAACCTAAACCTAAAATAAACTAAACCTACATCCTAAACTAAATAAAATAAACTAAAAATAAGCTTAAACCTAAACTAAAAAATAAAACCTTAAAAAGAACCTAAAATAAAAACCTAAAACCTAAACTTAAAAAAAAACAATAAAACTTAAACCTATGCCTAAAAATAAAAAATAAAACCTAAACCTAAAAAATAAAATAAAAATAAAATTAAACTAAAAAATAAACATAAACCTAAACCTAAACCTAAAAAATAAACGAAAATAAGAAACCAAAACTAAAATAAGTAGACCTAAAATAAATTGAATAAACTAAATAAAAATAAAAATAAACCTAAGTAAAAATAAAAAAAATAAAAAAAACTAAAATAATTAGAAAAATAAATTAAATAAATAAATAAAAACCTAAATCTACTGATTTACTTAATTTAAAAAAGTTACCCTAAATCTTGAACCATAAATCCTAAACCCTAAATGCTAAATCCTAATCCCTAAAACTAACCCTAAACCCTGAACACAAAACCTACAACCCTAAACCCTAAACCCTAAATACGCTAAACCTTAAACTTTAAATTAACCCTAAACCGTAACCAATAAACCTTAAACCCTGACCCTAACCCAAAACCTTAAACCCTAAAGCTTAAGCCATAAACCCTGAAAACCCAAAACCCTAAAGCCTAAACACTAAACCCTAAACCCTAAATCCTAAACCCTAACCCCTAACCCCTAAAACCCTAAACCCTAAGCCCTAGACCCTAAACCCTAAATCTTAAGCCCTAAAAACCAAAAAACTTAAACCTAAAGTGAAGAAAACCTAATAATAAAATAAATAAAAAAACCTAAATCTAAATAAAATAAAATAAAATAAAAACCTAAACTAAAACCTAAACCTAAACATAAAAATATTTTAAAATTACATAAAAAAACTAAAATAAAATAACTAAAAACCTAAAATATACTAAAAAATAAAATAAAGCTAAGAATAAAAAACCTAAATAAAATAAAAACTAAATGTATAAAAAAATAAAATAAACCTATGCTAAAAACTAAATAAAATCCTAAACTAAAAAATAAACATAAAAATAAAACGTAAAAATAAATAAAAAATAAAAGCCAAACCCTAAACCAAAAATAAAAACTTAACAAAAAATAAAAATAAATTAAAATAATAAAATAAACTTAAACCTAAACTAAAATAAATAAAACCTAAGCCTAAACCTAAACCCTAAAAAAATAAAATAAAATAAACTAAAAATAAACCTAAACTTAAACTAAAAAATAAAACCTAAAAAGAAACCTAAAATATAAACCTAAAACCTAAACCCTAAAAAGTTAAAAACCTAAAACTAAACAAAATGAAACCTAAAAATAAGAAAACTAAAAAATCCTAAATAAAAATAAAATAATAAAATAAAATAAAAACATAAACTGAAACCTAAACCTAAAGTAAAATAAAATATAATAAAATAAAAAAATTAAAGCTAAAGCTAAAATAAAAGTAAAATAAACCCAAAATAAAATTAAATAAAAATTAAACCTAAAAAATAAACCTAAAAATAAATAAGAAAATAAAAGCTAAACCCTAAACTAAAATAAAAACCAAAACCTAAAGTAAAAATAAAATAATCCTAAACTTAAATTTAAACAAATAAAACCTAAACCTAAACTTAAACATAAACTAAATAAAATTAAATTAACAAAAAAAGAACCTAAACTTAAACTAAAAAATAATACCTAAAAATAAACCTAAAATAAAAACCTAAAACCTAAACATCAAAAATAAACTAAAATAAATAAACTAAATTAGAATAAAAAAATAAACTAAATAAACCTAAAACTACCCGTTTACTTAATTTTAATAAATAAATAAATAAAATAATCAAATCAAATAAAAAAACCCTAACCTCTAAACCTACAACCCTAAACCCTAAACCCTAAAACCTAAACCTTAATGCCCTAAAATCTAAACCCTAAACCCTAAACCCTAAAACCTACAACCCTAAACTCTAAACCCTAAAGTCCAAACCCTAAACCCTAAACCCTAAACCATAAAAACCTAAAAACCACAACCTAAACTAAATAAAATCTAAAAATAAAATAAATAAAAAAATGAAAACCTAAATAAAATAAAAAATAAAATAAAATAAAAACCTAAACTAGAACCTAAACATAAAAAAAATAAAATAACAAATAAAAACTAAAATAAAAAAATAAAAAAAATAAACTAAACTATAAAAAAATGAACCTAAAAATAAAAAACCTAAATAACATAAAATCTAAAATATAAACTAAATGCAAACTTAAACCAAAAAAATAAACTTAAAAATAAAATCTAAAATAAATAAAAAATAAACCCAAAACCCTAAACTAAAGAAAAGAACTAAACATAAAATAAATAAAAAAATAACCCTAAACCCTAAGCCCTAAACCTGAAACCTAAACTTAAAGTAACTAAATAAATTATAAAATAAACCTAATACCTAAAACTTGATAAACCTAAACCTAAACCCTTATAATGGGTAGAACCTTGACGACAGGAATATGACCGTCAACCAGGCTCAGTCTAGAAGTAATAGTGGAGGGGAAGGTGGAGGTGATAGTTATTGCAGTGGTGGTGGGTAATCTGGAGGTGCTAGTGGATATGGAGGTAATGGTTAGAGCAGTGGTGGTTATGGCGGCGGGAGGAGCAATGGAGGTTACAACCATGGTGGTGGTGGTGGGAGAGATCGAAGATATGATGGTTTATCTCGCTACTCAAGAGGCCAGGGTGGTTCTGATGGTAACTGGAGAAACTAAAGAATGACATCCGACCGCTACTTACTTATGGAACCTTCTGAGAGACGATTCTAGTTATCTAGATTTTTATTTTCTCCATGCTCATTTTTATCTATGTCTTTTTTAAAAAACTTGGGTGTTACTTGGTTGATGAAATTGAAAAGAAGAAATGTTGAATCAATTTATTCTCCATTAAAACTTGAACCCTAAACCAACTAACTAAACCTAAACCAAACTAAACTAAACCTAAACTAAACTAAACCTAAACCTAAACCTAAACCCTAAACCTAAAAACTAAAACTTAAACCCCAAACTATGAACTAAACCTTAAAACCTAAACCTAAACCCTAAAACCCTAAACCTAAACCTAACATTAAACCCCCTAAACCCTAATTCCTAAAACCCTAAAACCTAAACCCTAAACCCTAAACCCAACACGCTCAATCCTACAACCCTAAACCCTAAACTCTAAACCCTAAACCCTAAACCCTGAACCCTAAACCCTATCCCCTAAACCTTAAAAACCTATAAACCTTAACCTAGACTAAATAAAGCCTAAAAATAAAATATATAACCTAAACCTAAATAAAATAAAAAAATAAAATACAAACCTAAACCTAAACCTAAACCTAAAAATAAAATAAAATAAAAAATGAAAACTAAAAGAAAAACTAAAATAAAATAAAATAAATAAATACTTAAACTAAACTAAAACATAAAGAAAAATTAAAAATATAAACCTAAATAAAATAAAATAAAAATAAACCTAAATTAAAATAAAATAAAAACTAAATAAAAACCTAAACCTAAAAATAAACCTCAAAATAAAACCTATAATAAATAAAAACTAAAACCTAAACCATAAATTAAAAATAATAACCTTAACCTAAAATAAATAAAATAAAATAAACTTAAACCTAAACTAAAATAAATTAAAATAAAATAAATACAACCTAAACCTAAACCTAAAATAAACTAAACCTAAACACTAAACTAAATAAAATAAAATATACTAAAAAAACATAAACCTAAACTAAAAAATTAACCTAAAATAATAACCTAAAACCCAAACCTAAAATGATAAAATAAAAACCTAAACTAAACCTAAAAATAGAAACCTAAACCTAAACCTAAAATATAAAATCAAAATAAAAATAAACTAAAAGTAAGCATAAACCAAAACCAAAACCTAAAAAACAAACTAAAATAAAAAACCTAAACTAAAAAAAAAATCCTAAAAAAAATAAGCCAAACTAAATAAAAATAAAAAATAAATAGAAATAAAAGTTAAAATAAAATAAACTAATATAAATAAAAAATAAACTAAATAAACTAGATAAACCTAAACCTACCAGTTTACTTATTTATTTTAAATAAAAAACCCTAAACCCTAAAACTAACCTTAAACGCTAAACCTACAACACTGAACTTACAACCCTAAACCCTAAACCCTAAACCCTAAAAACACCCTAAAACTTAAACCATAAATCCTTAACCCTAAACCCTAAACCCTAAACCCTATGCCCTAAACCCTAACCCTAAACCCTAAACCCTAATCCCTAAACCTTAAACCTTAAACCCTAATCCTAAACCCTAAACCCTAAACCCAAACCCTAAACCACTACATAAACTATCTAAATAAATTAAAAAATAAACCTAAACCCTAAAACCTTATTAACCTAAATCTAAACCTAAACCCTAAGAATGGGTAGAACCTTGACTGTGGTAACATCACCGTCAACCAAGCTCAGTTTAGATCTAGCAATCAAGGCAAAGGTGGAGGCTCTAGTTATCGTAGTTGTGGTGGGGGATCTAGAGGTGCTGACAGATATGGAGGTAGTGGTCAGAGCATTGGTGGTTATGGAGGTGGGACAAATGACGGAGGTTATAGCCATGGTGATGGTGGTGGAGGGAGAGATCAAGGATATGATGGTGGACCTGGGGCGGTTAAGGGAACGAGAAAGAATGATCCGATCTACTACTTATGAAACTATGTCTTTACAATAGAGATGGTTCTAGTTATCTAAGATTTTTTATTTTCTCTATGCTTGCTCATTTTTTATATGTGTCATCGCTTGTGTCATAAAAAACTTGGTGTGTTACTTGGTTGATGAGATTGAAAAGAAGAAATGTTGAATTTAAATTTTTTGTCCATTAAAAAACTAAAATCCTCAAACCCTAAAGTAAAACTTGAACCGTAGACCTCTAACCTAAACCATAAACCCTAAACCCTAAACCTTATAAACCCTAAACCCTAAACCCTAAACCCTAAAACCCTAAAACCCTAAAACCTTAAACTTTGAACCCCAAACCTTAAAACCTAAAAAAAACCTAAACCCCAAACCCTAAAAAAACCCTAAACCCTAAACCCTAAACCCTAAACCCTAAAACCCTAAAACTTAAACCCTAAACCCTAAATCCAAAACCCTAAATCCTACAACCCTAAACTCTAAACCCTAAACTCCAAACCCTAAACCCTAAACTCTAAACCCTAAACCCTAAATCCTAACTCCTAAACCTAAAAAACCTAAAAACCTAAACCTAGACTAAATAAAACCTAAAAATAAAATATACACCTTAAACCTAAATAAATTAAAAAATAAAAAAATAAAAACCTAAACCTAAACTTAAACTTAAAAATAAAATAAAATTAAAAATAAAAACTAAAATAAATAAAATAAATAGAAACCTAAACTAAACTAAAAATAAAGTAAAATTAAAAAATAAAAAACCTAAATAAATAAAAAAATAAAATAAACAAAAAAAATTAAAATAAAATAAAACTAAATAAAACCTAAACCTAAAAAAATAAATCTCAAAATAAAACATAAAATAAATAAAAAATAAAACCTAAACCCTAAACTAAAATGAAAACCTAAACCTAAAATAAACAAAATAAAATAAACTTAAACCAAAATTAAAATAAAATAAATAAAACCTAAACTTAAACCAAAACACTAAACTAAATAAAATAAAATAAACTAAAAATAAACATAAAACTAAACTAAAAAAAATTAACCTAAAATAAAAAACTAAAACCTAAACCTAAAAAAATAAAATAAAAACTAAACCAAACCTAAAAATAAAAACTAAAAGCAAAAAGATTAAACTAAACTAAAAGTAAATGTAAACCTAAACCTAAACCTAAAAAATAAACTAAAGTAAAAAACCTAAACTAAAATAAATAAACCTAAAATAAATAAGCCAAACTAATTAAAAATTAAAAATAAACATAAATAAAAATTAAAAATAAAATAAAGTAATATAAAAGAAACTAAGTAAAGTAAATAAACCTAAACCTACCTGTTTACTATTTTTTTAAATAAAGAACCCTAAACCCTAAACCCTAAAACTAACCTTAAACCCTAAACCTACAACACTGAACCTACAACCCTAAACCTTGAACCCTCAACCCTAAACCATAAAGAATCCTAAAACTTAAATCCTAAATCATAAACCCTAAACCCTAAACCCTATACCCTTAAACCCTAACCTTAAACCCTAAACCTTAATCCCTAAACCCTAAGCCCTAAACCCTAATCCTAAATCCTAAATGATAAATCCAAACTCTAAACCTAAACATAAAATAACTAAATAAATTTAAAAAATAAACCTAAACCCTAAAACTTTATTATCCTAAATTTAAACCTAAACCCTAAGAATGGGTAGAACCTTGACTACAAATACATCACTGTCAACCAGGCTCAGTCTAGATCTAGTAGTGGAGGCGAAGGCGGAGTATACAATTATCATAGTTGTGGTGGCCGATCTGGTGGTGGCGGATATGGAGGTGGTGGTCAGAGCATTGGTGGATATGAAGGTGGGATAAACAACCGAGGTTACAGTCGTGATGGTGGTGGAGGGAGAGATCGTGATGATGGTGGATCCTACTACTCAAGAGGTCGGGGAGGGGGGGGGTGTTGGTTGATGGGAATTAAAGAAATTGAAGAACTACTGATCTGATCTGCTACTTATGGAACTGTGTCTTTACAGTAGAGACGGTTCTAGTTAGCTAGGATTTTTTATTTTCTCCATGCATGCTAATTTTTTATCTATGTCATCGCTTCTGTCTTAGAAAACTTGGTGTGTTACTTGGTTGATGAAATCAAAAAGAAGAAATGCTAAATATGAATATGTTCTATATTTAACAAAAACCAAAAACCCTAAATTCTAAACGAAAACCTAAACTCTATACCTAAAACCTAAACCCTCAACCTTAAACCCTAAACTGTAAAAACCCAAAACCCTAAACACTAAACCCTAAACCCTAAAAGCCTAAACCCTAAACCCTAAACCCTAAACCCTAAACCCTAAAGCCTAAACCCCAAAGCCTAAACCCTAAACCCTAAACCCTAAACCCTCAACTAACTCAAAAACCTAAACCCTAAGCCCTAAAAAGCTAAAAAGCTAAACCAAAACTAAATAAAACGTAAAAGTAAAATAAACAAAATAACCTAAACCAAAATAAAACAAAATTATAAAAAATAAAAAAAAACTAAAACTAAAATATAAACCTAACCTAAACATAAACCTAAACCTAAAAAAGAAAAGAAAATAAAAATAATAAAAATAAACAATAAACCTAAAATGAAAATAAAATAAATAAAAACCTTAACTAACTAAATGAAAATAAAATAAACCTAAAATCAAATAAAATAAACTTAAATATAAATAAACAATAAAACCTAAACCCTAAAAAAACCTAAACATAAAATAAAAATAAAATATACCTAAACCTAAACTAAAATAAACTAATCTTAAATTAATAAAACCTAAACTAAACCTAAAATAAACATAACCTAAACCTAAACCTAAACCTTAAACCTAATCCAAAATGTAAAAACATAAAAAAAAAAATAAAAGACCTAAACAAAATTCATAAACTAAACTAAATAAAAATAAAAATAAACTTAAATACAAATAAAAAAAATAAACTAAAATAAATAAAATAATATACTAAAGAAACTAAATAAACCTAAACTTACCAGTTTACTTAATTTTAAAAAAATTACAAAAACAATAATATAAATAAAAACCTTAACCCTAAACCCCAAACCCTAAAACTAACCCTAAACCCTAAACCTCGAACCCTAAACCTACAACCCTAAACCCTAAACCCTAAACCCTAAACCCAAAACACTAAAACCCAAAACCCTAAACCTACAACCTTAAACTCTAAACCCTAAACCCCAAACCTTAAACACTAAACCCTAAACCCTGAAAACCTAAAAATAGAAACCTATACTAAATAAAACCTTAAAATAAACTAAATAAAAATACCTAAACATAAATAAAATAATAAAATAAAATAAAATAAAAACCTAAACTAAAATCTAAACCTAAACCTAAACCTAAACGTAAAAAAAAAATAAAAAAACTAAACTAAAATTAAATAAATAAAAACTAAACTAAACTAAAAAATAAAATAAACCAAAAAATAAAAACCTAAATAAAATAAAAACTAAACGTAACATAAAAATAAAATAAACCTAAAATAAAATAAAATAAAATAAAAACTAAACAAAATCCTAAACCTAAAAAATAAATAAAAAATTAAACCTAAACCCTAAACTAAAAAAATCTAAACCTAAAATATAAAAATATAAAAAAAACTTAAACCCAGACTAAGATAAACTAAACTAAAATAAATAAAATCTAAACCTAAACCTAATATAAACAAGAGCTAAAACCATAAACTAAATAAAACTAAATAAAATAAAATAAACTAAAAATAAAATTAAACCTAAACTCAAAAATAAAACATAAAAAAAACCTAAAAAAAACCTACAACCTAAACCTAGAAAATTAAAATAAAAACCTAAACATCAACCTAAAAATAAAAAATTAAACCTAAACCTAAAAATATAAAATAAAATAAAACTAAACTAAAAAATAAACATAAACTTAAACCTAAACTTAAAAAATTAACTAAATTAAAACACCTAAACATAAATAAATAAACCTAAAATAAATAAACTAAACTAAATAAAAATAAAAAATAAAACTAAATAGAAAGAAAAAATAAAATAAACAAAAATATATAAAAAATAAACTAAATAAACATAGACCTACTAGTTTACTAAATTTTTTAAAAAAGAAAACCCTTACCTACTAGTTTACTTAATTTTTTTTTAAAAAACACCTTAAACCTTAAACCTTAAACCCTAAAATAACCTTAAACCCTGAAACTAACACTAAACCCAAAACTTGCAACCCTAAATCCTAAATCCTAAACCCTTGGCCCTGAACCCTAAAAAACCATAAACCCTAAACCTAAACTTCTCCTAAATCCTAAATAATAAACCCTAAACCCTAAACGCAAAACCCTAAACTTTAAATGCTAAACCCTAAACCCTAAACCTTAAAACCTAAAGTAATCCAAAACCCTAAATTGTAAACCCTAAAAACCCCAAACCCTAAAGCTTAAACCCTAAACCCTAAACCCAAAACTAACCATAAACCATAAACTAACGCTAAACCCTTAGCCTAAACCTAAACCCTAAACACTAAACCCTAAAACCCTAAATCTTAAACACTAAACTAACCCCAAACCCTAAACCTTAAAAATCCTAAACCTTAAAGCCTAAACCCTAAACCCTAAACCCTAAACCCTAAACCCTCAATATCCTAGACCTTAAAGCTTAAACACCAAACCCTAAACCCTATCCCTAAATCCTAAACCTTAAAACCCTAAATTAAATATCCTAAACCCTAAACCCTAAAAACCTGAACCTAAACTAAATAAAATATAAAAATAAAATAAATAAAAAAACTTAAACCTAAATAAAATAAAAAATAACATAAATAAAAACCTAAACTAAAACCTAAACCTAAACATAAAATTAAAATAAAATAAAAAATAAAATAAACTAAAATAAAAAAAAATAAACTAAACTGTAAAATAAAATAAACCTAAGAATAAAAAACCTAAATAAAATAAAAACTAAAAATAAATAAACCTAAAATAAAATAAAATAAAAACCTAAACCTAAAAATAAAACCTATAAATAAATAAACCTAAACCCTAAACCTAAACTAAACTTAAACCCTAAAGCCTAATAAACTAAACTAATAATAAACCTAAACCCTAAACCTAACTAAACCAACTAAACTAAATTAAACTAACTAAGTAATCCCTAAACCCTAAACCTAAACCATAAACCCTAAACCTAAACTAATTAATTAATAACTAAACTAATAATAACTAACTAAAACCTAATAACTAAAACCCTAAACCCTAAACCCTAATAAACTTAAACCTAACTAACTAAACTAACTAAAATAAAGCTAAACTAACTAACTAAACTTAAACCTAAACCCTAAACCCTAAACTAAATAAAAACTAACTAAAACTAAACTAAACTAATTAAAACCTAAACTTAAACCTAAGTAACTAAACTTAAACCTAAACCCTAAATCCTAAACCTTAAACTCTAAACTAACCAAAAACTAACTAAACTAAACTAACTAATTAATACTAACTAAAATTAATTAAACTAACTAAACTAATTAATTAATAAATAAGCTAAACCTAACTAATAAGTAACTATACTAACTAATAAACCTAAACCCTAAACCCTAAAGCTAAACCTAAACCTAACCTAACTAAAACTAACTAACTAACTAAACTAAACAAACTAAACCTAAACCCTAAACCCTAAATCCTAATAACCTAAACTAAAAAAAAAAACTAATATAAACCTTAACCTAAATGTAAACCTAAAACTAAAGCTAAATAAATAAAACTAAACTAATAAACCTAAATAACTAAACTAAACCTAACTAAAAACTAATAAACTAACTAAACTAAACTAATAAACTAAACTAAACCCTAAACCCTAAACTAACTAACTAAACCTAAACCCTAAACCCTAAACCTAATAACTAATAAAACCTAATAAAACTAATAACTAATATTAACTAAACTAATAACTAATTAAATAAACTTATAACTAATAAACTAACTAATTAAACTAATAACTAAATTAATAAATAACTAAACTAAAACCTAACTAAACTAATAACTAAACTTAAAAATAACTAACTAACTAACACAAAACTAATAACTAAACTCACTAAACTAAATTAAAACTAATACTAACTAATGAACTAAACCTAAACCCTAATCCTTAAACTGAACTAAACCTAAACCTTAAACCTGAACTTAAACTACTAACTAAAGTAATAAACTAAACTAAACCTAAACCCTAAACCCTAAACCCAAAACCTAATTAACTAAACTAAACTAACTCATAATCTAAACTAACTAATAAATAAACTAAACCTAATAAATAAACTAAAACTAACTAATAACTAAACCTAAACCTAAACGAATGACCTAATAAACAAACTAAACCTAAAACTAACTAAATTAATTAAATTAAACTAAACTAATAAAAATTATTAGCTAAACTAGACTAATAACTAAACTAACCTAAAACTAATTAACTAACTAACGATAAATAAAACCAATAATAACCAATAAACCTAAAACCAACTAAACAAAAAAAAAAAAACTAATAACTAAGTAAACTAATTAAAGAAACTAATAAACTAACAAAACTAAACTAATTAAACTAATGACAAAAACTAAACTAACTAACTAAAACTAATAATGAACTAATCAACATAAATCCTAAACCCTAAACCTAAAACTATTAAACTAATAAACAAATTAAACTAACTAAACTAACTAAAACCTAAACCTAAACCCTAAACTTAACTAAAACTAACTAATAAACTAATAACTAATAGACTAACTAATCTAACTAAAACCTAAACTATCTAAACTAAACTAACACTAATAACAAAACTAAACTAATATTAACTAAACTAGTAAATAAAATTAATCCTAAACCCTAAACCCTTAACATAATAATTATTAAATAATAACTAAACTAATAACTAATAAAACTTAACTAATATACTAAACTAATAAAACTAAACTAAAATTAATAACTAAACTAATAACTAACCTAATCCTAAACCATAAATACCCTAAACCTAAACATAAACCCTAAACCCTAATAACTAAGTAAACCAAAACCCTAAACTAATAAAATAAAACAAACTAAAGCTAAACCCTAAACCTAAAACTAAATAATAATAATAACCTAACTAAAACTTAAACCCTAAGCTAATAATAACTAATAAACTAACTAAAACTAGAACTAATTAAACTAATAATAAAACTAATAAACTAATAAAACAAAATAAACTAATAAACTAAACCTTAAACTTAAATTAATAACTAATAACTAATAACTAAACTAAAACTAAAATCTAATAAAGTAAACTTAAACCCTGAACCTAAACTTAAAACCTAAACTCTAAACCCTAAACTAATAAGTAAATTAACTAAACTAAATAGTAACTAAACAACTAAACTAAACTAATAAACTAATAACTAAACTAATAACTAAACTAAACTAATAAACTAATAATAAACTAAACTAAAAACTAATAAAAACTAACTAAATTAAACTAAACTAAACCTAAACCCTAAAACCTAACTAAACTAAAATAAACTAAAAGTAACTAAACTAAAACCATAAACCCTAAACCCTAAACCCTAAAACCCTAAACCCCTAAACCCTAAACCTAACTAAACTAATAAAACTAACTAAACTAAAACTAATGATAACTGAACAAATAAAGTAATAGAACTAATAATAAACTAAACTAACTAATAAACTAACTAAACTAATAAACTAAACTAGGTAAACCTAAACCCTAAACATAAATCCTAAACCCTAAACCTTAAATCCTAAACCCCCTAAACATAATAAATTAATAAAACTAAATTAACTAAAAACTAATGAACTAATTAAAGTAAACTAAACCTAAACCCCTAAACCTAAACCCTAAACCCTAAACTCTAAACCTTAAACCCTAAACCTAATAAACTAACTAAAATTAAAATTAACTAAAATATAATAAACTAATAAAGTAATAAAAACTAATAACTAAACTAAACTGAAAACCTAAAACCTAAACTTAAACCTAAACCTTAAACCCTAAACCCTAAACTGAAAAATAAAATTAATAACTAAACTAAAAACATAAGTCTAAACTTAATAAACTAAATAAACTAAACTAAACTAACTAATAAACTAAAAGTAAACATAAACCTAATAAAGTAAACTAAACCTAATACCTAAACCTAAATTATCTAAATAAACACTAAACTTAATAACTAATACTAAAAAAACTAAAATTAATAACTTGTAAAAACTAAACTAATAATAAAACTAATTAATAAAACTAAACCTTAAACCATAAACTTAACTAAAACTAACTAAAACTAATAAAGAAAATCTAAACTAAACTAAATTAATAACTAAAACTAAATAACTAAATAACTAATAATTAAAAACCTAAACCCTAAACCCTAATAACTAAAACTTAACTAAACTAAACTATTAAAATTGATCTAAACTAACTAAACGTAACTAACTAACTAATAACTAATAAAATTAAGCTAAAACTAAATAAAACTAACTAACCTAAACCCTAAACCCTAAACCTAAACTAAAACTAAACTAATAACTAAACTAAACCAAATAAACTAATTAAACTAATAAAACTAATAATTAAACTAATAACTAAACTAACTAACTAATAACTAAACTATAACTAATAATCTAAACTTAAACACTAAACCTAAAACTAAACCATAAACTAACTCATAAACTAATTAAACTATCTAATAACTAAACTAATAACTAACTAACTTAATAATTAAATTAATAAAACTAACTAACTAATAAACTAAAACTAAAGAAACTTACTAATAACTAATAATAACTAATAATTAATTAATAAAACATAAACCTTAAACTAACTAACTAATAAAACCTAAACTTAAACCTAATAAAAGTAAATTAACTAAACTAAAACTAATTAATAACCTAAACCTAAACCCTAAACCTAACTAAACTAAACTAAACTAAACTAAACTAAAAAACCTAAACTAAACTAACTAAACTAATAACTAAATTAAAACTAATAACGAAACCTAAACCTAAACCTAATAAAACCTAATAAAACCTAAACCTAAACCTAAACTAACTAAACAAAACTAAACCTAAACTAAAACTAAACCTAAACCCCTAATAACTAAAACTAAATAAACTTAAACCTAATTAACTAAATAAACTAAAATCCTAAAACTAAACCTAAACCTAAATCTAATCCTAAACTAAAACCTAAACTTAGACCTTAAAACCCTAAACCTAAACCTAAACATAAACTAACTAACTAATAACCTAAGCCTAAACTAATAACTAAAACTAAACTAACTAAAACTAATAATAACTAATAACTAATAACTAAATTAAAACTAAACTAAAACAAACACTAACTAAAATAAAGAACCTAAACCCTAAACCCTAATATCTAAAAACTAAACTAACTAAATAACTAATAACTAACTAAACTAAACTAACTAAACTAAACCTAAACCCTAAACCCTAAACCTTAAACCCTAAACATAATAAACTAAACTAAACTAAACCTAAACCAAAATCCTAAACCTAAACCCTAAACTAATAACTAAACTAAACTAACTAAATATAAACTAATAATAATAATAAATTGAATCCTAAACTTAAACCCTAAACTAATAAAACTAAACTAAAACCTAAACCCATAATCCTAAATTAAAAACTAAACTAACTAAATAAACTAATAACTAAATAAAAACTAATAACTAAACAAAACTAAACCTATACCTGAACCCTAAACCAAAAATCTAAACCCTAAACTCTAAAATCAAAAATTAAAACTAAACTAAAACTAAACCTAAACCCCCTAAACTTAAACCCTAAACCTAATAGCTAAACTAATAAAACTAAACTAACTAAACAAACCTAAACTAAAACTAATAAACTAATAATAACTAAATTAATAACTAATAAATAACTAATAAACTGACTAATAAACTAATAAACCTAAACCCTAAACCCTAAATTAAACTAAACTAATAAATTAATAATTAAACTATACCAAAACTAGTAAAACTAAACTAATAAACTAATAAATTAGAAACTTAACTAGAACCTAAACCCTAATCCTTAAACTTAAACTTAAATAAACAAAAAATTAAACTTAATAAACTAATAAAAACATAAATAACTAATAATATAAAACCTAAACTAATAAACTAATAACTAAACTAAAATAAAAACTAAAACTAAACTAAATAAACTAAACTTACTAAACTAACAAACTAAATCCTAAACTATAAAACTAATAATAAAAC
The DNA here is from genome assembly GCA_021442155.1 of Cymbidium sinense. Taxonomy (NCBI): domain Eukaryota; kingdom Viridiplantae; phylum Streptophyta; class Magnoliopsida; order Asparagales; family Orchidaceae; genus Cymbidium; species Cymbidium sinense. Next base: position 316,826,168 of record CM038214.1, on the reverse strand, counting down.
TAATAAAACTAAAACTAATAAATCTAATAAAACTAACCTAAACCTTAAATGTTAAACCTTAAACCTAAACCCTAAACTATAAATCTAAACTAAACCAAAACACTAAACTAAACTAATAAGCTAATAACAAACTAAACTAAAACCCTAAACCCTAAACCTAAACCTAAACCCTAAACATAATAACTAATTAATAACTAAAACTAAAACTAAACTAAATAAAAAAAAAACTAAAACTAAATTAAACCTAAACCTTAAACCCCCTAAGCCTAAACTAATAAAATAAATGAACTAATAAACCTAAACCCCTAAACCTTAACCTAAACCTAATAACTAAACTAATAATAACTAAGTTAATAATAACTAAACTAAATAACTTAAACTAACTAAAAACTAAACTTATAATAAAAACTAATAATTAAAAACCTAAACCTAACTAATTATGTAAACTAAATTAAAAACTAAACTAATAATAAAACTAAGAAACTAACTAAACTAAATAAAACTAATAAATGAAAATAACTAATAAAACTAATAATAAACCTAAAACCTAAACTAACTAAAAAACCTAAACCTAAAAACTAATAACTAAAACTAATAAACCTAAACCTAAACCTAAATCCTCCTAAAATCTAAACTATCCTAAACCTAAACCTAAAGTAAAAACTAATAACTAAACTAAACCTAAACCTAAACCTAAACCTAAATTAAACTAAAACTAAACCTAAAACCTAACTAACTAAACTAAACTAAAACCTAAACAAACTAATTAACTAAAAACTAAACTAATAACTAAAACTAAACTAAACATAAACCCCTAAATCGCCCTAAAACCTAAACTAAAAACTAATAAATAAAACTAATAACCTAACTAAACTAAATTAATAAACTAATAAAACTAACTAAAGTAAACATAAACTAAAACTAAACTAATAAACTAAATTAATAAAACTAACTAAACTAACTAAAACTAATAACTAAAGCTAAACCTAATAACAAAACTAAACTAAATTAAATCTAAGCCTAAAAAATTAATAACTAAACCTAAACCCTAAAACCTAAATAAAACTAAAACTAAACTAAAACTAATAAACTAAAAACTAATAAACTAAACTGATAATAAAATAAGTAACTAATAATAACTAATAACTAAACTAATAATAAACTATACTAATAACTAATAATAAACTAATTAAAATAAATTAAATAAATAATTAATAACTAAGAAACTAATAAACTAATAAAACCTAATAACTAAAAAAAATAACTACTAAACCCTAAACCCTAAACCTAAACCTAAACCTTAACCCTCAACCTAAACTAATAACTAATAAAACTAAAACTAACTAAACTAACTAACTAAATAAATAATTAAACTAATAACTAAACCTAATAAATTAACTAATAAACTAATAAATTAAATTAACTAAAATAAAAACCTAGAACCTAAACCTAAACTAACTAAAATCTAATTAACTGACAAACTAAAATAAAACTAACTAAACTAATTAAACTAAAAAACCCTAAACCCTAAACCAAAAACTAACTAAATAATAAACTAAACTAATAATAACTAATAAAAATCTAATAAATCAAAACTAACTAACTAAACTAAATAAAACTAACTAATAAACCCTAAACCCTAAACCTAAACCTAAACTAACTAATCTAAACCTAAACCCTAAACCCTAACTAAACTAAACTAAACTAAAAACTAAATTAACTGAAAACCTAAACATAATAAACTAATAACTAAATTAACTAAACCTAAACTAAACCAAAACCCGAAACCCTAAACCTAAAAATAATTAAACTAAACTAACTAAAACTAATAATAACTAAAACTTATAAAGCTAAACTAATAACTAACTAAAACATAATAAACTAATAACTAAACTAACTAATTAACTAAAACTAATTAATAACTAAACCTAATAATAACTAAACTAATAACTAAACTAAGCTAACTAAAATAATAAACTAATAAACTAATTAACTAAAACAAAATAATAATTAAACTAATAAATAAAAACTAAACTAATAATTAAAACTAATAACTAATAAAACCTAAACTAATAAACCAAATAAACTAATAATTAACTAATAACAAAAAAACCTAAACCCTAAACCTAAACTAATAAATAACTAAACTAATAAACTAATAAAACTAATAAAACTAACTAAACCTAAACCTAAACCTAAACCGTAATAATAAAAACTAAAATGTAAACTTAACTAATAACTTAACTAAACCTAAAACCTAAAACCTAAACCCTAAACCCAAAGTTAAACTAATAACTAAACTAACTAATAATAACTAATAAAACTAAACTAAACTAAACTAATAAATTAATTAAACAAAAACTAATAATTAAACCAAAAACTAAAATAAAACTAACTAAACAAAAACTAACTAATTAAAAACTTAAACTAAAAAACTAATAACTAAACTAAACTTAAAAACTAATAAAACTAAATGAACTAAACTAACTAAGAACTAATAAACTAAATTAAACTAACTAAACCTAAACCCTAAATCTAACTAACTAATAACTTATAGTTAAATAAACTAACTAATTAACTAAGAATAACTAAAACTAAATAACCTAAACCCTAAATAATTAAACCCTAAACCCTAAACTTAAACCCTAAACACTAAACTAAAACCTAAACTAATAATAATAATTAATTAATTAATAATTAACTAAAACTAATAATTAAAACTAAAACTAACTAACAAAATAACTAAACTAACTAAACTAATTAAACTAACTAATAATAACTAATTACCTAATAAATGAAGCTAAAAACTAAAACCTACCAAAACTAAAACTAACTAAACCTAATCCCTTAAAAACTGACTAAAAACCAAACCCATAAACCCTAAACTCATAACTAATAACTAACTAAACTAACTAAACTAAAAACTAAACTTAATAAAATTAAAACCTAAATAACTAATAAAACTAACTAAAACTAATAAAACTAATACAAATACCTAATAACTAAAACTAACTAAATAATTACTAAAACTAAACTAACTAACCTAACTAGCTAACTAACTGACCTAAACAATAATTAAACTATTAATAACTAAACCAAAACCCTAAACCCTAAACCCTAAATGCTAAACTAACTAAAACTAACTAAACTAAAAAACCCAAAAACCTAAACCTAACTAAAACTAATAAACTAAACTAAACTAACTAAACTAAACTAAACTTAAACCCTAAACCTAAACTAATAACTAATAAATTAACTAAAACTAATAACAAAACTAATAACTAAAATTAACTAAACTAAAATTAAAATTGAACTAATAAACTAAACTAATAACTAATAAACTAACTAAACTAACTAATAATAAATTTAAACCCTAAACCCAAAACCCTAACTAATAATAACAAACCAAAACCCTAAACCCTAAACATAAATAATAAAACTGAATAACTAAACTAAATTAACTAACTAAACCTAATAAAATTAATTAATTACTAAACCTAAACTAACTAAACTAACTAATAAAACCTAAATAACTAAAATGAACTAATAACCTATACCTAAACCTAAACCCTAAACCTTAAACCCTAAACTAATTAATTAACTAACTAAAAATAACTAATAATAACTAAACTAATTAAAACTAATAAATAAACTAATAATTAAACCTAAAACCTAAACTAAAAGCTAACAAAACTAACTAACTAATTAACTAAACCCTAAAACCTAAACCCCTAATAAAACTTAAACAAATAATTAAACTAAAACTAATAATAATTAACCTAAACCCTAAACCTAATTAAACTAAACTAAACCCTAAACCCCTAAACCTAAACCCTAAACCCTATGCACCCTAAACCAAAACCCTAAACCCTATACCCTAAACTAATAACTAATAACTAACTAATAACTAATAACTAAAACTTAAATAACTAAATTAAAATCTATCTAAACTAAAACTAACTAATAAAAACTAATAACTAAATAAATAAAACCTAATCCCTAAACCTTAAACCTAAACTCTAAACTAATATACCTAAATCCTAAACCCTATACCCTAAACTAATAACTAATAACTAATAAATAACTAATAACTAATAACTATAACCTAAATAACTAAACTAAAATCTATCTAAACTAAAACTAACTAATAAAAACTAATAACTAACTAAATAAAACCTAATCCCTAAACCTTAAACCTAAACCCTAAACTAACCTAATAAACTATACTAACCATAAACTAAACCTAAACTAAAAAAAATTAATAAAATTAATTAAACTAATAATAATTAACTAATAACTAAACTAATAACTAAACTTAATGATAACTAAACTAAACCTAAAGCCTAAACTAAAAACTAACTAAACTAAACCTAACTAATACACTAAAAATTAACTAAACTAACTAAACTAAAAAAACTATCTAAAAAACTAAGATAAAAACTAACTAAACTAAACTAACTAATAACTAACTAACTAAACTAAATAAAACCTAATTAAACTAACTAAACCCTAGTCCATAAACCTAATTAAATCGAACTAAACTAATAATTGAACTAATAAACTAATAATTAGCTAAACTAAACCTAACTAACTAAACCTAATTACTAAACTAAACTAAACCCTATACCTAAACTAATAAACTAAACTAAAAACCTAAACTTAAACCTAAATCTAATTAATAAAACTAACTAAAACTAAACTCTAAACCCCCTAAAATAAATAAACTAATAAACTTAAACCTAACTAAACTAATTGTGCCTTATTTAATATTTATTTATTATTTGTTAACCCATTATTAATAAACTTTGGTGGAGCATCTTAATAAAACTATCTCGGATCATGCTCCTCTTTTGATTTCTATTAAAGATGTTGTTCATAACAATAATGTCATTATAAATTTTCATTTTCAAAATATGTGGTTAAAAGATAAAAGTTTTCTTGATGTTATTGCTTATAATTGGTGGGCTCCTCTTTTTCCTGATGATTCTACATTTGGTATGATGAGATTTTGGCTCAAGATTAAAAGGCTTAAGCATAATATCACTCGGTGGAACAGAAATTGCTTTAACAATATTTTGATAATATCAAAAAAATGGAACAAATGGTGAAAGATTTGAAAGAACTGGTTATTATTGATTCTTCCTTTTATTCTAACCTTGCTGAAGCTAAAGATAATCTCACTAAGTTTCAAAATATGGAGAAGACATTTTGGAGATTAAAAATTTCCTCTAATCATCTTTCTGAGGGGTAAAGTAACACTAAATATTTTCATGCTTTGGTAATGAAAAGGCATGTTCTTGGTCGCATTCATAAAATCAATATTTTGGATGGTTCTTGGCTTACTAAAAAAGGGGATATATTTTCTTATGCTCTTAGTTTCTTTAAAAATCTTTTAAATAAAAACTATCAACTTGTGTGTTTATCTAATCCCTCTATTATTCCTTCTTTTATGTCTATAAAGGATATTGAGTGATTGGTTGCTCCTCCTTCAGATGAGGAAATTTTTTAATATTCTTAATGGCATGAATGTTGATTCTGTTGCAAGGCCAGATGGTTACACTACTTTATTCTTTCAAAAAGCTTGGTTTATTTTTAAACCTGATCTTGTTATTGTTGTTAAGAATTTTTTCAAAGGAATTTTATTCTTAAATATTTTACTAGCACTTCTATTATTCTTATTCCTAAGAAAGATAACCCTAACTTTTGGAATGACTATAGACCTATTAGTCTTTGTACTTTTTTTAATAAATTGATTTCTAAAATTTTTACTAATAGGCTTAGTACATCTTCCTATGATTATCTCTCCTAATCAAACTGGCTTTGTGAAAGGTTGAACTATTTTGGATAACATCTTAGTTACTCAAGAATTGATTCATGATTTGATTGTTAAAACTAAAGGTGGCAATTTACTTCTTAAGCTTGCATCACCAAAGCTTATGATAACATTTCTTAGGATTTTCTTAATAACATTCTAACTTTATTTGATTTCTCTAATCATTTTGTTTACTTTGGTTAACAACATAATTAGAAATGTTTGGTTTTCATTATTTATCAATGGTAAAAACTTTGGATTCTTTAATTCCTCTCAAGGAATAAGAAAGGTGACCCTCTTTCTCCTTCACTTTTTATTGTTGTGATTGAATATTTGTCTCATTGGCTTAATCTTTTTTTAGAAGAATTCTAGTATGTATTTCAGAAATCTTAGTGGTTTGGCTATCTCTCACTTAAGTTTTGTTAATGATTTCATAATATTTGTAATGGCTCGTTACATTATGTTAAAAAGTTTAAGAGTTTTTTAAATAAATTATAAAAGGAATGTGGCCTTATTATTAGTAATCATAAAAGTTATTTTATCATTTCTACTTCTATTTTTATTTAAATAATTAATAAATTTAAGGCTATTATTGGTTGTTCTCATCAAAATCTTTCTATTAAATATTTAGGCTCACCCTTATATTGTGGTCAAAAGAGATCTGATCTTGTTGATGAGGTAATCCATAATATTCAAAATAAAATTTCTACCCTTGAATTTCATTCTTATCCTATGGCAATAGATTAATTGTTATTAAAAGTATTCTTTACACTCTTCCTTTTTACTTATTTCTTAACATTGTTCCTACTTCCTTTGTTCTTATCATGATTGAAAGACTTTTTAATAAGTTTTTTTGGGGCTCTAGAAATTCGGCCAAAAGGCTTCATTGGACTTCTTGGTTTAATATGTGTGGTACTATTTATGAAGGTGGTATTGGGTGCAAATCTTTGATAGATTCCACCAATGTTTTTTCTTATAAACTTTGCTAGAAATTTTGGAAAAATGAAAGTCTTTGGGCTAAATTCATGAATTTTAAATATTGCAAAGGTAAGCATCCTTTAATTTGCAATTATAAACATGGTGACTCTATTGTTTGGAAACGAATCTATGATATTAAATGGAAAGTAGAACCACTCATTTTTTAGGGTATTAATAATGGTTCTTCTTTCTTTTGGCAAGATAACTATATGGAGGACTTTTACATTGATTCTTTATTTAATACTCACCCTACTTCTTCCTTGAAAGTTATTTTATTTATAATGGTGATTGAAATTTCTCTTTTAAATGATTTGATTTCATTAGTGATAACATCATCAATAAGCCTATTGATGGTATTTCTCTAGATCAAATTCTTTTCAAAAATTTTAGTAATGGAGAATTATATTTTAATAATACTTGGCACTATATGAGTTAAAAAATCCTTTTCTCCTATTTTCGTTAAAATTTAGAATTATATTATTCCTACTTCTTATCCTATTCTTGTGCGAAGAATTTTAAGGATTTATATTATTGCTGACTCTTTACTTTTGGAGAAAGGTTTTTATCTACCCTCTAAATGCATGTGTTGCTTTCATATTGAGAATGTTAGTCATGTTTTTGTTAATGGTGCCATTGCCTCTACAGTTTTGGGTTGGTATGAGGATTTATTTAAGTTAAATTATTTTAATGGTAATTTAACTTTAATGCAACCTCTTGCCTTTTATTTTCTTAATTCTGTTAAAGGGAATATCAAAATTGTGATGGCAATTACTTTGATTTCATTTACAAAAATGATGCTCAACATCGTAATGTTCCTATGAATCATAAGAGGATTATTTCTAGGACTAAAGAAAGATTTTTTTCTTTACATAAGGCTATTCTTAGTTGTACTAATTTTAGAGGTTGCAAGTTTGTTGCCTCTAAATTGGGTATCCGGTTTCCTTATTGTGACTCATCTCTAGATTACAAAATTATTCATTGGATTAAGCCTTTTAATTGTTGTATTAAAATTAATCTTGATGGCTCTATTACACATAACAAGTCACGTTGTGGTGGTATTTTTAAGAATAATCTTGGGAATATTATCCTAGCTTTTTCCACTCCTCTCTCTACTAATTCTATTATTTTTGCTGAATTGATGGTTGTTTATCATGCTCTTAAGCTTTGTTTGGATAGAAATTTTCATACTATTTGGTTGGAATCTGGTGGTGAGATGGTTGTTGTTATGATCAATTCTAACCATAAGGGTAATACTGAGCTTTTTTATTTAATTAGAAATATTAAAACTATCATCCCTAAACTTTCTTTTAAAATTACTCATATTTTAAGAGAAGGTAATGCTTGTGCAGATTTCTTAGCTAGTTTGGGGTGTAATTTCTTTAATTTTACCTTATTTACTAATGCGAATATTCCTAAGAGGGCTATCTAATGTAGATAAATCTGGTTTGCCTTATGTTTGATTTTCTTAATTTTTCTTCTTCTTTTTTCTTTTCACTTTTATGTTGTTGGTTTTCTTGGTGCTTTTTCTTGGGAGCTTTTGGTGGTTTTGATTTGTTAGGTTGCTATTGGCTCCTGTTCTTTCTTGGGGCTTTCTGTTCTTATATTTTTCCTATACTTTATAGGTTGGGATGCTGGCTTTTGCTATTTTGGTTGTCTAGTTGTTGTCATTTGCTGCTTCTACTTTTAATTTGGTATCTCTTGTGGGCTTACTCTTTGGTTTTTGGTTGGTTGGTTTATTTTCCTTTGGTGTCTTTGTGGTTGGTATCCTTGAGCTTCCTAGTTTTTGGGTGCCTTCTCTGGATGAGATGTTGGTTGTGCTTTTCTTCCTTCTATTTCTATTTAGTTGGTTAGGTTTATTTTGTTTTGGGTCTGGCTGTTGCTTTCCTTTGTGGCTTTGGTGGCCTTATTGTTTCTTATTTTGTTTTGTGGTTGTTGTGGCCTATTATGTTTGCTTTAGCCTGGTTGGAGTTGGTGAGCTTGCTATTTTCTTCCCTTCTTCCCCTTACTTTTGTTTCTGGTACTTCCTCTTTGGTTGGTGGTTTTTTTATTATTCCTACTATCTTGGGTGGTTGGATGGTTGTGCTAGCTTGGATTTTTCTTTGTTGGCCATTTTTTTCCTACTATTGTCCCCATTGGCTGGTGGCTCCATTGCTATTCTTACCTTTTTGGTGGCTGGTTCAAGATCTTTACTGGTTATTGGTGTGTGCTTGGGTGCCTTTGTCAGGTTTGTTGACTACGATGGCTAGGATGTTAAATCTTTTTTGTTGGTTGGTAGCAGTATTTGTGACTATAACCCTCCTTTTAGAGTTTGACTGCTCACAAATTTTTTTTGCCACTTCTAATTTTTGTGATTGAGCTTGAGCCTTTTCTTTGGCTTTTCTTTTCTTTCTATTTATCTTTATTTATTTTCTTTTATTTATGCTTATCTCTACTTTAATTTTTTTCTTGTAGGTTTCCTTTGCTGGTTCTTGGGTCTCCTCAGATGGATTGCTAACCTACTTAGGGATTCTATACTATTGCTATTCTTTTCTTAGTTGTTCCTTTTGCTTTTTACTATCTTTTGTACTAGTTAGGGGATTTTTCTCTTTAGGTCCTTTTATAGCTCTTTGAGTAGTAGTCTTTGATTTTTATCCCCTTTAAGTCATTGTATCCTTTTCTTTTTGGTAAAATTTCTTCTTTTTCCCCAAAAAAATTCTAAACTTTAAACACTATAACCTACAACCTTAAACTATAAACCCCAATCTCTAAACCCTAAACTAACCCTAAATCCTAAACTAAATTTAAACCCCCTATAACCTACAACCCTAAACTATAAACCCCAATTTCTAAACCCTAAACTAACCCTAAACCCTAAATTAAACTTAAACCCTAAGAATGGGCAGAACCTTGACGGTAAGAACATCATTGTCAACTAGACACAGTCTAGATCTGGCGGTGGAGGTGAAGGTAGAGGCGGCAGTTATAACAGTGGTGGTGGGGGATCTGAAGGTTCTGGTGGATATGGAGGTGGTGGTCGGAGCAGTGGTGGTTATGGAAGTGGGAGGAGCGACAAAGGTTACAACCGTGGTGGTGGCAGAGGGAGAGATCGGGGATATGATGACATATCCCACAAATCGAGAGGTGGGGCTGGTTCTATTGGGAACTAGAGAAATTGATGAATGGCCTATCTGATCTACTACTTACGAAACTTTATCTTTATAGTAGAGACAGTTCTGCTTATCTAGGCTTTTGAATTTACTCTATGGGTGCTCATGTTTTATATATGTCATCACTTGTGCCTTAGGAAACTTGGGGTGCTACATAGTTGATGAAATCGAAAAGAAGAAATGTTGAATCTGAATTTGTTCTCTATTAAAAAAACCTTAAACTCAAAACCCTAAACCATAAACCCTAAACCCTAAACCCTAAACCCTAAACATTAAACCCTAAACTCTAAATCTTATACCCTAAACCCTAAACCCTAAACCATAAACCCTAAACCCTAAACCCTAAACCTTAAACCTTAAACCCTAAAACCTTAAACCCTAAACCCTAAACCTTAAAACATTAAACCCTAAACCCTAAAACATATAACCCTAAACCATAAACATAATCCCAAAACCCTAAACCCTAAACCCTAGACCATAAATAAAGCCTAAACCTTAAACTCTAAACTAACCCTAAACCTTAAACCCTAAACCCTAAACACTAAATCCTAACCCTAAACTCTAAACCCTAAAACTTAAATAAAAATGTCATTAGTAGTAGATCTAAAGAATGACCTAATCTTAACATAGTTATGGTAGCTAAAGAAAATGCCTTCAAAAGACTTTCCCTTGACTTTTAGAGATTTGAATACCCTAAGACTTAACCTAAATCATATTATAATACCATATATTAGAGTATAATGTAGCATCATATATTTTAGCATGTAGTGATGTGTTTTTGGATGTTTTAAGAACTTTTGAAATGTTTTAGTATATTATGGTATTATGCCCTATAGTCTATATTAATATAAATCCTAAAAATATTGATTTAATAAATCAGTTGAAGAAATTTGTTAAATTTGAAGCGAGAATTAGGTTGTAGTACCAAAGGTGTGCTACACCACTTGTAGTTTAAAAAGTAATATTATATGTTCAAAATATATATAATATGTTGTAGCATAGTATAGCAACATATATCATAATATATTATTCTGCGCATTTTAAATTCTTTTAGTATTTTACAATCATGCAGTCAAGCCTACACTACCATTATTTATAAAAATGTTGATTTAGACTTTAAAATGGTGGAATTTGGCCAAATTTATAATAGGTAGAGCATGACATTGTAATATATTGTTTCAATTTAAAATATGTATGTGATACGACTAAAATTTATAGTTTTTTTTATTATTTAGACAAATTTTATGATTTTTTATCTTAAGCAATCCCTTATGATGTGATATGCAATATAATATAATATAATGCAATATGTTATAGTGTACTATAATATAGGATGCCATAACATAGTGTAGCATCATGCATTATAACATACTATTAATGAACTAGTCTATTATAATGTAGGATGCATTAACATGTAGAATCATAAAACTAAAACTAATAAGAATAATAAATAAAACAAAAAATAATAATAACTAAAAATAATAACTATAAATAAAATAATCCATAAATAAATAATAACTAACTAAAACTAACTAAAACTAAACTAATAATAAATAAACTAATAACTAATAAATAAAAACTAATAATAAAATAACTAAGTAATAAACTAAAACTAATAACTAATAATAATAATAAAACTAAAACTAATAAAAACTAATAATAAAACCTAAAAAAATAGTAATAAATAATAACAAAATAAAATTAAAATAATAAATAATACCTAAAAACTAAAACCTAACAATTAATAAACTAAACTAAACCTAATAAATAACTAAATAAAACTAATAAAATAATAAATAAATAATAAAAACTAATAAAAAGCTAAAAAGCTATAAATAAATAAAACTAACTAAATAAACCTATAAAATTTTCTTTCAAAAAATGCCCTAAACCCTCAACCCTAAAAAGCTAAAAAGCTAAACCTAAACTAATTAAAACCTAAAATAAAATAAATAAAAAAGCTACTAAATAAAATAATAAATAAAATAAAATAAAAAACTAAACCTAAAACCTAAAGCGTTAACCAAAAAAAAAAAATAAAAATATAAACTAAACTAAAATAAAATAAATAAAAGCTAAACTAAACAAAATAATAACTTAAAAAAAATAACACTAAACCTAAATATAAATAAAATAAACCTAAAAAAAAAATAAAATAAAAGCTGCATAAAATCCAAACTTAAAAAATAAATCTAAAAATAAATAAAAAATAAAACCTAAACCCTAAACTAAAAAAAACCTAAAAAAAAAAAATCTAAACCTAAAGTAAAATAATTAAAATCTAAATCAAAACCTAAATTAAACTTAACCTAAACCCTAAATAAAATAAAATAAACTATAAAAAATAAAACCTAAAAAAACATAAAATAAAAACCTAATATCTAAATCTAAAAAAATAAAATAAAAACCTAAACCTAAACCTAAAAATAAAAAATTAAGCCTAAACATAAAAAATAAAGTAAAAATAAAACTAAACTAAAAATAAACCTAAACCTAAACCTAAACCTCAAAAATAAACTAAAATAAAAAATCTAAACTAAAATAAATAAACTAAATTAAACAAAAATAAAAATAAACCTAAATAAAAATAAAAAAATAAAAAAATAAACTAAATAAACCTAAAACTATGAGTTTACTTAATTTAAAAAAAATAAATAAAAAAAAATCTAACCCTAAACCCTAAACCCTAAACCTAAAACCCTAAATACTAAACCTGAACCTTAAAACCTTAAACCCTAAACCGTAATTACTAACAATCAATTTAAAAGATGGAAATTTGTGGCCAACAAGTTGAGCCTTAGCTTGCCTGAGATCCCAAATGTAAAGAAGACAAGATTGTCTATTGGATAAAGTTGCATAACAATACTATCAAAATTAATACTGATGGTTCTGTCTCTCAAAATGCTTTTGGTTGGTGTGGCTTTTTTAGAAACTTTAAAGGTAATGTCATTTGTGCTTTTTCCTAACCCCTTACAGCATGTTCTATTATCTTTGCTGAATTAATGGTTGTTAACAAAGCTATTGAGATTTGTTTGCAAAAAGGTTTGTTCAATATCTAGATTATGGTGGATGCTCTATTGCTAATTGATATGTTGACTTCCACCAAGGTGGGAAATATAGATTTATACTACCTTCTTAACCATACTAGAGCTCTCCAATCTCAAGTCTGCTTTAAAATCACTCATGTTCGGCATGAAGGAAATGCTTGTGCTGATTATCTTGCCAATGTAGATGATAGATTAGATGTGCTTACCTTTTTTGACCAGTTTAGTCTTCCTAAAGATTTGCGTGGATTGGTTAATTTGATATCTCTGGTTTACCTTATCTCAAAAATTAATTTCCATTTTCTACTTTATGTTCTGTTAACTATTTGCTTTGGTTGTATTCTTCTTTTTCTATTTTCTTTGATCTGCTCTGTCCCTTCTTAGTTTCTCTGAGGAACTTACCTGTTGTAATTTACTGGTTATCCTGTGCTAGTGGTTTCTGGCTTTTTAGCTTCATCTATTGGTTACATGTTATTTGCTCATCGACATGTTGGGTCCTATTTTACTTGCTAATACCCTTCTTAGATGGGACTGTGTCACCTGTTTCTCTGGCCTGTTGGGTTAAGCTGCTTCTTTTCTCAACCCTCATGGATAGATTACTTATTTTACTTATTATGATCAATGTTTCTCTTTATCTTCTTATTTTTGTGATTACTGCTATTTCCTTGCATAGTTGGGATTTCTTTTGGCCTTCCTTTCCTGTTGTTTTTGTTGTTGATGTTTGCTTAGCAGCTTGGCTATTTTCCCTTTATATGAAGGACTTTATGACTGTTTATTTCTTGATTCCCACCTTGGATCATTTTGTAATGAAATGACCTTTTTTATTTGTTGGTTTCATTATTTGGTTTGTTGTATCATTGATTTGCTGAATGGTTTATCAGGTTATTATGTTCAGCAAGCTGGCTATTTCTGTTGGATTTATGCCTGGTTTTTTGTTCTATTGACTGCAGTGTGGTTAGCCTCATTATCTGTGCCTTTGTTGTATGGGTTTATTTATTGGTTGAGGTTACTCTTGGCTCTATTAAACTTGTATAATTACTATTGTGATCTTGCTATTAATAAGGTGGATGTTAACATTTATGTTGTTGATCTTGATTACCTTCATCTCTATGGGGGTTTTTTCCTTGCCATGAGGTTTTATCATGATAGGGTTTTTGATGGATGTTCATTCTCATGCTATGTTGGCATTAGTAGGTGATGCTTATCTTAAATGGGGATTGGTGTCATCCTGTGGTCCTATTGAATTGTGTTTCCTTTTCTTCCATAATGTATTTTTCTATTGTTTGGTATTAAGGTATTAAAGATCATATGATTTTCATCAATTGGCAGATGCCTCTCCATAGGTATGTAGGCTATGACGGCTGGGATGATTCACTCATGATTTTGCTGGTAGTAGCACTTGTGATGTAACCCTTCATTTGAAGTTTGGATTCTCATGTTTGTCGCTGTCTCATTCTTGTGTGATTGAACCTGAGCCTTCTTTCACACAATTCTCTATAATTCTCTCACTCTATTATGTCTTTACAGTTATTTTTGATTGTATCTCTTTAACTGTGCTAATTTCTTTTTCTAGCTGTTTGCAGGTTTTGCATTGCTTTCTTGCAGGTTCCTTCTCTGGAGGTGGCATATGTTTCTCTCATCCTCATAAGCTTTTGCTGAAGTTTACCCTTTGGCTTCTATTTTTCTTATTTCTTTTTCTTTCTTTTACTTGGTTGTATTTAGATAGGGGATTCACTCTCTAGGCTGAATGTAGATCTTTGAGCAGTAGTTCTTGGGTTTATCCCCTCTTAAGGACCTTGTAACCCCATTTGTGGCAATAAAATTCCCCTACATAGGGTTTCCAAAAAAAAACCCTAAACCTTAAAAGCAAAACCCTAAACCATAAACCATAAACCCTAAAACCTACAATCCTAAACACTAAACCTCAACCCCAAACCCTAAACCCTAAACTCTAAACCATAAAATCCTAAAAACCTAAACTTAAACAAAACAAAACCTAAAAATAAAATAAATAAAAAACCTAAACCTAAATATAATAAAAAATAAAAAAAATAAAAACCTAAACTAAAACCTTAACCTAAACATAAAAATAAAATAAAATAGAAAATAAAAACTAAACTTAACTAAAAATAATAAAAACCTAAACTAAACTAAAAATTAAAATAAACCTACAAATAAAAAACCTAAATAAAATAAAAACTAAATGTAAAAAAAATAAAATAAACTTAAAATAAAATAAAATAAAAACTAAATAAAAATGTAAACCTAAAAATAAATAAACAATAAAACCTAAATCCTAAACTAAAAAAAACCTAAACCTAAAATAAACAAAGTAAAATAAACCTAAAACTAAACTAAAATAAACTAAACTAAAATGAATAAAACCTAAACCTAAACCTAAAGTAAACTAAACCTAAACCCTAAACTAAACAAAATAAAATAAATTAAACATAAACCTTAACCTAAACTAAAAAATAAAACCTAAAAACAAATCCAGAATAAAAATCTAAAATCTAAACATAAATAAAATAAAAAAACCTAAACCTAAAAATAAAAAATAAAACTTAAACATAAAATAAAAAAATTAAAAAAAATTAAAAATAAACAAAAATAAAAAACCAAAAATAAATAAACTAAACTAAATAAAACTAAAAAAATAAATTAAACTAAAATAATTCAAAAATAAACTAAATAAACCTAAACCTACTGGTTTACATAATTTGTTTTTTATAAAACTCTAAACCTAACCCAACCACGAGCCTAATCCACACCCTAAAATTAACCCTAGGCCAACAACCTTGTGCCTATCCTAAACACTAGCCTAAGCCAGACCTGGAATCCTGACCACAGGCCTGACCCTGGCCACACTGGGGTCCTTGAGCCCCAGGCCCTAAATCTGATCTAAAACTGAGCCTTGGCTGGGCAGGCCCTTGCTGGACCCTGTTGACGCCAGGGCTGAGCCCTAGGCCCTGGGCCAGACTCTGGGCCTTCAGGCGGCCACAGGCCACTGAGCTCACCAAAACCCTGACCACAAGGCTGAGCCCCAGGCACAAACCTGAGAATAAGATAAATAAAGACTAAAAGATAAACTAAAGATAAAATAAATAAAATTTAAACTAAAATCTAAACCTGGACCTAAAACAAAATAAAGATAAATAAAATAAACTAAAGATAAAATGAACCCTAAAATACTAAAAAAATAAAATAAACCTAAAATACTTAAATTAAATAAAAACTAAATGTAAAATAAGAATAAATAATCCTAAAATAAAATAATATAAAAACCAAATAAAAATCTAAACCTAAAAAATAAACCTAAAAATTAAAAAACATAAAACCTAAACACTAAACTAAAAAAAACCTAAACCTAAAATAAAAATAAAATAAACAAACTAAACTAAACCTAAACCTAAACTAAAATAAAGAAAACCTAAACCTAAACCTAAACCTAAAATAAATAGGATTACATAAACTAAAAATAAACCTTAACCTAAACTAAAAAATAAAAGCTAAAAAAAACCTAAAATAAAACCCAAACCTAAAAATAAAATAAAAACCTAAACATAAACCTAAGAATAAAAAATAAAAGCTAAACCTAAAAAATAAAATAAAAATAAAACTCGTCAAACCTAAACTAAAATAAAAAACCTAAACTAAAATAACTAAGCTTAAAATAAATAAAAATAAAAAAACTTAAAGAAAAATAAATTGTAAAATAAACTCAAATAAAAAAAATAAACTAAATAAACTAAATAAACCTAAACCTACCAGTTTACTTAATTCAAAAAAAATTTAAACCCTAAAACTAACCCTAAACCATAAACCCTAAACTGTAAATCGTAAACCCTAAACCATAAACCTTAAGACCCTAAATCCAAAACCCTAAACCCTAATCCCTAAAACCCTAAACCCCTATCATGGCTCAGTTCTATAATGACAGTGCCTACCTTCTTCACTATTGGTTACATTATTTGATTTGTTGTATTGTCTATCGAATGAAGGGTTTATCGAGTTATTATGTTTAGAAGGCTGATTATTTTGTTGGATTTCTTCCTATTTTTTGTTCTGTTGATTGTCGTTTGGTTAGCCTCATCATCTGTGCCTTGTTGTATGGGTTTATCTGTTGGCTGAGATTACTCTTGGCTCTTTTAAACTTGTATAATTACTATTGTGATCTAGCTATTAATAGGTGGATGTTAACATATGGGCCGTTGCTTCTGATTGGCTTTCATCACTATGGTGGTGGTTTCCATGCCATGATGTTTCATTTGCGTAGGGGTTTTTTGTTGGCTATTCATTCTCATGAAATGTTGAAATACTTAGGTGATGCTTATCTTACAAGAGATTGGTGGCATCCCTTTGCCATGCTGAATAGTGTTTCCTTTTCTTCTATAGTGTATTTTCCTATTGCTTGGTATACAGGTATTAAAGATCATGTGATTTTCATCCGATTACCTTCCCCAAGTATGTAGGCTATGATGGTGGGATGATTTAACTGATAATTTTCCTGATAGTAGCACTTGTTATGTAACCCTTCCGTTGAAGTTTGGATGCTCATGTTTGCAGCTTCCCCATTCTTCTATGACTGAGCCTGAGCCTTCCTTCACACACTTCTCTAAATTTCTCCCACTCTCATTTATTTTCTCAGTTAATTTTGCTTGTATCTCTTTACCTGTGCTAATTCCTTCTTCTAGCTATTTGCAAGTTCTGTGTTGTTTCCTTGTAGGTTCCTTCTCTGGAGGTGGCATATGCTTCTCTCATCTTCATAAGCTTTTGCTGAAGGCATTCCTCTAGCTTTTCTTTTTTGGTACTTTTGTATCTCTTGTTGTTTTTCTTTTATCTTTTCTTTTTCCTTCCTTTTTATGGTTTTACTTAGATAGGGGATTCACTCTCTAGGCTGATTGTAGCTCTTTGAGCAGTAGTTTTTGAGTTTATCCCCTCTTAAGGACCTTGTAACCCCTCTTTTGTAGCAATAAAATTCCTCTACATGGGGATCCCCAAAAAAAATTTTTAAACCCTAAAAGCTACAACCCTAAACCCTAAACCCCAAATCTTAAACCCTAAACCATAAACTGACCAAGCGATTGGTGATATGATGATGGATCCTACTACTCAAGAGGTCGGGGTGGTTCTGATGGGAACTAGAGAAACTGAAGAATGATCTATCTGATTTGCTGCTAATGGAACTATGGCTTTATAGTCGAGATAGTTCTACTTATCAAGGGTTTTTGATTTGCTCTATGGGTGCTCATTTTTGATCTATGTCCTCGCCTATGTCTTAAAAAACATGGGGTGCTACTAGGTTGATGAAATCGAAAAGAAGAAATGTTGAATTTGAAATTATTATCTGTTAAAAAAAGGAAAACCTTAAACCCTAACCCATAAACTAAAACTTAAACCCTTTAACCTAAAACCTAAACCCTAAACCCTAAACCATAAACCCCAAACCCTAAATCATAAACCTTGAACCCTAAAGAAACCCTGCACACTAAAAAGCTAAAAAATAGAACCTAAACTAAATAAAAACTAAAATAAAAAATAGAAAAACCTAAACCAAAATAAAATCAAATAAAAATATAAACTAAAACCTAAACCTAAACATAAACCAAAACCTAAACCTAAAAAATAAAAATAAAAACTAAACTAAAATAAAATAAAAAAACCTAAACTAAAAAAAACTTAAATAAAATAAAAACTAAACCTAAAATAAAATAAAATAAACTTAAAATATAATAAAATAAAAACTCAATAAATACCTAAACCTAAAAAATAAACCTACAAATAAAACCTAAAAAATAAAATAAAACCTAAACCCTAAACTAAAAGAAACTAAACCTAAAATAAATAGAATAATATAAACCTAAACTAAAATAAACTTAAACCTAATCCTAAAATAAACTAAACCCTAAACTAAATAAAAGATAAACTAAAGGCTTACCTAAACCTAAACTAAAAAAACTTGAAATAAAAACCTAAAAAAAATAAAAAAAATAAAATCTAATAGACCAAAATAAATAAAACCTAAACCTAAAATAAAATAAAAATAAAATTCAACTAAAATAAACCTAAACATAAAAATAAACTAGATAAAGATAAACTAAAATAAATAAACTAAACTAAATAATAAACAATATACCTAAATAAAATAAAAAAATAACTAAATAAACCTAAACCTACTGGTTTGCATAATTTAAAATAACTCTAAATCCTAGGCCCTGACCTAAACTAACTAGCCTTAAACCCTACATAACTAAACCTGCAACCCTAGATGGTGGACCCTTGATCTTAAACCCTAAACCCTGACTTTAAGCACGACTCTAAGTGAGCCAACCCTAAACCCTAAACCCTAAACCCTAAACCCTAAAACCATAAACCCTAAACCCTAAACCCAAAACCCTAAAACCAACAACATTAAACCCTAAACCCTAAACCCTAAATCCTAAACTGTAAATCGTAAACTAACCCTAAACCCTAAACCTTAAACAAAATTTAAACCCTAAACCATAAGAATTTGAAGAACCTTGATAATAGAAACATCACCATCAAGTAGGTTCAGTCTAGATCTAGCGGTGAAGGCAAAGTCAGAGCCAGCGATTATCGTAGTGGTGGTGGGGGATTTGGAGGTGTTGGTGCATTTGAAGGTGGTGGTGAGGCGGTGGTTATGAGGCGGGAGGAGGCGAGGTTAAATTTGTGGTGGTGTGGGGAGAGATGGGGATATGATGGTAGATCCCCCTCGAGAGGGGGGTGGTTACGGTGGGTGGTGGCGAAGAACGACCAATTCTATCTGCTACTTATGGACTGTGTCTTTAAGATAGAGATGGTTCTAGTTATTTAGGGTTCTTGATCTGCTCTATGCGTGCTCATTTTTTGTCCATTTTTTATCAATGTCATCGTTCGTGCCTTAGAAAACTTGGTGCTACTTGGTTAATGTAATCAAAAAGAAGAAATGTTGAATATAAATTTGTTCTCTATTAAAAAAAAACTAAAAACCCTAAACCTTAAACCAAAACTTGAACTCTAGACCTAAACCCTAACCCCTAAACTATAAACCATAAACCCTAAAAACCTAAAACCATAAACCTTAAACCCAAAAAAAAAAAATCCCTAAACTCTAACACTAACCCTAAACCTTAAACCAAAACTTGAACTCTAGACCTAAACCCTAACCCCTAAACTATAAACCATAAACCCTAAAAACCTAAAACCATAAACCTTAAACCCAAAAAAAAAAAATCCCTAAACTCTAACACTAACCCTAAACCTTAAACAATTCTAGTCATCTAGGGTTTATGATTTGCTCTAAGCATGCTCATTTTTTATCTATGTCATCGCTTATGTCTTAGAAAACTTGGTTTGTTACATGGTCGATGAAATCAAAAAAGAAGAAATGTTGAATCTAAATTTGTTCTCTTTTATAAAAAAACCAAAAACCCTAAACCTAAAACTTAAACCCTAAACCCTAAACCCAAAGCCCTAAAAACCCTAAACTTTAAACCCTACCCTAAACAGACCATAAACCTACCTTAAACCCAAAACCTAAACCCTAAACCTAAAACCATAAACCACTACCACAGCCCACTAAACCCTAAACTCAAAACTAACCCTAAACAATAAAGCCTAAAAAGCTAAAAAGCTAAACCTAAACTAAATTAAACATAGAAATAAAATAAATAAAAAACCAAAATATAAAAGATAAAATAAAATAAAAAATAAAACATAAAACCTAAAATAAACTTAAAGAAAATAAAATAAAAATAAAAAAATAAACTAAAACAAAATAAATAAAACCTAAATTAAACTAAAATTAAAAACTTAAAAAAAATAAAAACTAAACCTTCAATAAAAAAATGAAATAAAAACTAAATAAAAACTTAAACCTAAAAAATAAACCTAAAAATAAAAAAAATAAAACCTAAACCCTAAATTAAAAAATAAAATAAAATAAAACTAAACTAAAAAAAACCTAAACCTAAACCTAAATTAAAAAATAAACTAAAATAAAAATCTAAGCTAAAATAAATAATCCTAAAATAAATAAACTATATTAAATAAATATAAAAAATAAACTTAAATAAAAATAAAAAAAATAAACTAAATAAATAAGAAATAAATTAAATAAACTTAAATCTACTAATTTAATTAATTTAAAATAAATAAAAAATAAAAAAAATAAAAAAACTTAACCCTAAACCCCAAACCCCAAACTCTAAACCCTAAGCCCTAAACCATTAACCCTAAACCCTAAAAACTACAAACCTAAACCTAAATTAAATAAAACCTAAAATACAATAAATAAAAAAACCTAAACCTAAATAACATAATAATAAAAAAACCAAAACTAAAACCTAAACTTAAATCGAAACCTAAACCTAAAAATAAAATAAAATAAAAAATAAAAACTAAAATAAAATAAAATAATTAAATAGCTATAAAATAAAATAATTAAAAAGCTATCCTAAACTAAAAAATAAAATAAATCTAAAATAAAAAAACCTAACTAAAATCAAACCTAAACGTCAAATTAAAATAAAATAACCTAAAAATAAAATAAAAACTAAATAAAAACCTAAACCTAAAAAAATAAACACAAAAAAACCTAAAAATAAATAATAAATAAAACCTAAACCCTAAACTAAAAAAACATAAACCCAAAATAAAAAAAATAAAATAAACCTAAACCTAAACTAAAATAAAATAAACTAAAATGAATAAAACCTAAACATAAACCTAAAATAAACTAAACCTAAACTGTATACTGAATAAAATAAAATAAAGCATAAATAAACCTAAACCTAAACTAAAAAGTAAAACCTAAAAATAAACCTAAAATAAAAACCTAAACCTTACAACCCTACACCGTAAACCCAAAACCCTAAACACTAAAAAATTCTAAACCCTAAAACCTAAACCATAAACCCTGAGCCCAAATCTAAACCCTAACCTAACCTAAACTCTCTTAAACCAAAGTGACCTGGGCCCTAAACCAAAACCTAAAACCCTGGGCTTTAAAGGCCAAGCCTAAAGCTAACCAATCTGATCCTGGCTACTGACTAACCCTTAAAAGGCTCTAAAACTACCATTTTAAACCCTAAACCCTAAACGCTAACCCTAAACCCTAAACCATAAAACCAAAAACTCTAAACCCTAAACCCTAAACCATAACCCAAAACACTAACATCCTGAAAACCTAAACCTAAGCTAAATAAAATATAAAAATAAAATAATTAAAAAAACCTAAACCTAAATAAAATTAAAAATAAAATAAAATAAAAACCTAAACTATAACCTAAACCTAAGCCTAAAAGTAAAATAAAAAGATAAAATTAAAATAAAATAAATAAAAACCTAAACTAAACTAAAAAAATCAATAAACCTAAAACTAAAAAACATAAATAAAATAGAATAAATGAAAAATAAACCAAAACTTAAACTAAAAAATTAAACCTAAAATTAAACCACAAATAAGAACCTAAAACCTACCTAAAAAATAAAATAAAAACATAAACCTAAACCTAAAAATAAAAAATAAAACCTAAACCTTAAAAATAAAATAAAAATAAAACTCTACTAAGAAAATAATCCTAAACTTAAACCTAAACCTAAAAAAATAAATTAAAATAAAAAATCAAAACTAAAATAAATAAAACTAAAATAAATAAATAAATAAATTTGATAAAAATAAAAAATAAAACTAAATAAAAAATTAAAAAAAACTAAAATAAATAAAATAAATAAATAAAACTAAACCTACTGGTTTACTCAATTAAAAAAAAACCATAAAGCCTAAAACTTAAACACTAAACCCCAAAACCCTAAAACCTAAACCATGCCTAAAACCTAAACACCAGGCAGTGAAAAAAGCATAAATACTTTAAACCCTAAATCCTAAACTTTAACCTCCCTAAACTCTGACACCAAACCTAAACCTTAAAACCCTAAACCCTAAAATCGTGACCTAAACCCTCCCTAAACCCTGACCCTAAACATACAACTCCCTAAACCTAGGCCACAAACCACCTTAAAACCCTAAACCCTAAAGGCTTAAACCAAATCCTAAAACCTTTTAACAGCAGATCTTAAAACCATAAAAACCCTTAAACCCTAAACCATAAACCATATCACAAAACCTAAAACTGATCTAAGTAAACCTAAAATAAAATAAATAAAACCTAAACCTAAATAAATAAAAACCTGGACCAACTTAAAATAAAACTAAGATAAAATAAATAAAAACATAACCTAAACTAAAAAATAAAATTAAATAAAATATATAAAAAATAAACATAAATAAAAATAAACAATAAAATAAACTAAAATAACTAAAAAAATAAATAAAATAAACATAAACCAACTGATTTACTTAATTAAAAAATCCTTAAACTATATTCTAACCCTAAAACTTAAACCCTAAATCCTAAAAACTTTAAACCCTAAACCCTAAATACTAAACCCTAAATCCTAAACCCTCAACCCTCACCCTGAATCCTAAACCCTACAACCCTAAACTCTAAACCCTAAACCTTAAACACTAAACCCTAAACCCTAAAACCTACAACCCTTAACCCTAAACCCTAAATCAGTGAGCCCTAAAAGCCCAAGGCTCTGGAGCCCAAAGACCTTGATCACTAGGCAGCCCAGAGCCTGGGAAACACTTATGCCACTGAGCCCTGAGCCCTAGCCAGCCTTGCACAAGCTGAAGAGCCTAAACTAAAATAAAACCTAAGTAAATAGATAAATGAAACACATAAACCTAAATATACTAAAAAAATAAAACAAAATAAAAAACTAAACCTTCACCTGAGAATAAAATTAAAAAAATTAAAACAAACTAAAATAAAATAAATAAAAACTTAACCTAAACTAAAATATAAAATAAACCTAAGAATAAAAAATCTAAATAAAAATAAACATAAATAAAAAAATAAAAGAAATAAAAAATAAATTAAATTAACTAAATAAACATAAAACTATTAGTTTACTTAATTTTTTTAAAAAAGGCCTAAACCCTTTGTTAACCCTAAACTCTAAACCCTAAACATTAAACCCTAAACCCTAAAACCCCTAAACAGTAGACCTAAACACTAAACCTAAACTCTAAACCTTAAACCCTAACCATAAATCCTAAACCTTAAATAGCTAAATCCTAAAACCCTAAACCCTAAACCCAACAAACCTAGAATAAAAAAACCCTAAAAAATTAAGATAAACCTAAATTTAAATCTAAGAATAAAAAACTTAAAATAATAAACTTAAACCCTAAACCCTAAAAAAATAAAATAAACCTAAGATTGAAAAACCTAAATAAAATAAAATAAACTAAAAATAAACCTAAACCTGAAACTAAAAATTAAAAACAAAAACCTAAACCTAAAAAAAATAAAACTCTAAATCTAAACCTAAACCTAAAATAAATAATAAAACCTAAAACTTAAAAATAAAATAAAAATAAAACTGAACTAAAAAGTAAACCTAAACTTAAACTTAAACCTAAAAAGTAAATTAAAATAAAAAACTTAAACTAAAATAAATAAAATTAAAATAAATAAACTAAACTAAATAAAAAAACTAAATAAAAATAAATAAATAAACTAAATAAACCTAAACCTATGGGTTTACTCAATTTTTTTTAAAAAAAGAAACAATAAACCCAAAATCCTAAACACTGAATCCTAAACCCTAAAACCTAAACCATCAACCATAAAAAATCCTAAACCTTAAACCCTAAAGCCTAAATACTAAACCCTAAACTCGAAACACTAAACCTTAACCCTAAACCCTAAACCCTAAAACCTTAAACCCTAAAACCCTAAAGAATAAATCATAAACCCTAAACCCTAAAAGTGATAACTCTAAACCTTAAACCCTAAACCCTAAAACCCTAAACATTACTTAATTTAAAAAAAAGTCCAAAACCCTATGTTAACCCTAAATCCTAAACCATAAACACAAAACCCTAAACCCTAAAAACCCTAAACCCTAGACCTAAATACTAAACCTTAAACCCTAAACCCTAAACCTTAAACCCTAATCATAAACCTTAAACCCTAAAAAGCTAAACCCTAAAACCCAAAACCCTAAACCTTAAACCCAAAAATCCAAGAATAAGAAACGATAAAAAATAAAATAAACCTAAATTTAAACCTAAGAATAAAACATAAAATTACCCTAAACCCTAAATCCTAAAAAAAATAAACCTAAGAACAAAAACCTAAATAAAATAAAATAAACTAAAAATAAACCTAAACCTAAACTAAAAAATAAAACCAAAAACCAAAACCTAAAAATAAAGAAATAAAACCCTAAACCTTGAAAATAAAATAAAAATAAAACACAACTAAAAAGTAAACCTAAACTTAAACTTAAACCTAAAAAATAATCTAAAATAAAAAACCTACACTAAAATAAATAAAACTAAAATAAATAAACTAAACTAAATAAAAAAACCTAAATAAAAAACTAAATAAACTAAATAAACCTAAACCTACGGGTTTACTCAATTTTTTTTTAAAAGAAACCATAAACTAAAATCCTAAACAATAAACCCTAAACCCTAGACCTACAAACCTAGGCCCTAAAACCTAAACCATACCTAAAACCATAAACCCTAAAACTAAAGCTTGTGCTAGGCCCTAAACCCAAACTCTAAACCATTGCGTAAACCCTAGGCCACGGGGCAGCAGGCCTAAGACCCTGAATGAGGCGTGAGCCCTAGGCCCAGGCAAGTTCTAGGCCCTAAATGCTGAGCCTGACCCCAGACCCTAGCCATGAGCCTAAACCCTAAAACCCTAAATCATAAAGCTGACCTGGGCCCCAAACTGAGCCATAGATCCTAATATAAATCCTAAACCTCCAGCGATACCCTTGTGGCCTCAGACCATGGACCTGGGCCCTGGGCCATAGGCAGCAAAACACTGGGCTAAAGGCCAACCATGACCCTGAAACTGACACTGAGCCACTAGCCACTGGGCCACTAGGCCCAGGCCACTGGGCCACTGAGTGGGTGGGCCCTGGGCCCTGGGCCCTCGGCCCTGAGGCAGGCTCTGGGCCCTGGGCACTGAGCCTGATCCTGGGCTTTGGCACTAGGCGCTGGGCCACTGAGAAACTTGCTGACCATGGGCAGGCCAGCCAATCCTGGGCTCCCAATCCCTGAGCCCTGATCCCAACCCTATGTATGTGTCCTAAACCCAGGCAGGAGGCCTAAAAACCTGGTTAAATAGATCACAAAATAAGATAAAATAAAATAGGCTGAAGTAAATAAAATAATAAGATAAGATAAAAATAAATAAAAGCCTAAACATAAAACTAAAATAAAATAAAATGAAAACCTAACCTAAACTAAAAAATAAAATAAACCAAAAAATAAAAAACCTAAATAAAATATAATAAAAAATAAAGATAAAAAACTAAAATAAATTAAAATAAATAAAAAATGAACTAAAAAAACTAAATAAACCTATACCTACCTGTTTACTTAATATTTTTTTTAAAAAAATACTATACCTTTTGCTAACCCTAAACCCTAAACCCTGAACCCTAAATCATAAAAACCCTAAATCGTAAAAAAAGCCTAAGAGTAAAAAACATAAATAAAATAAGACAAACTAAAAATAAGCATAAACCTAAACTATGAAATAAAACCTAACCTGAAATAAAAACCTAAAACCTAAACCTAAACCTAAACCTAAACCTAAAAATAAAAAATATAACTCCACCAAAAAATAAACCTAAACCTAAGAAATAAACTAAAATAAAAAACATAAACTAAAATAAATAAACCTAAGATAAATAAACTAAACTAAATAAAAATAAAAATAAACCAAAATAAATGAACTAAAATAAATAAAAAATAAACTTAATAAATATAAACCTACTAGTTTACTCAATTTAAAAAAAAATTGAAAATCCTAAAACCAAAACACTAAACCCTAAACCCTAAACCCTAAACTCTAAAAACCCTAAATCTTAAAGTGTAAATACTAAACCCTAAACACTACCATACCCTAAAACCACTGAAACCAGCCATAAAATGGTAGCCACAAAGCCACCCAAACACAGTGCCCTGAGCCACTAAACACTAACCCTGAGCCTGATCACAAATCCTGATCCCACTACCCTGAGCCCTAAACTAACCCTGGCCCAAGATCATGAGCCACAAGATCTGACCCAAACCTTAGCCACTGAGTAAGCCCTAGGCCACTAAACTAAATTCTAAATCCTAAAGGCCAACCACTGGCCATAAACCTAAACTCTAAATCTTAAAACCTACAACCTTAAACCCTAAATATTAATCTGTAAAAACTAATAACTTAAACCTAAACTAAATAAAACATAAAAATAAAATAAATAAATAATACATAAAGTTAAATAAAATAAAATAAAAAAAATAAAAACCTAAACCTAATCCTAAAAATAAAATAAAATAAAATAATTGAAATAAACTAAAATAAAATAAATAAAAATCTAACCTAAATAAAAATAAACCTAAGAATATTAAACATAAATAAAATAAAATAAAAAATAAAAATAAAAAATAAAATTAACTAAAATAAATAAAAAATAAACTAGATAATCTAAGTAAACTTAAATCAACTGGATTACTTAATTTTAAAAAAATCCTTAAAACCTATGTTAACCCTAAACCCAAAACCCTAAACCTTAAACACTAAAACCAATAAACCCTAAAGCCTACACACTAAACCTTAAACCCTAAACCCTAAACCCTAAAACT
Organism: Cymbidium sinense; assembly: GCA_021442155.1. Taxonomy (NCBI): domain Eukaryota; kingdom Viridiplantae; phylum Streptophyta; class Magnoliopsida; order Asparagales; family Orchidaceae; genus Cymbidium; species Cymbidium sinense. The sequence goes on along the minus strand of CM038214.1, from coordinate 316,798,460 downwards.
TAAACCCTAAACCCTAAAAACCTAAACCCTAAACCCCTAAAACCCTAAAACCCCAAACCCTTGACCTTAAACCCTAAAACTTGAAAACCTAAAAACCTAAACCTAAACTAAATTAAACTTAAAAATAAATTATATATAAAAATACCTAAACCTAAATAAAATAAAATAAAAACCTAAATTAAAACCTATACCTAAACTTAAAAATAAAATAAAATAAACTAATAAAAATAACTTAAAATAAAATAAATAAAAACCTAAACTAAACTAAAAAAATAAAATAAAGCTAAGAATAAAAAAGCTAAATAAAATAAAAACTAAACATAAAATAAAAATAAAGTAAATCAAAAATAAAATAAAATAAAATAAAAATTAAATTAAAACTTAATCCTAAAAAATAAACTTAAAAATAAAACCAAAAAAAATCTTAAACCCTACACTAAAAACAAAACCTAAAATAAAAATTAATAAACAAAATAAAATAAACCTAAACCTAAATTAAAATAAATAAAATCTAAACCTATAATAAACTTAACCTAAACATAAACCTAAACTAAATAAAATAAAATAAACTAAAAATAAACCTAAAAATAAACCTAAAATAGAAACCTAAAACCTAAACCTAAAAAAATAAAATAAAAACTTAAACCTAAACCTAAATATAAAAAATAAAACATGTACCTTAAAAATAAAACAAAAATGAAACTCAATTAAAAAATAAACCTAAATTGAAACCTAAACCTAAAAAATAAACTAAAATAAATAACCTAAACTAAAATAAATAAACCTAAAATAAATAAACTAAACTAAATAAAAATATAAAATAAACCTATATAAAAATAAAAAATAAAATAAACTAAAATAAATAAAAAATAAACTAGATAAACCTAAACTTATAGGTTCAATTAATTTTTTTTAAAAAAAACCATTAACCCTAAATCCTAAACCCTAATCTCTAAACCTTAAACTGTAAACCATAAATCATCAAAAATCTTAAACCCCAAACCCTAAACCCTAATCCCTAACCCTAAACCCTAAACCGTAAAACCTTAAACTCTAAAACCTTGAACACTAAACCTTAAACCTTAAACCCTAAAACCTACAACCCTAAACCATAAATGTTAAACCCCAAACCCAAAAATCTAAACCCTAAACCCTAAACCCTAAAACCCTAAATCATAAATCATAAACCCTAAACCCTAAACCCAAAAACCTAAACCCTAATCTCTAAACCCTAAATCCAACAACCCTAAACCTTAAACCCAAAACCCTATGGTAATTTGGACTAGGGGTATGTTGTCTCCCTTTATAATTGTTGTTCTCAATTTTCTGGAATGAGGAGGTTGTTAAGAGCTGCATTACTTACATTCTTTTCTTATCTTTTGATGGGAAATAACCCTGAGCTACTTACTGGTCTGTTTACCAAGAATGTATATTTATTAATGTCCTACAGGATTGGAATGGGGTTAATTCCTTGCTCTTGTCTTTGCCTGGTTGGTTTGCAACATATTTCAAAATTTGCTATTTATTATCATTTAGATCTGGTTTCCAGTATGGATGACCTGACATTGATGGCTCTCTTTCATTTGAGTTGGGTTTATCATGCCATGGAGCCTAATATGATGACATATATTTGGCATGGGATCCCCTTACCCACTTTGCTCTTTGCTGCTCTTTCCACTTCTGTGTACAGCTTTGCTTATTCTTGCAGGTATTTTCGCTCAAAAGATCTTCATCCAATGGCTGCTATACTAGTTTGTTGGCTATGATGGCTGTGATGCTTTCACTCCATTTTGGTTTGGTAGTAGCTCTTGTGATGTAACCCTTTTGCTGAAGTTTGGATGCTCATATTTGCATTTGCCCCAACTTGGTGTGACTAAGCCTGAGCCACCTCTATCTCACTTCTTTATTATTACTGTGTTGCTCTCATACATGCATTCTCACTTCCTGCAGAACATTAGCTCTCATCCTTCATTTGCTTACTTTTGTTAATCACTTTGTATCTTCTTCTTGCATTACTCTCTTCTTTTTCTTCTGGATGTACTTAGATAGGGGATTTACTCCCTAAGCTGATTGTAGCTCTTTGAGCAATAGTTCTGGAGTTTATCCCCTTTAAGGACCTTGTAATCCCTTTTTTGTAGAAATAAAATTCCCCTATACGGGGTTTCTCAAAAAAAAAAAAACCCTAACCCTAAACCCAAAACTCTAAACCCTACACCCTAAACCGTAAACCCTAAAAACCTAAAAACCTAAACATAAACTAAATAAAACCTAAAAATAAAATAAATAAATAAACCTAAACCTAAATAAAATAAAAACCTAAAGCAAAACCTAAACCTAAACATAAAAATAAAATAAATAAACTAATAAAAATAAACTCAAATAAAATAAATAAAAACCTAAACAAAATAAAAAAAATAAAATAAACCTACAATAAACCTAAAGTAAAATAAAATAAAAACTAAATGAAAACCTAAACCTAAAAATAAAACATAAAAATAAAGCCTAAAAATAAATAAATAATTAAACCTAAATAATAAACTAAAAAAACAAATCAAAAATAAAAATAAACAAAACTAAAACTAAAACTAAACTAAATAAAATAAACTAAAATTAAAGCTAAACTAATAAAACCTAAAACAAAATAAAACCTAAAATAAAAAATAAAACCTAAACCTAAAAAATAAAATAAACCTAAACCTAAATAAAATAAATAAAAACTAAACCTAAAAAAATATTGTAAAATAATAAACCTAAACAAAAATAAATAAATCAAAAAAATAAAATAAATAAAAACACATAAATAAAAATAAAAAAATCAAATAAACTAAAATAAATAAAAAATAATCTAAATAAACTAAAAAAATTTACACATACTAGTTGGTTTATTTTTTAAAAAAATAAAAAAATAAAACCCTATACCCTATACCCAGAACCATAAAAACCTAAACCTAAACTAAATGAAACCTAAAAATAAAATATATAAAATAACCTCAACGTAAATAAAATAAAAAAATTTAGTAAAAACCTTAACCTAAAAATAAAATAAAATAAACTAATCAAAATAAACAAAAATAAACTAAATAAAAAACTTAATCTAAACTAAAAAAAATAAAAACCCTAAATAAAATAAAAATTGAATGTAAAATAAAATGAAATAAACCTAAAATAAAATAAAATAAAAGACTAAATTAAAACCTAAACCAAAAAATAAACCTAAAAATAAATAAAAAATGAAACCTAAACCCTAAACTTAAAAAAATTAAACCTAAAATAAAAATAAAATAAAAAATTGTAAACCTAAAGTAAAATAAAATAAACTAAAATAAACTAAACCTAAACTAAATAAAATAAAATAAACTAAAAATAAACCTAAACCAAAACTAAAAAATAAAACTTAAAAATAAACCTAAAATAAGAGCCTAAAACCTAAACCTAAAAAAATAAAATAAAAACCTAAACACAAACCTAAAAATAAAAATAAAACCTAAACTTAAAAATAAAATAAAAATAAAACTAAACTAAAATAAATAAACAAAACTAAATAATAATAAAAAATAAACCTAAATAAAAATAAAAAATAAAATAAACTAAAATAAATGAAAAAAATAAACTAAATAAACTAATTAAACCTAAACCTAAACCCTAAATTATAAAAAAAAAAACCTTAAAACCAAAATTCTACACCCTAAACCCTAACCCTAAACCCTAAACCCTAAACCCTAAAAACCTTAAACCCTAAACCCTAAATGGTAACCCGAAACCTTAAATCCTAAACCCTAAAAGGATAAACCCAAAAACTGTAAACCCTAAATCCTAAACCTGGAACCCTAAACCCTATACCCTAAACCCTAACCAATAACCCCAAACTAAAACTTAGAGTAAGTAAATAAATTAAAAAATAAATTAAAACCCTAAAACCTAATAAACCTAAACCTAAACGTAAACCCTAAGAATGGACATAACCTTAACAGTGAAAACATCACTGTCAACCAGGCTTAGTCTAGATTTGGCGGCGGAGGTGAAGGTGGAGGCAGCGGTTATCGTAGTGGTGCTGGAGGATCTTGGGTTACTAGTGAATATAAAGGTGGTGGTTAGAGTAGGGGTGGTTTTTTAGGTGGGAAGAGCGATGGAGGTTACATCTGTGGTGGTGTCGAAGGGAGAGATTGGGGATATGATGGTGCATCCCTCTACTCGAGAGGTCGGGGTGGTTTTGATGGGAACTGGAAAAACTGAAGAAAGGTCGATCCGATCTACTGCTTATGGAACAATGTCTTTATAGTAGAGACGGTTCTAGTTATCTAAGGTTTTTGATTTCCTTTATGCGTGCACATTTTTTATCTATGTCATCACTTATGTCTTAGAAAACTTGGTGTCTTACTTGGTTGATGAAATTGAAAAGAAGAAATGATGACTCTTAATTTAATTTTGTTAAAAAAACCAAAACCATTAAACCCTAAACTAAAACGTTAACCCTAAACCTGAAACCTAAACCCTAAACCCTAAACCCAAAACCAAAAAATAAAAATCATAAACCCTAAACCCCAAACCATAAACCCTAAATCGTAAACCTAAAATATAAAACCTAAAACCCTAAACCCTAAACCCTAAACCTTAAAAACCTAAAATCCTAAACCTAAATAAAATAAAACCTAAAAATAAAATAAATAAAATAACATAAACGAAAATAAAAAAATGAAATTAAAAAAAATATCAACTAAAACCTAAACATAAACGTAAAAATAAAATAAAATAAAAAAAGTAAAATAAACTAAATAAAATCAATAAAATCCTAAACTAAATTAAAAAATGAAATAAACCTAAGAAAAAAAAGACTTAAATAAAATAAAAACTAAAAGTTAAATAAAAATAAACTAAACTTAAAATCTAATAAAATAAAAACTAAATAAAAACCTAAAACTAAAAAATAAACCAAAAAATAAATAAAAAATAAAAATAAACCCTAAACTAAAAAAAACCTAAACCTAAAATAAAAATAAAATAAATAAAATATAATAAACCTAAACCTAAACTAAAATAAACTAAACTAAAAAAAAAATGTAAACCTTAACCTAAAATAAACTAAAGCTTAAACCTAAACCTAAACCTAAACTAAATAAAATAAAATAAACTTTAAATGAACCAAAACTAAAACTAAAAAATAAAATATAAAAATATACCTAAAATAAAAACTTAAAACCAAAAAATATAATAAAACCTAAACCTAAACCTAAAATTAAAAAATAAAACCTAAACCTAAAAAATAAAATAAAAATAAAACTCAACTAAAAAATAAAACTAAACATAAACCCAAACCAAAAAAATGAACTAAAATAAAAATCCTAAACTTAATGAAATAAAACTATAATAAATAAACTAAACTAAATAAATAAAAAATAAACTTTAGAAAAATTAAAAATAAATTAAACTAAAATAAATATAAAATAAACTAAATAAATGAAATAAACTTAAACCTACAAATTACTTAATTTTTAAAGAAAACCAAAAACCATATATCCTAAACCATAAATCCTAAACCCTAAACCCAAAACATACAACCCTAAACCATAAAAAAACCCTAAACTATAAAGCCTAAATCCTAACCCCAAACCCTAAACCTAAAAGCATAAACCCTAAAACCCTAAATCCTAAGCCTTAAATCCTAAACCCTAACCATAAACCCTAAACCCTAAACCCCAAACCCTAAACCTAAACCTAAATCTAAACCTAAACTAACTAAATAAATTAAAAATTAAATTTAAACCCCAAAACCTAATGAACCTAAACCTAAACCTAAACCCTAAGAATGGGAAAAACCTATATGGTAGGAACATTACTGTCAACCAGGCTTAGTCTAGATCTAGCAGTGGAGGCGAAGGAGAAGGAGGCGGTTATCGTAGTGGTGGTGGGAAATCTGGAGGTGCTGGTGGATATGGAGGTGGTGGTCAGAGCAATAGTGGTTATGGAATGATTGATGTTACAATCGTGGAGGTTGCGGAGGGAGAAATCGAGGATATGATGGTGGTGGTGGTTCTGATGGGAACTAGACAAAATGAAGAATAGTAGATCCGATTTGTTGCTTATGGAACTGTGTCTTTACAACAGAGATAATTCTAGTCATCTAGGGTTTTTGATTTGCTCTAAGCTTGCTCATTTTTTATCTATGTCTTCGCTTATGTCTTAGAAAACTTGGTGTGTTACTTGGTTGATGAAATCAAAAAGAAGAAATGTTGAATCTAAATTTGTTCTCTTTTAAAAAAAACAAAAAACCCTAAACCTAAAACATAAACCCTAAACCCTAAACCCTAAGCCCTAAAAACCCTAAACCCTAAACCCTAAACCCTGAAATCATAAATCCTAAACCTTAAACCCAAAAACCTAAACCCTAAACCGTAAACCCTAAACAAAAAATAACCATAAACCCTAAACCCTAAAAAGCTAAAAACCTAAACCTAAACTAAATAAAACCTAAAAATAAAATTAAAAAAACCAAAAAATAAAAAATAAAATAAAATAAAAAATAAAAACATAAACTAAACCTAAAGCTAAACTTCAACTTAAAAAGGAAATAAAATAAAAAATAAAAAATAAACTAAAACAAAATAAATAAAAACCTAAATTAAACTAAAAAATTAAAAACTTTAAAAAAATAAAAACTAAACCTTCAATAAAAAAATGAAATAAAAACTAAATAAAAACCTAAACCTAAAAAAATAAACCTAAAAATAACAAAATAAAACCTAAACCCTAAATTAAAAAATAAAATAAATTAAATCTAAACTAAAAATACCTAAACCTAAACCTAAACCTAAAAAATAAATTAACATAAAAACCTAAGCTAAAATAAATAATCCTAAAATTAATAAACTATATTAAATAAATATAAAAAATAAACTTAAATAAAAATAAAAATAAAATAAACTAAAATAAATAAGAAATAAATAAAATAAACTTAAATCTACTAGTTTACTTAATTTAAAATAAATAAAAAATAATAAAAAAAAAAGAACTTAACCCTAAACCCTAAACCCTAAGCCCTAAACCATTAACCCTAAACGCTAAAAACTACAAACCTAAACCTAAATTAAATAATATCTAAAATACAATAAATAACAAAACCTAAACCTAAATAAAATAATAATAAATAAAACAAAAACTAAAACCTAAACTTAAATTGAAACCTAAACCTAAAAATAAAATAAAATAAAAAATAGAAACTAAAATAAAATAAAATAATTAAAAACCTATAAAATAAAATATTTAAAAAGCTATCCTAAACGAAAAAATAAAATAAATCTAAAATAAAAAACTAACTAAAATCAAACCTAAATGTCAAATAAAAATAAAATAACCTTAAAATAAAATGAAAATTAAATAAAAACCTAAACCAAAAAAAATAAACCTAAAAAAACTTAAAAATAAATAATAAATAGAACTTAAACCCTAAACTAAAAAAAACGTAAACCTAAAATAAACAAATTAAAATAAACCTAAACCTAAAATAAAATAAAATAAATTAAAATCAATAAAACCTAAAAATAAACCTAAAATAAACTAAACCTAAATTGTAAACTAAATAAAATAAAATAAAGAATAAATAAACCTAAACCTAAACTAAAAAGTAATACCTAAAAATAAACCTAAAATAAAAACCTAAAACCTAAACCTAAAAAAATAAAATAAAAACCTAAGCCGATACTTAAATAAAACGAAAACCCTAAACCTAATAATAAAAAATAAAACCTTAACCTAAAAAATAAAATAAAATTAAAACTAAACTAAAAAATAAACATAAATAGAAACCTAAATCTAAGAAATAGACTAATATAAAAACTAAAACTAAAATAAATAAACTAAACTAAATAAAAATAAAAAATAAACCTAAATAAAAATTTAAAATAAACTAAATAAAATAAATAAACATAAACCTACTAGTTTACTTAATTTTTTTTAAAAAAATCTCTAAACCCTAAACCCTAAACACTAAATCCTAAACCATAAACCATAAACCCTAAAACTAACTCTAAACCCTAAACCTGAGCCTGACCCAGACCCTACCCTACTCTACCCTAAACTAACTGAGCCTAAGGCACTAAACCTACACTAAACTCAAAACCCAACAAACCCTAACCCTGGCCTTAAACACTAAAACCATAAAATGGTGTAAACCCTAAACCATAAGCCTAAAATAAATAAAAACTAAAAATAAAATAAATAATAAAACTTAAACCTTAATAAAATAAAAAAATAAGATAAAAAGCTAACTAAAACCTAAACCTAAATCTAAAAATAAAATAAAATAAAGAAATAAAAATAACTAAATTAAAATAAATAAAAACATAAAATAAACTTAAAAATAAAGTAAACCTAAGAATAAAAAACCACAATAAAATAAAAATATAATATAAAATAAAAGTTAAATAAACCTAAAATAAAATGAAACAAAATAAAAACTAAAAAAACTGAAACCTAAAGAATAAACTTAAAAATAAATAAAAAATAAAACCAACACCTAAACTAAACAAAACCTAAAAATAAACCTAAAATAAAAACCTAAAACATAAACCTAAATTATTAAATAAAAACCTAAACCTAAACCTAAACCTAAAAATAAAAAATAAACCTAAACCTGAGAAATAAAATAAAAATAGAACTAAACCTAATCCTAAACCATAAAATAAAACTAAAATAAAAAACCTAAAATAAAAGAAATAAGCCTAAAATAAATAAACTAAACTAAATAAGAATAAAAAATAAACCTAAATAAAAATAAAAAATAAAGAAAACTAAAATAAATAAATAATAAACTAAATTTACTAAATAAACCTAAACCTACTGATTCACTTTATTTTAAAAAAAAATCTTAAACCTTAAATCCTAAACCCTAAACCCTAAACATACAACCTTAAACCCTAAACCCTAGAAAACCCTAAACACTAAAGCCTAAACCCTAAGCTTATAAGCCATAAAACCCTAAAACCTAAATCCTAATCCCTAAACCCTAAATCTTAACCCTAAACCATAAACCTTAAACCCCAAACCCCAAATGTAAACCTAAAGTAACTAAATAAATAAAAAAATAAACCTAAACCCTAAAACCTAATAAACCTAAACCTAAATGTAAACCCTAAGTATGGGCAGTACCTTGATGATAGGAAAATCACCATCAACCAGGCTCAGTCTAGATCTGACTGGTGAATAAGGAGGAGGTGGTGGTTAGGTGAGAGGACAGCAGTTTGACCATGGTGGTAGCGGAGGGAGAGATCAGGGATATGATGGTGGATTTCACTACTCAAGAGGCCTGGGTGGTTCCAATGGGAACTGGAGAAACTAAAGAACAACCGATCCGATCTGTTGCTTATGGAACAGTGTCTTTACAGTAAAGACGATTCTAGTTATCTATGGTTTTTAATTTGCTTTACGTGTGCTCATTTTTTATCTAGGTCACCACTTGTGTCTTAGTAAACTTGGTGTGATGCTTAGTTGATGAAATCAAAATGAAGAAATGTTGAATCTGAACTTGTTCCCTGTTAAAAAAGAAGAAGCCCTAAACCCTAAATGAAAACCTAAACCCTAAACCTAAAAGCTCAACTCTAAAAATTCTAAACCCTAAACCCTAAACCTTAAAAACCTAAAAAGCTAAACTTAAGCTAAATAAAACTTAAAAATAAAATAAATTTAAAAACCTAAACATAAATAAAATAAAATAAAATAAATAATAAAAATAAACTAAAATAAAATAAATGTAAACCTAAACAAAACTAAAAATATAATAAACCTAAAAATGAAACACCTACATAAAATAAAAACTAAACATAAAATAAAAATTAAAAAACCTAAAATAAAATAAAACAAAAACTAAATAAAAACCTAAACCTAAAAAATATATATAAAAATAAAGCCTAAAAATAAATAAAAGATATAACCTAAACCCTAAAAAAAACTTAACCTAAAATAAAAATAAATAAAAGATATAACCTAAACCCTAAAAAAAACTTAACCTAAAATAAAAATAAAATAAACAAAATAAAATAAACCTAAACCTAAACTAAAATAAACTAAACTAACATAAATAAAACTTAAACCTAAACCTAAAATAAAGTAAACCTAAACCTAAACTAAAAAAAATAAAATAAACTAAAAATAAACCTAAACTAAAAAATAAAACCTAAAAATAAACCTAAAATAATAACCTAAAACCTAAACCTAAAAAATAAAATAAAAACCTAAACCTAAACTTAAAAATAAAAAATAAAACCTAGACCTAAAAAAGAAAATATAGATAAAACTAAACAAAAAAATAAACCTAAACCTAAAAAATAAACTAAAATAAAAGATTAAAACTAAAATAAATAAACAAACTAAACTAAATAAAAATAAAAATAAACCTAAATAAAAATAAAAAATAAAAAAGCTAAAATAAATAAAAATGTACAAAATAAACTAAATAAACCTAAACCTACTAGTTTACTTAATTGTAGAAAAAAATAAAACCTATAAACAAACTGAAATAAAATAAATAAAAACTTAAACTAAACTAAAAAATAAAATATGCCTAAAAATAAAAACTTAAATAAAATAAAAACTAAATGTAAAATAAAACTAAAATAAACTTAAAATAAAATAAAATAAAAACTAAATAAAAATTGAAACCTTAAAAATAAATAAAAGATAAAACCTAAACCCTAAACATAAAAAAAACTAAACCTAAAATAAAAATAAAATAAATAAAATAAAATAAACCTAAACCCAAATTAAAATAAACTACACTAAAATAAATAAAACATATACCTAAACCTAAAATAAATTAAACCTAAACCTAAACTGAAGTTATATAAATTAAAATAAAATTAAAAAAAAAACTGAAACCTAAGTTAAGGAATAAAACCTAAAAATAAAACTAAAACCTAAACCATAAAAAAAAATAAAACCCTAAACTTAAACCTGAAAATAAAGCATAAAACCTAGACCTAAAAATTAAAATAAAAATAAAACTCAACTTAAAAAATAAACCTAAACTTAAACCTAAACCTAAAAGATAAACTAAAATAAAAAACCTAAACTAAAATAAATAAACTTAAAATAAATAAACTAAACTAAATAAAAAATAAACTAAAAAATAATAAAGTAAACTAAAATAAATACAAAAATAAACTAAATATACTAAATAAACCTAACCTTTCCAGGTTAACTTAATTTTTTTAAAAAAAACCTTAAACTTTAAATCCTAAATCCTAAACCCTAAACCCTAAACCCTTAGCTCTAAACCCATAAACCCTAACCCTAAACCCTAAACTCTAAACCTCAAACCCTAAACCTAAACCTAGAGTAACTAAATAACTTAAAAAATAAACCTAAACCCTAAACCTAATAAACCTAAACCTAAACATAAACTCTAAGAATGGGTAGAACCTTGATGGCAGGAATATCACCATCAACCTGGCTCAGTCTAGATCTGGTGGTGGAGGCGAAGGTAGAGGTGGAGATGATTACTGTGGTGGTGGGGTATTTGGAGGTGCTGGTGGATATGGAGTGGTGGACCAAGTAGTGGTCATTATGGATGCGAGAGGAGCAGTGATGGGAGATCTAGAGGTGCTGCTAGATATGCGTGCTCATTTTTGATCTTTGTCAAAACTTGTGTCATTGTAAACTTGGTGTGTTACTTGGTTGATGAAATCTAAACGAAGAAATGTTGATTATGAATTTCTTCTTTGTTAAAAAAAATAAAAAAACACCAAAAATCCTAAACCTTAAACTAAAACCTGAACCCTAAACCTAAAACCTAAGCCCTAAACCTTAAACCCTAAACCCTAAACCCTAAAAACCCTAAACTCTAAACCCTAAACCCTAAACCCTAAATATCTTAACCCTAAACCCTAAACCCTAAACACTAAACCCAAAACCCAAATATAAACTAACCCTAAACCCTAAACCCTAAAAAGCTAAAAACATAAATCTAAACTAAATAAGACCTAAAAAATAAATAAAAAAAAACCTAAAACAAACTATAAAAATAAAATAAAATAAAATAAAATATAAACATAAACTAAAACCTAAACCTAAACCTACCTTAAATCAAAACTTAAAAATAAAATAAAAATAAACTAAAATAAAATAAATAAAAACCTAAACTAAACTAAAAAATAAAATTAACCTAAGAATAAAAAACATAAATAAAATAAAAACTAAACCTAAAATAAAAATAAATAAACATAAAATAAATTAAAATAATATCTAAATAAAAACCTAAACCAAAAAATAAACCTAAAAATAAAACCTCAAAAGAAATAAAAAAATAAAACCTAAACCCTAAATGAAAAAAAAACCTACACCTAAAATAAAACTAAAATAAACAAAATAATATAAACTAAAACCTAAGATAAAATAAACAAAACTAAAATAAATAATACCTAAACCTAAAACTAAAATAAACTAAACCTAAACCATAAAATAAAATAAAATAAAATAAATTAAAACTAAACCTAAACCTAAACTAAAAAATAAAATAAAAATATATCTAAAATAAAAACCTAAAACTTAAACATTAGAAAATAAAATAAAAACCTAAACCTAAAACTAAAAATAAAAAATAAAACATAAACCTAAAAAAATAAAAACTAAACTAAAAAATAAACATAAACCTAAACCTAAACCTAAAAAATAAACTAAAATTAAAAAACTAAACTATAATAAATAAATATAAAATAAATAAGGTAATTATAAATAAAAATAAAATAAAGCTAAATAAAGAAATAAAATAAAATAAATAAATAAAATATACTAAATAAACTAAATAAACTAAACTGGGTTTTGCATAATTTTTTTAAAACCCTAAACCCTTAACCCTAAATCCTAACCCTAAATCATAATCCATACCATAAACTAAACCCAAAACTCAACCTACAACCCTGACACTCCTAAACGTAGTATAAATCATAAACCCTAGGCACCAACCACCTGGCTGACACCTTAACCCCAAACTTGCCTCTGCTAAAACCATAAAACCTAAACTCTAATCTAACCCTAAACCCTAAACTCTGATCTGACCTAAACCTAAACCCTCTTAAACCCCAAGGCTTAAACCTTAAGGAGAAAAGGCTGAAATAACCCACTGACTACCACACTGAAATGACACATCAGCAAGATCTTCCATGGGCACTGACCCTGACCTACATAAAACCCTGAGGCGTAAAGCCCTGCCCTAAAGCTGAGGCACGGACCCTAAAGTCAAACCCTAAAAGCTAAAACATAAAAAACTAAAAATAAAAAAAATAAAAAAAACTAAACAAAATTAAAAAAAATAAAAAAAAATCTAAACTAAAACCTAAACCTAAACCTAAAAATAAAATAAATTAAAAAATAAAAATAACCTAAAATAAAAAAATAAAAACCTAAACTAAAACAAAAAATAAATAAACCTAAGAATAAAAATCCTAAATAAAATAAAATCTAAATTTAAAATAAATATAAAATAAATAAAAAATAAAATAAAATAAAAACTTAATAAAAACCTAAACCTAAAAAATAAACCTTAAAATAATTAATAAATAAAACCTAAACCCTAAACTAAAAAAATAATTAAACCTAAAATAAAAATAAATTAAACAAAATAAAATAAACTTAAACCTAAACTAAAATAAACTAAACTAAAATAAATAAAACCTAAACCTAAACCTAAAATAAACTAAACCTAAACCTAAACCAAAACTAAATAAAATAGAATAAACTTAAACCTAAACTAAATAATAAAACCTATAAATAAACCTAAAACAAAAACCTAAAACCTAAAAAAGTAAAATAAAAACCTAAACGTAAACCTAAAAATAAAAAATAAAACATAAACTCAAAAAATAAAATAAAAATAAAACTCAAATAAAAAATAAACCTAAAACTAAACCTAAACCTAAAAAAAGAAACTAAAATAAAAAACCTAAACTAAAATAAATAAATTAAACTAAATAAAAATAAAAAACAAACCTAAATAAAAATAAAAAATGAAGTAAACTAAAATAAATAAAAAATAAATTAAATATATTAAATCAATCTAAACCTTCTGGTTTACTTAATTTAAAAAAAAAACTTTAAACCATATATCCTAAATCCTAAACCCTAAACCCTAAACCTACAACCCTAAATCTTCAACCCTAAACCCCTAACCTTAAACATAAACTTAAAGTAATTAAATAAATTAAAAATAAACCTAAACCCTAAAACTTAGTAAACCTAAACCCTAAGAATGGGCAGAACCTTGACGACAAGAACATCACCGTCAACCATGCTCAGTCTAGATGTGCTGGTGGAGGTGAAGGTGGAGGTGGCATATACGGTGATGGTGGGGATCACAGGTAGATATCTGAGGTGGTGATCGATCTGATCTTGGTTATAGAGGCTGGAGGAGCACTGGTGGGGAATCTTGAGGTGCTGGTGAATATGTGTTCTCATTTTTTATCTATGACATCACTTGTGTCATAGAAAATTTAGTGTGTTACTTGGTTGATGAATTCAAAAAGAAGAAGAGCTGAATCTGAATTTGGTTTCTATTAAAAAAAACCATAAACCATAAACCCTAAACTAAAACATAAGCCCTAAACATAAAACATAAATGCTAAAACCTAAACCCTAAACCCTAAAAACCTTCAACCATAAACCCAAAACATTAAACCCTAAACCCTAAAACTCTAAACTCTAAAAACTAAACCCTAAACACTAAACTAACCTTAAACCATAAATCCTAAAAGCTAAGAAACTAAACCTAAATTAAATAAAACTAAATAATAAATAAATAAATAACCTAAAATAAAATAAAAACATAAATTAAAACCTAAAGCTAAACATAAAAAATAAATAAATTAAATTAATTAAAACCTAAACTTAACTTAAAAATAAGAAGCCTAAATAAAATAAAAACTAAACATAAAATAAAAATAAAATTAACCTAAAAAAATAAAAATAAAATAAACCAAAAAAAAATTAAAACTAAATGAAAACCTAAACCCTAAACCCTAAACCTTAAACCCTAAACCTTAAACCCTAAATCCTAAACCCTAAACTAACCCTAAACCATAAATCATAAAAGCTAAAAACCTAAACCTAAATTAAATAAAACCTAAAAAAACAAATTAAAAAACCTCAAACAAAATAAAATAAAAAATAAAACAAAATAAAAACATAAACTAAAATTGAAACCTAACCCTAAAAAAAAAATAAAGTAAAAATAAATAAAAGCCTAAACCTAACTCAAAAATAAAAAGCCTAAAGAAAATAAAAGCTAAACATAAAATAAAAATAAAATAAACCTAAAATAAAATAAAATTAAAACTAAATAAATACCTAAACCTAAAAAAGTAAACCTAAAAGTAAAAAATAAAAATAAATAAAAATTAAAACCTAAACCCTAAATTAAAAAAAAACCTAAACCTAAACCTAAACTAAATCAAAATAAATAAAACCTAAACCTAAACATAAAATAGATTAAACCTAAAGCTAAACCTAAACTAAATAAAATAAAATAAACTAAAAATAAACCTAAACATAAACTAAAAAGAAAACTTAAAAATAAACCTTAAAAAAAAATCTAAAACCTAAACTTAAAAAAATAAAATAAAACAAAAATAAAATAATTAAAATAAACTAAAATAATAAAATAATCAACTAAATGAACTAAATAAATTTAAACCTAGCAGTTTAAATAATTAGAAAAATAAAAAAAATAAAAAAAACCCTAACCTTAAACCCTACACCCTAAAACTAACCTTAAACCTTAAACCTTAAATCCAAAAAAGCTAAAAACCTAAATCTAAGCAAAATAAAACCTAAAAATAAAATATATAAATAAAAACTTAAACTTAAACTAATTAAAAAAATAAAATAAAATAAAAACCTAAACTAAAATAAAACCTAAAAATAAATTAAAAAAAACTAAACCCTAAACTAAAAAAAACATAAAATAATAATAAATAAAATAAAATTAACCTAAACCTAAACTAAAATAAATAAAACCAAAACCAAAACCTAAAATAAACTAAACCTAAACCCTAAACTAAGTGAAATAAAATAATGTAAAAATAAACCTATACCTAAACTATAGAATGATACCTAAAACATAAACTTAAAACCTAAACCTAAAAAAAATAAAATAAAAACCTAAACTAAAAAAAAATAAAATAAAACCTAAACCTAAAAAAACAAAAATAAAATTAAACTAAAAAATAAACCTAAACCTAAACCTAAACCTAAAAAATAAATTAAAATTAAAACCAAACTAAAATAAATAAACTAAATTAAATAAAAATAAAAAAACTTAAATAAAAATAAAAATATAATAAATTAAACTAAATAAAAAAATAAACAAAATAAATTAAACCAAATGTGGGTTTGCTTAATTTAAAGAAACCCTAAAACTCCACAAGCTAATCCCTAAACCCTAAAACTTAAACCCTAAACCTCAACTAACTCCCCCAACTAACTAAACCCTAAACCCTAAACTCCACACTAAACCCTACACCCTAGCCACCCACCATACCCTAAACCCTAAATCTTAACCCTAACCTGACCTCCCTAAACTTAAACCCACCCTAAACCCTAACCACATAAATCCTTAACCCAAATTATACATTAAACTTATATAAACGCAACCCTAAACCCTAAACCAAACCTAAACTACTAAAATTTAGGCTAACCACCTGCTACCCAAACCATAAGCATAAATCCTAAAACCCTCCTAAACCCTAAAACCACACTAAACCTAAACCCAAACCCAGACCATAAACCTACCCAACCCTAAACCCCCTAAACCATAAATAATTAAACCTACCTTAAACTGCACCCTAAACTCAAACTAAAAACCCTAAACCATTAAATATACCCTAACCCTAAACCCTAAACCATAAACCTTAAAAGCATAAATCCTAAAACCCTATACCCTAAACCCTAAACCCTAAACCTTAACACTAAACCCTAAACCCTAAACCCTAAACCCCAAACCCTAAACCTAAACCTAAAGTAACTAAATAAATTAGAAAATAAACCTAAAGCCTAAAGCCTAATAAACCTAAACATAAACCTAAACCATAAGAATGTATAGAACCTTGATGGCAGGAACATCACCATCAACCAGGCTCATTCTAGATCTTGTGGTGGAGGCAAAGGCGGATGTGGCACTTATCTCAGTGATGGTCATGAAGGCAGAAAGAGAGACAGAGGTTACAGCCCTGGTGATGGCGGACAGAGAGATCAAGGATATCCTAGTGGATTCCGCTACTCAAGTGGCCGAGGAGGTTCTAATAGGAACTAGAGAAACTACAAAACTGCAGATCTGATTCACTGCTTATGGAACTATGTCTTTAAAGTAGAGATGGTTCTAGTTCTGTAGTGTTTATGATTAGCTCTATGCATGCTCATTTTTTATCTATGTCATCGCTTGTGTCTTAAAAAACTTATTATGTTACTTGGTTACTGAAAACCAAAAGAAGAAATGTTGAATCTAAATTTATTCTTTGTTAAAAAAAACCAAAAACCCTAAACCCTAAACTAAAACTTGAACCCTAAACCTAAAACTTAAACCCTAAACCCTAAATTCTTAATCTTAAACCATAAAAACCCTAAACTTGAAACACTAAACCCTAAACCCTAAAACCTTAACCCAAAACCATAAAACTTAAAACTTAAACCCTAAAGCCTAAACCCTAAAACATAAAACCTAAACCCCAAATCATAAACCCAAAACCTGAAACCCTAAACCCTAAACTAACCCAAAACCCTAAACCCTAAAATCTTATAATGTAAACCTAAAATAAATAAAACCTAAAAATAATATAAATAAAATAACCTAAACCAAAATAAAATAAAAAATAAAAAAAATAAAAATAATAACTAAAACCAAAACCTAAAAAGAAAACAAAATAAAAAATAAAAACTAAAATAAAATAAAATAAATAAATACCTAAACTAAACTAAAAAAATAAAAACTAAACCTAAAATAAAAATAAAAGAAACTTAAATTAAAATTAAATAAAAACTAAGTAAAAACTTGAAGAAAAATAAACCTAAGTAAAAATAAAAAAGAAAATAAACTAAAGAAATAAAAAATAAACTAAATAAACATAATCTTAGTTTACTTATTTTTTTTAAAAAAAACCCTAACCATAAACCCTAAACCCTAAAACTAAGCCTAAACACTAAACCATAAACTCCAAACCTAAACCTAAACTAAATAAAACCAAAAAAACAAAATAAATAAGAAAACTTAAGTCTAAATAAAATAAAAATTTTAAATAAAATAAAAAGCTAAACTAAAACCTAAACATAAATTTAAAACATAATATAAAAAATAAAAAATAAACTAAAATAAAATAAATAATAACCTAACTTAAACTAAAAAATAAAATAAACCTAAACTTAAAAATAAAAACCTCAATAAAATTAAAACTAAATGTAAAATAAAAATAAAATAAACCTAAAATAAAATAAAATAAAATAAAAACCTAAACCTAAAAAATAAAACCCAAAAGTAAATAAAAAAAAAACAAAACCTAAACCATAAACAAAATAAAATAAACCAAAACCAAACTAAAAATAAACTTAACTAAAATAAATAAAACCTAAACCTAAACCTAAAATAAACTAAACCTAATCCTTAAATGAAATAAAATAAGATAAACTAAAATAAACCTAAAACTAAATGAAAAATAAAAACTAAAAATAAACCTAAAATATAAACCAAAAACCTAAAATTGAAAAAATAAAATAAAAACTTAAACCAAAACCTAAAAATAAAAAGTAAAACTTAAACCTAAAAAATAAAATAAAAATAAAACTAGACTAAAAAATAAACATAAACCTAAACCTTAAAAATAAACTAAAATAAAAAACTTGAACTAAAATAAAGAAACATAGAATAAATAAACTAAAGTAAATAAAGATTAAAAAATAAACCTAAACAAAAATATAAAATAAACTAAATAAATCTAAACCTACCGGTTTACTTAATTATTTTGTTTAAAAAAAACCCCTAAACTCTAAACCCTAAACCATAAACCCTAAATCCTAACACTAAAACCCTAAACCCTAAACCCTAAACCTAAACCCTAAACCACAACTCTAAACCCTAAACCCTAAAAGCATAAATCTTAAAACCATAAACCCTAAAATCAAAACCCTACACCCTAAACCCAAAACCTTAAACCTTAAACCTTAAACCCAAAACCCCAAACCCTAAACCTAAACCTAAAGTAACTAAATAAATTAAAAAATAAACCTAAGCCCTAAAACTTAATAAACCTAAATCTAAAGCTAAACCCTAAGAATGGGTTGAACCTTGACGATAGGGACATCATCATTAACCAGGCTCAATTAAAATTTGGCGATCGAGAGGATCGGGAGGTGCTGGTGGATATGGAGGTGGTGGTAAGAGAAGTGGTGGTTATGGAGGCGGGATGGGCAGTGGTGGGGAATCTACAGGTGCCGGTGCATATGCATTCTCATTTTTTATCTATGTCATCACTTGTGTCATAGAAAACTTGGTGTGTTACTTAGTTGATGAAATGAAAAAGCTAAAATGTTGAATTTGAATTTCTTCTATGTTAAAAAAAATAATAACCAAAAACCCTAAACACTAAACTAGAACCCTAACCCTAAACCTGAAACCTAAACCCTTTGCCCTAAACCTTAAACCCTAAAAACCTTAAACCCTAAACCTTAAACCTAAACCTTAAACCCTAAACCATAAACCCTAAACTACAAACCCTAAACCTTAAACCCTGAACCCTAAACTAACTTAAATTGTCAACCCTAATCCCTAAACACTAAAAAGCTAAAAACCTAAACCTAAACTGAATAAAACCTAAAAGTAAAATAATTAAAAAAACCTAAACCAAAATAAGATAATAAAATAAAATAAAATAAAAAATAAAATAAAACCTAAACCTATACCTAAAAAAAATAAATAAATGAACAATAAAAATTGAACTAAAATAAAATAAATAAAAACCTAAACTAAACTAAAAAAAATAAAAAACCTAAATAAAATAAAAACTAAATTAACAATAAAAATAAAATAAAAATAAAATAAAAGATAATAAAAAAGTAAAAGCCTAAACCAAAAAAATAAACAAAAAAATAAAACCTAAAAATAAATCAAAAATAAAATTGAAATCTTAAACTAAAAAATACTTAAACCTAAACCTAAACTAAAATAAATAAAACCTAAACCTAAACCTAAAATAAACTGAACTTAAACCTAAACATAAGCTAAATAAAATAAAATAAATTAAAATTAAACCTAAACCTAAACTAAAAAAGAAAACATTAAAATAAACCTAAAATAAAAACCTAAAACCTAAACCAAAAAAATAAAAAAAAACTTAAACCTAAACGTAAAAATTTAAAAAAAACCTATTTTTAAAAAATAAAATAAAAATAAAACAAAATTAAAAATGGACCTAAACCTTAACCTAAACCTAAAAAATAAACTAAAATAAAAAACCTAAACGAAAATAATATACCTAAAATAAATAAACTAAACTAAATGAAAATAAAAATAAACAAAAAATAATAAAAAATAAAATAAACTAAAATAAATAAAAAATAAACTAAAAAAATTAAATTAACCTAAACCTACCAGTTTACTTAATTAAAAAAAAATTTAAAAATAAAAAAACCCTAAGTCTAAACCCTAAAACTAACCCTAAATCCTAAACCTCCAACTTTAAACCCTATACCATAAATCATAAGCCCTAAACCATAAACCCTAAAAACCTAAAAACCTAAACCTAAACTAAATAAATAAATAAAGTTAAACCTAAATTAAATTAAAAAATAAAATAAAATAAAAACATAAACTAAAAAAATAAACCTAAACTTAAATCTAAGTTGAAACCTAAAAATAAAATTAAAAAACAACAAAAACTTAACTAAAATAAAATAAATAAAAACCTAAGCTAAACTAAAAAACAAAATAAACCTAAAAAAACCTAAAAATAATAAAAACTAAATGTAAAATAAAAATAAAATAAACTTAAAATAAAATAAAATAAAAACTAAATAAAAACCTAAACTTAAAAAATTAACCTAAAAATAAATAACAAATAAAACATGAAAAAATAAACCTAAACCTAAACTAAAATAAACTAAACTAAAATAAATCAAACTTAAACCTAAACCTAAAATAAACTAAACTTATATGCTAAACTAAATTAAATAAAATAAACAAAAAATAAACGTAAAACTAAGCTAAAAATAAAACCTAAAAATAAACTTAAATAAAAAACCTAAAACCTAAACCTAAGAGAATAAAATTAAAACTTAAACCTAAAGCTAATTATAAGAAATAAAACCTAAACCTTAAAAATAAAATAAAATAAAACTAAACTAAAAAATAAACTTAAACCTAAACCTAAACCAAATAATAAACTAAAATAAAAAACCTAAACTAAAATAAATAAACCTAAAGTAAACAAACTAAACTAAATGAAGATAAAAAATAAAATAAATAGAATAAACCTAAACCTATTGGTTTACTTAATTTTTTTTTAAAAAACCTTAAACACTAAACCCTAAACCCTAAATCCTAAACCATAAACCCTAAACCCTAAACCCTAAAACTAACCATAAATCCTAAACCCAAAATAATAAAAAAAGCCCAACCATAAACCCTAATGCCTACAACTAACCATAAACCCTAAACCTGCAACCCTAAACCCTAAACCCTAAACCCAAAACCCAAACCCTAAACCCTAAATGACACCTACAACCCTAAACCCTAAACACTAAGCCCTAAACCCCAAACCCTAAACCCTAAACCCTAAAGCCTAAATCATAAAAACCTAAAAGCCTAAACCTAAACTAAGTAAAACCTAAAAATAAAATAAATAAAAATTCCTAAGCCTAAATAAAAAATAAAATTAAAATTAAAAACTAAACTAAAATAAAATAAATAAAAACCTAAATTGAACTAAAAAAATAAAATAAACTTAAAATAAAAAACCAAAATAAAATAAAGCCCAAATGTAAATAAAAAAATAAACCTAAAATATAATTAAAGAAAAACTAAATAAAAACCTAAACTTAAAAATTAAACCTAAAATAAATAAAATAAAAACTAAATAAAAACCTAAACCTAAAAAATTAGTAAATAAATAAAACCTAAACCTTAAACTAAAAAAACCCTAAACCTAAAATAAACAAAATAAAATAAACCAAAACCTAAACTAAAATAAACTAAACTAAACTAATTAAAACATAAACCTAAACCTAAAATAAACTAAATAAAATAAATTAAATTTGAAATAAACCTAAACCTAAACTAAAAAAACAAACCTAAAATAAAAACCCAAAACCTAAACCTAAAAAACTAAAATATAAACCTAAATCTAATACTAAATATTAAAAAAAAAATAAACCCTAATCCTAAAACTCAACAAAAAATAAGGATAAACATAAACCTAATCCTAAAAAATAAACTAAAAAAAAACCTAAACTAAAATAAATAAACCTAAAATAAATAAACTAAATTAAAGGAAAATAAAAAATAAACCCAATTAAAAGTAAAAAAGAAATAATCTAAAATAAAAAAAACTAAACAAACTTAAGCTTACCTGTTTACTTAATTAGAAAAAAACCCTAAATCCTAAACCCAAAATTCTAAACCCTAAACCATAAACCTTAAACTCTAAATATAACCATAAACCCTAAATCTACAACCCTAAATCTTAAACCCTAAACCATAAACCACAAACCACTAAACAAAACCTAAACCTAAATCCCCAAATCCTAAACACTAACCCACCCTAAACCTACAACCCTAAACCCTAATGCCTATAACTAACCCAAACCCATAAACTTACAACCCTAAACCGTAAACCCTAAATCCTAAAACCTTAAACCCTAAACCCAAAACCCAAAACCGAAATCCTAAAAATAAAAAATAAAACCAAAACCTAAAAAGTAAAATAAAAATAAAACTAAACTAAAAAATTAGGATAAACATAAACCTAGTCCTAAAAAATAAACTAAAATAAGAAACATAAACTAAAATAAATAAAATAAAATAAATAAACTTAAATAAATAAAATAAAAATATAAAATAAAAATGAAAAAATAACAAAATAAAATAAATATAGTAAACCTAAGCCTACTGGTTTACTTAAATAAAGTTAAATTTAAACCTAAATTAAATTAAAAAATAAAATAAAATAAAAACATAAACTAAAAAAATAAACCTAAACTTAAATCTAAACTAAAACCTAAAAATAAAATTAAAAAATAATAAAAACTTAATTAAAATAAAATAAATAAAAACCTAAACTAAAACAAAAAAAGTAAATAAACCTAAAACACCTAAATATAATAAAAACTAAATGTAAAATAAAAATAAAATAAATCTAAAATAAAATACAATAAAAACTAAATAAAAACCTAAACCTAAAAAATAAACCTAAAATAAATATCAAATAAAACATGATATAATAAACCTAAACCTAAACTAAAATAAACTAAACTAAAATAAATCAAACTTAGACCTAAACCTAAAATAAACTAAACTTATACGCTAAATTAAATTAAATAAAATAAAAAAATAAACCTAAAACTAAGCTAAAAAACAAAACCTAAAAATAATCCTAAAATAAAAAATCTAAAACCTAAACCTAAGAAAATAAAATTAAAACTTAAACCTAAACCTTAAAAATAAAATAAAATAAAACTAAACTAAAAAATAAACCTAAACCTAAATCTAAACCAAATAATAAACTAAAATAAAAAACCTAAACTAAAATAAATAAACCTAAAATAAACAAACTAAACTAAATGAAGATAAAAAATAAAATAAGTAGAATAAACATAAACCTACCGGTTTACTTAATTTTTTTTTAAAACCTAAACCCACACCCTAAATCCTAAACCTTAAACCCAACCCCAAACCCTAAAACTAACCTGACCCTAAACCCAAAATAATAAAACCAACCACCACCCTAACCTAACCATACCCCACCCTACCACACCTAAACCCAAACCCACCCTGACCCTGATAAACCCTACACTTAAACCTAAAACACCACCCTAAACCCTAAACCTAAACCTTAAACCTAAACTAAACCTAAACCTAAACCTGAATTAAAAAAAATAAAATAAATAAAAATTTCTAAGCCTAAATAAAAAAATAAAATAAAATTTAAAAACTAAACTAAAATAAAATAAATAAAAACCTAAATTGAACTTAAAAATAAAACAAAATTAAAAATAAAAAACCAAAATAAAATAAAGCTCAAATGTAAATAAAAATATAAACCTAAAATAAAATAAAATAATAACTAAATAAAAACCAAAAATAAAATAAAATAAAAACTAAATAAAAACCTAAACCTAAAAAATAAATAAATAATAAAACCGAAACCTTAAACTAAAAAAACCCAAAACTTAAAATAAACAAAATAAAATAAACCAAAACTAAAACTAAAATAAACTAAACTCAAATAAATAAATCCTAAACCAAAACATAAAATAAACTAAATAAAATAAATTAAATTTAAAATAAAACTAAACCTATACTAAAAAATAAAACCTAAAACAAACCTAAAATAAAACCCTAAAACCTAAACCTAAAAAACTAAAATAAAAATATAAGCCTAATACTAAAAATAAAAAGTAAAACCTAAACCTAAAAAATAAAATAAAAATAAAACTCAACTAAAAAATAAGGATAAACATAAACCTAATCCTAAAAAATAAACTAAAAAAAACCTAAACTAAAATAAATAAACCTATAATAAATAAGCTAAATTAAAGAAAAATAAAAAATAAACCCAAGTAAAAATAAAAAAGAAATAATCTAAAATAAATAAAAAATAAACTAAACAAACTTAAACTTTTTTAAAACCCAAAGCCACCCTAATCTGGACCCTAAACCATAAACCTTACCCTAAATACCATACCCTACCCTATCTACACTAAATCTTACTAACCATCCCTCCCCACCCTAAACCCTAAACTAAACCCTAAACTTCAGCCAAACCCTGATCCCTCCCAAACTGACCTATCTACCTGACCCTGAGCCCTACTAAACCCCAACTAAACTTACCAAACCTGGCATGGGCCTTACCACTGAGCCCTGACCCAAGCTTAAACCCTAAACCCTAAACTATAAACCCTAACACTTACAACCATAAACCTTAAACCTAAACCCTCAACCCCAAACCCTAAACCCAAAACCCTACACCCTAAACCATAAAAACCTAAAAGCCTAAACCTAAACAAAGTAAAAAACTAAAAATAAAATTTAAAAAAAAAACCTAAGCCTAAATAAAATATACAAATTAAAATAAATTAAAAACCTAAACTAAAACCAAATTCTAAACCTAAACCTAAAAATTAAATAAAATAAAAGCTAAAAACTAAAATAAAATAAAATAAATAGAAACCTAAACTAAATTAAAAATAAAATAAACTTAAAAATAAAAAGTCAAAATAAAATAAAACCCAAACATAAAATAAAAATATGAGCCTAAAATAAAATAAAATAGAAACTAAATAAAAACCTAAACCTCAAAAATAAACCTAAAAAATAAATAAAAAAATAAAACTTAAAACCTAAACTAAAAAAACTGTAAACCTAAAATAAATAAAATAAAATAAACCAAAACCTAAACTAAAATATACTAAACTAAAATAAATAAAACCCAAACTTGAACCTAAAGTAAAATAAATCTAAGCCCTAAACTAAATAAAATAAAATAAACTAAAAATAAACCTAAAACTAAACTAAACAATAAAATCTAAAAACAAACCTAAAATAAAAAACTTAAAGCTTAAACCTAAAATAATAAAATAAAAACCTAAATCTAATCCAAAAAATTAAAAATAAAACCAAAACCTAAAAAGTAAAATAAAAATAAAACTAAACTAAAAAATTAGGATAAACATAAACCTAATCCTAAAAAATAAAGTAAAATAAGAAACATAAACTAAAATAAACAAACCTAAAATAAATAAATTAAATAAATAAAAATAATAGATAAACCTAAGTAAAAATATAAAATGAAATTAGCTAAAATAAAAAATAAACTAAATAAACCTAGGCCTACTGGTTTACTTAATTAAAACCCCTAAATGTTAAACCCTAAACCCTAAATCTTAAACCCCAAACCATAAATTCTAAACCCTAAAATAAACCATAAACCCAAAACCCTAAACCTACAACGCTAAAACTACAACGCTAATTCTTAAACCCTAAATCCTACCCTAAACCTCAACCTCAACCCACAAACCCTAAACCTAAACCTAAAATAAAAACCCTAACCACAACCTACTAACCTACCCTAAACCCACAGCCCGGCCTTGAACCCTAACACTAAACTCTAAACTAACCCTAAACCATAAAAACTCTAAACCCAAAACCCTAAACTAACCCTTAACCCTAAGTTAACCCTATACCAAAACTAAACCTAAACCCTAAGGCTAAACCCTAAACCGGAAAAAAAAAATTCTCCTTCTCTTCTCGGTCGCGGTGCTCTCTAGCGATTACGAACCCTTTCATTTTCATTACGGCTTGGCCGATTTCCGATCATTCTTGATCATATTTTTTGCTATTTCTCTCTGATTAGCCACTAATGTGAGTTTCACTTTGCTCTTTCAATGGCAGAGGATCGCTTTTCATGCAGTCAAGCTTTTCAAACTTGGAAGCATCGACTAGGGCATCAGATTTACATAGAATTATGGATCTGAAATCATCCGCTACTCTGCCTGTAGTTAAGTCCTTCAAGGATGCATCATTTGGTAAGAATCTTTCCCCTAATGCTTCGGTCAATTTGATCTCGATGTCATTTCGTGGGATGCCTACTGTTATGTGCTTGGATCTAGACGTGGAAAACTTGGCGAAGCCTTTTGAATTCTCTTTAGTGGGTAAATTTTCCTTATGCCAGCCAACTCTCGATAACATCCGATCATTTTTTCATAGCCTTAAACTTTTAGGCATTTTCACTATCGGATTGATTGATCCTAGGCATGTTTTAATTCAGCTCTCTAATGACTTAGATTACTCAAGAGTCTTTGCCTGTCGCTCTTACTTTGTGTTTAGTTATAAAATGCGACTTCTGAAATGGTCTCCTCTTTTTGATATAAAAGAGGAATTCCCAATTATTCCTATATGGCTAGTTCTTCCTAATATGAGAATACATTATGTTACACATCAAGTTTTCTTTGCGGTTGGGACTCTCTTTGGTCGGTCTCTTCAAATTGATCAGGACACCGCTGTGAGATCATGACCTTATGTTGCTCGTATTTTGGTTGAGATTGATATTACTATAAAGCATCCTAAAGAAGTTTGGATTGGCTCTGAGAAATTTGGTTATAATCAAAAAGTGGAATTTGGGAATTTCCCTATTTTTTTTGCACACATTGTAAGATACATGGCCATGATCAATTTGAATGTTTTGTATTCCATCCTCATCTTAAAAAGAATAAATTGCTGGATCTTAATCCTACTCTATCAAATGAAAAAATCATTAAATTTTCTTATGTGCCTAAAGTCACCCAAAATGGAAATATCCCCCTACCCCTACTTTTTTATCCACTGATTTGCTTAATGGAGAGCAATCTGAGCATGTTACAAACAATGCTTCTGAGGTTCGTGAGGAGGCTAATGATTACTTACTTAACATTACTTCTAATTGTAATAATTTGGCTCCCCAAGATAATAACTTTACTCATTCTAACCTACCCATTTTGGCTAGTAAAGCGACAAATTTTGATCCTTTGATGAAAGAGCAAAATCTAAAAACTGTTGATCCTTTGATGATGGAACAAAATATTAAAATTAATTCTAAAAATGAGCAGGAAATCTATGCTATTAATGGCATCACAACCTCTCTTTCTACTACCCTTCAAAGTGATACTCATGCTAACCCTCATTCTCAGCTTAATTTTGACACCGAAGAAGGGGAAATTATCACTAGGAATGCTTTGGTGTCAGTCCTATTAAATATCAAAATCACCTCTCTTGGATGGGGATACTTTGGACAAAGAAATACCTTTTCAAACTATTTTTAAAAAAAATCACTTAAAGCTAGAATGTTCACTAATAGCTCCACTAGAACTACTAGATCTTCTTTAACTTCCCTTAAATAACTGCCTCTACTTTTCTTTTCTTCTTTCTTTTTATTTCTTTAGTTATCTCTTTTCCTTTCCTTCCTTTTTTATTATGATCAATTTACTTATTTGGAATGTTAGGGGTATTGGGACACTCATTGTCCGCAACCATATTAGAAGTCTTTGCTATACTCATAGCATAGCCTTATCGTACACTCTTCTAAGATCAACCATGTTGCTAGAATGCTTGGCTTTCAAAATTTCTTTTATAATATTAGTAATAAAATTTGGTATTTTTGGAATAATTTAGTCAACATCTCTGTCCTTGATGATCTTCAACAATTGGTTAATGTCCACATCTCATTAGGTGAATTTTCTATTATTGGTTCCTTTATTATGCTTCTTGTAATAGAGCTGGTAGCAGCATCCTTTAGGATAACTTAAGAACCTTTGCCTCCTCGGTCAACAAACTCTGGTTGGTTGGGGGTGATTTCAACACTATTCTCTCTTTCTCAGAAAGAAGGGGAGGTTGCTCTCCTAATATTCATTCCATGGAAGAATTTTCTAATATGATTTTTGATTACAATCTGATTGATTTTGGCTTTATTGGCTCTGACTATACGTGACATAACTCTAGACTCTGGCAGTGGCTTGATAGACTCTTTTTAATTCTCTTTGGATTAATCAATGGCCCATTACTTACATTTGAACATTTGAGAACTTGCATCATGCTGCTTTGATTTTTGTCCATAATACCTCCAGCAGATTATCCTCCCCCTCTTCTTTTAGATTCCAAAATATGTGGATCCAACACATTGATTTCATAAATATTGTATCCCCTCTTCATCTGGATAATTCTGTTAAGGGTATGATTCTCCTCTAGCTTAAGCTTAAAAGGCTTAAACAAAACCTAAATTGGTGGAACAAGCATCATTTTAAAAATCTTTTTGCCAATCTCAAAAATATGAAACAAGTAGTTCGTTCTCTTGAAGATGCTATTTTGACTAACTCTACTAAACTTGAGGAGTTGAATGTAGCTAAAGATAACTTGGTTAAATATCAGAATATGGAAAAAACCTACTGGAGGTAAAAGGCTGCTAGCAAACATATTGGTGGAAATACAGTACTTCCATGCTCTTTTAAAAAAAAAAGAAAGCCTTAAACTCTATTAAAAAAATTAAAATGATAATGGCGCATCACGATAATAATGATATTAAAGATTCTGTCATACATCATTTTAAAAATTTATTAAACAACAACCCTTCCTTAAAAGCTCTATCCAACTCACACCTAATTCCTTCAATGATTACTAATGATGACAACCACTTGCTTAGTTTGCGTTCTACGGAAGTTGAGATTGGTAATATTCTCAATAGCATGAACACGATTACATTCGGCCACGAAGGCTACGACTCAATTTTTTTTAGCATTGTTGGCCGATTATTAAGTCTGACCTTGTTGATGCTGTCGTAGATTTTTTTGATGGCAATCCTTTACCTAGATACTTTTCTAGCACTTATATTGTTCTCATTCATAAAATAAATAATCCTAATTCTTGGGGCAATTTCAGACCTATCAGCCTTTGCACCTTCTTTCATAAACTCATTGCTAAATTAATTTCCAATAGAATTAGTCCGCTATTGGGTAAAATTATTTCACCCAACCAAACTGGCTTCATTAAAGATATAGCTATATCTAACAACATTCTTCTTGCCCAAGAGCTGATTCATGACATTGATGCTTCACCAGAGGCGGTAACATCCTTTTCAAACTGGACATCTCTAAAGCTTTTGACAACCTCTCTTAGAATTTGCTCTTCGAAATTCTTCATTTGTTTAGTTTTTTTGACTATTTTATCCACCTCGTTAAAAATTGTATTACCAAAGTTTGGTTCTTTGTTATCATGAATGGTGAGTCCCTTGGTTTTTTCCCTTTGATGCATGGTTTGAGATAAGGAGATCCCTTATCACCCTCTTTTTTTATTATTGTTGTTGAGTATCTTTCGAGGAGCCTTAATGATCTTTTCAACAATAATCCCAGCATGTTTTTTAGACCTCAAAGTGGTCTTCATGCCTCTCATCTTAGTTTTGCTGATGACTTCATAATCTTTTGCAATGCTTCTATTCATCACATTAAAACTATTAAGAATCTTAAATAAATTTGGTAACAAAAGTGGTCTTTTTTGTAACGAAGGTAAAAGTTGTTTCATTCCTTCCTCTAAAATCCCTAGTAATAGGATCAACCAAATCTTGAGAATTACTAACTTTCAATAATAACAACTTCTTATTAAATATCTTGGTGCTCTGCTTTTTAAAGGTCAGAAAAGATCACATCTCTTTGATGAGCTAATCCAAAAAATCTCTAATAAAATTTCTGTTTGGGAATTTTATTTACTCTCTTTTGGTGGTAGGCTCACTTTGATTAAGAGCACCCTTAACTCCATGCCTCTATATCTCATTCAAACCATCATTCTGACCAATTATACCATTAATAGAATTGAGCGCCTCTTTAATAAATTCTTAGGGTTCTAATAATTCTTCTAAAAGAATGCATTTGACCTCTTGATATAAAAGCTGTGGCACTCTTGCTGAAGGAGGTCTTGGATGTAAGCCAATCAAGGAAGCTATCACTATTTTTTCCTATAAATTTTGGTAGAATTTTAGGAGCAACAATAGTCTTTAGGCTAATTTCATGATGGCCAAATACTGTCAGGGTAAGAACCCTCTCATTTGCCCTTATAGAGCAGGAGACTCTCCTATTTGGAAAAGACTTTGTTCTATCAAATGGGAATCCAAAACATTAATATCTTAGGGGATTAACTCTGGTCCCCTTTCTTTTGGGAAGATAACTGGACTGGAGGTGGGTCCATTGATGACCTACTTTCTACCTATTCCACTGCTGCTACTAAAGTGAACTCTTTCTGGCAGAATAATATGTGGAATAATAGTAAGCTTACTGATTATATTCCTTTCTCTCTTTTAAATAAGCTTACTACTATTCCTATCATTCCTTGCAATCATGATCAGATCCTTTTTAAGCTTTCCCAAAATAGTGACTTCAACCTTAAAAATATTTGGATTCATATTAAAAAAGCTCATGACTTTTCCAATGTGTTTTTCAAAATTTGGAATAACACTATTCCTATTTCATATTATGTTCTAACTTGGCGTATCCTAAAAAACCTCATCCCTATTGACTCCTTGATGTGGGGTAAAGGTTTTTACTTACCTTCAAAATGCCACTGCTGCTTTCACAATGAGAATGTGGATCATGTTTTTATTAACGGAGCCATTGCTTCCAAACTTTGGATTTGGTATGATGATCTCTTTAACATTGACAAATTCAATGGCTCCTTAACTTCATACCAACTTCTTGAAGTTTATTTTGAAAACACTATTAAAGGCCACATTAAAGTCATAACTATTATCACTCTTATTTAGTTCATATGGATGGACAGAAATGATGCAAAACATCATGGGACTCCTATGAACCGCATGAGGATAATTGCTAGAACTAAAAATAAAATCCATCACTTATTTAATGCCAATTTAATTAACTACAATCAATTCAAAGGTTGTAAATTTGTGACCAATAAACTGGGTTTTAACTTGCTGGATCCACCCAACAGTAAGGATGACAAGAATGTTTATTGGGTAAAACCTCATGCTAATACTATTAAAATTAACACTAATGGCTCTGTTTCTCAAAATGCTTCCTGGCTATTGTGGCATCTTCAGAAACCTTAATGGTAAAGTCTTATGTGCTTTTGCTTACCCTTTTAATACTTCTAATGTTCCTTTTGTTGAGCTAATGGCAGTTTATAAAGTTATTGAGATTTTCCTTCAAAAAGGTTGGCTCAATATTTCGATTGGGTGGATGCCCTATTGTTGATTGATCTTTTGACTTCCACCAAATTTGGCAATACAGAATTGTACTACCTTCTTAAGCAGACTAGAGCTCTCCTCTCTCAACTCTATTTTAAAATCACTCATGTATGACATGAAGGTAATGCATGTCTTACCTTGCACTGGGAGCTAGATTGGATGGCATAAAATTCTTTGATCAACTTACACTTCCTAAACATTTGTGTAGTTTGGTTAATTTGGACAATACTGGACTCCCTTACATCAAAAATTAATCCATCCTATTGGTTTGGACTGTTACATTACTTGTTTAACTGCATGATCAACTTCTATTTAGTTTTGATGTTTCTCTGGATTTTGTTGATGCTAATTCTTGTTACTCCATTCTGGTTAGTTGTTGATCTCTATGACATCTACTATTGGATTACTTATCCTAACCTTATTTGGGGTTTTACTGATATTGTTGTTTTCACTGAAACCATTGCTTTTGGTAAGGTTTCTCCTATCTGCTAGAGAGAGATGGATTATTTTATGCTTTTCTTTCTGCTTTATAGGGATAGACTTCTTGCTATCATTATTCTGTTTATGCATCCTATTATAATTTTCCATTATAAGATTAAGGCTGTGTTTTTTTTCTTTTCCTTAATCTAGAAATTTGTTCATGGCCTCATGACTTGCTGTCTCATTATGTAATTGCTATGATTTTGTACAGCTTCATGGCAGGCTCGAATTTATCTATTATTTATCTCTTTAATAGGGTTGTGACCCCTCTTATGCTATCTAACCTCACCTCCATTACCTGTATGGAGAGCAACTATAATAACCTTGCTATTATTACTATTTCCTTGTTGGATGGGATTTTATTCTTGATTTCATTTCATCCTATTTTTATTGGTGATGTTGGCTTACCTGCTGGTCTACTTTTCTTTTTCTTGAAGGATTTCAATGATGGTGTTTTCTTGAACCCCTTTTGAGTCTATGTTGTCTCCCTATTCCTTAAGGATTTATCTTATGGTGGGTGCAACAATTGTTTTGTTATTTTAATTATTGGTTGTTGGATTATCGTGTCTTTAGTCCAGCAGACTGATTCTGGGGTTGTTTCTCTAATTTTCTTTGCTGATTGCGACTGGGCTGCTGCTGTTTATTCCATCCTGGTTCTATTAGACTTGTGTAGATCCCTGTGTTATCTTATGCACTATCTATTCTGAATGGGTGGTTCTATGGTCAGCTAGCTGTTATTTGTTGTCTTGGCTATTTGTTGTCTTGGTTATTTGCTGTCTTGGTTTTTCTGATTGTTCTTACTAATCTCATCTCCCCAACCTGTATGGAGAGACACTATTATACCTTTCTTATTATTATTATTTTCTCCTTCTAGGATTGGACTTTCTTTTTGTCTTCTTTCCTGTCAACTTTTACTAATGCTGTTGGCTTAACTACTGGTCTGCTTTTCTTTGTCTTGAAGGATTCCAATGTTGTCTCTCCTTTGAATCGCTTTGGTGCCTATTTTGTTTCACTATTTTATTTTGGTTTATCTTATGGTGGGTGCAATAATGGTTTTGTTATTTAATTTGTTGCTGTGATTATGCTACTACCTACTTGGTTACTAATTAATGTACTGTCTTTTCTGAATGGGTTGCTTTATGGCCAGCTAGTTATTATTTGCTATCTTGGTTGTTTATTTTCTTGGTTATCTACTGTCTTGGATTTTCAGGATTCCAATGTTGGCTCTCCTTTGAACCCCCTAAGTGTGTATGTTGTTTCTCTATTTTATTTTTGATTCTAATGTTTTCCTATAAGGTCCTCTGTCTAGCAAGCTGCTTATGGGGTTAGCTTACTGATTGTCTTTGTTGTTTGTGTCTCAGCTGCTGCTTATCACCTGATATCTGTGGACTACTTAATTTGCTACTATTTTTTCCATCTTGGTTCAGTTAGACTTATGCAGATCCCTGTAATTATGATTTTATCTATTTGGTTATTATCTTATGCACTACTATCTATTTTGAATGGGTGGTTCTATGGACAGCTGTTGTCTTTTGCTGTCTTGCTATCTTGGTTGTTTGCTGATCTGGATTATCGAGTTTTATGCCCAACATGTTGTTACTGGGGCTGTCTTTTTGACTGTCTTTATTTGGTGCTATTTATGGTGGGATGCAGCCTATTTCTCGTGCTTACTGGTACAACTAATATAGTGCTGCATTCTAACCTTGGTCTTGTTAGACTTCTGCATCACTTGTTGTATTTGGGTTTGGGTTCGGCTACCTTGCTTTACATTTGCTTTTTGTTAACTTCTACAATGATTATTAATAAGGGGTTTGTTAACATCTGCATTGCTTATTTTGATTGGGTTTCTCTTCTGGATTATACTCCAGGGCTGTACTCCTAGCCTGAAAGTTTCATATATGTATCATATGTTTGGCTCATTGATTTGCTTCGATTTGTGTTGCTTTTTTTGTTGTTCTCTTGTGGTGGGTTTTATCGGCCTAATTATACTCTTGGCTATGGTTTTAAAAGGGATTCTGGCAAAGATGGCTCATTCTCATATGTATAGGTATTCTCATACTATGGTGACTATATTGATGATAATTTTCCTGCATGGGACCCCTTATCTTTCTGCTCTTTGCTACCTCCTTTTTATATTATATATGGCTTAGTTTAGGTTTGTAAGTACTAAGGCCCATAAGATTTTCAACAAAAGCTACTTTCTTCTCACAGGTTTGTAGGCTATGATGGCTGTGATGATTTCACTCCTTCTTGGTTTGGTAGTAGCTCTTGTGATGTAACCCTTCCGCTGAAGTTTGGATGCTCATATTTGCATCTGCCCCAATTTGGTGTGATTGAGCCTGAGCCTTCTTTCACACACTTCTCTATAATTTTCCTCAATTTATGCTGTTCTCACTTTTCACTTTCTCTATACTACTTTAGCTATTATAATTTCTATCTTTCTTCATTTTTGTAGATGCACTTCTTTTTTTCTCTTGCAGGTGCATTTCTCTTGTTCTATTGCAGGTTTGTTCCCTAGTGTCATACATTCGCTCATCCTGAAGAGCTTTGGCCCAGATCTATTCATTGGCTTATCTATGTTAATCAATTTGTATCTTTTGCCTTCCTTTACTCTTTTATTTTGCTTTTTGTTGTACTTAGATAGGGGATTTACTCTCTAGGCTGATTGTAGCTCTTTAAGTAGTAGTTGTAGAGTTTATCCCCGTTAAGGACCTTGTAACCCTCTTTTTGTGGCAATAAAATTCCCTTATATGGGGTTTCCCAAAAAAAAAAAAACATAAACCCTAAAGACTAAATCCTAAAACCCTAAACCCTAAAGCCTAAACATTAAACCCTAAATCCTAAATCCTAACCTTAAACCCTAAACCCTAAAACTCTAAACCCTAAAACCCTAAACCATAAACCCGAAACCCTAAACCCTAAATACTAAGAACCTAAAAACCTAAACCTAAACTAAATAAAACCTAAAAATAAAATAAATCAAAAACCTGAACATAAAAAAAAATAAAAAATAAAATAAAAACCAAAACTTAAAATTAAAATTAACTAAAAATAAAAATAAACTGAAATAAAATAATGAAAAACCTAAACTAAACTAAAAAAATAAAATATACCTAAAAATAAAAAAACTTTTATAAAATAAAAAAAAAATAAACCTAAAATAGCAAATAAAACCTAAACCTAAAAAATAAAATAAAATAAAACTAAACTAAAAAATAAACATAAACTAAACCTAAGCCTAAAAAATAAACTAAAATAAAAAACCTAAACTAAAATAAATAAACTAAACTAAATAGAAATAAAAAATAAAACTAAATAAAAAGAAAAAATAAATTAAACTAGACTAAATAAACTAAGTAAACCTAAACCTACTAGTTTACTTAATTTAAAAAAAATAAAAAAAACTCTAAACCCTAAATCCTAAACCCTAAACCCTAAACCTACTAGTTTACTTAATTTCTTTTAAAAAACCCTAAACCGTAAACCCTAAACCCTAAGCCTTAAACCATAAACCCTAAAAAGCTAAAAACCTAAAAACCTAAACCTAAACTAAATAAAAAGTAAAAATTAAAAAATTAAAAATACTAATAACATAAATAAATTCAAAAAATAAAAAATAATAAAAACCTAAACTAAAACCTAAACCTAAACCTAAAATAGAATAAAATAAAAAAAATAAAAATAAAATAAAGTAAAATAAATAAAAGCCTAAAATAAACTAAAAATTGGAAAAAACCTAAGAATGAAAAACCTAAATAAAATAAAAACTAAACAAATAATAGAAATAAAATAAACCTAAAACAAAATAAAATAAAAACTAAATAAACCTAAATAGAAAAATAAACCTAAAAATAAATAAAAATAAAACCAAAACCCTAAACTTAAAAAAATTGACTAAACCTAAAATAAAAATAAAATAAAATAAATAAAATATACCTAAACCTAAACTAAATAAAACAAAATAAGCTCGAAATAAACTTAAGCCTAAACTAAGTAATAAAACTTAAAAATAAACCTAAAATAAAACTTAAAATCTAAACATAAAAATAAAAAATAAAAACCTAAACCTAAAAATAAAAAAATAAAATAAAATAATAATAAAACTCAACTAAAAAATAAACCAAAACCTAAACCTAAACCTAAAAAATAAACTAAAATAAAAATCATAAACTAAAATAAATAAACCTAAAATAAATAAACTAAACTAAATAAAAATAAAAAATAAACCTAAATAAAAATAAAAAATATACTAAATATTTTTAAAAAACCTAAACATTCTCGTTTACTTTATTTAAAAAAAATCTTAAATCCTGAATCCTAAACCCTAACCCTAAACCCTAAACTTATAACCCTAAACCCTAAACCGTAAACCTTAAATCGTAAATCCTAAAAAAATTGTAAACCCTAAACTCTAAAAGCATAAACAATAAAACCATAAACCCTAAATCCTAAATCCTAAACCCTAAACCTTAAACCACAAACCCTAAATCAAAACCTAAAGTAACTAAATAAATTTTAAAATAAACCTATATCCTAAAACCTAATAAACCCAAAATCTAAGAATGGGAAAAACCTTGATGGCTTGAACATCACAGTCAACCAGGCTCAGTCTAAATCTAAAGGTGGTGGTCATTGTAGTGGTGGTTATGGAGGGGGGAGGAGCGATGGTGGTTACAGCCAGGCGGTGGCGGAAGGCGAGATCGAGGATATGATGGTGGACCAAGTTACTCGAGAGTCGGGGTGGTTCTGATGGGAACTAGAGAAACTAAAGAACGGATGATCCGCTCTACTGCTTATGGAACTGTCTTTACAATAGAGACAATTCTAGTTATCTAAGGTTTTTGATTTGCTCTATGCATGCTAATTTTTCATCTATGTCACCACTAATGTCTTAGAAATCTTGGTGTGTTACTTGGTTGAAGAAATCAAGAAAAAATATTGAATCTGAATTTGTTCTATGTTAAAAAAAAAACCAAAAACCTTAAACCCTATACTAAAACCTGAACCCTAAACCTAAAACCTAAACCCTAAATCCTCAACCCTAAACCCTTAACCCTAAAAACTCTAAACCCTAAACCCTAAACCCTAAAACCTAAACCCTAAACACTAAAACCCTAAACCATAAACCATAAAACTTAAACCCTAAACCCAAAACCTTAAATTCTAATTCCTAAGCCTTAAACACTAAAACCCTAAACCCCAAATCCTAAACGCCAAACCCTAAACCCTAAACACTGAACCTTAAAACCTAAAAAGCTAAAAACCTAAACCTAAACTAAATAAAATCTAAAAATAAAATAAATAAAAAAACCTAAAACATAAATAAAATGAAATAAAAACTTAAACAAAAACTTAAGCCTAAACTTAAACCTAAACCTAAACCTAAAGAGAAAAAAAATAAAAACTAAAAACTAAACTAAAAATAAATATATAAAAACCTAAAGTAAACCAAAAAATAAAATAACATAAATAAAATAAAAACTAAACCTAAAATAAAAATAAAATAAAGCTAAAATAAAATAAAATAAAAACTAAATAAAAAACATAAACCTAAAAAATAAACCAAAAATAAAACCTAAACCCTAAACCTAAAATAAAAATAAAATAAAAATTAACCTAAATTAAAACAAACTAAACTAAGATAAATAAAACATAAACCTAAACCTAACCCTAAACTAAATTAAATAAAATAAACTAAAAATAAACTAAAACAAAAATAAAAAACTAAAACATAAAAGTAAAATAAAAAATAAACCTAAAATAAAAAACTAAAACCTAATTCCAAAACCTAAGAAAATAAAATAAAAACCTAAATATAAAAATAAAACCTTAATGTAAAAAATAAAATAAAAATAAAACTAAACTAAAATATAAACCTAAGCCTAGACCTAAACCTTAAAAATAAACTAAGGTAATAAACCTAACTAAAAAAATAAACCAAAAATAAATAAACTAAACTAAATAAAGATAAAAATAAACTAAATAGAAATAAAAAAAATAAAGTAAACTAAAATAAATATAAATACAACCAAAATAAACCTAAATGTACCAGTTTACTTAACTTAAAAAAATAAAAATAAAATAAACATAAAAAAACCCAAACCTAAACCCTAAAACCTACAACCCTATACCCTAAACCCTAAACCCAAATCCAAAACCCAAAACCCAAAACCCTAAACCCTAAACCCTAAACCCTAAACCCTAAACCCTTAAAACCTAAAACCCTAAAACCCTAAACCTAAACTAAATAAAACATAAAAATAAAATAAATAAATATACCTAAACATATTTAAAATGAAAAAATAAAATAAAATAAAAACATAAACTTAAACCTAAACCTAAACCTAAAATGAAAATAAAATAAAACATAAAAAATAAACTAAAATATAATAAATAAACACCTAAACTAAACTAAAAAACCTAAATAAAATAAAAAATAAACTGAAAATATGAATAAAATTAAGATAAAATAAAATAAAATAAAAAATAATTAAAAACCTAAACCAAAAAATAAACCTAAAATAAATAAAAAATAAAAGCTAAACATTAACTTAAAAAAAAACCTGACCCTAAAATTAAAATAAAATAAACCTAAACCTAAACTAAACTAAACTAAACTAAAATAAATAAAACTTAAACCTAAAAAAATAAAATAAAAACCTAAATCTAAACCTAAAAATAAAAAGTAAAAGATAAACCTAAAAAATAAAATAAAAATAAAACTAAACTAAAAAATAAACTTAAACCTAAAAAATAAACCAAACTAAAAAAATTAAAATAAACCAAATAAACATAAAAAAATAAACTAAACTAAATTAAAATAAGAAATAAATTAAAATAAAAATAAAAAATAAAATAAACTCAAATAAAAAAATAAAATAAATAAACCTAAATCTAATGGTTTACTTCATCTAAAAAAACTATAAAACCTAAACCCTAAACCTTAAACCCTAAATCTTAAGCCCTAAATCCTAAACCCTAAACTCTAAACTCTAAACCCTGAACCCTAGACCTTAAACTCGAAACCCTAAACCCTAAACCCTAAACCCTAAGCCCAAATGCAAACCCTAACCTTAAATCCTAAACACTAAACCCTAAACCTTAAGACCCTATACCTTATATCCTAAACTAACCCTAAACCCTAAACTCTAAAAACCCTGAAGCCTGATCCCTATACAATACACTCTAAATCATCAAATAACCCTAAACCCTAAGCTAATCCTAAACCCTCAAATCCCTAAACCTTAAAGCCTAAACACTAAACCCTAAACCCTAACCCTAACCTTAAACTATAAACCCTAACCCTAAACGCTAAAACTACAAACCATAAACCCTAAATGCTAAACCCTAAATCATAAAAAGCTAAAAAGCTAAACTTAAACTAAATAAAACCTAAAAATAAAATAAATAAATAAAACCTAAACCTAATTAATATAAAATAATAAAATAAAATAAAAACCTAAACTAAAAACTAAACCTAAACCTAAAAAAAAATAAAATAAACTCATAAAAAAAAACTAAAATAAAAACTAAACCAAAAATAAAATATTATAAAAACTAAATTAAAACTTAAACATAAAAAATAAACCTTAAAATATAAGCTAAAAATAAATAAAAACTAAAACCTAAATCCTAAACCAATAAAAAAACATAAACCTAAAATAAAAATAAAATAAATAAAATAAAATCAACCTAAACTAAAATATACTAAACTAAAATAAATTAAACTAAAACTGAATCGTAAAATTAACTAAACCAAAACCTAAACCAAAACTAAATAAAACTAAATAAACTAAAAATAAACCTAAACATAAACTAAAAAAAGAAAACCTAAAATAAAAACCTAAAACCTAAACTTGAAAAAAATAAAATAAAAAGCTAAACCTGAAACTAAAAATAAAAAATAAAACCTAAACTTTAAAAATAAAATTAAAATAAAGCTCAACTAAAAAATAAACCTAAATCTAAAAAATAAACTAAAATAAATAAACCTAAAATAAATAAACTAAATTGAATAAAAATAAAAATAAACCTAAATAAAAATAAAAAATAAAATAAACATAAATAAAAATCAAACTATATAAATCTATGCCTACCGGTTTACTTAATTTTATTTAATAAAACCATAAGCCCTAAATCCCAAACCTTCAAACATAAACCTACAACCTTAAGCCCTAAAAAACCCTAAACCCTAATTTCCTAACCCTAAACACTAAACCCTAAACCCTAACCCTAAACCCTAAACGCTAAACCCCAAAGCCTTAACCTAAACCTAAAGTAACTAAATATATTAAAAATTAAACCTAAACCCAAAAAACTAATAAACCTAAACCTAAACTTAAACCCTAAAACCCTACTTTACATGGTAGAATAAAGCAGGGTTAATTTAAGTTGGGTTCTAAATTTAAGCCGCCATAGTTAATTACATTCTAAGAAATGTGAGTTCTTTAGGAATACTCTCGATTAAAGTAGACAATTATTGTCTCCAAAGATTTCAATGATAGGATTATCTATAAATTGGCTATGTTTGGAAAACCAATCGGGATAGTTCAAAAAGTAGAGACTTATTATCGAAGCCAAAAAGAGATGATTAGGGAATACTCATGATACTAGGAAACCAAGTAAGCATTCCAGCCTATCCTATGGTTGGGTTTTATATGTTTGATGTTGAGGAGAATTATATGTTTGAATTAGAATTTTAATAGAAAGCTAGGAATTATAATCTCACAACACAAGATTGTGGAAACACCTACGAGGTGAGAATTTATACCTGTAGACCGAGGGGAAACAACAACCTCAGATCCTAAATTTAGGGAGCTTTAGCGAGGGCCCAGGCACATCATGAGCCTAAATGATATGATGGTTGATCCGATCTCCACTTATAGAATTATGTCTTTATAGTAGAGACGGTTTTAGTTATCTAGGATTTTTGATTTGCTTTATTCATGCTCATTTTTTATCTATGTCATCTCTTATGTCCTAGAAAATTTGATGTGTTACTTGGCTAATGAAATCAAAAAGAAGAAATGTTGAATCCAAATTTGTTCTCTATCAAAAAAAACAAAAAAAAACAAAAAACCCTAAATCCTAAACTAATACCTGAACCATAAACCTAAAATATAAACCCTAAACCCAAAACCCTAAATCCTAAAAACCCTAAAACCTAAATCTTAAACCCTAAACTCTAAACCCTAAAACCCTGAACCCTAAACCCTAAGACATAAACCCAAAACACTAAATCCTAAACCCTAAACCCAAAAAAAACCATAAACTAACCCTGAACCCTAAACCCTAAATCCTAAATCCTAAAAATATAAAAACCTAAACCTAAACTAAACAAAACCTAAAAATAAAATGAATAAAAAAGCCTAAACCAAAATAAATTAAAATAATAAAATAAAATAAAAACATAAACTGAAACCTAAACCTAAACCATCACCTAAATCTAAACTTAAAAAAATAAAAATAAAAACTAAACTAAAATAAAATAAATAAAAACTAATCTAAACTAAAAAATATAAAACCTAAATAAAATAAAAACTAAACCTAAAAAAATAAACCTAAAATAAAATAAAATAAAAACTAAATAAGTATCTAAACTTAAATAATAAACCTATAAATAAAACATAAAAATAAATAAAAAATAAAACCTAAACCCTAAACTAAAAACAACCTAAACCTAAAATAATAATAAAATAAACCTAAACCTAAACCTAAACCTAAACAAAAGAAAATAAAATAAACTAAAAATAAACCTAAACATAATCTAAATAATAAAACCA
Source organism: Cymbidium sinense (assembly GCA_021442155.1). Classification (NCBI taxonomy): domain Eukaryota; kingdom Viridiplantae; phylum Streptophyta; class Magnoliopsida; order Asparagales; family Orchidaceae; genus Cymbidium; species Cymbidium sinense. The sequence goes on along the minus strand of CM038214.1, from coordinate 316,756,240 downwards.
AAAAAATAAACCTAAAATAGAAATATAAAACCTAAACCTAAAAAAATAAAATAAAAACCTAAACATAAACCTAAAAATAAAAAATAAAACCTAAACCTAAAATTAAAAATAAAAATAAAACTAAACTAAAAAATAAACCTAAACCTAAACCTAAATGTGAAACATAAACTAAAATAAATAACCAATAGTAAAATAAATAAACCAAAAATAAATAAAATAAACTAAATAAACATAAATATGCTAGTTTACTTAATTTTAAAAAAAAAACCTTATCCCTAATTATTAAACCCTAAAACTAACCCAAAAATCAAAACTCTAAACCCTAAACTTACAACCCTAAACCCTAAAACCCTAAACCCTAAATCATAAACTCTAAACTTCCCCTAAATCCTAAACCCAAACCCCTATCCCCCTCCTCCACCCCTATCATTTTCTTATTCTTTAGCAATTTTTGAATCCCTCTTGGTGGTGCATCCTCGACTGGGGATTTATGTGGCTTTGTCCTTGATTTTGACCAAATTCAAAGGTTTGAATGGCATCTGGACATTTGCATGATGCTTCATCATTGATCATGGTTGTGGAGAGTTCTATTCCTTGGGTTCCACCTCAAATTATGGATGCTTCAGCTAGGGCATCTAACCCCTTGGGGCTTGACGGCCCTAATGCTGCTGCTTCTACTAAATCTTTTAAGGAAGTTCTCTCTAGTAAGCCTTCTCACTTTGTTGATTCGGTTAATATCATTTTGACTTATTTTAGAGGTTTGACGATTGTATTGTACTCTGATGTGGATGTTGAAAACTTGCCAAAAAAATTTGAATTTTCTCCTGTCGGTAAGTTTGCTTAACATCATCCAAATTTGGATAAGATTCTATCTTTTTTTCCATAATCTCAAGCTTACGGGTGCTTTCTCGATTGGTCTTACTGATTCAACTTTCTAACGATCTAGATTACTCATGTGTTTTTTGCATCATTCTTATTTCATCTTTAATTGTCAAATATGTTTGTTGAAGTGGCCACCCCTCTTTGACATTAAGGAAGAATCTCTTATGGTCCCAGTGGGGCAATATTTTACTGAAAGGCGCATTTATTTTGTTACCCATCATGTTCTTTTTGCTGTTGGGGATTTATTTGGTTGGCTTTATAACTCGACCAAGCAATAATAATGTTCTTGGAAGGCTATTTATTTGAAAGGCTATGAAGGCTATTTATTAGGCTATGAAGGCTATTTATTTGAAAGGCGCATTTATTTTGTTACCCATCATGTTCTTGGAATGTTAGAGGGATCAGTACCCTCTCTATTCATTATCATATTAGAAATCTTTGTCACATTCATAATATTTATTTACTTATTATTCTAAAGCCTCTAATTTTATGCTAATAAAATTAACCATGTTGCTAGAATGATCAGCTTCAATAAATTTTTTTGTAATGTTAGTAATAAAATTTGGTATTTTGGAATAATTTCATTGAGGTTTCTATTATTCATGATTTCGAACAAGTTGTCAATGCTCAAATCTCTTATGGTGACTATTGTGTTTTTGGGCTCTTTTATTTATGCATCTTGTTATAGATTTAATAGAAATCTTCTTTGGGATAATCTGAGGAATTACCACCAAATAACAAACCTTGGTTTGTGGGTGGTGATTTCAACACTATTTTATTCTCTTCTAAATGAAGTAGTGGCTGCTCTCCCAATATTCATTCTATGAAAGATTTTTCCAATATGATCCTTGATTATAATTTGATTATAATTTGATTAAAATTGGCTTTAAGGTTTCTAATTATACTTGGCAAAACTCTAGACTTTGGCATAGGTTGGACTGGATTATTTTTAATACTCATTGGATTACTCAATGGCCTATTACTTATGTTAATCATTTAAGCAGAACATTGTCTGATCATGCTCTTCTTTTAGTATCTATTAAAGATACTTTTAATAAATTGCATAAATCCTCTCCTTTTAGATTTCAGAACATGTGGATTCAGTATATTGATTTTAATGATGTTATGGATAATAATTGGAAAGCCCCTTTACCTCCTGATAATTCAATTATAAGGATGAATAGACTTTGGTTTAAACTTAAAATACATATACAAAATTTGGGTTGGTGGAACAAGCATTGTTTTAAAAGTTTTTTTGCTAATATTAAAGATATGGAAAAATTCGTTTGTAATCTTGAAGTCTTATTATGTTTGATCCTTCTAAGATTAAGGACTTGACTTAGATGAAAGATACACTTGTTAACTTCCAAAATATGGAAGAGACTTACTTGCGCCAAAATGCTAGTAAGCATATTGCGAATGGTGATAGGAATACTAGGTATTTCCATGCTTTAGTTAATAAAAATAGTGATTTAAATAATATTTAAAAAATTAAAGATGATAATGGTGTTTGGATTATGGAGAATAATGATATTAAGGAATCAATTATTAATTTCTTTAGAAATATACTTAAAAAGACTTGCTCTTATGAAGTTATTTCAATATTTCATTTGATTCCTTATATTATTACTAATAATTATAATGATTTGCTTACCATCGTGCCAAATGAAGATAAAAATTTTAAAGTCCTTAATAGCATGAATATAGATTTTGTTGTTGGTCCGGAGGGTTTCACTACTTTATTTTTTTAAAAATGTTCATCATTAAAATGATTTAATTGAGGCAGTGGTTGATTTTTTTAATGGTAATCCTTTTGCTAGATATTTTTTTGATACTTCTATCATTCTCATACCTAAGAAAAAGAATCCAAACTATTGGAGTAATTTTAGACCTATTAGTCTTTGCACCTTCTTCAATAAATTGATTTTCGAAATTTCAACCAACAGGCTTAGTACTTAATAAAATTATCTCTCTCAACCAAACTGGTTTTGTTAGAGGTAGATCTATTTTTGATAATATTTTACTAGGCCAAGAATTAATTCATGATCTTGATGCCAAGATTAGAGGTGGCAAAATTCTTCTCAAATTAGATATTACCAAAGCCTTTGATAACATTTCATGGAACTTTATTTTCCATATTCTTAACTAATTTGGGTTTCCTGATAAATTTATTTTTCTTATTAAAAATTATATTAATAATGCTTGGTTTTCGATTTTGCTTAATGTGGAAGCTTTGGGTTTCTTTGCCTCTTCACATGGCTTAAGACAAGGGGATCCATTATCTCTTGCTTTATTTATTATTTTTATTGAGTACTTATCTAGGAGCATCAATTCTTTATTTTTTAATAATCCTAGTATGTACTACACAACTCTTGGTGGTCTTCCTGCTTTCTATTTAAGCTTTGCAGATGATTTCATTATTTTTTACAATGCTTTTATTCATCATATCAAAGCATCTCAAATATTTTCAAAAATAAATTTGATAAAGAAAGTCGCCTCTCTAGCAATGATAACAAAATCTATTTTACTTCCACTCCTATCTCTAATAATAAAATCTATCAAATCTTGCATATCACTAATTTTAAGCATCAACACTTACCTCTAAAGTAATTGGCTGCTCCACTCTTTAAAGGCCCGAAATGATCCCATCTCCTTGACAAGTTAATTAAAAAAATTATAAATAAAATTTTCATTTAGGAATTCCATTTACTTTCCTTTGGTGGCAGGCTCACTATTCTTAAAAGCACTCTCAATTCAATGCCTCTTTATTTCATTCAAACTATTATCCCCATTAATGCTACTCTCATAAGAATTGATCGCTTGCTTAATAAATTTTTTTGGGCCTACAATAACTCTACCGAAAAAATGCATTATACATATTGGCATAAATTTTGTGGTTATTTCGGTGAAGGTGCTCTAGGTTGCAAGCCTATTCATGAAGCTATCATCACTTTCTCTCATAAGCTCTCCTAGAATTTTAGAAAGAATTATAGTCTTTAGGCTATGTTTATGATGGAAAAATATTGCCAAGGTAAACACCCTCTTATTTGTGCTTATACAGTTGGTGACTCTTCAGTTTGGAAAATGCTTTGATCCGTTAAATAGGTTGTTGAATTCTTAATGTGTCGGGGTATTCATTCGGGTACTTCTTTCTTTTGGGAAGACAACTAGACTAGCAATAGCTCCATCGACACCCTTTTATATACCCACTATACTTCACTATCAAAGTTAACTCTTTTTGGATTAATAATAATTGGAATGAAATTAAGCTTGAGAATTATATCCTTATTTCTCTTTTTGTCAAGTTTAGAAATATCCCCATTTCTTTTTGTCAACTTGAGAAAGCTTATAATGGTGATTTTGTTCTTAAAGAGGTTTGGAGTTAAGTAGAACCCCTCCAATGTCTTTATTAAAGAACAATATAATTCCCATTTCCAATTTAGCTTTTTGCTTGGAGGATTTTGAACAACTTTATTCATGTGGACTCTTTGCTATGGACTAAAGGATTTTATTTACCATCAAAATGCCATTGTTGCTTTCATATTGAAAATTTAAATCATGTTTTTGTCAATGGTGCTATTGCTTCTAAATTATGGCTTTGGTATGATGATTTATTTAATACCAACTATTTTGATGGTTCTCTTTCTTTATATCAACTTCTTGAAGTTTATTTTAAAAAAACTATGAAAAGTCATATAAAAGTTTTAATTGTGATTACCCTTCTCTGGTTCATCTGGATGGATAGAAATGATGCTAAATATCGTGGCACTCCTATGAACCATAAAAGGATTCTGGATAGAACTAAAGAAAAACAAAATTCATGCTCTGTTTAATGCCAATCTTATTAGTAACATTCATTTTAGAGGCTATAAATTTGTGGCTAAAAAATTTGTTGTTTTGACTGACTTTGACCTATATAAAGGTGCTAGGATTATCCATTGGATCAAACCTAAAGACAACTTGATCAAAGGTAATATTGATGGTTCTATAGCATCCAATAAATATGGTTGTGGTGGTATCCTTAGGGATTCGAAAGGTATTGTCATTTGTGCTTTTGCCTGTCCTCTCAGAGCCTGCTCTATTATTTTTGCTGAGCTTATGGCTGTTACTAAAGCTATTGAAACTTATTTCAATAGAGGTTTTCTCAACATCTGGATTGAAGTTGAAGCTCTCTTGCTTCTAGACATGCGTAATTCCAATAGAAATGGGAAACCTGAATTATTTTATCTCCTTAATCATACAAAAAATCTTCTTTCTCAAGTTTTTTTTAAAAGTTTCCACATTCTTCGTGAAGGTAATGCTTGTGCTGATTTCTTTGCTAATTTAGGGGCCAACTTAACTAAGGTCACTTTATTTGACAACCAAACATTGCCAAAACTATTAAGAGGCTTGGTTAATCTAGATAATACTGGATTGCCTTATCTCAGATTATAATTTCTTGGCTTCTTTTCTTTTGTGCTGGTTTTTGATGAGCCTTTGCTTTTGTTTGTCGTTTGTTAAACCTTCTTTAGGTTGTCGTTATATGCTTATTTTCACTCTTTGTTCAAAATTGGTTGTTATTTTTGACCTTTTACTTTTGGGTTGGCTTGGTGCTTACTCCCTATTAGTTATTATCATTACAACCTTGGTTGATTTGGTTTTCTTAGTTTGGTGGCTGCTATCTGGCTGGTTGGGTTTTTGCCATATTTTTTCCTTGGCTATTTTTGATATCCTCCTATTGGGTTGTGGCTTTTTTTGCTTTTGGTTTTTCTTATTATATGGGATTTGCCTCATTTCAGGGCTAGTTCCTCATCTATTTTGGATCTCCTATTGTGGTGGTTGAATGGGTGGTTTTGTTGGCTAGCTGGGTTGAATGGTAGTGTTGGTTGGTTAGGTTGGCTAGCTAGTTGGTTATTTTTTCTATTTTTTCCTAATCTATTGGTGGCATACCCGGGGGACTGTTGGTGGCTTAGCTCTAGCTTCATTTTGGAATGGTGGAGGTTTTTGTTTGGCTGTTACTTTCATTGTCTTGTTGACTAAGCCGTGGTGGTCAATTTTGTTGATTTTGTTTTGATTCTTTTGGTTGTAATTTTGTCCTCCTCCTATTTTAGCCATCCTCTCTTGGTTGCAGTGACTTTGGGTTTGGTTATTGTTCTAGGTTGGCTGGTTGTGGGCTTTTTGGTGGCTATTATTTTGTTGGCTATCTTGGGTGATTTTGGCTTGATGCCTACTATTGGTCTACACATTGACTTGGGTTTTCTGTTGCTATGGTGGTTGGTTAGGAAGCTATGTTGGCTAGCTGGATTGGTTGGTTGTTTCTCTATTGTGTGGTGTTTTGCTAGTTTTTTGCTTTTTCTTAACTGATGGGGATCTTTCCTTTGTTGGTTATAAATGATGGGCTATTCTCTGGTGGTCTCCTTACGAATGTTTTACATAGCTACTTTGGTGGGAGGCCTTTTAGTTGTCCTTGGAATCTTGGTTGGCTGCCTTTCTCTTTGTTTGTTATTTTTCTTCTTCTTCTTGGCCAATTTGCTGCAGCCTTTTGCTGTGCTGGTTGAACTTTCGGTGGTCCTTCTAAATTGGGATTTTGGTTTCATGGTTTGGTATCGATTGGCTTCCTTCAGGTGTATTGCCTTGGTTTTGACTTGTTTAGGTATGCTGGTGGTAGTTTTCGTGGTGTTAATGTTTGGTTCCATTAGCTTGGCTAATGATCCTGCAATAACTTCTGGGTTGCTGGCTTTATGTCATTGGCCTATTGTGGGTTTTAGTTGGTGGGTTGGCTATTGAATGGCTACTGGCTAGTTGTTTCCTTTGTTTATTTGGCTTGGATCACTATGGACTACTTGCCTTGGATGGCTATAGGTATCAGGTATGCTAAACCCTAAACCATAAAAACCCTAAACGCCATAAACAATAAACCCTTAACCCTAAATTTAAAAAAATAAAAATAAAATAAAAATAAAAAACCCCAACCCTAAACCCTAAAACCTACAACCCTAAACCCTAAACCCTATACTCTAAACCCTATAAACCTAAAACCCTAAACCTAAACTAAATAAAACATAAAAATAAAATAAATAAATATACCTAAACAAAATTAAAATGAAAAAATAAAATAAAATAAAAACATAAACTAAAACCTAAACCTAAACCTAAAAAGAAAATAAAATAAAACACAAAAACTAAACTAGAATATAATAAATAAAAACCTAAACTAAATTAAAAAAACCTAAATAAAATAAAAACTAAACTAAAAATAAAAATAAAATAAACCTAAAATAAAATAAAAATAATTAAAAACCTAAACCAAAAAATAAACCTAAAATAAATAAAAAATAAATGCTAAACATTAAACTAAAAAAAAAAACCTGACCCTAACATTAAAATAAAATAAACCTAAACCTAAACTAAACAAAACTAAAATAAATAAAACTTAAACCTAAAAAAATAAAATAAAAACCTAAACCTCAACCTAAAAAATAAAAAGTAAAACATAAACTTAAAAAATAAAATAAAAATAAAACTCAACTAAAAAATAAACTTAAACCTAAAAAATAAACCAAATAAACATAAAAAATAAACTAAACTAAATAAAAATAAGAAATAAATTTAAATAAAAATAAAAAAATAAACTCAAATAAAAAAATAAACTAAATAAACCTAAATCTAATGGTTTACTTAATATAAAAAAAACTATAAAACCTAAACCCTAAACCTTAAACCATAAATCTTAAGCCCTAAACCCTAAACCCTAAACTCTAAACTCTAAAACCTAAACCCTAGACCTTAAACCCTAAACCCTAAACCCTAAACCCTAAACCCAAATCCAAACCCTAACCTTAAACCCTAAACCCTATACCCTAAACCATAAAACTCGATACCCTATACACTAAACTAACCCTAAACCCTAAAAACCCTGAAGCCTAATCCCTAAACACTACACTCTAAATCATGAACTAACACTAAACCATAAGCTAATCCTAAACCCTAAAATCCCTAAACCTTAAAGCCTAAACACTAAACCCTAAACCCTAAACCCTAAACACTAACCCTAACCCTAAACCCTAAACCCTAACCCTAAATGCTAAACCTACAAACCATAAATCCTAAATGCTAAACCATAAACAGTAAAAAGCTAAAAAGATAAACTTAAACTAAATAAAACCTAAAAATAAAATAAATAAAAAAACCTAAACATAATTAATATAAAATAATAAAATAAAACACAAACCTAAACTAAAACCTAAACCTAAACCAAAAAATAAAATAAAATAAACTCATAAAAATAAACTAAAATAAACACTAAACCTAAAATAAAATATTATAAAAACTAAATTAAAACTTAAACATAAAAAATAAACCTTAAAATATAAACTAAAAATAAATAAAAAATAAAACCTAAACCCTAAACCAATAAAAAAACCTAAACCTAAAATAAAAATAAAAGAAATAAAATAAAATCAACCTAAACTAAAATAAATTAAACTTAAACCTAATCCTAAAATTAACTAAACCTAAACCTGAACCAAAACTAAATAAAACAAAATAAACTAAAAATAAACCTAAACCTAAACTAAAAAAAAAAGAAAACCTAAAATAAATACCTAAAACCTAAACTTGAAAAAAATAAAATAAAAACCTAAACCTGAACCCAAAAATAATAAATAAAACCTAAACCTAAAAAATAAAATGAAAATAAGCTCAACTAAAAGATAAACCTAAACAAAAAAAATAAACTAAAATAAATAAACCTAAAAGAAATAAACTAAATTGAATAAAAATAAAAAATAAACCTAAATAAAAATAAAAAATAAAATAAACTAACATAAATAAAAATCAAACTATATAAATCTATACCTATCGGTTTATTTAATTATTTTTTTAAAAAAACCATAAACCCGAAATCCTAAACCCTCAAACCTAAACCTACAACCTTAAGCCCTAAAAAACCCTAAACCCTAATCCCTAACCCTAAACCCTAAACCCTAAACCCTAACCCCAAGCCCTAAACTCTAAACCCTAATGCCTTAAAAATAAACTTAAAGTAACTAAATAAATTAAAAAATAAACCTAAACCCAAAAACCTAATAAACCTAAACCAAAACTTAAACCCTAAAACCCTATTTTTCATGGAGGAATAGAGCATGATCTATTTAAGTTAGGTTCTAAAGTTCCATATGAGGGTAAGCCCCAATAGTTAATTACATCCTAAGAAATGTGAGTTCCTTAGGAATACTCTCGATTAAAGTAGATAATTATTGTCTCCAAAGATTTCAAAGATAGGACTATCAATAATTTTTTTATGTTTGGAAAACCAATCGGGATAGTTTAAAAAGCAGAAACTTATTATCGAAGCCAAAAAGTGATGAATAGGAAATACTCATGATACTAAGAAACCTAGTAAGCATTCCAGCCAATCCTATGGTTGGGGTTTATATGTTTGAAGTTGAGGAGAATTATATGTTTGAATTAGAATTTTAATAGAAAGCTAAGAATTATAATCTCACAACACAAGATTGTGGAAACACCTAATAGGTGAGAATATATACCTGTAGACCGAGAAGAAACAAAAACCTTAGATCCTAAATCTAGGGAGCTTTCCCGAGGGCCAAACCACATCGTGAACCTAAATGATATGATGGTTGATCTGATCTCCACTTACAGAATTGTGTCTTAATAGTAGAGACAGTTCTAGTTATCTAGGATTTTTGATTTGCTCTATGCGTGCTCATTTTTTTATCTATGTCCTCACTTATGTCCTAGAAAACTTGATGTGTTACTTGGCTAATGAAATTGAAAAGAAGAAATATTGAATCCAAATTTGTTCTCTGTCAAAAAAAACAAAAAAAAACAAAAAACTCTAAATCCTAAACTAATACTTGAACACTAAACCTAAAACATAAACCCTAAACCCTAAACCCTAAATCCTAAAAACCTTAAACCCTAAACATTAAACCATAAACTATAAACCCTAAAACCCTGAACCCTAAACCCTCAGACATAAATCCTAAACACTAAATCCTAAACCCTAAACCCAAAAAAACCATAAACTAACCCTGAACCCTAAACCCTAAATCTTAAATCCTAAAAATTTAAAAACTTAAACCTAAATTAAATAAAACCTAAAAATAAAATTAATAAAAAAACCTAAACCAAAATAAATTAAATTAATAAAATAAAATAAAAACATAAACTAAAACCTAAACCTAAACCAACACCTAAATCTAAACCTAAAAAATAAAAATAAAAAATAAAAACTAAACCAAAATAAAATAAATTAAAACCTAATCTAAACTAAAAAATAAAAAACCTAAATAAAATAAAAACTAAACCTAAAATAAAAAATAAAATAAACCTAAAATAAAATAAAATGAAAACTAAATAAAAACCTAAACCTAAATAATAAACCTATAAATAAAATATAAATAAATAAAAAATAAAACCTAAATCCTAAACTAAAAAAACCTAAACCTAAAATGATAATAAAATAAACCTAAACCTAAACCTAAACCTAAACCAAAGAAAATAAAATAAACTAAAAATAAACCTAAACCTAATCTAAAAAATAAAAAAATAAAACTAAAATAGAAATATAAAACCTAAAACTAAATAAATAAAATTAAAACCTAAACATAAACCTAAAAATAAAAAATAAAACCTAAACCTAAAATTAAAAATAAAAATAAAACTAAACTAAAAAATAAACCTAAACCTAAATCTAAATGTGAAACATAAACTAAAATAAATAACCTATAGTAAAATAAATAAACCTAAAATAAATAAAATAAACTAAACAAACATAAACATGTGAGTTTACTTAATTTTTTTTAAAAAAATCTTAACCGTAATTATTAAACCCTAAAACTAATCCAAAAATCAAAACTCTAAATCCTAAACTTACAACCCTAAACCCTAAAATCCTAAACCCTAAATTGTAAAATTTAAACTTCCCCTAAATCCTAAACCCAAACCCCTACCCTCTCCCACCCCAGCATTCTCTCATTCTTTAGCAATTTTTGAATCCCTCTTGGTGGTGCATTCCTGACTGAGGATTTTTGTGGCTTTGTCCTTAATTTTAACCAAATTCAAAGGCTTGAATGGCATCTGGAGATTTGCATGATGCTTCATCATTGATCATGGTTTCGGTGAGTTCTATTCCTTAGGTTCCACCTCAAATTATGGATGCCTCAGCTAGGACATCTAACACTTTGGGGCTTGACGACCCTAATGCTGCTACTTCTACTAAATCTTTTAAGGAAGTGCTCTCTGGTAAGCCTTCTCACTTTGTTGATTCAGTTAATATCATTTTGACATCTTTTAGAGGTTTGACGGTGGTAATGTGCTCTGATGTGGATGTTGAAAACTTGCCAAAAAAAATTGAATTTTCTCTTGTCAGTAAGTTTGCTTAACGTCATCCAAATTTGGATTAGATTCTCTCTTTTTTCCATAATCTCAAGCTTACAAGTGCTTTCTCGATTGGTCTTATTGATTCAACTTTCTAACGATCTAGATTATTCATGTGTTTTTTGGGTCATTCTTATTTCATCTTTAATTGTCAAATACATTTGTTGAAGTGGTCACCCCTTTTTGACATTAAGGAAGAATCTCCTATTATCCTTATGAGGTAATATCTTACTAAAAGGAGCATTCATTTTGTTACCCATCATGTTCTTTTTGCTGTCAGGGCTTTATTTGGTTGGCCTTTGTAACTCGACCAAGCAACCACTGAGCAATCTCACCCTTCTATGGCTAGAATCTTCATGGAATTAGACATAACTAAAAAATACCCTAAGGATGTTTGATTGGCTTTGAAAAATATGGTTATTCCCAAAAGGTTGAATTAGAGAACCTTCTGATTTTTGTTTTCACTAAAAATTTCTCAGTCATGACAATTCAAAATGTTATATTCTCCATCCCCACTTAATAAAATGAAATCATCCTAAAGAGATGTTGTTCCTACCCATAAACCGATCCCTAGTTATGTTCAAAAATTGACCTCGGATCCAAATATTGGTATGAAGGCTATTATTAAGGTTGATTCTATGGATATCAGAGTTAATCCTGTTGAACAAGTTTTGGCTCCTACTATTGATATTGATTTGACTGATTTTCAAAATGGGAATGATGATTTACCTCTTTTTCCTTTTTTGAATTTGAATATTTCAAATGTAGAGAATAATAAATTTTTAAAAGTTATTAGAAGACAATTCTATTTTCTCTGATTCTATTCATGCATCTATGCCAGCTTTGATCAATGAAAATGAAGCTTTTACTGAGTATTTAAATGATGTTGAGCATGCTGAAAACATTTTTGATTCAAATTTAACTACTTGTGCTTTAAATGGTTCTAAATCATCACCGTCTCTCATTTCTAATCTTGATATTCATGTTAATCTTACCATTCAACTTAATATGGATTTGGAAGAAGGTGAACTCCCCTCCAAACAATTGGAGAATTCTCTTAAATTTTTGAGCAATTTTACTAAATCTCACTTGATTGATGACTTTAGCAGAAAAGAAAATGGTTTTCAAATTTATCATGCTAAAAAGAAAAAAAAAGTATTAAAAATTACTCTATGAAATTGTCGAAAAACACTAGATCTGTTGCACCCTCTCACTCCTCTCTTAATTAACCTTTGCTTAACCCCTTTTTATTTTAATTATGTTTAATTTTTTTGTTTGGAATGTTAGGGGGATTAGTACCCTCTTTATTCATTATCATATTAGAAATCTTTGTCGCATTCATAATATTTATTTACTTATTATTCTAAATCCTCTGATTTATGCTAATAAAATTAACCATGTTGCTAGAATTATCAGCTTCAATAAATTTTTTTGTATTGTTAGTAATAAAATTTGGTGTTTTTGGAATAATTTCATTGAGGTTTCTATTATTCATGATTTAAACAAGTTGTCAATGCTCAAATCTCTTATGGTGACTATTGTGCTTTTGGGCTCTTTTGTTTATGCATCTTGTTATAGATCTGGTAGAAATCTTCTTTGGGATAATCTGAGGAATTTTGCTACCATAGTCAACAAACCTTGGTTTATGGGTGGTGATTTCAACACTATTTTATTCTATTCTAAACGAAGTGGTGGTTGCTCTCCCAATATTCATTCCATGAAAGATTTTTCCAAAATGATCCTTGATTATAATTTGATTGAAATTGGCTTTAAGGGTTCTAATTATACTTGGTAAAACTCTAGACTTTGCAAAGGTTGGATCAGATTGTTTTTAATGCTCATTAGATTAGTCGATAGCTTATTACTTCTGTTGATCATTTAAGTAGAATATTATCTGATCATGCTCTTCTTCTAGTATCTATTAAAGATACTTTTAATAGATTACATAAATCCTCTCCTTTTAGATTTCATAACATGTGGATTCAGTATATTGATTTTTTTTTATGTTATGGCTAATAATTGGAAAGCCCCTTTACATCCTGATAATTTGATTATGGGGATGAATAGACTTTGGTTTAAACTTAAAAGACTTTTACAAAATTTGGATTGGTGGAACAAGCATTGTTTTAAAACTTTTTGCTAATATTAAAGATATGGAAAATTTGTTTGTAATCTTGAAGTCTCTATTATTTCTGATTCTTCTAAGATTAAGGACTTGACTTTGTAGAAAGATAAACTTGTTAACTTCCAAAATATGGAAGAGACTTACTTACGCCAAAAAGCTGCTAGTAAGCATATTGCGAATGGTGACAGGAATACTAGGTATTTCCATGCTTTAGTTAATAAAAAGAGAGATTTAAATAATATTTAAAAAATTAAAGATGACAATGGTGTTTGGATTACGGAGAATAATGATATTAAGGAATCGATTATTAATTACTTTAGAAATATACTTAATAAGAGTTGCTCTTATGAAGTTATTTCTAAATTGCATTTGATTCCTTATATTGTTACTAATGATGATAATGATTTGCTTACCATCATGCCTAATGAAGATAAAATTTTTAAAGTCCTTAATAGCATCAATATAAATTCCACTACTCAATTTTTTTCAAAAATGTTAGTTTATCATTAAAAATAATTTAATTGAGATAGTGGTTGATTTTTTTAATGGTAATCCTTTTCCTAGATATTTTTTTGATACTTCTATCTTTCTCATACCTAAGAAAAATAATCCAAACAATTGGAGTGATTTTAGAACTATTAGTCTTTCCATCTTCTTCAATAAATTGATTTCCAAAATTAACCAACAAATTTAAATTTAAAAATTATCTCTCAACCAAACTGGTTTTGTTAGAGGTAGATCTATTTCGATAATATTTTACTAGCCCAAGAATTAATTCATGATCGATGCCAAGATTGTGGCAAAATTCTTCTCAAATTAGATATTACCAAAGCCTTTGATAACATTTCATGGGACTTTCTTTTCCTTATTCTTAACTTATTTGGGTTTTGATAAATTTATTTTTCTTAAAAAATTGTATTAATAATGCGGTTTTCATTTTGCTTAATGTGGAAGCTTTCTTTACCTCTTCACATGGCTTAAGACAAGGGATCCATTATCTCTTTATTTATTATTGTTAAGAACTTATCTAGAGCATCAATTATTTATTTAACAATTAGTATGTACTCTAACTCTTGGTGGTCTTCCTGCATTCTATTTAAGCTTTGCAGATGATTTCATTATTTTTTGCAATGCTTCTATTCATCATATCAAAGCATCTCAAATATTTTCTAAATAAATTTGGTAAAGAAAGTCTCCTCTCTATCAATGATAACAAAATCTATTTTATCACTTCCACTCCTATCTCTAATAATAAAATCAATCAAATCCTGCATATCACTAATTTTAAGCATCAACACTTACCTCTTAAGTAATTGGGTGCTCCACTCTTTAAAGGCCCGAAATGATCCCATCTCTTTGACAAGTTAACTAAAAGAATTTTAAGTAAAATTTCCATTTAGGAATTCCATTTACTTTCCTTTGGTGGCAGGCTGACCATTCTTAAAAGAACTCTCAATCCAATGCCTCTTTATTTCATTCAAATTATTATCTACATTAATGCAACTCTCATAAAAATTAATGGCTTGCTTAATAAATTTTTTTGGGCCTACGATAACACTACCAAAGAAATACATTAGACATATTGGCATAAATTTTGTGGTCATTTAGGTGAAGGTGCTCTAGGTTGCAAACCTATTCGTGAAGCTATCATCACTTTCTCTCATAAGCTCTGGTGGAATTTTAGAAAGAATTATAGCCTTTGGGCTATGTTTATGATGGAAAAATATTGCCAAGGTAAACACCCTCTTATTTGTGCTTATAAAGCTGGTGACTCTTTAGTTTGGAAAAGGCTTTGATCCATTAAATAGGTTGTTAAATTCTTAATGTGTCGGGGTATTCATTCGGGTACTTCTTTCTTTTGGCAAGACAACTAGACTAGCAACAACTCAATTGACACCGTTTTATCTACCCACTATACTTCACTATCAAAGTTAACACTTTTTGGCTTAATAATAATTGGAATGAAAGTAAACTTGAGAATTATATCCATATTTCTCTTTTTGTCAATTTTAAAAATATCCGCATTTCTTTTTGTCAACTTGAGATAGCTTATAATGGTGATTTTGTTCTTAAAGAGGTTTGGAGTTTTATTAGAGTTAAGCAGAACCCCTCCAATGTCTTTATTAAACTTTGGAACAATATAATTACCATTTCCAATTCGGCTTTTTGCTTGGAGGATTTTGAACAACTTTCTTCCTGTGGACTCTTTGCTATGGACTAAAGGGTTTTATTTACCATCAAAATGCCATTATTGCTTTCATATTTAAAATCTAAATCATGTTTTGTCGATAAATTTCTAAATTATGGCTTTGGTGATGATTTATTTAATACCAACTATTTTGATGGTTCTCTTTCTTTATATCAACTTCTTGAAGTTTATTTCAAAAAAACTATGAAAAGTCATATAAAAGTTTTAATTGCGATTAACCTTCTTTGGTTCAACTGGATGGATAGAAATGATGCTAAATATCGTGGCACTCCTATGAACCATAAAAGGATTCTAGATAAAAGTAAAGAAAAACAAAATTCATGCTCTGTTTAATGCCAATCTTATTAGTAACATTCATTTTAGAGGCTATAAATTTTTGGCTAAAAAACTGGGTATTGTTTTGCCTGACTTGGACCTATATATAGGTGCTAGGATAATCCTTTGGATCAAACCTACAAAAAACTTGATCAAAGTGAATACTGATGGTTCTATAACATCCAATAAATATGGCTGTGGTGGTATCCTTAGGGATTCGAAAGGTATTGTCATTTGTGCTTTTGCCTATCCTCTTAGAGTCTGCTCTATTATTCTTGCTGAGCTTATGGCTGCTATTAAAGCTATTGAAACTTATTTGAATAGAGGTTTTCTCAACATTTGGATTGAAGTTGATGCTCTCTTACTTCTTGACATGCTTAATTCCAATAGAAATGGGAAACCTGAATTATTTTATCTCCTTAATGATACAAAAAATCTTCTTTCTCAAGTTTATTTTAAAAGTTTCCACATTCTTCGTGAAGGTAATGCTTGTGCTGATTTCTTGGCTAATTTAGGGGCCAACTCTACTAAGTTCACTTTATTTGACAACCAAACATTGCCAAAACTATTAAGAGGCTTGGTTAATCTGGATAATACTAGATTGCCTTATCTCATATTATAATTTCTTGGCTTCTTTTCTTTTGTGTTGGTTTTTTATGAGCCTTTGCTTTTGTTCTCCGTTTGTTAAACCTTCTTTAGGTTGTGGTTATATGCTTATTTTCACTCTTTGGCCAGAGTTGGCTATTACTTTTGACATTTTACTTTTGGGTTGGCTTGGTGCTTACTCCCTGTTGGTTATTATCATTGCAACCTCGGTTGATTTGGTTTTTTCGGCCTGGTGGCTGCTATCTGGCTGGCTGGGTTTTTACCATATTTTTTCCTTGGATATTTTTGATAACCTCCTATTAGGTTGTGGCTTTGTCTGCTTTTGGTTTTTCCTATTATATGGGCTTTGCCTCATTTCAGGGCTAGTTCCTCACCAGTTTTGGATCTCCTGTTGTGGTGGTTGAACGGGTGGTTTTATATTTCATTGAATGGTAGTGTTTTGGTTAGATTGGCTATTTGGTTATTTGTCTATTTTTTCCTTATCTGTTGACATATCTGGGAATGGTTTAGCTCTAGCTTCATTTTGGAATGGTGGAGGTTTTTGTTTGGCTGTGACTTTCTTTGTCTTGTTGACTAAGCCTTGGTGGTCAACTTTGCTGATTTTTTTATTCTTTTGGTTGTAGTTTTGTCCTCCTCCTGTTTTAGCCATCCTCTCTTGGTTGTAGTGACTTTGGGTTTGGTAATTGTTCTAGGTTGCCTGGTTGTGGGATTTTTGGTGGCTATTATTTTCTTGGGTGATTTTGGCTTGATGCCATTGTTGGTCTACACATTGACTTGGGTTTTCTGTTGTTGTGGTGGTTGGTTAGAAGGCTATGTTGGCTAGATGGATTGTGTTGGTTGTTTCTCTATTATGTGGTATTTTTCTAGTTATTTTGCTTATTTTTGACTGATGGGGATCTTTCCTTTATTGGTTATAAATGATGGGCTATTCTCTGGTGGCCACCTTACGGATGTTTTACATGGCTACTTTGGTGGGAGGACTTTTAGTTGTCCTTGGAGTCTTGTTGCCTACCTTTCTCTTTGTTTGTTATTTTTCTTCTTCTTCTTGGCCAATTTTAGCCTTTGGTAACCTTCATTGATCTAAATTGGGATTTTGTTTGGTGGTCGCTTTGGCTTCCTTCTCTATCTCTTGGTTTTTGGCTTGTTCAAGTATGTTGGTGGTGGTTTTTGTGGTGTTAATGTTTGGTTCCATTAGCTTGGCCAATGATCCTGCAATAACTTTTGGTTTTGGTTTATGTCATTCTATCATGGGTAGGTGGTCATTAATGGCAATAGCTAGTTGTTTCCTTTGTTTGTTTGGTGCAGGACTAGCTCACTATGGACTACTTGCCTTGGATGGTCAAGTCTATGCTAAACTAGACCCTAAAACAAAACAAAACCTTAAAAAGTAACCAACCCAAACCTGCTAATAAACCCTAAACCCTAAACTAACCCTAAAAACCCCAAACTGAAACCTAATTTAAAGGCTAAATACTAAAGCTCTAAACTTGAACCTAAATCTAAATCTAAAACCCAAAACCCAAAAATCCTAAACCCTAAATCCTAAACCCTAACTCCTAACCTAAACTAAACCCAATTAAAACCCTGAAACCCTGCATTATACCTTAAACTAAAACCCTAAACCTTACTTCTTAAACCTAAACCCAAAACTAATCCACATGCAACCCTAAATCTAAATTAAACCTAAAACTTAAACCTAAAGTTTAAACACTAAACCCTAAACCTTAAACCCTAAACCCTAACCCTAAACCCTAACCAGTAAAATCCTAAACCCTAAAACCCTAAACACTAAACCCTAAACTTTAAACCCTAAAAACCTAAAAACCTAAACCTGAACTAAATAAAACATAAAAATAAAATCAAAATATCAAAAAATTTGAAAACCTAAACCTAAAATTAAAATAAAATAAACTAATAAATATAAACCAAAATAAAATAAATAAGGACATAAACTAGACTAACCTAAGAATCTATATAAATCTAAATTTAAACTAAAATAAAATAAACCTAAAATAATATGAAAACTAAATAAAACCTAAACCTCATAAAATAAAACCTAAAAATAAATAAAAATTAAAACCAAAACCTAAACCTAAAGCTAAACCCTAAGAATGGGAAGAACCTTGATGGCAGGAACATCACCACAACCAGCTAGTCGAGATCCTATGGAGGCTGGTGTGGCGTTATCAGGGTGGTGGGATCTTGAGCTAGTGGATATGGAGGTGGATTAGAACGGGTGGTTGGAAGCAAGTGGAGAAACATAGGATATGGTGGTGGCGAAGGGAGAGATGTGGATATGGTGGATCTATACTCAGAGGTCGAATGGTTCTAATGGGAACTGAGAAATCAAGAATAACTAATATGATCTGCTTATGGAACCAGTCTTATAGAGACAAGTTATCTAGGGTTTTTTGAAGTGTTTCATGCATTCTCATTTTTATCATGTTGTCGCTTTTGTGTATTTGAAACTTGAGTACTTTGGTTAATGAAATCAAAAAGAAGAAATACTAAATCTGAATTTATTCTTTGTTAAAAAAACCAACCCTAAACTAAAACTTGAACCTAAACCTAAAAACTAAACCCTAAACCCTAAAAACCCTAAGCCCTAAACCCTAAACCCTAAAACCTAGACCTTAAACCCTAAATCCAAAACCCAAAACCATAAACCCTAAACTCTAAAACCCTAAACCCTAACTCTAACCCTAAACCCTAAACCCTAAATCCTAAACTCTAAACCTAAATCAAATCTTTTGTATTAAAATACTATTGTTCACTATCCTAAACTCTAAAACCCTAAACCCTAAACAAAATCCAATAACCCTAAACTAACCCTGTTTAACCCATTTAAATCCTAAATCTAAACTTTAAACCCTAAACTTAAATTTTAAATCTAAACCTAAACTTTAAACTTAAAACTAAACTATAAACTTAAACTCCTAACTAACCCTAAACCTAAACTAACACTAACCTAAACCTAAAACCTAAACTAAACAACCCTAAACTATGTTAACCTCCATAAACCTAAACCATAAAGCCTAAACATTAAACCCTAAACCATAAACCATAAAGTAAACCTAAACCCAAAACCCAAAACCCAAAAGCTTAAACTCTAAACCCAAAACATTAACCCTAACCCTAAACCCTAAACCCTAGACCTTAAACCCTAAAACCCTAAATCATAAACCCTAAATTAACCCTAAACCCTAAAAACCCTAAATCTTAAACCCTAAAATAACCTTACACCCTAAGCAAACCCTAAACCCTAAACCCTAACCCTAAAACCCTCAATCATAAACTCTAAACCCTAAATCCTAAACACTAAAAAGCTAAAAACCTAAAAATAAAATAAATAAAAAAACTTAAACCTAAATAAAATAAAATAATAAAATAAAATAAAAACCTAAACTAAAAGCTAAACTTAAATGTAAAAATAAAATAAAATAAAATAAAATAAAATAAACTAAAATAAAATAAATAAAAACCTAAACTAAACTAAATAAAATAAAATAAATGTAAGATAAAAAAACCTAAATAAAATAAAAAACTAAATGTAAAAAAAAAAATCTTAAAATAAAATAAAATAAAATTTAAATAAAAGCCAAAACCTAAAAATTAAACCTAAAAATAAGACCCAAAATAAATAAATAATAAAACCTAAACCCTAAAACCTAGTAAAC
Organism: Cymbidium sinense; assembly: GCA_021442155.1. Taxonomy (NCBI): domain Eukaryota; kingdom Viridiplantae; phylum Streptophyta; class Magnoliopsida; order Asparagales; family Orchidaceae; genus Cymbidium; species Cymbidium sinense. The sequence continues at coordinate 316,736,043 of CM038214.1, read as the reverse complement.
CTAAACCTGAACCTAAACCCAAAGAATGGGCGGAACATCACCGAACTAAGCTCGCCTAGATCCGGGCGGCGAGTTGAGGCTATTATGGTGGGGATTTGAGGTGATAGGATATGGAGTGGGGTTGAGTGGTGGTTATGGAAGTGGAGAGCAGGAGGTTGTGGTGGTGGCGGGGAAAGATCGGGATATGATGGTGGATCCCACTACTGAGAGTCGGTGTTTGATGGAACTGAGAAATCAAGAATACAATGATTTGCTCTGAAACCTTTTCTACAGAGATAGTTCTTTTATCTTGGGTTTTGATTTGCTCTAACCTACTCATTTTTACCTATGTCACTACATTGAAAACCTTGCATGTTACTTGGTTGGTGAAATCGCAAAGAACAAATATTGATTTTGAATTTATTCTCTGTTAAAAAAAACCAAAAACCCTAAACCCTAAACTAAAACATGAATCCTAAGCATAAACCTAAACCTTAAACACTAAAAATCCTAAACCCTAAACCCTAAACCCTAAAACACTAAACCTTAAACCCTAAACTCTAAAACCTAAACCATAAATCCTAAACCCTAAACCCTAAACCTTAAACCCTAAACCCTTACCCTAACCCTAAACCCTAAACCCTAAACCCTAAAACCATAAACCTTAAACTAATCCTAAACCCTAAACCCTAAACTTGAAATCCTAAAAACCCTAAACCTTAAACCCTAATTCTAAACCCTAAAATAACCCTACACACTAAGCTAACCCTAAACCCTAAACCCTAACCCTAAACCCTAAACCATAAACCCTAAAACCATAAACCTTAAAACCTTAAACCCTAGACTCTAAACCTTAAATCATAAAAACCAAAAAACCTAAACTTAAACTAAATAAAATCAAAAAATAAAATAAATAAAAAAACCCAAACCTAAATTAAATAAATAAAAACCTAAAGAAAAACCTAAACAAAAACCTAAAAATAAAATAAAATAAACTAGTAAAATAAAACTAATAAATATAAACTAAAAATAAATTAAAACCTAAATAAAATAAAAAAATAAAATAAACTTTAGAATAAAAAACCTAAATAAAATAAAACTAAATGTAAAATAAAAAAATAAACCTAAAATAAAATAAAAGAAAAACTAAATAAAAACCTAAACTTAAAAAGGAAAACTAAAAATAAATAAAAAATAAAACCTAAACCCTAAAACCTAATAAACCTAAACCTAAACCTAAATCCTAAGAATGGGCAACCTTGAGGAATCATCACAACGTCGGCCTAGATCTAGTGGTGGAGTTGAAGCAGAGGCGGTGATTATCGCAATGGCGCTGGCGGATCTGTAGGTCCTAGTGGATATGGAGGTGGGAGGAGCGACGGAGGCTACAACCATGCTGGTGGAGGAAGGAGAGATCGGGGATATGATGGCGGATCCCACTACTAGAGAGGGTGGGGTAGTTCTAATGGGAACTGGAGAAACTGTAGAACTGCTGATCCGATCTGCTGCTTAAGGAAATGTATCTTTACAGTAGAGATTGTTCTAGTTATCTAGGGTTTTTGATTTTCTCTATGCGTGCTCATTTTTTATCAATGTCGTCACTTGTGTCCTAGAAAATTTGTCATGTTCTTTGGATAATGAAATAAAAAAAAAGAAAAGTTGAATATGAATTTGTTCTATGTTAATAAAAAACAAAAACCCTAAACCCTAAACTAAAACCAGAACCCTAAACCTAAAACCTAAAACCTAAACTCTAAACCCTAAACCCTAAATGTTAAAAACCCTAAACCCTAAACCCTAAATGCTAAACCCTAAACCCTAAACCCTATACCCTAAAACTCTAAACCCTAAATCCTAAAACCTAAACCCTAAACCCAAAACCCAAAACCCAAAACCCAAAACCCCAAATCATAAACCCTATAACCAAACCCCTAACCCTAACCCTAAACCCTAAACCCGAAACCCTAAAAACCCTAAACCTTAAACCTTAAACCCTAAATCCTAAACTAACCTTACACCCTAAGCTAACCCTAAACCCTAAACCCTAAAAATCTTAAACACTAAAGCCTAAACACTAAACCCTAAACCCTAAACCCTAAACCCTAAATTCTAAACCCTAACACTAAATGCCAAACCCTATAACCCTAAACCCTAAAACCCTAAACCCTAAACTCTAAACCCTAAACCCTAAAAACTTAAACCTGAACTAAATAAAACCTAAAATAAAATAAATAAAAAACCTAAACCTAAATAAAATAAATAAAAAACCTAAACCTAAATAAAATAAAATAATAACCTAAAATAAAACCTAAACTTAAATTTAAAAATAAAATAAAATAAACTAATAAAGATGAACTGAAATAAAATAAATAATAACCTAAATAAAACCAAATAATGAATATAAAGCCCAAGAAAAAAACTTAAATAAAATAAAAATAAAATAAACCTAAAATAATCATAAAATAAAATAAAACTAAATAAAAACCTAAACCTAAAAAATAAACTTATCATTAGAACTTAAAAATAAATAAAAAATAAAACTTAAACACTAAAACCTAATAAACATAAATCTAAACCCTAAGAATGGGTAGAAGCTTGACGGCAGCAACATCATCGTCAGCCAGGCTCAGTCCATATCTGGCGGTGGAGGCGAAGGCGGAGGCGTCGGTTATCGTTATGGTGGTGGGTGATCTGGATGTGACGATGGATATGGAGGTGGTAGTTGGAGTAGTGGTGGATATGGAAGCGGGAGGAGCGACGGAGGTTACAACTGTGGTGGTGATGGAGGGTAAGATTGGGGATATGATGGTGGATCCCATTACTCGAGATGTCGGGATTATTCTGATGGGAACTGGAGAAACTGAAGAATGGCTGATCTGATCTACTGCATATGGAACTGTGTCTTTATAATAGAGATGGTTCTAATTATCTATGGTTTTTGATTTGCTCTATGTGTGCTCATTTTTTATCTATGCCGTTGCTTGTGTCTTAGAAAACTTGGTGTTTTACTTGGTTGAGGAAATCAAAAAGAAGAAATATTGAATCTCAATTTGTTGTTTGTTAAAAAAAATGCCAAAAAACCTAAACCCTAAACTAAAACCTGAACCCCAAACCTAAAACCTAAACTCTAAACCCTGAACTCTAAACCCTAAAAACCTTAAACCTAAACCCTAAAACCTAAACGCTAAACTTTAAAACCCTAAATGCTAAACCCTAAAACCTAAACCTAAACCCTAAACCCTAAACCCTAAACCCTAAATCGCAAACCCCTAACTGTAAACCCTAAACTAACCCCAAACTCTAAACCCTAAACCCTATAAAGCTAAAAACATAAACCTAAACTAAATAAAATTTAAAAATAAAATAAATAAAAAACCTAAACTAGAATAAATAAAATAAAATAAAATGAAAACATAAACTAAAACCTAAACCTAAACCTAAAAATAAAATAAAATAAAAAGAAAAACTAAACTAAAATAAAATAAATAAAAACCTAAATTAAACTAAAAAAATATATAAATAAAACAAAAACTAAATCTAAAATAAAAAATAAAATAAAAATAAAATAAAATAAAATAAAAACCTAAACCTAAATAATAGGCATAAAATAAACTTAAATCTAAACTAAAATAAACTAAATTAAAATAAATAAATCCTAAACCTAAACTAAAAATATACTAAACATAAACCTAAACCTAAATTGTATAAAATAAATAAACTAAAAATAACCTAAACTTAAACTAAAAAATAAAAACTAAAACCTAAACCAAAAAAAATAAAATAAAAACCTAAGCCTAAACATAAAAAAAAAAAACCTAAATCCAAAAAATAAAAATAAAAATAAAACTAAACTAAAAAATAAACATAAACCTCAACCTAAACCTAAATAAAACTAAAATAAAATACTTAATCTAAAATAAATAAATTAAACAAAATAAAAATAAAAATAAACCTAAATCAAAATAAAATAAAATAAAATAAATAAATAAAAGCTAGATAAACCTAAACCTCCTAGTTCACATAATTTTAAAAAAAGCAAATAAAAAAACCCTAACCCTAAACCCTAAACCCTAAACCCTAAACCCTAAACTAAAACCTAAAACATAAACCCTAAACTAACCCTAAACCCTAAACCCTAAACTAACCCCAAGCCCTTAGTGAACCCTAAACCCTAAACCCTAAACTCTAAAAACCCTAAACCTAAAGCCTAAACACTAAACCCTAAACCCTAAACCCTAAACCCTAAAACCCTAAACCCTAAACCCTAAACCCTAAACCCTAAACACTAAACCCAAACCCTAAAAACCTAAAATCTAAAACCTAAACTAGAAAAAACCTATAAATAAAATAAATAAAGGAACCTAAACCTAAATAAAATAATAAAATTAAAATAAATTAAAACCTAAATTAAAACCTAAACCTAAAAATAAAAATAAAATAAAATAAACTAAATAAAATAAATAAAAACCTAAACTAAACAAAGAAATAAAAAAACTTAAGAATAGAAAACCTAAATAAAATAAAAACTAAATGTAAAATATAAATTAAATAAACCTAAAATAAACCTAAAATAAATAAAATAAAACTATATAGAAACCTAAACAATAAAAAATAAAACTTAAACCCTGAAACCTACTAGACCTAAACTTAAACCTAAACCCTAAGAATGGGTAGAACCTTGGCGGCAAGAACATCACCGTCAACTAGGCTCTGTCTAGATCTGGCAGTGGAGGCAAAGGCAGAGGCGGCAGATATCCTAGTGGTGGTGGGAGATCTGGAGGTGCTGGTGGATTTGGAGGTGGTGGTCGGAGAAGTGGTAATTATGGAAGTGGGAGGATTGACGGAGGTTACAACGGTGGTGGCGACTGAGGTAGAGATCGGGGATATGATGGTGGATCCCGCTACTCCAGGGGATGGGGGTGGTTTTGATGGGAATTGGAGAAACTGAAGAACGATTGATCTGATTTGCTGCTTATGGAACTATGCCTTTATAATAGAGACGGTTCTAGTTTTCTAGGGTCTTTTATTTGCTCTATGTGTGCTCATTTTTTATCTATGTCGTCACTTACGTCTTAAAAAACTTGGTGTTTTACATGGTTGATGAAATTGAAAAGAAGAAATATTGAATCTAAATTTATTCTTTGTTAAAAAATAAAAAAAATATAAACCTTAAACCCTATACTAAAATTGAACCAAACCTAAAACTCAAACCCTAAACCCTAAATCCTAAAAACCCAAAACCCCAAGCCCTAAAACCTAAATCGTAAACCCTAAAACCTTAAACTCTAAACCCTAAACCCTAAAACCTAAACTCTAAACCATAAACCCTAAACCCTAAATCCTAAACCCTAAACCCTAAACCCTAACCTTAAACCCTAAACTAACCCTAAACTCTAAACCCTAAAAGCTAAACCCTATAAAGCTAAAAACTTAAACGTAAACTAAATAAAACCTAAAAGTAAAATAAATAAACAAACCTAAACTAGAATGAAATAAAAAAATTAAATAAAGTAAAAGCATAAACTAAATCCTAAACCTAAAGCTAAAAAGAAAATAAAATAAAAAATAAAAACTAAACTAAAATAAAATAAATAAAAACCTAAACTAAACTAAAAAACCTAAATAAAATAAAAACTAAATCTAAAATAAAAATAAAATAAACCTAAAATATAATAAAATAAAAACTAAATTAAAATTATAACCTACATAATAAACATAAAAATAAATAAAAAATAATACCTAAACCTTAAACTAAAAAAAAGCCTAAACCTAAAATAAAATTAAAATAAGCCTAAACCTAACTATAATAAACTAAATTAAATTAAATAAAACCTAAACCTAAACCTAAAATAAACTAAACCTAAACCTAAACCTAAATTAAATTAAATAAAATAAACTAAAATTAAACAAAAACCTAAATTAAAAAATTAAACATAAAATAAAAACCTAAAACCTAAACCTAAAAAAATAAAATAAAAACCTAAACCTAAACCTAAAAATCAAAAATAAAACCTAACCTAAGAAAATAAAATAAAAATAAAACTAAATTAAAAAAATAAACATAAACCTAAACCTAAATCTAAAAAATAAACTAAAATAAAAAACTTAATCCAAAATAAATAAACTTAAAATAAATAAACTAAATAAAATAAAAAATAAAAATAAACCTAAATCAAAATAAAAGATAAAATAAATGAAAATAAATAAAAAATAAACTAAAGAAACCTAAACCAACTAGTTTACTTAATTTTTAAAAAATAATAAAATAATAAAATAAACAAATAAAAACCCTAACACTATACCCTAAACCCTAATGCCTAACCATAAAACCCTAAACCCTAAACCCTATAAAACCCTAACCACTAAACTCTAAACCCTAAACTAACCCTAAACCCTAAACCCTAAATCATAAGCACTAAATCCTAAACCTTAACCCTAATGCTATACCCTAAACCCTAAATCCCTAAATTATAAATCTTAAAAAAACACTAAACCCTAAAAATCCTAAACCGTAAAGACTAAATCCTAAATTTTAAACCCTAAACCCTAAACCCTAAACTAACCCTATATCTTAAGCGAACCCTAAACCCTAAACCCTAAAGACTAAACCCTAAACCCTAAACTAACCCTATACCCTAAGCGAACCATAAACCCTAAACCCTAGAAAACCCTAAACCCTAAAGATTAAACCCTAAACCCTAAACATTAAAACCCTAAACCCTAAAACCTTAAACCCTAAACCCTAAACCTTAAAACCTTAAACCCTAATTGCTAAACCCAACTCGCAAATACCTAAAAACTTAAACCTAAACTAAATAAAACCTAAAAATAAAATAAATAAAGAAACCTAAACTTAAATATAATAAAATAAATAAATCTAAATACAAACCTCCACTAAAACCTAAACCTAAACCTTAAAATAAATTAAATTATATAAAAATAAAATAAATAAAAACTTAAACTAAACTAAAAAATAAAATAAACCTAAGAATCAAAAATGTAAATATAATAAAAACTAAACTACACTAAAAATAAAATAAACCTATAATAAAATAAAATAAAAACTAAACATAAAAAATAAATCTAAAATTAAAACCTATAAAAAGTAAAAAAATAAAGCCTAAGCCCTAAAGCCTAATAAACTTAAACATAAATCCTATGAATGAGCAAGAACTTTGACAGCAGGAACATCACCGTCAACCAGGTTCTGTCAAGTTCTAGAGGCGGAGGTGAAGGCAGAGGAGGCAGTTATCATAGTGGTGGTGGGGGATCTGGAGGTGCTGGTGGATATGTATGTAGTAGTTAGAGAAATTGTAATTATGGAAGCGGAGGAGCGACGGAGGTTACAGCCGTGGTGATGGCGGAGGGAGAGATCAGGGATATGATGTGGATCCTACTGCTCGAGAGGTCCAGATGGTTTTGATGGGAACTGGAGAAACTGAAGAATGGCAAATCCGATCTACTGCTTATAGAACAATGCCTTTACATTAGAGATGGTTCTAGTTATCAAGGGTTTTTGATTTGCTCTATGCATGCGCATTTTTGATCTAAGTAATTGCTTGTGTATTAGAAAACTTGGTGTGTTACTTAGTTGAGGAAATAAAAAAAATATTGAATCTAAATTTGTTCTCTCTTAAAAAAAAAACCAAAAACCAAAAACCCTAAACCCTAAATCCAAAAAACCCTAAACCTTAAACCGTAAACCCTAAACCTTAAATAAACCCTAAACCGTAAACCCTAAATCGTAAAAAGCTAAAAACCTAAACCTAACCTAAATAAAATGTAAAAACAAAATAAATAAAAAACCTAAACTAAAAAGAAAATTAAATTAAATTTAGCTAAAACCTAAACCTAAATTAAAATAAAAACAAACCTAAAAGAAAATAAACAAAAACATAAACTAAACTCAAAAATAAAACAACCTAAATAAAATAAAAAGTAAACCTAAAAGAAACCTAAACCTAAATGTAAAAAATAAATCTAAAAATAAAACCTAAATAAAAAATAAATTAAAATAAACCAAAACCTAAACTAAAATAAACTAAACTAAAATAAATAAAACCTAAACCTAAACCTAAAATATACTAAACATTAACCTAAACCTAAACTAAATAAATTAAAATAAATTAAAAATAAACATAAACAATAAAAAAAAAATAAAATAAAATATACCATAACCCTAAACCTTAAACCATAAAACTAACACTGAACCTTGAACCTACAACCCTAAATCCTAAAACTCTAAATCCTAAACCCTAAACCCTAAGCCCTAAACCCTAAAAACCTAAAAACCTAAACCTAAAAATAAAATAAATAAAAAACACTAATCCTAAATAAAATAAAAACCTAAACTAAGACCTAAACCTAAATGTAAACCTAAATTTAAATAGAAAATTAAAATAAAATAAAATTTAAAAACTAAACTAAAATTAAATAAATGAAAACCTAAGCTAAAATAAAAAAAATAAAATAAACCTAAAAATAAAAAACCTAAATAAAATTAAAACTAAATGTAAAATAACAGTAAAATAACCCTAAAATAAAATAAAATAAAAACTAAATAAAAACTTAAACCTTAAAAATAAACCTAAAAACAAATAAAAAATAAAACTTTAACCCTAAACTATAAAAGAAAACTTAATCATAAAATAAACAAAATAAAATTATCATAAATCTAAATTAAAAAAACTAAACTAAAATAACTAAAACCTAAACACTAAACCATAAACCCTAAACCCTTAAACCTTAAACCCTTAAACCTAAACCCTAAACCCCAAACCCTAAACCTTAAACTGTAGAAACATAAAAACCTAAACATAAACTAAATAAAACCTAAAAATAAAATAAATAAAATAGCATAAACCTAAATAAAGTAAAATAAATAAAATAAAATAAAAACATTAACTAAAACCCAAACTTAAACCTAAAACTAAACCTAAACCTAAAATAAAATAAAATAAAAATAATAACTAAACTAAACTAAAATAAATAAAAATCCAAACAAAACAAAAACATTAAATAAACATAAAAAATAAAAAACCTAAATAAAATAAACCTAAACATAAAATAAAAATAAAATAAAAACTAAACCTAAACCTAAAAATAAAACCTATAAATATATAAAAAATAAAACCTAAATCAGAAAGAAGAAAAAAACCTAAACCTAAAATAAAAATAAAATAAACTTAAACCGAAACTAAAATAAATAAAACTTAAACCTAAACCTAAAATAAACTAAACCTAAACCTAAACCTAAACCTAAACTAAATAAAATAAAATAAACTACAAATGAACCTAAACCTAAACTAAAAAACTAAAACCTAAAAATAAACCTAAAATAAAAACTTAAAACCTAAACCTAAAAAAATAAAATAAAAACTTATACATAAACCTAAAAACAAAAAATAAAACCTAAACCTAAAAAATAAAATAAAATAAAGCTAAACTTAAAAGTAAATATAAACCTAAACATAAACCTAAAATATAATCTAAAATAAAAAACATAAATAAAAATAAAAAAATAAAATAAACCAAATAAACTTAAACCTACCTGTTTATTTAATTTAAAAACCCTAAACCCTAAACACTAAATCTTAAAACAAATCTCAAAAACTTAAACCCTAAAACTAACCCTAAACCCAAAACCTACAAATCTAAACCAAAAACCATAAAAAACACTAAACCCTAAACCATAAAAAACCCTAAACTAACCCTAAACCCTAAATCCTACACCTTAAACACTAAAGCCTAAACCCTAAATCCTAAACCATAACACTAACCCTAAACCCTAGACCATAAACCCTAAACCCTAAAAGCCTAAAACTTAAACACTAAACTAACCCTAAACCCTAAACCCTAAACCCTAAAAACCATAAATCGTAAAGCCTAAAGCCAAAACCCTAAAACCTATGATAACCCTAAACCCAAAAACTCTAACCTTTAAAGCATAAACACTAAATCCTAAACCCTAACCCTTAAAATCCTAAACCCTAAAACCCTAAACCATAAACCCTAAAACCTAAAAACCTTAAAACTTAAACTTGAACTAAATTAACATAATAATAAAATAATAAAAACTAAACCTAAATAAAATAAAAAAATTAAATAACATGAAAACCTAAACTAACAGCTAAACCTAAACATAAAAATAGAATAAAAATAAAATAAAAATGAACTAATTTAAAAATAAATAAAAACATAAACTAAACTAAAAATAATATTAACTTAACAATAAAAACCTAAATAAAGTAAAAAACTATACATAAAATAAAAATAAAAGAAACCTAAAATCAAATAAAATAAAAACTAAATAAAAATCTAAACCTTAAAAAGAAACCAAAAAATAAAACCTAAACATAAATAAAAATAAAACCTAAACCATAAACTAAAAAAAACTTAAATATAAAATAAAAATAAAATAAACCTAAATCTAAACTAAATGAAAATAAATAAAACCTAAACCTAAAATAAAAAAATAATACCCAAAAATTAACCTAAAATAAAAACCTAAAACCTAAACCTGCAAAAATAATATAAAAACCTAAACCTAAACCTAAAAATAAAAATAAAAGCTAAACCTAAAAAATAAATAAAAATATAACTGAACTAAAAAATAAACCTAAACCTAAACCTAATCCTAAAAAATAAACTAAAATAAAAACCTAAACTAAAATAAATAAACCTAAATTAAATAAACTAAATTAAATAAAAAAAATAAACCTATGTAAAAATAAAAAATAAAGTAAAATAAAATAAAAAAATAAACTAAATATACTAAATAAACCAAAACCAACTGATTTATTTACTTTTCTTTTTTTTAAAAAGAAGCTTAAACCCTAAATCTACAACCCTAAACCCTGCACCCTAAACCCTAACCCTAAACCCTAAACCCTAAAAGCAATAATCCTAAAACCCTAAACCCTAAACCCTAGCACTAAATCATAAACCCTAAACCCTAAACTCCAAACCCTAATAGTAAACCTAAAGCAAATAAACAAATTAAAAAATAAACCTAAACCCTTAAACCTAATAAACCTAAACCTAAACCATAAGAATGGGTAGAACCTTGATTGCAGAAACATCACCATCAATTAGGCTCAGTCTAGATCTAGTGGTGGAGGCAAAGGCAAAGGCAGCGGTTATCTCAGTAGTGGGGGATCTGGATGTGTTGGTGGATATGGAGGTGGTGGTCAGAGTAGTGGTGGTTATGGAGGCGGGAGGAGCGATGGAGGTTATAACCATGGTGGTGGTGGAAGGAGAGATAGGGGATATGATGGGCAATCTCGCTTCTTGAGAGGCTGGGGTGTTTTTGATAAGAACTAGAGAAAATGAAGAATAACCAATCCGATCTGATGCTTATGGAACTATGTCTTTACCATAGAGATGACTCTAGTTATCTAGGGTTATTTATTTATTTTTTGTGTGCTCATTTTCAATTTATGTCATTGCTTATGTCTTAGAAAACTTGGTTTGTTACTTGGTTGATAAAATTGAAAAGAAGTAATGCTGAATTTGAATTTATTATATATTAAAAAAAACCCAAAAACCTTAAATAGTAAACTAAAACTAGAACCCTAAACCTAAAACCTAAACTATAATACATAAATGATAAAAACCTTAAATCCTAAACACTAAAACCTAAACCTGAAACACTAAAACCTTAAAGCCTAAACTTTATACCCTAAAACATAAAGCCTAAACCCTAAGGCCTAACCCCTAAACCCTAAACTATAAACCCCAAACCCTAAACTTGAAACCCTAAACCTAAACTAACCCTAAACCCTAAACCCTAAACCTTAAACCCTAAACCCTAAACCCTAAACTCTAAACCATAAAAAGCTAAACATATTGCTTATGAGGTTTGTGAGGAGGCTAATGATAACTTAATTAACATTACTTCTAATTGTAATAATTTGGTTCCTCATGACAATACCTTGACTCAGTCTAACCTACCCCTTTTAACTAGTGAACCCAAGGAGACTCATATGAACCCTAGTCGTGATTTGAATGGAAACTTCAGGTTGGATCAAAATTTGAAAACAAATTCTAGAGTTGATCCTTTGATGAAAGAACAAAATCTAAAAATTGTTGATCCTTTGATGACTAAACAAAATCTGAAAAGTAATTCTAAAACTGAGCATGTAATCTGTGCTATTAATGGCTTCACAAACTCTCCTTCTCCTACCCTTTAGAGTGATATGTGCTAACCCACTTTATCAGTGCAATTCTGACATTGAAGAAGGGAAAATTACCATTAGAAATGCTTTGATCGATACAGGTCCTATTCTGAATATCACAAATCAGTCTCTCTTAGATGGTGATACTTTGCATAATGATAGATCTTTTCAAACTATTTTTTAAAAAAATCTCTTAAAGCTAGAATGTTCACTAATAACTCCACTAAAACCACTAGATCTTCTCTAACTTCCAATAAATAACTATTTCTAATTTCTTTTATTCTGCTTTGTTATTTCTTTATTTATCTCTTTTCCTTTCTTTCTTATTTTATTATGATCAATTTTCTTATTTGGAATGTTCAGGGTATTGGGACTCTCATTGTCCGCAACCGTATTAGAAGTATTTGTCGTATTCATAACATAGCCTTACTTGTTATTATTGAAACATTCATACACTCTTCTATGATCAACCATGTTGCTAGAACGCTTGGCTTTCAAAATTTATTTTATAATATTAGCAATAAAATTTGGTGTTTTTGGAATAATTTAGTCAACATCTCTATCCTTGATGAACTTCAACAATTTGTTAATGTCCACATCTCATTGGGTGAATTTTATTCTTTAGGTTTTTTTATTTATGCTTCTTGTAATAGAGCTGGTAGGAACATCCTTTAGGATAACTTAAGAACATTTGCCTCCTCGATCAACAAACCCTAGTTGGTTGGGGGTGATTTTAACACTATTCTCTCTTCCTGAGAAAGAAGGGGAAGTTTCTCTCCTAACATTCATTCCATGGAAGATTTTTCTATTATGATTCTTGATTGCAATCTGATTGATATTGGCTTTTCGAGCTCTAACTATACGTGGCATAACTCTAGACTCTAGCAACGGCTTGATAGGACTATTTTTAATTCTCTTTGGATCAATCAATGGCCCCTTACTTCAGTTGAAAATTTGAGCAAAACTTTGTCTGATCATGCTTTTGATTTTCATCCAAAATCCCTGCAATAGATTTTCCTCCCAACTTCTTTCAGATTCCAAAACATGTGGATCCAACACATTGATTTCACAAATGTTGCATCCATTAATTGGATGGCTCCTCTTCATCCAGATAATTCGATTAAGGGCATGATTCACCTCTAGCTTAAGCTTAAAAGAATTAAACAAAACTTAAATTGGTGGAACAAGCATCATTTTAAAAATCTTTTTGCTAATATCAAAAATATGGAACAATTAGTTTGTTCTCTTGAAGATGCTGTCTACAAAACTTGAGGAGTTGAATGAAGCTAAAGATAACTTGGTTAAATATCAAAATATGAAAGAAACATACTAGCGGCAAAGTAGAAACATACTTTAATAGCAACAGTGGAGTGGGTCCATTGATGAATTACTTTCTACCCACTCCACTGTTGTTATTAAAGTGAACTCTTTCAGGCAGAATAATAAGTGGAACAATAGTAAGGTTACTGACTATATTCCTCACTCTCTTTTAGATAAGCTTACTATTATTCCTATCATTCCTAGCAATTATGATCAGATCCTTTTTAAGCTTTCCCAAAATGGTGATTTCAACCTTAAAAATGTTTGGATTCATATTAAAGAAGCTCATGATTTCTCCAATGTGTTTTTTAAACTTTGAAATAGCACTATTCCTATTTCTATTCTATTCTAACTTGGCATATTTTGAAAAACATTATCCGTGTTGACTCCTTGATGTGGGGTAAAGGTTTTTACTTACCTTCAAAATGCTACTGCTGCTTTCACATTGAGGATGTCAATCATGTATTTGTTAACGGAGCCATTATTTGCAAACTTTGGATTTGGTATGATGGTCTCTTTAATATTATCAAATTCAATGGCTCCTTAACTCTATACTAACTTCTTGAGGTTTATTTTGAAAACACTATTAAAGGCCACATTAAAGTCATAACTGCTATCACTCTTATTTGGTTCATATGGATGGACAGAAATGATGCAAAACATCGTGGGATTCCTATGAACCACATGAGAATAATTTCTAGAATTAAAAATAAAATCTATGAATTGTTTATTGCCAATTTAATTAACTACAATCAATTCAAAGGCTGTAAATTTGTGGCCAATATACTGGGTTTTAACTTGTCGGATCCACCCAACTGTATAGATGACAAGATTATTTATTTGGTAAAACCTCATGCTAATACTATTAAAATTAACATTGATGGCTCTGTCTCTCAAAATGCTTCTGGCTGCGGTGGCATTTTCAGAAACCCTAATGGTAAAGTCTTATGTGCTTTTGCTTACCCCCTTAATACTTGCTTTATTCCTTTTGCTGAGCTAATGGCAGTTTACAAAGCTATTGAGATTTTCCTTGAAAATGGTTGACTCAATATTTAGGTTGAGGTGGATGCCCTATTGCTGATTGATCTTTTGACTTCCATAAAAATGGGAAATATGAATTGTACTATCTTCTCAAGCAGACTAGAGCTCTCCTTTCTCAACTCTATTTTAAAATCACTCATGTATGGCATGAAGGTAATGCTTGTGCTGATTACCTTGCTAATCTGGGTGCTAGATTAGATGGCATAAAATTCTTTGATCAACATGCACTTCCTAAATATTTGTGTGGTTTGGTTAATTTGGACAATACTGGATTCCCTTACCTCAAAAATTAATCCATCCTATTGGTTTGGCCTGTTATATTATATGTTTAATTGCATGATCAACTTTTGTTTAGTGTTATTGTTTCTCTGGATTTTCTGATGCATCTTCCTGATACCCCTTTCAAGTTAATTGCAGATCTCTGTGGAATTTGATATAATTACTCTAACCTTTTTTGGGGTCTTACTGCTTCTATTTTTTCCACTGTTAATGGTAAGGTGTTTCCTGTCTGCTAGAGGGAGATGTATTATCTTGTGCTTTACTTTTTTGCTTTACTTTTTGATCAATAGGGACAGACTTCTTGCCTTCAATATTTTGTTAAGGGGTCCTACTGTATCTATTTTTCATTATATGATTATGGCTCTCTTTTTCTTTTTTTGAAAATCTATTCTGGGGCTCATGACTTTGTTGTATTAATGTTTAATTGCTATAATTTTGTATAGCTACATGACAGGCCCTAATTTATCTATTTTTTCTCCCTTTATTTTGGATGTGGGCCCTCTTATGCTCCCTAACCTCACCTCCACAACGTAAGGAGAGAAACGCAATACCCTTGCTATTATTATAACTTTGTAGGATTGAATTACTTTGATTTCTTTCCACTTATTTTACCGACATGTCAGGCTTAGTTGGTCTGCTTTTCTATGACTTGAGGGATTTCAAAGATGGCTTTCCTTTGAACCACTTTTGACTTTATGCTATACCACTATTTTTTACTAGGTTATCTTATGGTGGGTGCAATAAATGTTTTGCTATTTTAATTATTGGCTATTTGATTTTCAGGTCTTATGTCCAGTAGGCTGCTTTTGAGGCTATTTTTCTGATTGATTTTGATAACCTCACCTTACCAACCTATAAAGAGAAAAACTGCCATACCCTTGTTATTATTATTGTCTCTTTGTAGCATTGAACTTACATAATGATTTTTTTCTAGTATACTTTTACTAAGGATGTTAGTTTAGCTGCAAGCCTGCTCTCATTTGTCTTTAAGGATTTCAGTGATGGCTCCCTTTTGAACCCCTTTTCTGTCTATGTTGTACCACTATTTTTTATTATCTTATCTTATGGTGAGTGTAATAATTATATTATTGTTTTAATTATTGGCTGTTGGATTTTTGGATCTTATGTTCAGCAGGCTACTTCTGAGGTTGTTGGCTGTTGGTTGGCTTTTGTTTTTCTGATTGCTTTTGCTGTTTGTAAACGGGCTATAGCTGATCACCACATGTTTGTGGTCTATCTAAACTGTTGTTATTTTTTCCATCTTGATTCAGTTAGACTTATCCAGATCACTGTGATTATGCTATTACCTAATTGGAAATTAACTTATGCTCTGTCTATTTTGAATGTGTGTTTTTATGGCCAGCTTGCTATTATTTGCTATCTTGGTTGTTGGCTGAACTAGATTATTGAGTTTTATACCCAGCAAGTTGCTACTGGGGTTGTCTCACATGTCCAACAGGCTGCTTTTGGGGTTGTTTTTCTGATTGCTTTTGCTAACCTCACATTCCCAACCTATAAGGAGAGAAACTGCAATACCTTTGTTATTATTATTATCTCTATGCAGGATCGAACTTACTTAATGATTTCTATTTTTACTGAGGATGTTGGTTTAGCTGCAAGACTCCTGTTCATTCATTTTGAAGGATTTCAATGATGGATCTCTTTTGAACCCCTTTTGTATCTATGATGTACCTCTCTTTTTTACTGGCTTATCTTATGGTGGGTGCAATAATTGTATTGTTGTATTAATTATTGGCTATTGGATTTTTGGGTCTTATGTCCAGCAGGCTGCCTTTGAGGTTGTTGGATGTTTGTTGCTAGATTTTTCTATTTTTTGTTATTATTTCCAAGCGGGCTGCAGCTGATCACCTAATGTTTTGGTCTATTTAATCTGCTGCTATTTTTTTCACTTTATTTTAGTTAGACTTATGCAAATCACTGTGATTATGCTATTATCTACTTGGATATTATCTTATGCACTGTCTATTTTGAATGGATGGTTTATGGCCAGCTTGCTGTTATTTGCTATCTTGGTTGTTGGCTGAACTGGATTATCAAGTTTTATTCCCAACAAGCTATTACTAGGGCTGTCCCTCTGATTATCCTTATTTGGAACTCTTTATGGTGGGGAGCAGCTTATTACCTGTGGTTTCTGGTCCATCTTATCTACTGCTACATTCCCATATTGGTTTTGTTAGACTTCTGCATTTCCTGTTTGGACTTGGGTTATGTTGTCTTGCTTTACACTTACTGGTTATTAACTTCTGCAATGATTATTATCAAGGGGGATGTTAACATCTGCATTGCTTATACTGATTGGGTACCTTTTTTTGGGCTATATTCCTAGGCTATATACCAGGACTGTAAGTTTCATATATGTCCCATTTGTTTAGGATGGAGTTAATTACATGCTATTTGATTTGCCTTGGTGGATTTCAGCAGGCTTTTCAACTGGTTGTCTATTTCTTCTTTCCACTGCCTGGCCTTTTCTGCTATTTTCTTGTGGTGGGTTTTCATGCTGGCCTAATTATACTCTTGGCTCTGGTAAAAAAAAAGGTGGATCTGGAAAAAATGGTTCATTTTCATATGTGTAGGGATTCTCATACCATTGTGACTATATTGATGATATTTATTCTGCATGGCATCCCCTTTCTCATTCTGCTCTTTGTTGTATCCTTTTCTATTATGTTTATGGCATTGTTTAGTTTTGCAGGTACTAAGGCTCAAAATATTTTTAACAAATGGTTGCTATCTTCCCACAAGTTTGTTGGCTATGATGGTTGTGATGATTTCACTACTTTTTGGTTTGGTAGTAGCTCTTGTGATGTAACCCTTCTGCTAAAATTTTGATGCTCATATTTGCATCTGCCCCAATTTGGTGTGACTGAGCCTAAGCCTTCTCTCACACAATTCTTTAGAATCTTTCTCAGTTTACGCTATTTTCAATTTTCATTTTGTCTGTATTACTTTAACTGCTCTAATTTCTATCTTTCTACAATTTTGCAAGTGCATTTCTCTTGTTCTCTTGCAGGTTTGCTCCCTAGTGTCATGCATTCTCTCATCCTGAAGAGCTTTTGCCTAGATCTATTCATTAGCTTATACATGTTAATCAATTTGTACCCTTTGCTTTCCTTTACTCTTTTATTTTGCTTTTGGTTGTACTTAGATAGGGGATTTACTCTCTAGATTGATTGTAGCTCTTTGAGCAGTAGTTGTGGAGTTTCTCCCCTGTTAAGGACCTTGTAACCCTCTTTCTGTGGTAATAAAATTCCCCCTGTATGGGGTTTCCCAAAAAAAAAACCCTAAAAAGCTAAAATTAAAAATAAAATCTAAAAATAAAATAAATAAATAATCCTAAATGAAAATAAAATAAAATAAAAACATAAACTAAAAATTAAACCTAAACCTAAACTTAAACCTAAAAATAAAATAAAATACAATAAAAATATAAACTAAACTAAAATAAATTAAATAAAAACCTAAACTAAACTAAAAAATAAAAAACCTAAATAAAATAAAAACTAAACCTAAAATATAATAAAATAAAAACTTTATAGAAACATAGACCTAATAAATAAACCTAAAAATAAAAAAAAAAATAAAACTAGGATCATAAACTAAAAAAAACTAAACCTAAAATAAAATAAAATAAGCCAAAACCTAAACAAATATAAACTAAACAAAAATAAATAAAACCTAAACCTAAACCTAAACCTAAAAGATACTAAACCTAAACCTAAGCTTAAACTAAATAAAATAAAATAAACTAAAAATAAACGTAAACCTAAACTAAAATAAACTAAATAAAACCTAAAACCTATAAAAGAAAACCTAAACCCAAACCTAAAAAAAATAAAACCTAAACTAAAAAAATAAAATATAAATAAAACTAAACTAAAAATTAAACATAAACTTAAACCTAAACCTAAAAAGTAAACTAAAATAGAAAACTTAAACTAAAATAAATAAACATAAAATAAATAAACTAAACTAGTTAAAAATAAAAATAAACCTAAATAAAAAATAAAATAAAATAAACTAAAATAGATAAAAAAATAATCTAAATAAAACTAAACCTAATGGTTTAATTAATTTAAAACCTAAACCTAAACCTAAATCTAAAAAATCTAAAAAAAACCTAAAAATAAAACCTAAACACTAATCATAAACCTAAATAAAAAAACCTAAACCATAAAACCTAAAATAAACCTAAACTAATAAAATCCTAAACCTAAACCATAAACTAAAATAAATAAAAAAAAATAAAAAAAAATAACCCCTAAACTCTAAAAAACCTAAAACCTAAACTAAAACCTAAACTAAAATAAAATAAACTTAAACTAAATTATAAATAAACTAAACTATAAATAATAAAAAATAAATAAAATCTAAAATAAACTTAAACTAAATAAAAATAAAACTATAACCTAAACCAAATAAACCCCAAAATAAACCTAAACCTAAACCTAAACTCTTAAAACCTAAATATAAACATAAATTAAATAAAAAAAAAATAAATAAATAAACTAAATCTAAATAAAATAAAATAAAACCTAATAAACCTAAACCTAAACCTAAACTAAAAAAATAAAATAAAAACTAAACTAAATAAATAAAACATAAAAATTAAAATAAACCTAAAATAAACTTGAATAAAATTAAACCTAAAGGTAAAAAATAAACCTAAAAAAAAACTAAAAAACCTAAAAAACCTAAAAAATAAAACCTAACCAAAACCTAAACCTAAAATAAATAAAATGAAATAAACTAAAAATAAACCTATACTTAAACTAAAAATTAAAACCTAAAAGTAAACCCAAAATAAAAACCTAAAACCTAAACCTAAAAAAATAAAATAAAAACCTAATCTCAAACCAAAAAATAAAATAAAATAAAAATTATAACTAAAATAAAATAAAATAAATCAAAACCTAAACTAAACTAAAAAAAAGCCTAAAAATAAAAAAACCTAAATGAAATAGAAACTAAACCTAAAATAAAAATAAAATAAACAAAAAATAAAATTTAATAAAAACTAAATAAAAACCAAAACCTAATAAATAAACCTAAAATAAAAATAATAAAAGAATCAACCCAAAACTAAACCTAAAATAAAAATAAAATAAACTTAAACCTAAAATAAAATTCATAAAAGAAAAACCTAAACTTAAACTAAACTAAACCTAAACTAAATAAGAAAAATTAAACTAACAATAAACCTAAACTTAAACCAAAAAATTAAACCTAAAAATAAAACTAAAATAAAATCCTAAACCTAAAACTAAAAAAAATAAGATAAAAACCTAAACCTAAACCTAAAAAAACCTAAACCTAAAAAACAAAATAAAAATAAAACTAAACTAAAAAATAAACATAAATCTAAATAAAAAAATAAAATAAAATAAAAAACCTAAACTAAAAAATAACTAAACCAAAAAAAAAAACTAAATTAAATAAAAAATAAAAAATAAACAAAACAAAAAATAATAATAAAATCCTAAAATAAATAAAAAAAATAAAACCTAAATAAACCTAAAAATACAAAACCTAAACCTAAAAACCCTAAACCCTAAAACCTATAACCCTAAACCCTATAGCCTAAACCTCGAACCCTAAACCATAAACCCTACACCCTAAACTATTAAAACTTGAAAAGATAAACCTAAATTAAACAAAACATAAAATAAAATAAATAAATAAACTTAAATCTAAATAAAATAAATAAATAAAATAAATTAAAACCTAAACTAAAACCTAAACCTAAACCTAAACCTATAAATAAAATAAATACAAACTAAAATAAAATAAAATAAATTAAACCCTAAAATAAACTAAAAAAAATAAATCTAAAAATAAAAAATCTAAAGGTAAAATTAAAATAAAATAAACCTAAAATAAAATAATAACCTAAAAATAAAACCTAAAAAAACTAAAAAATAAAACTATAACCCTAAACTAAAAAAACCCTAAAAATAAAATAAAAAAAATAAACCCAAACCTAAACCTAAACTGAAAAATAAAAAATAAAACATAAACGTAAAAAAATAAAATAAAAATACAACTAAAAATAAAAAATAAACATAAACATAAAGCTAAACCTAAAAAATAAACTACAATAAAAACCTAAGCTAAAATAAATAAACTGAAAATAAATAAACTAAATTAATTAAAAGTAAAAAAGTAAACCTAAATAAAAATAATAAATAAAATAAACTAAAATAAATAAAAATAAACCAAATAAACTGAATAAACCTAAACCTACAAGTTTACTTTATTATTATTTTTTTAAAAAACCTTAAACCTTAAACCTTAAAACAAACCCTAAACCCTAAACCTACAATCACAAACCTTAAAAAACCCTAAACCCTAAACCCTAACCCTAAACCCTAAACCCTGAATAAAATAAACCTAAAATAAAATAAATTAAAAACAAAATAAAAAACTAAACCAAAACAATAAACCTAAAAATAAAACCTTAAAATTAATAAGAAAACCGAAATCATGAACTAAAAAAAAACATAAAACTAAAATAAAAATAAAATAAACCTAAACACTAAACTAAATAAAATGAAATAAACTAAAAATAAACCTAAATCTAAACAAAAAAATAAACCCAAAATAAAAACATAAAACCTTAACCTAAAAAAATAAAATTAAAACCTAAACTCAAACCTAAAAATAAAATAAAATGAAAATAATAACTAAAATAAATTAAAATAAAAAAACCTAAACTAAACTAAAAAATAAAATAAGGCCAAAAAAAACCTAAATGAAATAAAAACTTAATCTAAAATAAAAATAAATTAAACCTAAAATAAAATTTAATAAAAACTAAAATAAAAACCTAAACCTTAAAGATAAAACTAAAAAAAAAATAAAAAATAACAAATCAACCTAAAACTAAAAAAAAAACCTAAACTTATAATAAAAATAAAATAAACTTAAACCTAAACTAAAATTCATAGAAGCTAAACCTAAACTTAAAATAAACTAAACCTAAGCTAAACTAAATAAAAAAAATAAACTAACAATAAACTTAAACCTAAACTAATAAATTAAACCTAAAAATAAACCTAAAATAAAAATTTAAACCTAAACCTAAAAAATATAATAGAAAAACCTAAACCTAAACATGAAAATAAAAAATAAAACCTAAAGTTAAAAATAAAAAAAATAAAACTAAACTAAAAAAATAAACCTAAACCTAAACCTAAACCTAAAACCTAAACTAAAATAAAAAACCTAAACTAAAATAAATAAACCTAAAATAGATGAACTAAATTAAATAAAAATAAAAATAAACATAAATAATAAAATGAAAAATAAAATAAACTAAATAAACCTAAACATACGAGTTTACTTAATTTAAAAAAAAATCCCTAAACCCTAAACCCTAAACTGACAACTCTAAACCCTAAATCCTAAACCCTAAAAATATAAAACAATAATAAAAAAACCATAACCCTCACTCTAAATCCTAAATCCTAAATAATAATAAAGAAGAAACCCTAACCCTAAACCCTAAACCTATAACCATAAATCCTAAACCATAAACCCTTAACCCTAAAACCTAAATCCTATACCCTAAACCATAAACCCTAATCCCTAAACTTTAAAACCCTAAACTCTAAACACTAAATCCTAAACCTTGCACCCTAAAACTTACAACCCTAAACAATAAAAAAACCTAAAAAGCTAGACCTAAACTCAATAAAATAATAAATAAAATAAATAAATAATCCTAAACCTAAATAAAATAAAATAAAATAAAATAAAAACCTAAACTAAAACCTAAACTTAAACCTAAACCTTAAAATAAAAACTAAATTAAAATAAAATAAATAAACGCCTAAAATAAATTAAAAAATAAAATATTCCTAAAAATAAAAATTCTAAATAAAATAAAATTTAAATGTAAAATAAAAATAAAATAAACTGAAACTAAAATAAAATAAAAACATAAACCTAAAAAATAAACCTAAAAATAAAACTTAAACTCTAAACTAAGAAAAAAAACCAAAATCTAAAATAAACTAAATAAAATGAACGTAAACCTATACTAAAATAAACTAAACTAAAATAAATAAAACCTAAAATAAACAAAACCTAAACCCTAAACTAAATAAAGTAAAATAAACTAAAAATAAACCTAATGCTAAACTATAAAATAATACCTAATAATAAACCAAAAATAAAAACCTAAAACCTAAACTTGAAAAATATATAAAAATTAAAACTAAACTAGATAATAAACATAAACCTAAACCTTAACTCAAAAAATAAACTAAAATAAAAAGCCTAAACAAAAATAAATAAACCTAAATTATATAAACTAAACTAAGTAAAAATAAAAAATAAACCTAAAAAAAACCTAAAATAAATAAACTAAACTAGATAAAAATAAAAAACCTAAAATAAATAAAAAATAAACTAAATAAACTAAATAAATCGAAACTTACTGCTTTACTTAATTTTAAAAATAAATTGTAAACCCTAAACCCTAAACCCTAAACCCTAAAACCAAAAAATCCTAAATAATAAACTAAAACTTGAACCTGAGCCCAAACCAATTCAATTCGTTTGAGCATCTTCTCTCTCATTCATTTTTTTTGGTGCTCTGGCGAATCTATTTCATGTGTAGAGGCACATCTCCTTTGTGGCTTTTCCTATGGACATTTTGGCTGGGGATTCCATTTTGATGGCGTTGCTCATCTTTTGGCTTTGCCTAGCATGTGTCATTGTTGACCATGGTTGCGGTTTCAGCTTCGTCGTGGGGAAATACTGAAATTTTGGCTACTCTCATTAAGGTTTCTAACTCCTTGGGGGTTTCTAGATTTAAACAATTGTTGGCTATGAAATATTTCAAGGAATGTCTTACTGGTAGGGCCAATTGCAGTGGTGAGTATCTCGAGCTTATCTCTACCTCCTTCCGAGGTGTACCCATGATAATGTGTTCTGATTCAATTATGGAAAGGCTTGTGAAACCCTTTGTATTCACATTGGTGGGTAAATTTGCTTTATGTTGTCCCACATTGGAGAATATTTGATCATTTCTCATAGCTTGAAACTCTCTGGTATCTTTTCTATTGAATTGATTGATTCCCACATGTCTTGATTCAGCTTTAAAATGACTTAGATTATTCTAGAGTTTTCTCTCGATGCTTATATTTTATATTCAATTATCATATGTGATTGTTGAAATGGATGCCCCATTTTAATATTAAAGAGGAATCTCCTATTATTCTTGTTTGGATCTCTATTCCTAATTTGCATGTCCATTTCATTAATCATGAGTTTCTTTTTACTATGGGTGCGCTGTTCGGTCATCCTCCTCAAGTTGAACAGGTGACTACTTCTAATACCCATCCATCTATTGCTCAGATTCTATTTTAGTTGGATATAACTAAAAAATTTTCAATGGAATTTTGGCTAGGATTAGAGAAATATAGATATTTGCAAAAAGTAGATTTTTAGAATTTTCTTACTTTTTGTTCCCAATGCAAAATTCATGGTCATGGAGTTTCAGACTACTTTGTGGTTCACCCTCACCTTAAAAAACCCAAACCCATTCATAATAACTCAGATCCAAATCTTAAGGTGCCCTTGGTTAAACCACAGAAAGTTGTTCCAATGGATAACTCATTGAAGCTGAGGGTCATTGCCTTGATCCTCCCATTGCTTCTTTGGACACTACTACAGTTCTTAAGCTTGATCAGCTTTTGGATGTCAATCATGGTAATAAGGATGCATTACCTTATAATGGGCCTATATATTTGAATCCCACTAATATTGGTAATAAATAGGACAATAATAAGTTTTTGAAACTTATGGATGATTATTCTATATTAAATGATTCCATTCCTACTTCTTTGTCACCTTTGATTAAAGAAAATGTGATCCTTGATGAGGGATTGAATGGTGAGCAAACTAAGGATAAAATTTCTTCTCCTGATTGGGCACCTGTGCCATAAATGGATCTAATCCTCCTCCTACTTCTTCATCTAATGTCAAACTGATTTCTAATATGATACTTCAACATAATAATGATTTGGAAGATGGTGAAGTGGCCTACAATGATGGTTTAAATGTGCAACCTTATTCCAAACATACCCCTAAATAATCTCTATTGGTTGGTGATGTTGTGGATATGATTAATAAATTTCAAATGAATTTTAGGAAGAAAAATAGCACTCTTAAAATTAAATTTTTAGATTTTGCCAGAGTTTCTAGATCTGGCTCTTTTGCCCAAAAATAAATGGTTTCTTTCTTAATTTGGAATGTGAGAGGGATTTGTACCCTCTCTATTAGAAATAAAATTAAAAATTTAGTTCATTCTCATAACATTTCCTTTTTGGCAATCTTGGAACCTTTTATTCTTCCTTCTAACATTTCTTTTATTGCGAGAATGATTGGTTTTGCTAATTTTTTTGCTAACTTGAGCAATAAAATTTGGCTTTTTTTGGAATTGTCCCCATGTTATGTAGGTTTTGGATTATTTATCCCAAGTTGTGAATGTTAAGATTACTGATGATAATTGGTGTTATTTTGGCTCATTTATTTATCCTTCTTGTAATAGAAATAGTAGATGGCTTCTTTGGGAGGATCATATTAGTTTTTCTTCTTCTGTTAAAGCTCCTTGGTTTATGGGTGGGGACTTTAAAACTATCTCTTCTTCCTTTAAACTGGTTGGTGGTAATGCTCTGAACTTATTTTCTATGGAATATTTTAATAACATGATCCTTGATTGTCATCTTACTGATATTGGCTTTAGCGGGTCTCAATTTACTTGAAATAATTATAGACACTCGAAAAGGCTAGATTGAGTTCTTTTTAATCATTTATCGATTAATATTCCCCCTAGTACTTCTGTGGAGCACTTAAGAAGAACTCTTTTGGACCATTCTCCCTTGCTTATCACTATGAATTTTATTGCTAGTAAATCCTCCTTCCCTATCCCTTTCAAAATATGGATGATAAAGAAAGAAGAACCTCGATGATTCTATTTTTGGATGAGGAGATAGTGGTTCAAATTAAAAGATTTTACATTATTTCAAGAACCTTTTGATCAATATCAAAGATATGTAGAATGAGGTTATAGTTTTGGAATACGCAGTTGTTAATGATCCATCTAGAATTCATTTATTGGCTCAAGCAAAAGATAGGTTAACATGTTTTCAAGACATGAAGGAGACCTATTGACGAAAAAAAGCTTCTATGAAATAGATCTTTGATGGAGATCGTAATACTAAATATTTTCATGCCATGGTTAAAAAGAAAAAGGCTATAAATCACATTCATAAAATTAAAATTAATGATCGAGTTTGGTGTTCGGATAATAAAGAGCTTATTGATTCTGTTGTTCCTTTTTATAAAGAGCTTATGAATAAAAATGTTGCTTACAATGATATTTCTTGACTTAAAGTTATTCCTAATCTTACTTTTAATGATGATAACATTATGCTTTCATTCTTACCTTCTAAGTCTGAAGTTACTGATACTTTGTAGAGTATGAATAAAGACTTCGTGGCTACTCCTGATGGTTATACTGCCCTATTTTTCCAAAAATGTTGGATTATCATTAAAGAGTACTTAGTTAAAGGTGTTCTTGATTTATTTATGGGTATTACCCTTCCCAAATATTTACTTAGCACCTCCACTATTTTAATTCCTAAAAAAGACAATCCTAAAGTTTGGAGAGATTTTAGGTCGATTAGCCGTTGCTCTTTTTTTAATAAACTTATTTCTAAGATTTTGGCTAAAAGGTTTTAGTATCTTGCTTCCTAAAATTATCTGCCCCAATCAAATCAATTTTGTTAAAGGGAGATCCATTTCTGATAATGTTCTTTTAGCCTAAGGGATGATCCATGATTTAAATGCCAAGTTCGTGATGGAAACCTGCCTTTTAAGCTTAGAATTTCCAAAGCTTATGAAAATATTGGTTGGGTTTCCCTCTATATAATTTTAGCTTTATTTAGATTCTCTAACCAATTTATTGCTTTAATTAAGAATGGGATTGCGAATTCTTGGTTTTCTTTGCTCCTTAATGGTGAAGTGCATGGTTTCTTCTCTTCTTCTCATAGGCTAAGGAAAGGAGACCCTTTCTCTCTTCTGCTCTTTTCATTATTACTATGGAATATCTTTGTAGATGTATTGAGCAGATGTTTAGTAGAATGCCTAACATGTAATATAGAACCACTGGTGGGTTTCCCATTTCTCACCTTAATTTCGTGAAAGATTTCATTATATTTTGCATTGCCTCTACTCTTTATATTAAAAAATTATGTAAGTTCCTAGCAATTTTTGGTAAGGAGAGTGGCTTGAATATTAATCCTAATAATAGTTTTTTATTACTAGTTCTTCTATTTCCTTATCTAAGATCAATGCTATCAAGAATACTATGGGTTTTTCACATCAAATTCTCCCTATCAAGTATCTGGGGACTCCCTTATATAGAGGAACGAAAATATCCTCTTTATCTGATGAAGTTATTCAAAAAATAAATAAGAAAACCTCCTCTTGGGAGTTTCATTTACTTTCCTTTGGTTCTAGACTTATCCTAAATAAAAGTACCCTTTGCTCCCTACCTTTGTATCTCTTGTCTACTATTGTTCCTACCCATTCTATTTTTTAAAGGATCAATAGACTCATTAATAAATTTTTTTGGGGATCTAACTCTTCTCTCAAAAGATTACATTGGGCTAGTTGGCACAATTATTGTAGTCCTAATAATGAAGGTTGTTTGGGTTGCAAAATTTTAGAGGATTCTATTAACTATTTTTCCTATAAAATGTGGTGGAATTTTAGAAACAAACATAGTTACTGGTCGAAGTTTATGCATGCTAAATATTGTAAAGGCAAACATCCCCTCATTTGTGCTTTCAAATCTAGGGATTCTCTTATGTGGAGAAGACTTTGTAGTATCAAATGGAATGTTGAGAACCTAATTTCTTGGGCTGCCAATTCTAGTTCTTCTTTTTTTTTTGCAAGACAATTGGTTGGGGCAGGGCTCTATTGATTCCCTGCTCAATACTCATTCCATTATGATGGTTAAGATTAATCAGCTAATTACTCATAATAAGTGGGATGTGGCTCAATTGAATATCCTTGTCCATAATGTGATCATTGACAAAATCCTTAAAATTTATCCTTTCCCTAATGAACCCGACCAAATTCTCTTCAATAATTCTTCTTCAAGAGATTTTTTTTTAAGGATGTTTGGAATTTCATAAGATTTTAATATCAAGAGTCCTTAGTTTTTACTAAAATCTAGAATATTAGTGTCCCTACTTCATTCTTGATTTTAACTTGGTGCATTCTGAAGCATTATATCCATGTGGATGCTACTCTTTTGAAAAAAGGTTTCCATCTCCCCTTTAAATGTCACTATTGCTATCTCATTGAAAGTGTGGATCATGTTTTTGTGAATGGCCTTATTGTTGCTAAAATGTGGAATTGGTATGATAATATTTTTAATACTTTCCATTTTAACGGTTCATCTTCTATTATGCAACTTCTTGAAGCATGTTTCTCCCATACTTCTAAGGGCATGTTGAAATTGTTTTAGCTATTACTATTCTTTATTATATTTGGATGGATAGAAATGATGCTAAGCATCGTAATATTTCTATGAATTATCATCGTATTATTGCTAGAGCCAAAAATATAATTTTGTCTCTTTTCAAAGATAATCTTCTTACTCACTCTAGTTTTAAAGGGTGCAAGTCTATGGCCTTGAATTTTGGGATTATCCTTCCCCCAGGTAATGTCTCTCCTACCTAAAAAATTATATACTGGATTAAACCTAGTTATCACTACATTAAGGTTAACATTGATGGCTCAATTTCCAATGGTTATTATGGCAGTAATGGGATTTTAAGAGATCATAGTGGCAAGGTTATCTATACTTTTGTTGCCACTTTAGAGCCTTGTTCTTTGTTATTTGTTGAGCTTAAAGGATTTAATCATGACATTTCTATTTGTTTACAATATGGTTTTCATATGATCTAGTTTGAAGTTCATGTTCTCCTTCTTTTAGATTTACTCAAATTTGATGGTCATGGTAATGCTGAAGTGTATTATTTACTTAATCATACTAGGAGGCTTCTTGCTAACCTAGATTTTTATATTTCTCATATTTATTGGGAAGCCAACTCTTGTGCTGACTTTCTTACCAATTTGGGGACCAAGTCTTCTTCTTTGCAAATGTTTTCTAATGATGTCCCTTTCCTTTTAAGGGGTTTTATGAATCTTGATAAAACTAGTTTGCCTTATGTTAGAAGCTTTTAGCCATTTTTTTTCCTCCTGTGGGGCTATGGCTTTCTCCTTATATTTGTTTTTGAATATTTCTGGTTTTCTCTTTTCTTAGTTTGGTCTTGATTTTTTTTTCTTCTCATAAACCTACTTTTATTTTCAAGTTTAGTTTCTTCCCATTCTTTGGATGTGTTAGGGTTATCTTTCCATTTATTAGATTTTTGTTGTTATTTTTATTTTATTGTTTATTTTTTCTCCCAACCTGGGAGAGGTGTTTGCACCAGGTGGAGGTTGTCGGGTTTTGCTTGTCTTTTGGTTGGTGTGGTTCTCTTTATTGGTTGGATATGCAGCCTTTTTTATTTGCTCTATATTTTATGGTTGGTTTTTTACTGATGTTGCCTGGCTGTGGGTTTTTTCCCTTTCAGGGTGTTGCTCATGCAGTTTTTATGACCTTCCTCCTATGGATGGGTGTTCTATCATTTTGTTGTTTATTGAACAGGATGATTTTTCCAGTTGCTTTTGGTTGTATTTTCTCTCTTGGTTTTGCTCTTGCTACTAAGTGGAGTTGTGTGACCTTGAGGGCTCTTTGTTTTTGGGTTGTAGCTTGAAAAACTATTTTCCTATGGCTATCTATCCTTCCTTTAGTGCTGTTCTGGATGAGTGTAAGGTTGGATGCTTCTGGATTATTATATCTTTTGAATATTGCCTTTCGTAATATTGACTTCTGTTATAAATTTGTGTTCTAAACTGGAAGGATGCAAACTACTAGTTGGATGTTTTTTGGACTTGGTTGATGATGACTTTGATGGGGTTCTTGTTTATGGCAGTCCCTGGTTATTGGATTATTTGTGATCCTAAAGGGCTCTTACTTTTTCTATCTGGATTTTCCTATCCTTGGATTTAGATTGGTGGCTGCTATCTATGGCTTTCCCTTGAGATTTTTTCAATGTTTGTGATTGGATGACTCTTTTTATCTTTCATCTTGATAGTTTTGAGTCTATTGATTTGAATTCTTGGCAATCTTGGTGGCTTGCAGGGTGGACTATCTTGCTGGCTACTTGGATTGGGTGCTCTAGCTGGCTGGTTTGGTCAAAAGAGTATTTACATTATTATAATGTTCCTGATCTTTTCGAGTCTATGTTCGGAACCAGCTACTAACTTTCCCATTCTTCTCTTCTAGTTTCTTCCTGCTGGGATTTTTATGTCTGGACTGTGTTTGAACCTCTTCCCTTTCCTGTTTTGATGGTTGCCTTGCTTCCTAACATTCTTGATGTTAGTCTTACCGTTCCCTTAGATATTATTATTTCTGGTTTTTTGCATGTTCGTTTAATGAATGACCTTATCAACTATGGTCCACCTTTTGCATTTGTTTGGTCTATATTTAGTCATTTTCCCATATTTGAGGTTTCCTCCAAGCAACTATGTTAGCAATTCTTGGTGGTGGCTTTAGTGGTGCTCCCACTAGTCTAATGCTTTCTTGATGGGTTACCTCCTTATCTACTTTGCTGAGCTTAATATATCTAACTGCTGGGTGTTTTGTGGTTATATTTGCTATTTGAAGTTTTATGAAGGTTTGTGCAGTGATCGTCATTGGATAAGGTGCTACAAGAGGTATGCTAGCAATAATGGCCTTGATGTTTCCCACTACTTCTTTTGGTTGGTAGTGCCATATCTAATTGTAACCCTTCACTTAAAGTTTGGATGCTTACATATAGTGCTGCTCCTTAAGATGATTATAACTAAGCCCTAGCCTTTTCTTCATCTTTTTACTTCTTTCTGCTCTTGTATTTTATGCTTAATTAATTATTTCATTATTTGTACTCATCCGTTTACAAGCTTGTTGTAGATCTCTTGTATAGGTTGCGAGACTTTTACTGCTGGATTGTGCTGGTTTCAGAAGGTGCAGATGAAGTTTGTTGCTGATTTCAAGGATTATTTTTTGTGGATCTTTGTTTCCTTTTTTATTAGCTTACTTTCATTATCTATTGTATTAGCTAGGGGGCTTATCTCCTTAGGACTTTTTGTAGCTCTTTAAGCATTAGCTTAGAGATTTTCCCCCTCTAAGGACTTTGTACCTTTTCTTTGTGGCAATAAAATTTCCCTAATTTCCCAAAAAAAAAAAAAAACTAAAACTTCAACGCTAGACCTAAAACCTAAACAGTCAACCCTAAACCCTAAACTATAAAATCCCTATACCTTAAACCCAAATCCCTGAAACCCTAAACCCTAAACTCTAAACCCTAAAGCTTTAAACCTGAACCTTAAACCCTAAACCCTAAACCCTAAACCATAAAGCCTAACCCCTAACCCCTAACCCTTAACCCTAAACCATAAATAAAATAAACCAAAAATAAAATAAATTTAAAACTAAATAAAAACCTAAACCTAAACAATAAACCTAAAAATAAACCTAAAAATAAATAAATAAAACTTGAACCACAAACTAAAAAAAAGCTAAACCTAAAATAAAAATAAAATAAACCAAAACCTACACTAAAATAAACTAAACTAAAATAAATAAAACCTAAACCAAAACCCCAAACTAAATAAAATAAAATAAACTTAACCAAAACTAAAAATTTAAACTTGAAAATAGCCCTAAAATAAAACCCTAAAACCTAAACCTAAAAAATAAAATAAAACTAAAACTAAGCTATAAAAATAAAAATAAAAATAAAAACCTAAACCTTAACCCAAAAATAAACTAAAATAAAAAACCTACACTAAAATAAATAAACCTAAAATAAATAAATTAAACTAAATAAAAATAAAAAATAAACCTTAATAAAAATAAAATAAAATAAACTAAAATAAATAAAAAATAAACCAAATAAACCTATACCTACTGGTTTACTTAATTTAAAAAAAAAAACCCTAAACCCTAAAACAAATCATAAACCTAAACCTATCGGTTTACTTAATTTAAAAAAAAAACTATAAACCCTAAACCTTAACCTACAACCCTAAACCCTAAACCTTAAACAAACCCTAACCCCTAAACCCTAAAATAAAAAACCCTAAACACTAAACTAAAACCTAAACCCTAGACCTAAAGCCTAAACCCTCAACCATAAATTCTAAACCGTAAAACCCTAAACCCTAAACCCTAAACTCTAAACCCTAAACCCTTAAACATAAACCTTAAACCTTAAACCCTAAACCCCAAACCCAAACCTTAAACCCTAACCTTAAACCATAAATTAAATAAACTAAAAAATAAAATAAATTAAAAATAAATAAAAACCTAAACCTAAATAATAAACCTAAAAATAAAATAAAAAAATAAAACTAAAACCCTAAAAAAAATAAACCTAAAATAAAAATAAAATAAACCTAAACCTAAACTAAAATAAACTAAACTAAAATAAGTAAAACCTGAACCAAAACCTAAAATAAACAAACCTAAACCCAAAACTAAATAAAATAAAATAAACTAAAATAAACCTAAACCTAAACTAAAAAATAAAACCTAAAAAAATAAACCTAAAATAAAATCAAACCTAAACCTAAAAAAAAATAAAATAAAACCAAAACCTATACCTAAAAATAAAAAATAAAACCTAGACCTAAAAAATAAAATAAATATAAAACTAAACTAAAAAATAAACATAAACCTAAAGCTAAACCTAAAAAATAAATTAAAATAAAAAACATAAACTACAATTAAAAAACTAAACTAAATTAAAATAAGAATAAACCTAAATCAAAATAAAAAATAAAATAAAGTAAAATAAAAAAATAAACTAAATAAACATAAACCTACTAGTTTACTTAAATTTAAAAAATAAAAAAATTTAAAAAAAATAAACAGATAAAAAAACCCAAACCCTAAACCCTAAACCCTAAAACTAACCCTAAACTCAAAACACTAAGCAATAAACCTTAAAACCTAAACCCTAAACCCTAAAACCCTAAACCCTAAACTTTAAAGCCTAAACCCTAAAAAACCCTAAACCCTAAATGAACCCTAAACCATGAACCCTAAATCCTAAACCCTAAACCCTAAACCCTAAACCCAAACCCAAACCCTAAACCTTATACCCTAAACCCTAAATCCTAAAACCCTAAACCCTAATCTAACACTAAACCCTAAGCCCTAAACCCTAAAAACCTAAAACCCTAAAGACTAAACCCTAAACCTTAAACCCTAACCAACCTAAACCTGAACCTAAACTAAACCTAAACTAACATAAAACTGGGGACCTAAACCTAAACCCTAAACCCTAAAAACCTTAAACTCTAAAGCCTAAACACTAAACCCTAAACTCTAAACCCTAAACCATAACCCTAAACCTAAAGCCCTAAAACTCTAAACCCTTAAACCCTAAACCTTAAACCCTAAATCATAATCCCAGACCTTAAAAACTTGAAAACCTAAACCTAAAAATATAATAAATAAAAAAATCCTATACCTAAATAAAATAAAGAAATAAAAAAAATAAAAACCTAAACTAAACCTTAGCCTAAACCTAAAATTAAAAAAATAAATTGATAAAAATAAACTAAAATAAAATAAATAAAAAGCTAAACTAAACTAAAAAAATAAAATAAAGCTAACAATAAAATATCTAAATAAGTTAAAAACTAAAGGTAAAATAAACCTAAAATAAATTTAAAATAAAATAAAATAAAAACTAAATAAAAACCTAAACATAGAACATAAAACCTATGAAAAATAAAAAAATAAAACCTAATAGACCTAAACCTAAACATAAACCCTAAGAATGGAAAAAACCTTGATAAAGAACATCACCCTCTCTATCTACATCTAGCTAAAAAGGCGTGATTATCTAATGGTGGTGGGGATCTGGAAGTGTTGGTGCATGTGGAGGTTGTGGTCGGAGCAGTGGTAATTATGAAAGTTGGAGGAGCGACAGAGGTTACTGTCGTAGTGGTGGCGGAGGGTGATATCAGGGATACAATGATGGATCCCAATACACGAGAGGCCCGGGTCGATTTGATGGGAATTAGAGAAATTGAAGAATGGTCGATCCAATCTGTTGCTGATGGAACTGTCTCTTTACATTTGAGACAGTTCTAGTTATCAAACGTTCTTGATTGGCTCTATGCGTGCTCATTTTTTATCAATGTTGTGGCTTGTGTCATAGAAAATGTGTTACTTGGTTGATGAAATTTAGAAGAAGAAATGTTGAATCCGAATTTGTTCTCTATTAAAAAAAACCAAAAACCCAAACCCTAAACCAAAACTAGAACCCTAAACCTAAAACCTAAACCCTAAACCAAAACTAGAACCCTAAACCTAAAACCTAAACCCTAAACCCTAAAAACCCTAAACCCTAAACCTTAAACCTTAAACCCTAAACCTTAAAACCCTAAACCCTAAATCCATAACCCTAAAACCTAAACCTGAAATCCTAAACCCTAAACCCTAAACCTTAAACCCTAAACCCTAAACCTTAAACCTTAAACTCAACCATAAACCACTGAACCCTCTCGGCTGCGCTCCCTCTCTAGCAATTTTGCATTCCCCTCAGTTGATTGGCCATTCTCGGGTAATTGGCCGCTTCTCTATGCACATCTCTCGGCCTGAGCGTGCATATCGGGCTCCCCCGTATGTGACGTCCTTGGATTAGAGCAATGGCGGTCGTCTCTGCGAATCCGGCGCCTCTCGACCTTGCACCAACTTTGCTCTCGACTCTGGGTTTTCTATTGATTGCTCCAGTTAATGCACTTGTTGTTAAATCATTCAAAGAGGCTTTATCTGGTAAGATCCCTTGCTCGAATGCTTCGGTTAATCTCATTTCGACATCTTATCGTGGATTCAGAATGTGTGTTGGTCAGGATGTTGAGAAACTTGCTAAGCCCTTTGAGTTCGCTTTGGTGGGTAAATTCTCCCTTAGATGCCTGACTCTTGATAATATTCTCTCCTTCTTTCATAGTTTAAAATTATCGGGTACTTTCTCTATTGGGCTGATCGATCCCCGTCACATTCTCATTCAACTCTCAAATGATTTAGATTATTCACGAGTTTTCACTCGTCATTCCTACTTTGTTCATAATTGTCATATGCGGCTATTGAAATGGTCGCCCCTCTTTGATGTCAAAGAGGAATCTCCCATTGTCCCTCTTTGGCTTGCTTTTCCTAACATGCGAATACATTATGTCACTCATCAAGTTTTGTTTGCTGTTGGCGGCCTTTTTGGTAGACCTCTC
This sequence comes from Cymbidium sinense, assembly GCA_021442155.1. NCBI lineage: Eukaryota > Viridiplantae > Streptophyta > Magnoliopsida > Asparagales > Orchidaceae > Cymbidium > Cymbidium sinense. The sequence goes on along the minus strand of CM038214.1, from coordinate 316,700,824 downwards.
CAAATAGACCAAGCAACGACCACTAGATCTAGGCCTTCTATCGCTCGTATTCTCATTGAGATAGACATCACAAAAAAATATCCCAAAGAGGTTTGGATTGGCTCCGAAAAATTTGGATATAGTCAAAAAGTCGAATTTGAAAATTTTCCTATCTTTTGCACTCACTACAAGATTCACGGGCACGATCACTCAGAGTGCTTTGTACTTCATCCTAATCTCAAAAAAATTTACCAATATGAACATTTAATGTGGAAAACCAATACTCTAGCATATGTGCCTAAAATACTCAAAAGAACCTCTCCTCCTACTCCTCTTGATCTATCTATTGGAAAACACTCTGACCTTAGTACTAAAACAAGCATTGAGGGGTGTGACGCTACCAATGGTAATATACGTAACCTCACCCTTGTAATTTGGTTTCCCATGATAGCTCTTTGCTTCATTTAAATCCTCTGAAAATCTGAATGGTAGCCTTATATTGGACACCCAATTAAACAATTTGAATGGGAATCATATAATGGACCAAAACAATGATGACCCTATGGCTTGAACATATTGAGAAAAATATTTGTATTACGAATGGTGCGAACTTCCCCATCTATTTCCCTTGGTGATAATCAATTGCACCCAATTTCTCACACTCTATCCGATCTGAAGAAGGTGAAATCCCTCTTCTAAAACATTGATAGATTCTTCTATTATTCGGAACCCAAAATCAATCCCTTTTCGATGGAGATAATTTGGATTACGATAGACCCTTTCATATTGTTAAAACAAAAAAACCTACAAAGCAAAATTTTCTAATAATAACTTCTAGAACCACTTCTCTTCTTCCACCCCACATAAGTAATGTGTCTTCATTTCTCTCCTCTCTTTCCTTTCTTTTTCCTTTTCCCTTTTGGTTGTCTCCTTATGATTAATTTCTTATTTGGAATATCGGGGTTGTGGGTCTCTTCACCCAATCGTGTTAGGAGTCGTGCTCATAATATCAAGTTACTTGTTCTTATTGAACCTTTCATTAATTCTTCTAAGATTGCTTTTGTGCTAGATCCCTTGGTTTTCATAATTTCTTTTTCAATCTTAATAATAAAATTTGGTGCTTTTGGCACAATTCCATCTCCATTTCCATCATTGATGATCTTGACCAATTGGTTAATGTCAAAATCTCCTTAGGTGACTTATCGGCTTTTGGCTCTTTTATCTATGCTTCTTGTAACAGAGCTGGTAGGAACATTCTTTGGTATCACTTATGCACCTTCGCTTCCTCGGCTAACCTTCCCTGGTTGGTTGGAGGTGACTTCAATACTATCATAGCTAGTTCAGAAAGAAGGGGAGGATGTACTCCTAACCTTCATTCCATGGAGGACTTCTCAAATATGATCCTTGATTGCAACTTTGGTTTCACGGGTCTAACTTCACGTGGCACAACTCTAGACTTTGGCAGCGTCTTGATAGGACCCTCTTTAATTCTCTGTGGATCAATCAGTGGCCTAACCAATGTTGAGCATTTGAGCAGAACTTTGTCTGACCATGCTCCTCTCTTGATTTCCTTCAAAAATCCCCCCCCCCTAACCCATCTACTCCCTCTCCTTTCATATTTCAAAATATGTGGACCCAACATAGTGACTTCACCAATGTCGCTCTCACTAATTGGATGGCTTCTATTTTCCCGGATAATTCTATTAAAGGTATGACTCGTCTTTGGCTTAAGCTCAAAAGACTTAAACAAAATCTTAATTGGTGGAACAAACACATTTTTAAAAACCTTTTCACAAATCTTAAAGCTATGGAACAAGAGGTTTGTTCCCTTGAAGAGGCTGTCTCAACTGATCCCAGTAAACTTGAGGAGTTGAACATTGCCAAGAATAACTTGGTTAATTATCAAAACATGGAAGAAACCTATTGGCGTCAAAAAGCCGCAAGCAAACATATTGCTGATGGTGATAGAAACACTAGGTATTTTCATGCCATTTGTAATAAATGGAAAGCCTTAAACTCGATTAAGAAAATTAAGAACTCTAATGGTGAATGGATAACCGATAACAATGATATTAAAGATTCTGTCATTCATCATTTCCAAACTTTATTAAATTCTAATCCGTTCTTTGGGAACTTTATCAACACCCATCTTATCCCTTCTATGATTAAGTGAGGATAATCATCTACTCACTATGTGCCCTTAGAAGAAGAGATTAGTAATACCTTAAGAACATGAACACTCATTCTTTGGTACGGCTATCGACCCACTTCTTTCGGCATTGTTGGCCATTTATTAAAAACTTAGTTGACCTTTATTGATTTCTTTGATGGCAATCCTATTCCCAAATACTTTTCAAGCACTTATTGTCCTTATTTCCAAAACTAATAATCCACGAATCTTGGGGCAATTTTAGGCCGATTAGTCTTTGCACCTTTTTTCAAAACTCATTGCTAAATTAATAAATAATAGGCTTAGCCCTTTGCTTCCTAAAATCATCTCCCCAAATCAAATTGGTTTGTTAAACAGAGCAATATATATAATATTCTTCTTGCTCAAGAGATGGTTCATGACCTTGATGTCCCTACTAGAGGAGGCAACATCTTATTCAAACTAGACATCGCTAAAGCATTTGACAAACTCTCATGGGATTTTCTCTTTCAAATCTTGAATTTGTTTGGTTTTTCTGATAGTTTTATCCGGATTATAAAAAGGTGTATCACGAATGTCTGGTTTTCGGTTATCATGAATGGCGAGTCCATAGGTTTCTTTCCTTCTAGCCATGGTTTGAGGCAAGGTGACCCACTATCACCTTCTCCTTTTATTATCGCTATTGAATGCCTGTCTAGGAGCCTTAATGATCTTTTCGCTAATAATCCTAATATGTCTTTTAAAACTCATGGAGGTTTCCCTATTTCTCATTTTAGCTTTGCAGATGATTTCATTATCTTCTGCAACAGCTCCCTTCAACATGTTAAAACCATTAAGAACCTTCTAAATGATTTTGGTAAAGTTAGTGGTCTTTTTCTTAATGAAGGAAAATGCGGTTTTATTCCTTCAGCTAAGATTCCTTCTAATAGACTTAACCAAATATCCAGAATTACTAATTTTAAGAAAAATCAACTTCCTCTTAATTACCTAGGAGCTCCGCTTTTTAAAGGCCAAAAAAGATCACACCTTTTTGATGATCTAATTCAGAAAATTTTTAACAAAATTTCGGTTTGGGAATTTCATTTACTCTCTTTCGGTGGTAGGCTTACCTTGATCAAGAGCACCCTAAATTCCATGCCTATATACCTTCTTCAAACCATTGTGCCTACCAATTCTACCATCAATAGAATTGAGCATCTCTTAAACAAATTCTTCTAGGGAACCAATACCTCCTCTAAAGAATGCATCATCTTGGTCTAAAAGTTGTGGTACCCTTGAAAGGGAGGTGCAGGATGTAAATCCATCAAAGAAGTTATCAATGCCTTCTCCTACAAACTTTGGTGGAATTTTAGGAGCAAAAATAATCTTTGGACGAATTTCATGACTTCTAAATATTGCCAGGGTAAACATCCTCTCATTTGTCCCTTTAAATTGGGTGATTCTCCTGTGTGGCGAAGACTTTGTTCTGTCAAATGGGATGTTGAATCCTTAATTTTTTGGGGCATAAACTCTGGCAATTCCTTCTTTTGGCAAGACAACTAGAGTGGTGGTGGATCCATGGATGACTTACTCTACACTCTCTCTCCACTTGCTATCGAGTTAATTCATTCGGCAAAACCACAAGTGGAACACTAGTAAGATTCTTGATTCTATTCCTTCCACTTTCTTAAATATGATTACTAATATTCCTATCACTCTAACAATCATGATCAGTTATCTTTAAGCTATCTCATAATGGGGATTTCAACCTTAAAATGTGTGGCTTCACACTAAAGACACTCAGATTCTTCTATTGTGTTCTCCAAAATTTGGAATAACAATATCCCCTCTTCTTACTGTTCTAACTTGGCGTATCCTAAAAACTTTATTCTGTTGACTCTTTGTTGTGGGGTAAAGGGTTTTATTTATCCTCTAAATGTCAATGTTGTTCCCATATTGAGAATGTCAACCATGTTTTTGTTAATGGGGCTATTGCATCTAAAATTTGGATTTGGTATGACTATCTATTCAACACTGTCAATTTTAATTGTACTCTTACTATATATCAACTTCTTGAAGTTTACTTTGACAATGCCATTAAAGGTCATATTAAAATCATAATCGCCATTACTCTTATTTGGTTCATATGGATGGGTCGAAATGAAGCTAAACATCGTGGGATTCATATGAATCACATGAGGATTATTACTAAAACTAAAAACAAAATTTGTGACTTGTTTAAAGCCAATTTAATTCATCACAAACATTTTAAAGGATGTAAATCTGTTGCCAATAAACTTGGCCTCAACCTTCCAGACCAGTCTTACTATCGAAATGATAGAATGGTTTTTTGGGAAAAACCTCTTGATCATATTATTAAAATTAATACTGATGGCTCTGTCTCTCATAATGGCTCTGGTTGTGGAGGCATTTTCAGGGATTCTAAGGGTATAGTCTTATGTGCATTTGCTTATCCCCTTATTTCCAGCACTGTCCCTTATACTGAGCTTATGGCAGTCCACAAAGCTCTTGAAATTTGTCTTCTAAATGGTTGGCTCAATATTTGGATAGAGGTGGACGCTCTTCTGTAGATTGACCTTTTGACTTCTACCAATATGAGAAACACTTGTTTGTATTACCTCCTCAAGCAAACTAGGGCTCTTTTCTCTCAACTGAATTTTACCATCACTCATGTTTGGCATGAAGGTAACGCCTGTACTGATTATCTTGCTAATCTGGGTGCAAGATTAGACAGTATCATCCTCTTTGATCAATTTACAATACCCAAATACTTGCGTGGTCTAGTTAACTTGGACAATTCTGAGCTTCCTTACCTTAGAATCTAATTCTCCTCTCCGTTTTCCTTTTTTCTGGTTTTCCATTTCCTTGCGTTCTTTATGGATACTGCTCATAGATATCATTGCTGTCTTGTGCTCTTTACCATGACTTGCTGCCTTTACCCTTTCTCCTTTAGTTGGAAGATCTCTATTTTTGGCATTTATAATATTATGGGGTAGATGTTGAACTATATGCACATCAATCTCTTGAATTGGAACCCAGTTGAGCTTTGTATTTTTGGTTTTATAACTATAATCCCACTTGGGATGATCTTGGGTTGATCCTTGATACTTTTTTGATATCCCTCATTCTTGTTTGTTCTTTGGTGGGATCTTGTTGTGGGGTGCTTTCTTCTTTTCTCCCACCTTCTATGGATGTTCTTTGCAGGCTTTCTCACAGGAAGCTTCTGAGATTGGGGATTTGGTCTTACCTTGCTCCCTGCATTCTTCTTTGGGTTCTTTGTTGGTCTTCCACACTCTTATCCTTGGTAGATCTGGCTTAATGTGACTAATCATCCTGCTAATGCTTTGAATGTCCCTTATTGGATTGGCTTGTGGTGGGGAGTTTACTTCCCCACCCTATCTTTATATATGCTTTTGGGGTGCCTTGGTTGTTGGCTGCACTGGATTAATACTCTACAGGTTGTTTCTAGGGTTTTGGTTTGTTTTGTTCAGCAAGATGTTGATAATTTCTTGGTTGGTTTTGTTTTGAATCCCGTTAAACTTGTATCAATTGCACTGTTTATCTTGGATGGGTGGTTTTATGGCAAGCTAGCTGGTTTTTCTTATCTTGATTGTCTAATGTTTTTTGGTGTTTGTTGTCTGGTTTGCTGCACTCAAGATACTTATTCCTATGTTATATCTTCTTAGCTATTAACTATGGCATTGTCTACTCTGATTGAGAGGCTTGTATGGTTTTTCCCTATTTGTTGATGTCTTGGCTGGTTTTTGCCTTGGTTACCTGTTATATTGTTTTATTTGGATTCTAATGATATTTTTCATTTGAATACAATTTTTGATCCTTTCTTGGTGGATTCCAATCCCTAATATCTCTCTGTTTGGGATTGGCTCTCTAATTGGCTCTCTGATTGACTGTGTTGTTGCTCAACACCTGGTAGTTTTTCCTGTGTTCGGTTATGCTGCTCTGGATATGATTAAAGGTTTCAAGCTATATGTTTGTCCAGATTATGCTATCTCTGTTTGTTTTGGTCATTGGTGTCTGGGCTGTGGCTTTCCTAAATTATGGTACTATGCTATCCCTTGCTGTCTTGGCTGTGGCTGTCTTGGCTACTACTGCCTTGGCTATTTTTTTGTCTTGGTTATTTGTTGTCCTATTTTTTTGGATTCTAATGTGGATCCTAATTTGTATTTCTGTTGCACTAGCTATTTTGTTGTTGGGGCTATTTCTCTGAGTGCCCTTGCTATTTCTATCTGGGGTATTGCTCATTATCGATACTTGATCTACATTACCCTTGTTGTTTCTATTCCCAATGGGACTGAATGGCTTGTGCTCTGCTATCTTTTTTGTCTTGGGGATCGTCACGGAATGCAATCTTTATCGCCCTTTCATGTCTTGGCTTTGTGTCTTGGCACTCTTGCACACTTTTACTCTTGGTTATCTGTTGTCTTATTTTTTTGGATACTCATATGGAAATTATTTGGACTCCCAGTTTTTCTAATCTGGGACCGGTCAGCTATTTGGCTGTTGGGGTTGGCTTTCTGATTGCCCATGCAATTTATCTCCTATTTTTTTTGATCTGCATCACCTGCTACCTCATTTCTGACTGGTTGGTGCAGTCTTATGAGCAGTTTATTTTGAAAGAATGGTATTATGGCCAGTTTAGTCCCTTCCTATCTTGGATGTTGTTGCCTTTTGCGTTGTCTTGTTCTCTGGATTGATTGTTGATCGGATTATCGAATGGAGGCCTTGAATCGCTATTGGGCTCGCTCTAACTATTTTTTTTGGGTGCTAATTTTGGTTGGTTGCAGTTCATTCCCTATGTTGAGCTATGCTGTCTTCCTTTACTATTGCTTTCTCTAGGACATTAATAAGGGGATTATTTCCTGGGTTGTTTTCTGCACTGAAAGATTCATTTACATATCATGTGATTGGGATGGTGTTAATTATAGGCTCATTGACTTATTTAACAGGTTTTCAGCAAGTTGTCTCCTTTGTAATTTTCTTATGGAGGGATTATATCTGAACTAATTTCTTTTCACGAATATGGCTATTCATGAGATTACGGCTAAGATGGCTCACTCACTTATGTTTATGTATTCTCATGTCAAGATGGCTATATTGATGATATTTTTCTTGAATGAGACTCCTTATCCTTCAGCTCTTAGCAATTACCTATATATTTTAGATATGATTTTGCTTAGGTTTGCAGGTAATAAAGCTCACAAGAATATCAACAACTGGGTGCTTCCTTCTCATAAGTTTGTTGGCTATGATGGTTGTGATGTTCTCACTCCTTTTTGGTTTGGTAGTAGCTCATGTGATGTAACCCTTCTGCTGATGTTTGGATGCTCATACTTGCATCTGCCCCAACATGGTGTGATTGAGCCTGAGCCTTCTCTATCACATTTCCTTATTATCATACTCATATTATATTGTTTCCTTCTACCTTTTTTATCGTATTACCTTAAGCTCTAATCTCTCTCTCATTATAACTTTGCAGGTGTTTCTCTCTTTTTATCTTGCAGGTTTGCTCCATATTCCAAGCACTCTTACAACTATCAGAGCATTGGCCTTAACCTTCCTTTAGCATATTATGTTAATCATCTTGTATCTTTTGATTGCTTTAATGTTTTCTTTTGCTCTTGGATGTACTTAGATGGGGATTTACTCCTTAGGCTGATTGTAGCTCTTTGAGCAGTAGTTTCAGAGTTTATCCCCTTTAAGGACCTTGTAACCCTTTTTTTGTGGCAATAAAATACCCCCGCATCATGGGGTTTCCTTAAAAAAAAAAAAACCTTAAACCTTAAACTAACCCTAAACCCTAAACCTTAAATCATAAAAAACTAAAAACCTAAACCTAAACTAAATAAAACTTAACAAAATAAAAAAATAAAAAACATAAACCCAAAAGAAAAAAAATAAAACTAAAACCAAAACCTATACCCAAACCTAAAAGGAAAATTAAATTTAAAATAAAAACTAAATTATAATAAAATAAATAAATCCATAAACTAAACTAAAAAATTAAAAACCTAAGTAAAATAAAAACTAAACCTAAACTAAAAATAAAATAAACTTAAAATAAAATAAAATCAAAATTTATTAAAAAAATAAACCTAATAAATAAACCTAATAAATAAAAAATAAAACCTAAACCATAAACTAAAAAAACCTAAACATCAAATAAAAGTAAAATAAACCTAAACATAAATTAAAATAAATAAAACCTAAACCTAAACATAAACCTAAACTAAATAAATTACACTAAACTAAAAATAAACCTATAATAAAAATCTAAAAGTTAAACCTAAAAAAAAAACCTAAACCTTAACCTAAAAATAAAAAATAAAACCTAAACCTAAAAATAAAACAGAAATAAAAAAATTGAAAAAACCTAAACATAAACCTAAACCTAAAAAATAAAATAAAATAAAAAACTTAAAATAAAATAAATAAACTAAACTAAATAAAAATAAAAAATAAACTTCAACAAAAATAAAAAATAAAGTAAACTAAAATAACTTAAAAATAAACTAAATATACTAAATAAAGCTAAACCTATCAATTTACTTAATATTAAAAAAAAACTTAAACCCTAAATCCTAAACCCTAAACCCAAAATCTTAAACCCTAAACCCTAAACCTGATCCTAAAAAAACCTGAGCATAAACAATGAGCATAAACCCTACCCCAGGCCTAAACCCTAAAATCCTAAACCTTAAACCCTAAATCTTTAACCCTAAACCCTAAAATTATAACCATAAAAAAACTTAGACCCTAAACCTTAAACTCTATCCCTAAACCCTAAACCCTAAACCTTAACCCAAAACCCTAAACCCTAAACCCCAAACCCTAAACTCTTAACCCTAAACCCAAAACCTAAACCTATAGTAACTAAAAAAATTTAAAAGAAAACCTAAACCCTAAAACTTAATAAACCTAAACCCTAAGAATGGGCAGAACCTTGACGGCAGGAACATCAGCGTTAACTAGGCTCAGTCTAGATCTTACAGTGGTGGCAAAGGCGAGGGTGGTCGTTATTGTAGTGGTGGTGGGCGATCTGGAGGTGCTAGTGGATATAGAAGTCGTGGTCAGAGCAGAGGTGGTTATGGAGATGAGAAGAGAAACAAAGGATACAACCGTGGTGGTGGTGGAGGGAGAGATCGGGAATATGATGGTGGATCCCACTGCTCGAGAGGCCGGGGTGGTTTAGATGGAAACTGGAGAACTTGAAGAATGGCTTATCCTATATGTTACTTATGGAACTATGTCTTTATAGTATAGACAGTTCTAGTTATCTAAGGTTTTTAGTTTGCTCTATGCGTGCCCATTTTTTAACAATCTCGCTACTTGTGTCTTAGAAAACTTGGTGTATAACTTGGTTGATGAAATCGAAAAGAAGAAATGTTGAATTTGAATTTTTTTCTCTGCTAAAAGAAAAAACCAAAATCCCTAAATCCTTAACTAAAACCTGAACCCTAAACCTCAAACCTAAACCCTAAACCCTATACCCTGAAAACCCTAAACCCTAAACCTTAAACCTTAAGACAGTAAAACCTAAAACCTAAAACCTAAAACCTAAAAATCAAACCCTAGCTAAACTAAAACCCCAAACCCTAAACCCTAAACCCAACAAACAAAACCCAAAGCTGTAAGCCTAAACTAAAAAGAACATAAAATTAAAATAAATAAAAAACCTTAACCAAAATAAACTAAAAAATCAAATAAAATATAAACATAAATTAAAACCTAAACCTAAAAAAAATAAAATAATAAATAAATAAAATCCTAAACTAAACTAAAAAAAATTAAAAACCTAAATAAAATAAAAACTAAACCTAAAATAAAAATACAATAAACCTAAAATTAAATAAACTAAAATCTAAATAAAAACTTAAAATAACCTAAAAATAAAACTTAAAATATATAAAAAATAAAACTTAAACCCTAAACTAAAAAAAAACCTAAACCTAAAATAAAAATAAACTAAACCTAAACCTAAACTAAAATAAAATAAACTAAAAGAAATAAAACATAAACCTAAACCTGAACTAAATAAAATAAAATAAACAAAAAATAAACCTAAACCTAAACTAAACAATAAATCCTAAAAATAAACTTAAAATAAAAACCTAAATCCTAATCCTAAAAAAATAAAAAAACATAAACCTAAACCTTAAAAAAACACTAAACCTAAAAAATAAAATAAAAATAAAACTAAACTAAAAAATAAACTAATACCTAAGCCTAAACCTAAAAAAATAAAATAAATAAAAAACTTAAACTAAAATAAATAAACCTAAAATAAATAAGATAAACTAAATAAAAATAAAAATGAACCTAAATAGAAATAGAAAATTAAAATAAATAAACTAAATAAACCTAAACCAACCAATTTACTTAATTTAAAAAAATTAAAAAAATTAAAAAATTTTAAAAAATAAAAAAACCCTAACCCTAAACCTAAACCCTAAACCCTAAAACCTTAAACCCTAAACCATAAATCCTAAACCTTAGACCCTAAACCCTAAACACTAAAACCCTAAACCCTAAACTCTAGACCCTAAACCCTAAACCTAAACCCTAAAACCTAAACCCTTAAACTTACAACCCTAAACCCTAAACCCCAAACCCTAAACCCTAAACATAAATAAAAAATAAAATAAAATAAAATTAAAAACCTAAACTAAAACCTAAACCTAAACCAAAACCTAAAAATTAAAAAATAAAAAATAAAAACTAAAAATAAATATAAATAAATAAAAACCTAAACTAAACAAAAAAATAAAATAAATCTAAAAAGAATACATAAAATAAAAATTAAATGTAAAATAAAAAAATAAACTTAAAAAAATAAAATAAAAGCTAAACAAAAACCTAAACCAAAAAAATAAACCAAAAAATAAAACCTAAAAAAATAAATAATAAAACCTAAACCTTAAACTAAAAAAAAACCTAAACCTAACTAAAATAAACTTAACTAAAATAAATAAAACCTAAATTTAAACATAAAATAAACCAAACCTAAACCCTAAACTAATTAAAATATAATAAACTAAAAATAAACCTAACGTAAACTAATAAATAAAACATAAAACTAAACTTAAAATAAAAAAATTATATAAAACCTAAACATAAAAAAATATAAAATAAAACCTAAACCTCAATAATAAAATAAAAATAAGACTAAACTAAAAAGTAAACATAAACATAAACCTAAACCTTAAAAATAAACTAACATAAAAACTTAAGCTAAAATAACTAACCTTAAAATAAATGAAATAAGCTAAATAAGGATAAAAATAAACCTAAATAGAAAAATAATAAAATTAACTAAAATTAATTAAAATTTAACTAAATAAACCTAAACCTACTAGTTTACTTAACTTTAAAAAAAAAAACCTAAACCCTAAACCCTAAATGCTAAATAAAATGTAAAAATAAAATAAATAAATAAACCTAAACGTAAATGAAATAAAAAACTAAAATGACATAAAAACATAAACTAAAACCTAAACCTATAACCAAAACCTAAACCTAAACCTAAACCTAAACCTAAAAATAGAATAAAATAAAATAAAATAAAATAAAAAATAAAAACTAAATTAAAATAAAATAAATGAAAACCTAAACTTAACTAAAAAAATAAAATAAACCTAAAAATATGAAACCTAAATAAAATAAAAATAAAATTGGCCAAAATTAAAATAAATAAATAAAACTAATTTAAAACCTAAACTAAAAAAAAACTTAAACCTAAAATAAAATAAATAAAACCTAAACTTGATCATAAAATAAACTAAACCTAAACCCTAAACTAAATAAAATAAAATAAGCTAAAAATAAAACTAAACCAAAACTAAAAAATAAAGCTTAAAAATAAACCTAAAATAAAAACCTAAAACTGAAACATAAAAAAATAAAATAAAAACCTAAACCTAAACCTAAAAAAACAAAATAAAACTAAAACTAAACTAATAAATAAACATAAACCTAAACCTAAACCTAAAAAATAATCTAAAATAAAAAAACCTAAACTAAAAGATAAAATAAACTAAATAAACCAAAACCTACCGGTTTAATTAAATTTTATTTTTAAATGAAACCCTAAACCCTTAAAATAACCCTGAACCCTAAAAACCTAAAAACCTAAACCTACACTAAAAAAAACCTTAAAATAAAATAAATAAAAAACCTAAACCTAAATAAAATAAATTAAATTATATTAAATACAAACCTAAACTAAAACCTTAACCTAAACCTAAACTTAAACCTAAACTTAAACCTAAAAATAAATAAAAAATAAAACTAAACTAAAATAAAATAAATAAAAACCTAAACTTAACTAAAAATAAAATAAGCCTTAGAATAAAAAACCTAAATAAAATATAAACTAAACATAAAATAAAACAAAACTAAAGAATTAACATAAACCTAAACCTAAACCTAAAAAATAAACTAAAATAAGAAACCAAAACTAAAATAAATAAACCAAACTAAATAAAAATAAAAATAACCCTAAATGAAAATAAATAAAAAATAAATTAAATACACCTAAACATACTGGTTTACTTAATTTTTTTTAATAAAAAACCCTAAACCCTAAACCCAAGATTTAAATCCTAAACCCTAAACCCTAAACCCTAACCCTAAACCCTACCTTGAAACCTTAACTAACATAAACCAAAAAATAAAATAAATTAAAAACTAAATAAAAATATAAACCTAAAAATAAACCTAAAATAAAATAAAATATTAAACCTAAACCCCTATGAAAAAAACTATACCTAAAATAAACAAAATATAATAAACCTAAACCTAAATAAATATAACTAAACTAAAATAAATAAAACCTAAAATATATAATAAAATAAATTATAAACCCTAAACTAAATAAAATAAAATAAACTAAAAATAAACCTACACCTAAACAAAAAAAATTAAACCTAAAAATAAACCTAAAATAAAAACTAAAAACCTAAACTGAGAAAATTAAATGAAAACCTGAATCTAAACCTAAAAATATAAAATAAAACTCTAAACTAAAAAAATAAACCTAAAATAAATAAACTAGTCTAAATAAAAATAAAAAATAAAATAAACTAAAAGAAATAAAAAATAAACTTAATAAACTAAATAAAAAAAAACCCAAATGATGATTTTTTTAAAACCTAAACCTACAACCTAAATCCTAATCTAAACCCTAAATCAGAATCCCTAAATAAACCCTAAACTCTAAATCATAAACTCTAAAATCCTAAACCCTAAACCCTAAACCTTAAAGACCCTAAACCCTAAAGCCTAAACCCTTAATATTAAATCCTGAACCCCAAGCTAACCCTAAACACTAAGCCCTTAATCCTAAATCCTAAACTACCACTGAAACCTAAACTAACCTTAAACACTAAACCCTAAATGCTAAAAACCCTAAACCCTAAACCCTAAAAACTCTAAACCTTAAACCCTAAACCCTAAACCCTAAACCCTAAACCCTAAATCCTTTACCATAAATCTTAAAAACCTAAAAACCTAAACCTAAAATAAATAAAACCTAAAAATAAAATAAATAAATAAACCTAAACCTACGTAAAATAAATAAAATAAAATAAAATAAGAACCTAAACTAAAACCTAACCCTAAACCAAAAAATAAAACAAAATAAAAATAGAAAACTAAACTAAAATAAATTAAATAAAAAACTAAACTTAACTAAAAAATAAAATAAACCTAAAAATAAAAAACCAAAATAAAATAAAAATAAAATAAACCAAAAATAAAATAAAATAAAAACCAAATAAAAACCTAATCCTAAAAAATGAACATATGAAAAACCTAAACCCTAAACTAAAAAAAAAACATAAACCTGAAATAAACAAAATAAAATAAACATAAACCTAAAATTAAATAAACTAAACTAGAATATATAAAAAACTAAACCTAAACCTAAAATAAATTAAAGATAAACATTAAAATAAATAAAATAAGCTAAATTAAAAATTAACCTAAACCTAAACTAAAAATAAAACATGAAAATAAACCCAAAATAAAAACCTAAACCTAAACCTATACCAAAAAATAGAAGAGAAAACCTAAACTTAAAAAAGAAAATAAAATAAAAATTAAACTAAAAAATAAACATAAACCTAAACCTAAACCTAAAAATTAAATTAAAATTAAAAACCTAAACTAAAATAAATAAACATAAAATAAATAAACCAAATTAAATAAAAATAAAAAAAATAACAAAAATAAAAAAATAAATTAAACCTAAACCTATGTTTCTTAATTTAAAATAAACTAACCTAAACCTAAACCCTAAATTCAAAAAAAAACCCTAAACCCTAAACCCTAAACCCAAACCCTAAACTAAACCCTAAACCCAAACCCAAAACTCATCCCTAAACCCTAAACAAAACTAAACCTAAACCCTAAACCCTAAAACACTAAACCTAAACCTAAACCTAATCCTAAACTTAAAAACCTAAATACTAAGCAAATAAACCCAAAATAACCTAAAAAAATTAAACTAAAACCCCAAATCCTAAACCCTAAACCTAAACATAAACCTAAACCCTATATAATATAAACCTAAACTTAAAAAAATAAAAAACCCAAAATAAAATAAACCCTAAACCTAAATATCCTAAATCCTAAAAACCTAAAAACCTAAACCTAGTCTAAATAAAAATATCTAAACCTAAGTAAAATAAAAATATAAAATAAAATAAAAACCTAAACTAGAACCTAAACCTAAACCTAAACCAAAAAATAAAAAATAAAATAAATAAAAATTAAAATAAAATAGAATAAATAAAAACCTAAACTTAACTAAAAAATAAATTAAACCTAAAAATAAAACCTATATAAAATAAAATAAACCAAAAATAAAATAAAATAAAAACTAAATAAAAACCTAATCCTAAAAAATAAATCTAAAAATAAATTTAAAAAACCTAAACCCTAAACTAAAAAAAAATTTAACTTAAAATAAAAAAATAAAATAAACATAAACCTAAAAAAAATAAACTAAACTAAAATATATGAAACCTAAACCTTAACCTAAAATAATTTCAACCGAAACCCTAAACTAAAAAAAATAAAATAAACTAAAAACTAACCTAAACCTAAACTAAATTTAAAACCTAAACCCAAAAGCTAAACCTAAACCTAAGAAAACTAAAGTCTAAACTAAACCTATAAATAAAAATAAACTAAACCTAAAATAAATAAATAAACTAAAAATAAACCTAAACTACAAAATAAAATAAATTAAAACCTAAACCTAAACCCTAAAAAAACCAAAATAAATAAACTAAAACCTTAAAAACCTAAAACCTAAACCTAAACCAAAACCCTAAACTAAAACCCAAACCCAAATCATAAAAATCCCTAAACTAAAATAACCTAAACCCTAAACCCTAAACCATAAACCCAACCTAAAAAAATAACCTAAATAAAAACCTAAACCTTAAACACTAAAAAGCTAAAAACCTAAACTTAAACTAAAAAAAAACCCCTAAAAATAAAATAAATAAAAAAACCTAAAATAAAATAAAATAAAATAAAAACATAAATTAAAACCTAAAGGTAAACCTAAACATAAACCTAAACCTAAGCATAAAAAGAAAATAAAATAAAAATTAAAAACTAAAATAATATAAAATAAATAAAAACCTAAACTAAACTAATAAATAAAATACCTAAATAAAATAAAACAAAACCTAAAATTAAAATAAAATAAAATCAAAATAAAATAAAATAAAAACTAAATAAAAACCTAACCCTAAATAATAAACCTAAAAATAAATCCTAAAAATAATTAAATGATTAAACCTAACCCTAAAACTAAAAAAAGAACATAAACCTAAAATAAAAATAAAATAAACCTAAATCTACACTAAAGTAGACTATTCTAAAATAAACATAACCTAAACCTAAATCTAAAACAAACTAAACCTAAACTAAATAAAATAAAATAAGCTAAAAATAACCCTAAAGCTAAACTAAAAAATTAAACCAAAAAATATACCTAAACCTAAACCAAAAAAACCTTATAATAAACCTAAAGTATAAACCCTAAACCTAAACCTATAAACCCTAAACCTTAAAACCATAAACCCTAAAACCCTAAACATAAACCCTAAACCCTAAACCATAAAACCTAAAACCCAAAACTAAACCCTAACCTATCAAACCCTAAACCTTAAACCCTAAACCCAAAAACACAAAACCCTAATCCCTAAACAAACCCTAAACAAACCCTAAAATCCTTATACCCTAAAGCATAAAGCCTAAACCCTAAACCCTAAAAACCATAAAACCTAAACCTTAAGCTAACCCTAAACACTAAGCCTTAAACCCTAAACCCTAAACCCTAAAAACTATAAAAACAAAATACTATAAAACCTAAAAACAAAAAACTTTAAACCCAAAATACTATAAAGCCTTAAACCAAAAAATAAACCTAAACTAGAAACCTAAAACCTAAACTTAAAAAAATAAAAAATAAAACCTAAACCTAAACCTAAAAATAAAAAATAAAACCTAAACCTAAAAAATCTAATGCATCTACCTCTACCTTTATTAACATAAGGAAAATCTAATGCATCTACTCTCCTAACTAGGTCATCGGACGGCTGACACTTTATGTGGCCAAACCATCTAAGGCGACTCTCTCTGATCTATTCTGCCACTAGAGGTACTCCAACTTTTTCTCGAACATACTCATTTTGCATTTTTTTCACTACGAGTAAAGCCACTCATCCACTTGAGCATCCTCATCTCTATAACACTTAACTTAGTCTTATGCTTCTCTTTTATTGGCAAGCATTCTACACCATAAGTCATTGCAGGTCTTACCATCATCTTATAAAATTTTTTCTTAAGTTTAAGTGGAACTTTTCTATCACACAATAGGCCAGATGCATTCCTCCACTTCAACCATCCAACTTGAATTCAACTAATAACATCTCCATCTATTTCACCATCATTTTCAACAATATAGCCTAAATATCTGAATCACTCACTCTTATTAAGGACTTGTTCACCTAATGTCACAACACTACCACTAGAACTTCTACAACAAAAATTACACTCCATATATTCAGTTTTAGATCTACTTAAATAAAAACCTTTAGACTCTAACATTGACCTCCATAATTCAAGTTTCTCTTGGACTCCCTCTCTAGTCTTATCAACAAGAAGAATGTCATCAGCAAAAAGCATACACCAAAGTACATCTTCCTATAAATGCCTAGTAAGAACATCCATAACTAAAGTAAAAAGATAAGAGCTTAAAGCTGATCCTTGATGTAATCCAATTGAAATAGGAAAATATTTTATCAATTCTCCTTGTGTTTGGACACAAGCAATAGCTCTAGTATACATATCCTTAATGACTTGAATATAACCAATATTAACTCTTTTCTATTCTAGAACTGTCCAAAGAACATCTCTCAAAACTTTATCATAAGCTTTCTCTAAATCAGTAAATATCATATGTAGATCCTCCTTACTTTCTCTATACTTCTCCATCAAACTTCTCAACAAATGTATAGAATTTATAGTAGATCTACCTGGCATGAAACCAACTTATTGTGAGAAACTTTTGTATCACATCGTAACCTATGCTCAATTACTCTCTCCCATAATTTTAATGTATGACACATTAACTTAATTCCTCTATAATTTGTACACTCTTGTGCATCACCTTTATTCTTAAATATAGGAACCAACACACTCTTTCTCCACCCATCTGACATCTATTTAGTCTTTAAAATAACATTAAAAAGATTTATGAGCCAAGAAATTCCTTGATCACCTAAACATTTCTACACTTCTATTAGAATATCATTAGGTCCTACTATTTTTTCACATTTCATTTTCTTTAAAGCTTCTCTAACTTCAGATTTACTAATACTACGATAAAAATAAAATTCTCTATTTTTTTAGGGTAATAAGGTTTCCAAAATCAATCATACTTTCAGATCCTTCATTGAAAAGTTTATCAAAATACCTCATCCACTTATTTTAAATATCCTTTCTAAGAAAAGTACTTTATTATTTTCATCCTTAATACATCTCACTTGAACTAGGTCTTTACTTCTCCTAACTCTTTGGTTGGCTACCTTATACATACATCTTCAACCTTCCTTGATATCTAATCTATTGTATTAATCACTAAAAGCTAAATTGCATCATATATTGCTTTCTCAGAATCTCTACAGGCCACATTATATCTTTTCCAATTCTCTGAGTTTTACATCTAGCCCAAGTTTTATAACAATGCTTCTCATTTCTTATCTTTTCTTTCACACTCTGACTCCACCACGAACTATTTTTATTAAAAGAAGCTTTTACTTTTGATTCTCGCAACATATTTTTAGCAACTTGCTTAATCACTTGCTACTTTTTCCCACATAACATTAGCTTCCTTATGAACATCCAAAATTCTAAGCTCTTATAGCTTGCTCTTAAAATTTTTTTTATTTATATTCTTATAGCTTCCTTATGAACATCCTAAATTAGAAAAAACTTAAATCCTAAACCCTAACATTAAATCCTTAAACCCTAAACCCTAAACCCTAAACCTACAACCCTAACCTAAACTATAAAACCCTAAACCCTAAACCCTAAACCTTAAACCCTAAAACCCTAAACCCTAAACCCTAAACCCTAAACCCTAAACCCTAAACCCTAAACCTACATCCCTAAACCCTAAACCCTAAACCCCAAGCCCTTAACCCTAAACCTTAAACCCTAATCCCTAAACCCTAAAAACCTAAACACCTAAACCTAAACTAAATAAAACATAAAAAATAAATAAAAAACCTAAACCTAAATAAAATAAAAAAGTAAAAAAAATAAAAACCTAAACTAAAACCTAAACCAAAACCTAAAAATAAAATAAAATAAAAAATAAAAACTAAACTAAAATAAAAAAAATAAAAACCTAAACTAAATAAAAAATAGAATAATCTAAAAATATAAAACTTAAATAAAATAAAAATTAAATGGAAATAAAAATAAATCAAACCTTAAATAAAAATAAACCTAAAAAATAAATAAAAAATAAAACCTAAACCTTAAACTAAAATAAAAACCCAAACCTAAAAATAAATAAAAAATAAAACCTAAACCTTAAACTAAAATAAAAACCTAAACCTAAACTAAAAAATAAAATCTAAAAATAAACCTAAAATAAAAAACTAAAACATAAACCTAAATAAAATAATATAAAAACCTAAACCTAAACCTATAAATTAAAAAAAACCTAAACCTAAAAAATAAAATAAAAATTAAATTAAATTACAAAATAAACTTAAAACTAAACCAATACCTAAAAAATCAACTAAAATAAAGAACCTAAACTAAAATAAATTAACCTAAAATAAATAAAATAAACTAAATAAAAATAAAAAATAAACCTAAATAAAAATAAAAAAATAAACTAAATAACCTAAAGAAAAACTAAACATATCGATTTACTTAAATTTTTTTTAAAACAAAATCCTAAACCCCAAACCCTAAATCTTAAACCATTAAACTAAGCCTAAACCTACAACCTTAAACCTACAACACTAAACCTTAAACTCTAAACCCTAACCTCTAAAAGCAATAAACCCTAACCTCTAAAAGCAATAAACCCTAAACCCTAATCCATAAATCGTAAACCTTAAACCATAAATACTAAACCTTGACCCTAACCCTAAACCCTAAACCCTAAACACTAAACCCTAAAACCTTAAACCCTAAACCCTAAACCCCAAACCCTAAACCCTAAACCCAAAACCAAAAACCCTAAACCCAAAAGCCTAAAAACTAAAGCCTAAAGCTTAAACCCTAACCCTAAAACCTTAAACCCTAAACCCTATACTAAATAAACCTTAACTATAACCCTAAACCTAAATAAATAAACCTAAATAAAACCTAAACTAAAAAAATAAAAATAAATAAATATAAACCTAAATAAATAAAAATAAAATATAAACCTAAAAAATAAATAAACTCTAAATCTAATAAAACCTATAAAAAATAAACCTAAACCCTAAACTAAAACCTAAATAACCTAAATTTAAACCTAAAAACCTAAAACTAACCTAAAAACTAAACAAACCTAAATTAAAATAACTAAACCCTAAACTAAACTCCTAAACCCCAAATCCTAAACCTAAACTTAACTTATACCCTAAACCCTAAACCCCAAACCCTAAACCTAAAGCTAAAGTAACTATATAAATTAACAAATAAACCTAAACACAAAACCTAATAAACCTAAACCTAGGCCTAAACCCTAAGAATGCACAGAACCTTGACGATAGGCACATCACCAACAACTAGGCTCAATCCAGATCTAGCAGTGGAGGCGAAGGTGGAGGCGAAGGCGAAGGCAGCAGTTATCATAGTGGTGGTGGTGGATAGTGAGGTGTTAGTGGATATGGAGGTGGTGGTCAGAGCTGTGGTGGTTATGGAGGTGGGAGGAGCGACGAAGGTTACTGCCATGGCGGTGGTAGAGGAAGAGATCGGGATATGATGGTCAATCCCACTACTTGGGGCGGGTAGTTGATGGGAACTAGAAAGCAAGAATGGCCAACTGATTTGGTTTATAGAACGGCCTTTATAGAAGAGACAGTTATCTAAGGTTTTGACTTTTTCTATGTGTTCATTTTTTATTTATGTCGCCAGGTGTCTTAAAAACTTATTGTGTCACTTATTTGATGAAATCAAAAAGAAGAAATGTTGACTTTGAATTTTTTCTATATTAAAAAAAACTAAAAACTCTAAACTCTAAACTAAAATTTGAACTTTAAACCTAAACCCTAATCCCTAAAAATAAAAAGAAATAAAAAAATCTTAAACCCTAAACCCTAAACCCTAAACCCTAAACCTACAACCGAAAACCCTAAACCATAAATCGTAAAACTCAAAACCCTAAACACTAAACCCTAAACCCTAAACCTTAAACCCTAAACCCTAAAATCCTAAACCCTAAACCCTAAACCCTAAACCTTCAACCCAAAAAACCTAAACCCTAAACCCTAAACCCTAAACCCTAAATCCTAAATCCTAAACCTTAAACTCTACATCCCTAAGCCCTAAACCCTAAACCCAAGCTTAACCCTAAACCTTAAACCCTAATCCCTAAACCCTAAAACCTAAACACCTAAACCTAAACTCTAAACATAAAAAATAAATAAAACCTAAACCTAAATAAAATAATAAAATAAAAAAAAATAAAACCTAAACTAAAACCTAAACCTAAACCTAAAAATAAAATAAAATAAAATATAAAAACTAAACTAAAATAAAATAAATAAAAACCTAAACTAAACAAAAAATAAATAAAATAATCTAAAAAAACTTAAATAAAATAAAAACTAAATGAAAAATAAAAATAAAATAAACCTAAAATAAAAACTAAATAAAAACCTAAACCTAAAAAATAAACCTAAAAATAAATAAAAAATAAAGCCTAAACCTAAAATAAAAACCTAAACCTAAACTAAAAAGTAAAACCTAAAATTAAACCTAAAATAAAAAACTAAAACATGAACTTAAATAAAAGAAAAGAAAAACCTAAACCTAAACCTATAAATAAAAGAAAAACTTAAACCTAAAATATAAAATAAAATAAAATAAAATTAAAAATAAATTAAAGCTAAACCAAAACCTAAAAATCAATTAAAATAAAGAACCTAAACTTAAATAAATTAACTTAAAATAAATAAAATAAATTAAATAAAAAATAAACCTAAATAAAAATAAAAAATAATCTAAATAACCTAAAGAAAAACTAAACCTATTGATCTACTTAAATTTTTTTTTAAAACAAAATCCTAAACCCCAAACCCTAAATCTTAAACCCTAAAATTAAGCCTAAACCTACAACCTTAAACTTACAATCCTAAACCCTAAACCCTAAATCCTAAACACTAAACCCTAACCTGTAAGTCGTAAACCTTAAACCATAAACCCTAAACCTTAGCCCTAACACTAAAGCCTAAACCCTAAACCTTAAAAACTAAAACCCTAAACCCTAAACCCTAAACTAACCTTAAATTATAAACCCTAAACCTTAAAACCCTAAACCCTAAACCCTAAACCCTAAACTCCAAACCCTAAACCCTAAACCCTAAACCCTAAAAACCATAAACCCTAAAGCCTAAACACTAAAGCCTAAACCCTAAACCCTAAACCCTAAAACCCTAAACCTTAAAACCCTAAACCCTAAACAATAAAACCTATAATATTAAGATGATGTAATTTCAATGAATACATTATTAGGCTTTTAGTTGGAGTATTAAAGGTGTGCATAAGAGAAGAAATAAGATTTGATGAGAATTCCATGTCAGGGACATAGAGGGAGATCCACTAGGGGATCACACATGCAGTAGACATGACATGTGAGGGGTCTATATCGAGGGCATAGAAGAAGAAAATTTGTTGGGGATAAGATTTGAATTTGATTTGATTATATGATTTTTAGAAAGAAGATCTGCTGGGGATAAGACTATATAATCCCAGGAGATTAATATTTAATTGACTTTAATTTATTTTATTTTAATTGATGTGGAGGCATATTTGCTAGAGATATGGGCTCGAGTCCACTGGGGATCGGGCATATGAACCTTCCACTAAGGAAGCAGGTTCAGGATATCCATTGTGTATTGGCATTTGAGTTTGATTTCATAGATTTGTTTGGGGATGTATCCATTGGGAATAAGAGTTCAGTTGGATTTCTTTGATTTAGACTCTACTGGGGGAGTTGGTTTAATTTGGCTCCACTGGGGAGGTTGGTTTTGAATTTGATTTATTTTCTTGACTTGTTTATATATGATTTGGGGTTCCACTAGGAGAAGGTGTGATTTAACTCCAGTAGAAAAAATTAGACTGAGTTTAATTTAATTTGAGTTAATGTATGGACCCTGTCAGTGTGCGATGAACTCATTGAGAAGGGGCTATATCAGCCTTGAGCTACCACAGGTTTACAAATCCAAAGGGATAGTCTACCGGCTTCGGGGTAGAGCTAACTAACCTAAGGGATTGCCTTTCGATGTGTAACAGTTGTGATTGGAAGAAGGTGTAGCAGACTTACATCTTCCAAAGTGAGGAACAACCACTAGGGTGGCATGTTGGATGCACAATAAATTTAACCTGACTTAGGCCGACTATTGAGTGAATGTCATTGGGGACTTTTGTCAACTCAAAAGTAGTCAGGATTAATTTTATCTTAATTTCATGTGATTTGATATGGGTTATTTGGTTTAGTTTGATTTTGGATTGTAGGCATATCCACTAAGGATGTGAGCTCGGTAAAATTTGATAGATTTAATTTATGGACCATGTCGGTGTGCAATGGACCCACTGAGAAGGAGTATATCGGAGTTGCCCTATCTTAGATTTACAAATCAAAAGGGATCATCTACTGGTCTTGGGGTAGAGCTAGCCAGCTAAGGGGTTTCCTTTGGTATGCAATGGTTGTGCTAGGAAGAAGGCATAGTAGACTTACATCTTCTAAAGCAGGGAACAACCACTGGGATGACCTGTTGGTAGCACAACAAATCAAACATGATTTAAGGTCGACTACTAAGTGACCGTTGCTGGGACTTATATCAACTCAAGAGTAATCAGGCGATTCTTATAGGGAGTTCGACACGTTGCCTAAAGATAGGATATGCTTGGAAAATACCACTAGGGTGTCCTCTAATCCACAAGTGAACATATATTTTGTTGTATCTTTGCAAGGACCCTGTTGGTGTGCGAGGGATCGAACTAAGAAAGGCATATGTCAGCCTTGACCTATCTCAGATTTACTGGACCGAGGGAGAATCTGCACATCCATAAGATGGCTTCTCCAACCATAGGGGTGGATACTAGAAAAGGGGAACTATCCAATCTGATAGTAACTTGGGTAGGGTCAAAATGGGGTCATAAAGGACATGATCCAAATATAGTGCCCATTGGGGAGGTGCTACTAGGGGAGTTATCCTAAGCCCTAGAAAAGAAAGCTTATAGGTGTACAGTGGCCAACTCAAGGAGAAAGTGTAGCAGACTTACATCTGGCATGAGTGGTGTATCCTAAGGTGCGAGAACCAACCAACTTAAAGTGTATCCATTAGCATGAGTTGTGCATCCATCAGCATAGTGAGAACCAAGCAACCTAAGGTGCCTATCAGTGTGTAATGATCAATCTGGAAAGAAGGTGTGTAGGCTTAAAACTTTCTAAGTGGAACTGATCATCGGGATAGTCGATCATTGGTGGGATAGATGCTATCTGAACTAGAATGACTACTAAGCAGGGAGTCCCGAGGAATGACTAGACCCAGACTTGAAGCAGTTAAGAAGGAAGGAACTGCTAGCAGAATTATCCTAAACCTTAAATATACTCAACCCAGTTAGTGCATGAAGGCCAATCCATGAAGAAAACATAGTAGATTCACATCTTCTTAAATGAAGCCAACATCAGGTAGCTTACTGGCCACGCAGTAAGGCCTACCAAACCAACAAGGCACTCATCGGTGTGTAGTGGCCAAGTAAGAAAGGAAAGCATAGAAGACTAACATCCTCCAAAGCAAGAAGACCATTGGGTTGACACACTAGTAGGGTAGCACACCAGCCTGACCTAGAGCAGCTACTGAGTGAGTGTCATTGGGATCATTATCTCAACTCAGAGTACCCCAAGACAAAAATATGTTTGTTTATTTTATATGTTTATGTGTAGTTTTTGTTTGTGTTATGATGATGAAGGATAAGATGCCTCTCGGGTTCTTTACACCTACCCTAAACACATCATGGAAGATTCATAAATAAGAATACTTTCAACATGGAAAAGATTGAATTAGAAATTGAATTTTCATTGATGATAATTATTTTCAAACATGTCTTATAATATTTGTTTAAGTAGATCCCATTAATTGGAAGCATTGGGAACTCTCACTTATGATTAATAAGCTGATAAGATCTTCTTTGGCAGGCCTTCTCTATGGAAAAAGGGCCTTCCCAAGTGGGTTCAAACTTGCCTCCCATCTTACGATGGTTGGTCTCATTAGAACTAAAATAAGCTCTCTACTTGAAAAGCTCTAGGATGGACCAACTTGTGTGAGCATGAATTTATTTTGGCTTTATACAACTCGAGGTTTTTGGCACATCTCTCTCTCCAAACCTTTAAGCTTCTCCGGCAACTTCACTCTGTGTGATCTTCTATCCATAACTATCTTTAGTGATGGTTGTTGGACTTCTAATGGTAGCATCTTGACCCATACACTAAGAAGAAAGATTAGACTAAGTTGGGTTCTATATGTGGTGGGGTAGGCCCACAAGGCTTCAACTACTACTCATGCCCACTTATTATTCAAGTGTGTCTTACTATTTAAATGTGAGTTTTGTTGAAGGCTTCTGCTAACCAGTTTGCCCTTGGGTAGTAGATGGTAGAATATCTCCAATCTATGATATATCTCTTGGCAAAGTTATTTATCTCGGTGCTCTTGAATGTAGTACCATTATTAGATATAATTCATTGAGGCACTCTGAACCTATATACGATATGGTTCCTAATAAATTAGAGCACATGCTGAGTTGTGACCTCTCTAAAAAGAAACACCTTCACCCATTTGGAAAAGTAGTCGATGCGACTAAGATGAGACCCTTGAAGAAGGAGGATCAATTAAACCCACTATGTCGGTACCCCAACACTCGAATGGCCATGAGGCTAATGTAGGATGTAGAATGTTGGGTGGTTGGTGTAGGACCACATCGTGTATTTGACATTGGTGGCATCATCTAGTCGTATCCATGCAATCTTTGATCATCGATGGCCAGTAGTATCCTAGACTCTTGAGCTTGGCTTTCATCTTTAGACCAGATTGGTTGGCTCTACATAATCTTTAGTGTACCTTTGTCACGATCATAAAAGCTTCATGCCTATCTAAATAATGTAACCACATATGATTGAAAGTCCATCAGTACAAGACATCATCCACAAGAGCATAGGAAAGTGCTCTCTACTTTATCTGATGGGCTAGGGACTTCTCTTGAGGTAGTTTACCTTTATTTAGGTAATCCATGAATGGTTGCCTCTAATTTAACTCCTCGTCCTTCATGGCAATGGTAACTTCCCCTTCAAGAGAGTACCTTTTGATGAGTTCAGTATCAATAAGTGATAAGACTTGTCTATTTTAGATCTTTATTGATATGGACTCATCCTTTAGATATGCCAACTCCTTGGCAAGCTTGGAAAATTCATATATTATGGCATTCTCTCCTCGAGGAATTTTATAGATGGTAACCTCTAGGATTTGGACCAACAGATCCATGGTGTACTTATGGTAGCGATGGAGCTTGGGCTGTATAACCGTATAGGACCTAAAAATTTGGTTGATAACTAGCTAAGAATCCTCAAAGATGTTGATTTTCTAGATGCTTAGAGTAACGGGTAACTCTAAATCAGTAATCCAAGCCTCATATTCAGCTTCATTGTTAGTGCAAGAATTGGACAAATAATATGAGAATCTCATCACATCACTGTCTAGAGTTAAGAGAACTATTTCTACACCTACCTTTCTAGAATAGTAGATTATGGTTCTTCTCCTCTTTAAGAGGAAGCTGCACCATCAAAGTATATCTCACAGTGGCGAATGCTAGTATCCCCAAAGTTCATGATTTGTTCATCAGGAAGATCATCACTAAGCGAAGAGTCAACATGAACTGAGAGTGCTGTTAAGAAATCTGCTAGCACTTATCCTTTGAACGCACAGAAGTTTAAGAAGGTAATGTCAAATTATGAGAGGCTCATGGACCGTGATCCATAGCATCGGCATATCATGGATACTATAGTGGATTGATCTTAGAGATTAAGTTCACCTTATGATGAAACATGTAATATTGTAGCCTTTTGGATGCAAAGATTAAAGCTAGGCAATGCTTCTAAATGAGTCAATAATTAGCCTCAGTAGGCATTAGACGACAGTTGAGGTAGTAGTGTGTATTTTCCTTTCCTTCGTTATTGGCTTAGGCCAACAAATAACCAATAGAGTCGTCTAATGTAATAGTGTAAAGTATGAGCGGCTTGCCTAAGATAGGGGCTACTATAACCAGTGGCACCATCAGGTAATGCTTGATGTCTTCGAAGGCATGCTCACCCTTGTCATACGGCTTAAACTTGGCATCTTTTTTGACAAGTGCTGAGAATGGTTGTCATCTTCTTGATAAGTTGGATATAATGCATCTTAGATATGCCAACTGCCCTTAGAATGATCTGAGTTGAGTTAAACTTTTAGGGTGTGGTATTTCTAATATCACCTTGATATTTTCTGGATCGATTTCAATTCCCTAGTGTCAGACAACAAACCCAAGGAATTTTCTTGAAGCTACTTCTAATGCACACTTCAGGGGGTTCATTTTGAGGTTAAATTATCTTAACTATTTGAAAACTACTCTCAAGTCCAAGGGATGGTCTTTCTTTTCTCTACTTTTGACCATAAGATCATTGACATAGCACTCAACTTGTTGGTGAATGAGTTCGTTAAAGATTCGAGTCATAGCTTCGGTTTGTAGCATTTTAAAGGCATGACCTTATAGTAGATTTTGATCTAGGTTCTAAAGTAGTGTTTCTTTCATATTGGCCATCTTTATTTATATTAGATGAGCCATCCATGTAAGAGAATACTGCATGAGATGAGGTAATGTCCACCATCAGCTCCGGGATTGGCAGTGGAAATTCATCTTTTGGAAATGCTTTATTTAAATCCCTAAAATTGATGCATATGTAAATTTGACCATTCTTTTTCTTAACTGGATGATACTAGCTAACCATATAGGGTATATTTCTTCCCGGATGAAGCTAGCATTGTTCAATTTCTTGACATCATAAATGACTTGTTGTTCTATATCTAATTGCATGTGTCTAGGATCTTTCTTGATTGGGTTAGAAATAGGCTATTCTATATGGATCACTACATCAGAGCCAATCTAGGCATCTCTTCATAACTCCATGCAAAAGTCCAACTTAGTCAATAATTTCATTCAACTATATGTCAATGGATATTCTTATTCTAAGTTGATTTCCTTGAGCTCGTCAATGGTTGACTTGATCTCTTTTTCAAACTCTTGTGGTGCATCTTTGACTTCAAAATAATATGGATCATCAAATGTTTCTAAGCATAGCTCTTCATTTGAGTTAATGTGATTTGAAAAGAACCTATCAGATTCTGAATGATTGATAATGACTAAGCATTAATCATCATCATCGATTGGACCCAATATACTGAATCCTAGGGTTAGTCTTGATTGAGAGCTTTTTAATTTATTCTTCCATATTCTTTTGAAGTAGCCTGACTAGTGCTTTGACCAAGAATGTGGGATTAACCTTTTCTTTGCTAAATTATGAACACAAGGCAAGTACTAATCAAAAGGTAATTCTATTAATTCTTTATATGAATCATCCTAAAGTTCTACATCAACTTCTTGACTTGAGGATGATTCTCCCAGAAAGAACTTATGAGTCTTCACACCTGTGGATGACTTAGGGGCTTTCTTAACTACCAAATCCTTAGCTTTTTGAGAGGAACATGGGGTTAAAGCTAAGGTTCCCAACTGATGTCTAACTGTTTCACATATAGACTTGGATATACTTATGCTTTACTTTAGAGCCTGATCTTCATCACCTTCTGGCTCAAGTGTCATCTTCTAAGGAATCTACTATTGAGAAGAGCTGGTTGGTGTGCTAATCATAAACGACTCAACCTATGGACTATATTCTAAGTCTATATGGATAGCAGGTGCACTCTTGGTAGCTAGGACATATCTTCTATTGGGTGGCCAATAAGGAGGTTTTCACCCTAGGGCCTCACGCCTCTTCCCGTGGTGAGGTCGTTATCCTACCTATATATTCAAATGGAGTAATGAACTATGGGTGGAATAAAATGTCAGGCTTCACTTCCTCCTCCAAGTTTATTTTCGTTCCCTTTTATTTCTTTTTCATTTTTACTTTTCTTTTCTTTTTCTTTTTCTCTTTATTTATCTTTATCTTTTTTTCTTTTTCTTTTATTTTTAAACTTTGGCCAAGTTCATGAGAATAGACTTGTTGATTTTGAGGGAGGTAGTAAGCTGCATCCTCATATATGCCGACCTCATGAACTATAAATGACTTGAGATCTCCTTTGACATAATAGACAATCCCACCTCTCACAAACTTCATACATTGATGTAGTGAGGATGGAACTATGTTGTTCTCATGCATCCATGGCCTCCCAAGCAAAGTGTTGAAAGAAATATCTTAATCTATAATGTGAAACTTAGCTTCGGTCTTCCAATCATCTATCTCCAAGGGTAACACTATGGAGCCTAAGGCCTGTTGACCTCACTTTTGTAGTACAAATTCCATCTTCCCATATTAGACTTAGGAGTCTTCTAGACACTAAGACCTTCTTATTCATAAGACACTTCTAACAATTAGGTAAACACTTAACCTAAGCCAAGAAACTTAGAAGGGTTAACCTTAGGATAGGTTATTCCTTTGGGATTAAGATAATCTACCTACCTTTCAACCCAAATCCAATCCATGTTCACCTTCTCAAACAAACCTAAATTCAATTCAAACATCAAATTCAAATCTAAAACTAAACCCAAATTCCAAAACCAAATGATTGAAGCCCATGATCAAATCCAAACTTGAAACCCTACCTAAGTGATATGACCTATCCCATGGACTTAGCCAATCTTAATCCAAATCAATCAAAAATCAATTGATTTTGTCATAAACAATTTGTATCTTTGATCAACTTCCTAAATATAAATCAAATCTACATTCAAATAATAAAAACTAAATGAATTATATCAAATTAAATCAAAACCCTTCCTAAGCCATATGACCTATCCCATGGATTTAGGCAAATCTTAATCCAAATCAAGTCAAACGCAATTGATTTTCTCACAAATCAATCAAATTTTCAATCATCTTCACAAATTTAAATGAAATATACATTTAAATAATTGAAACTAAATTAAACCAAATCAAAATCTAAACTTCCACATGACCTAACTCCATGGACTTAGCCAAATTCTCTCATTCCAAAACCCAAATTCAATTGATTTTCTCATAAATTAATTATACCTTCAATCATATTCATAAATATAAATGAAATCTACAATCATCAAGCCAAACCAAAATCAACCCAAGTCAAAGCCAACATAACTCTTTTTACATGAAATGTTCAAATGAACCCAAACCCATTTGAACCTAAGCCAATTGCAATTGAATTTATATATCAATCCCAAATCCATATATAAACTCAACTAAATCAAACTCAACCAAAAATTAAGCCAACTAAACCCAATTATTCCACGTGACACAAAGTGGCCAATTTGACCTATTCAAGTCAAGTTATAATCCTACCCAAATTGAGTTGAACCAAGCCGATCAAAACCTCCCATCATGATTATTGATCACCCTAAGTTGATTAATTATCACAAATTGGGTCAAACCAAGTCAACCTAGTCATTTGACCAAGTCAACCCCTTAACCCATATAAACCCAAGATAGCAAAATTGTAACTTAAGCCAAATCTCTTGAAACCAATGATTCATAACAAATCAAAATCAATATTTGAATGACTTGACCTTGAATTGAGTCAAACCAATCCCAACTGGCCATATTGACCCAAGTTGATCCAAATTGACCTAAAAGTCTAAATTGGGTCAAATCAAAATATAAAACAAATTAATTACAACCAATAGCTCAATTTCATTCCAAATTGATTGTTGAACTTGAACAAAGCCATGATTGGACCCAATTGACCTACTTAGCCCAAATTGACCTAAAGGCTCAAGTTAGCCTAAATCAAAACCAAATCCAAATTAATTGAAACCTAAGCCTATAATCATCTTCAATTGGTCAACTAAACCCAAACCAACACCCAACCTAAGCTAATTAATAATTTGGTCAAATTGGTTAACTTAACCCATTGGACCCAAATGAATTCAAATGAGCAAAAATCAAATATAAGCTAAAATAAGCCAAACCAATTGAACCAAAACATCCTAAATGATAATATGAACTTGGCCCAACCCTTAGTTTGACCCAATTTGACCAATTGGTCAACTTGGCACAATCTAACCCAATTTGACCTAAATGATTCAAATTGAGCCAAACCTAACCAAATCAACTCCAATTGACTTGAAATTTGGGCTGACCCACTTTTGGCTCATTTCAAATCTGCCCAAATCAAGTACAATGCCAAATGATCATTCTACCCTTGGGTCAAGGGAATCACATGAGACAAATCACTAGGACACTGCCCAACCTAACCCAAGGGGTGGTTGGCTCAGCCGTGACCCATGGGAGGTGAAATCACCTCACCCTCCCCATTAGAGCATTTAAAACTCGTAGGACACCCATGACTCCTCCTTGGAAACCACCTCCACACCTTCAACCAACCAAGCCTAGCCAACTCACCTCTTCCCTGCCACCCATGACTCCCTAAGATGGCCAGATCGCCATTAGAAGACAAACCTGATCCCACCATCTGATTAAGATGAAGGGGGGTATACACCCCCTAGTTTCCACTTAAAAACACATAGAAATTATTCCTCAGAGCCCTAGCTACCCAAGTTGAACCACTAGATCCATTCCCTAAGCTGTCAAGCTCATTCCTTGATTGAAAAATGCCATTCTGGTCTATCCCAAAATAGGACACTCCCATTTCTGACCTAACTTCCCCATTTCTCCATCAAACTCAAATTAACTTTTCACGCACCTTCCTTAGGCTTCTTAGAGCAAGAATGAATCATCTCCCAAGCTTCCCAAGCACCAGAGGTGGGACTTCAAGCAAAGTCAAGCTCCAAATCATCAGTTCATGGCCTTCCAAGCATATGTTGAGGAATTGATCCAATTGCTGCTCAATCAAGATTCATCTCTACTAGATTAAGTTTTCTCAATCATTTGAGCCACTGGTCTTGAGCTCTGGCAAGGTATTCTTCCAAAAATGATCTTTAGGCAAAAATGGGTTGGAGCTTTTTGAAGAAAACTTGCATCACAGGCAATCTTGGCCGTTGGATCCCCTCCGATCAATGTTGTGAAGGTGTGGGATCCTTTTGGAGTTGATCGAAGCTCGAGTAAGCTCAGATCAAGTGAGCAATGAAGGATGGACTTCATTCTCCCTCACTTGCTTGATGTTAGATCACGCACCGTCTATTCAATGTGATCAAAATGGACGATCATGATTAGATCAGCTAGATCAATATGATTTAATCCTATGAAGATGTGGAATTAATCATAGCTGTTCGATCTTAGATCAGATGATAGATGAGAAAGTGCATCTGCTGTCACCACATAGGCACTAAGTCAGATAAGTTTTAAGTAGCCAATTCCATGATGCCATGTGGAAAGTTCCCTGCGTCAGCGCGCCACATGGCGCCAACAAGATTAGGCTTTAATTAGGATTGATTAATCATTTTAATGGCTGAAACTTCTAAAAATCATAAAACATCATGAGAATTAAAAGTAGAAAATAAATACTCATTTTAATAATATTGAGGAGAATTAATTAAAATGATCTTAACTAATTTTGAATAGTAATTTCAATTATAAAATTAATTAGCTTAATTACTCCTTAATTACTTTAGAAATTAATTCCAAATTTTGTGAGTTAATTTAATAGGATGACCTCTGCCTCCCATGATTTTGTTGGGATTTATTGCTCACTTAATTAGGAAAATTGACTAATTAAACCTTAACTACTCTTTTAAGTTAATTAATGATTAATTAATCCCATGAGTAATAAATTGGTTAATTAAGTTTATTAATCATTGTTCTACAATAAGAAGGGAAGGGGTTGGGACCTTTCCCTAAGTTCATTTTACCCTTTTTAAAATGAAATTAACTAATATTTAACTAATTAATTAAATCACTTAATCAAATTGAAATCATAATCTCATCGACCCAATTAATTAAATCATGGGGAAGATCTTTAGGTGTTTAATAACCTAAAAGAGTTTAATGAAATTATGGTTAATCCATATGTGTGGAAAAACCATAAGAGTAATTAATTAAGTCCCTTAATCTAATTAACTATTAATCATGAGCAAATTGTATTAAGACCCTTTTATTTCCTAGGATAATTGGAAGTTTTATTTTCCATGCATATCATGCTGGCTCATAATTATTTAGTTAATTACATTAAGGTGACATAAGTAAGGGTAATTAATTCATCTAACTAGAGGTTCAACTTAATTAACCCATAAAATCAACTTAATTACATTTCCTGAAATTAAATCAAATCACTAATGCGGGAATGGGTTTAAAACAACAAGTGATGAGTTCTGTTCTCCTCTTTAAAACAAATCAAATCCAAAACTTAATTATTAAAGAAGTTTTGGTTTGCTTTAAATAATCTTATTTGATTTGATTGTCCTTAAGAACTAGTTTGTTTGAATGAATCACATACTTATATTTGATTGTCCTCTTTCCAATAATATTAAATTTGGTTTGTCATTTGAATTCTTGCATCCATCTTTTCAAAATCAAGTAAAATAAAATGGATTTTATGTCTTACATGTGTTGATTTAATTTAATATATGCATGGCTATAATCACTATTAAATCCAAATGTATTTTTCAAAAGCTTATAAATGAAATATGTGTTATGATCCAAGCTATAAATACATAAGAAATGCATGTGCTTATAGCTTAAGTTTATGAATGTTGAGTACTCTTTCCTCAATTTGTGTGTTAATTTATATAAGATTGAATGTTAATGGGTATATAGTTTGGACATCCTAAGAACACGAGGCTTTAGCTAGCCCCAAGGAGGTCATTTGATTACCACACTTCCCTGGTTTAACAAGGGCACATACCCATTTGATTTCATTCTTATGTATTTTAACATTAGAATTTAGATAGAGCTTTAATTCATATATGAATGATTCAATAAAAAGAAATACAATCTTTGCATAGTTTTCTTTCCCTCATTTATGTATACATCCATGTGTGTCCAAGAAAAGCAAGTATATAGTCTAAACATCCCGGGAATATGAGGCTTGTTTTTAGTTAGTGCCAAGGAGGTCATTTGATCATTTCCCTAGTTTAACAATGACATGTACTTGCCTATATCTTCGTACATGTATATGTATATGTGATTAGTGAATGAAAATCCCATTTTACATTATAATTGCATGCATTCATAATTGACTTAGTGGTTGAATTAATTAGCCATATGATTCAGAGCTTACATCCTATGTTCATGTATACAAATTTACATATGTTTGAATGCAAATGGGTATATAGTCTGGACATCCTGAGAATATGAGGCTTTAGCTAGCTCCAAGGAGGTCATTTAATTACCTCACTACTATGGTTTAACAATGACACATGCCTATTTAATTTCATTCTTTTGTCCTTTTGGTATAAGAATTTGGATAAAATTTTAAATTAATATGTTTAAATAATTCAATCAAATAAAATATAAATTCTAAACATACACATACATTCATCATTTAAGTGTGCTAAAATATGTTGCATGTATAGATACACATAGGATTAAATTATATGCATGTTATACATGCAATGGAAAGGAATGATTTAATATATGTCATGTGGTAGTAATTGGATTAAATTAATCTTAAGATGCCCTTCATTTTGAATAGGGTTATTTAAAGTGAACCTAAACTTAAGATTTATTAAATCATTTAATAAGCCATTCACTAAAGAAAACTAAATCAAATTAATATACTTTAGAAAGTGACTTAAGGTAGGATGAAAGATGACAATCCTTTTCCTCCCTTTATAACACTTAGTTGTTAAGTGTAATCAAATGAAACAAAAGAAAACACAAATTAAAATTCTCAAATCAATTAAACTACTTCAAGTGAAATCAACCTTTCATGTTAAATTAAATCCTTCTACACTTAGAAAATACAACAATAATGCCTAACAAGACTTACCACAAAAGCTTTATTACACTCACTAAAATTAAGTCACCATTTCTAGCTCTAAATTAGGATAGTGAATGATGTGATGTATGTTTTGTTTTATGATGTATCATTTTAGATTGGATGTTAGGGTGTATGCTTCGTAGACTGAATGTTAAGCCAATATTAGCTTAATCATATTTTTATAGGGGATTATGCTTAAGGGATGCTTGAAAATAAATATAAATACTCTTTTTGTAGTTTGCTTAAATCTTTAAGCATAATCCATGTTATGACAGGTGGGCTTAGTTACCCATGTGTAGGGTGCTAAGTCAAAATTATAAATGCAACTGCTTGGGATTATATGTATATTTAGCTTTCCTCTATTTTGTAGGTTTACTTAGATTTACTTTTCCTACATAAATGTAATTTTTATAATAAGAATTAAGATTAGTGCTTTGGAAGATTAGGATGAGTAGTGGCTAGAAGGCTTTGTCCTGGGGTGCTCTATGATGCCTTTCAAGCAAGCACCATCCAAATAAAAAATGGAACCAAATCAGAAATAGAAATATGTAGAAAGAAGACCCCCATAGCATTTAATACAATTATAAATATTCTTTCAAATTCTAGGTTGTATAAGGGTAGAGCTACTGACAATCGCCTTTTATTCTTTTATAATAATTTATATAATTGTTTGATGTTATCTTTATATTGTGCATTAGGACCGAATGCTTTTCATAGTTTCTTAAATGATTGTTGTTTTAATGTGTGGCTTTGATATGATTAGGCTCTTAGGATAAAATAACTTTTCTACCCAACTAATCACGCATAATTAAATTTTAAACAACTCATAATCTCAACGTAAATCCTAAGACATAAATAAGATAATTAAAAGATTTAGCAACCTCTTAGCTGTATGGCAGTATGTTTTACATCATCCATGCATATTCTTTCACTCTTGAACATGAAGGATCTCTATACTTGCATGATAAAAGAATGCTTGACCTATGAGGGCATCCCTTGTGGTGAAGAACACCTTCTTCTAGCTGATCTGACCCATAACCTATTTCATCATGCATTTTGGCATAAGAAATTCTAAAGCCTCTATCAAAATAATGTGTCTAAAATGAAAAAAAATATTGAAAAGTTTTGCATCTATAAATTAAGTCATATGCTCATACCACTCATGCTCTAATCTCTTAGGGAGTGTGTTTAGGACTTTGGTTTCTTTTTAAATAAATAACTACCCTAGCTATCCTGCAATTCATAAGGCCAGACTACATGGTTTTAAAATCGTAGGAGGAGATACCTAGTGGCCACTCCAGGGGATTATAAGTCCAGAAGCCAAATAATTTATTCCCTCTTGTGGAGGTAAACCCTTATGTCTACCCATCGCTTAGATTTAGGCCATGCTTTAGCTTGTACAAAATCTCCCTAGACTTAGGATCCAAGGTAACAATTTCCTTCAGGCTATGAGCATAAACCATCACCTCTTAGGCATTCTCTCAACCTTCTGTGGGTGGACTATAAGCTTTAGTAATCTAATTAAATTTCAACTCAAAACATATAAATCTCCTCAACTTCAAAATTATAAGGCCTAACCATAGGATAGATTGGAATGCTCACTAGGCTTCCTAGTTTCATGAGCATTTCCTACTTATTTTATTTGGA
This sequence comes from Cymbidium sinense, assembly GCA_021442155.1. NCBI lineage: Eukaryota > Viridiplantae > Streptophyta > Magnoliopsida > Asparagales > Orchidaceae > Cymbidium > Cymbidium sinense. The sequence continues at coordinate 316,664,128 of CM038214.1, read as the reverse complement.
TTCCTAAACCTTAAGCTAAACCCTAAACCCTAAACCCTAAACCCTAAACCATAAATCCTAAACCCTAAACCCTAAATCCTAAACCTTAAAACCAAACCCTTACCCTAAACCTGAAACCCTAAATCCTAAACCTTAAACCCTAAACCCTAAACACTAAAAACCCTAAACACTAAACCTTAAACTAAACAAAATGTTAAGCTAACCCTAAACCCTAAATATTAAAAACCCTAAACCTTAAAGCTTAAACACTAAACCCTAAACCCTAAACCCTAAATCCTAAACCCTAAATCAGCCTTAAACCCTAAAAACCTTAAAACCTAAACCTAAACTAAATAAAACCTATAAATAAAATAAATAAACAAACTAAACCTAAATAAAATAAACCACCACAACAACAACAAGCCTTAATCCCACTAGGTTGGTTCGGCTACATGAATCCTTCCTCTCCATTGTGTCCTATTATGTGTCAAATTCTCATTTAATTCAAGTATACTAAGATAATTTTCTATACATCTTAACCAAATCTTTTTAGGTCTACCTCTACCTTTCTTAACATAAGGAAAATCTAATGCATCTACTCTCCTAATCGACCATCTGACCCGACGCTTTATGTGGCCAAACCATCTAAGGAGACTCTCCTAATCTTAACTACCACCAGCTACTCCAACTTTTTAACATACTCATTTTGCATTCTATCTCTAAGACCACTCATCCACCTGAGCATCCTCATCTCTGTAACACTTAACTTAGTCTTATGCTTCTCTTTTATTGGCTAAACCAAAACCAAAAAGTAAAATAAAATAAACTAATAAAAATAAACTAAAATGAAATAAATAAAAACCTAAATTAAACTAAAAAAAATAAAATAAACCTAAGAACAAAAACTTAAATATAATAAAAACAAAATGTAATATAAAAATAAAATAAGCCTAAAATAAAATAAAATAAAAACTAAATAAAAACCTAAACCTAAAAAAATAAATCTCAAAATAAAACTTAAAAATAAATAAAAAATAAAACCTAAACAAAAAGAAAAAAAATCTAAACCTAATCTAAAAAAATAAACAAAATAAAATAAATGTAAACCTATACTAAAATAAACTAAACCAAAATAAATAAAACCTAAACCTAAACCTAAACTAAATAAAATAAATAAACTAAAAATAAATAGAAACCTAAACTAAAAAATACAACCTAAAAATAAACCAAAACTAGAAACCTAAAACCTAAACCTAAAAAATAAAATAAAAAACTAAACCTAAACTTATAAATAAAATATAAAATTTAAACCTAAAAAATATAATAAAAATAAAGCTCAACTTAAAAATAAACTAAACCTAAACCTAAACCTAAAAAATAAACTAAAATAAAAAACCTAAACTAAAATAAATAAACCTAAAATAAAAAAATAAATTAAATAAAAATAAAAAATAAACATAAATAAAAAATAAAATAAACTAAACTAAATTAAAATAAACTAAATAACAAAATAAATAAAAGAAGAAATGTTGAATCTGAATTTGTTCTTTATAAAAAAAAAACCAAAGATCCTAAACCCTAAACTAAAACTTGAACCCTAAACCTGAAACCCTAAATCCTAAACCTTAAAAACCCTAAACCCTAAACCCTAAAACCCTAAACTTTAAAACCTAAACCCTAAATCCAAAAAAATGCTAAACTAACCCTAAACCTTCAACCCTAAACCTTAAACTCTAAACCCTAAACCCTAAAAAGATAAAAACCTGAACCTAACTAAATAAAACATAAAAATAATATAAATAGAAAAATCAAAACTAAAATAAAAAAATAAAAGAAAAGAAAAACATAAACTAATACCTAAACTAAACTTAAAAAGAAAATAAAATAAAAATATAAATTAAAATAAAATAAAATAAATAAAAACCTAAACTAAACTAAAAAATTAAAAAACCTAAATAAAATAAAAACTAAAATTAAAATAAAAATAAAATAAACCTAAAATAAAGTAAATTAAAAACTAAATAAAAACCTAAACCTAAACAATAAACCTAAAAATAAAACATGAAAATAAATAAAAAATAATAACTAAACTCTAAAAAAAACTAAACCTAAAATAAAAATTAAAAAAACCTAAAAGAAAACAAAATAAAAACTAAATATAAACTTAAACCTAAAAATTAAACCTAAAAAATAAATAAAAAATAAAACCTAAACCATAAACTAAAAAAAAACTAAACCTAAAATAAAATAAATCCAAACTTAAACTAAATAAAATAAATTAAACTAAAAATAAACCAAAACCTAAACTAGATAATAAAACCTAAAAATTAACCTAAAATAAAAACCTAAAACCTAAACCTAAAAAAATAAAATAAAAACCTAAACCTAAACTAAAAAATAAAAAATAAAACCTAAACCTAAAAAATAAAATAAAAATAAAAATAAAAGTAAACCCTAAAACCCTAGACCCTAAACCATAAACCCCAAACCCCAAACCCCAAAACCTAACCCTAAACCCTAAACCTAAACCTAAAGTAACTAAATAGATTTAAAAATATACCTAAAACCTAAAACCTCACAAACCTAAACCTAAACCTAAACTCTAAGAATGAGCATAACCTTGATGGAAGGAAAGTCATTGTCAACCAAGCTCAGTCTAATCTATCGGTGGAGGCGAAGGCTGAGGCGATGATTATCATAGTGGTGGTGGGGAATTTGGTGGTGCTAGTAAATATGGACGTGGTGGTTGGAGCAGTAGTGGTTATGGAGGAGGGAGGAGCGACAAAGGTTATAACCATGGTGGTGATGGAGGGAGAGATCGGGATATGATGGTGGATCCCGCAACTCGAGAGGCTAGGGTGGTTCTGATGGGAACCAGAGAAATTGAATAACGGCCGATCCGGTCTGCTACTTATGGAAATGTGTCTTTATAGTAGAGACTGTTCTGGTTATCTAGGGCCTTTGATTTGCTTAATGCATGCTCATTTTTGATCTATATCGTCACTTTCATCTTAGAAAACTTGGTGTGTTACTTGGTTGATGAAATCAAAAAGAAGAAATATTGAATCTAAATTTGTTCTCTATTAAAAAAAAACCAAAACCCTAAATTCTAAACTAAAATCTGAACCCTAAAACCTAAACCCAAAACCCTAAACCATAAACCCAAAATTCCCTAAACCCTAAAACCTAAACCCTAAATCCTAAACCAAAAAAAAACCCTAAACCCTAAACCATAAAACCCAAACCTTAAAAAATAAACCCTAAACACTAAACTAACCCTTAACCATAAACCCTAAAAAGCTAAAAACATAAACCTAAACTAAATAAAACTTAAAAATAAAATAAATAAAAACCCTAAAATAAATAAAAAAAACTAAAATAAAATAAAATAAAATAAAAACTAAAACTAAAACCTAATCCTAAACTTGAACCAAAACTTAAAAAAATAAAATAAATAATAAAAACTAAAGTAAAAAAATAAAAAGTAAACTTAAACTAAAGTAAAAAATAAATAACCTAAATAAAATAAGAACTAAACCTAAAATAAAAATAAAATATGCCTAACATAAAATAAAATAAAAACTAAATAAAAACCTAAACCGAAAAAATAATCATAAAAATAAAACATAAAACTAAATAAAAGATAGAATAAAATAAAAAACTTAAACTAAAAAAAATAAACTAAACAAAATAAAAATAAAAATAAACATAAATAGAAATAAAAAAAATAAACTAAGATAAAAAAAACTAAATAAACCTAAACCTACCACTTTACTAAATTAAAAATAAAAATAAAAAATAAAAAAACTAAAAAAGTTAAAAAATAAAACCTTAACCCTAAACCATAAACCCTAAACCAAAAACCCTAAACCCTAAACCCGAAACTGTAAACCCCAAAACCCAAACCCTAAACCTTAAAAAGCAAAAAACTTAAACCTAAACTAAATAAAACCTAAAAATAAAATAAATACATAAACCTAAACCTAGATAAAATAATAAAAATTAAATTAAATTAAAAATAAAAACTAAACTAAAATAAAATAAATAAAAACCTAAACTAAATTAAAAATAATTAAATAAATATAAAAACAAAATACCTCAATAAAATTAAATCTAAATGTAAAATAAAAAAAATAAAAAATAAAAAATTAAATAAAAATCTAAACCTAAATAAAAATATAAAATAAACTAAATAAACCAAAACTTAAGGGTTTACTTAATTATTATTTTTAAAAATACCACTAAACCCTAAAACAAACCCTAAACCATGAACTTTAAACATATAAAGCATAAACCTAAACTCTAAACCCTAAACCTAAACCCTAAACTGTAAACTCGAAACACTAAACCTTAACCCTAACCCTAAACCCTAAACCTTAAACCCTAAACCCTAAAACCCTAAACCTTAAACCCTAAAAATCCTAAACCCTAAATCCCAAACCTTAGTCGAACCCTAAACCCTAAGCTAACCCTAAACCTAAACCCTAACTCCTAAACCCTAAACACTAAAACCCTGAACCCTAAACCCTAAACATATAATCTTAAACCCTAAACCCTAAACTCGTAAACACTAAACCCTAAACCCTAAACCATAAATACTTAAAAACATAAACCAAAACTAAATAAAACCTATAATCAAAATAAATAAATAAATATAAACCTAAACCTAATTTAAATAAAAAACAAAATAAAATAAAAACTTAATCTAAAACCTAAACCTAAACATAAGCATAAAGATAAATTAATAAATAAAATAAAAAATAAAAACTAAATTAAAATAAAATAAATAAAAACCTAAACTAAACTAAAAAATAAAATAAACCTAAAAATAAAAAGAAAATAAGAACTAAACATAAAATAAAAATAAAATAAACCTAAAATAAATTAAAATAAAAACTAAATAAAAACCTAAACCTAAAAAATCAACCTAAAAATAAAACATAAAAATAAATAAAAGATAAAACATAAACCCTAAACTAAAAAAATAAACAAAATAAAATAAACCTAAACCTAAACTAGAATAAACTAAACTAAAATAAATAAAACCTAAACCTAAACCCAAAATAAACAAAAACTAAACCCTAAATTAAATAAAATAAAATAAATAAAAAATAAACCTAAACCTTAACTAAAATATAAAACCTAAAAATAAACCTAAATTAAAAACCTAAGATAATAAAATAAAAATCTAAACCTAAACCTAAATATAAAAGATAAAACTTAAACAAAAAAATAAAAAGAATAATAAAACTAAACTAAAAAATAAACTTAAACCTAAACCTAAACCATAAAATAAACTAAAATGTAAAACCTAAACCAAAATAAATAAACCAAAATTAAATTAAATAAACTAAATAAAAATAAAAAATAAAATAAACAAAAATAAATAAAAAATAAACTGAATTAAATAAATAAACCTAAACCTTCCAATTTACTTAATTTAAAAATAAACCCTGAAAACTAAATCCTAAATCCTAAACCCTAGAAGCTAAACCCTAAAACTATCTTTAAACTTTAAACCCAAAACTTACAAACTTAACCCTAAACTCTAAACCCTATACCCTAAAAAACCTTAAATCACAAGCCCTAAACCCTAAATAAAATTAAATAAATAATAAATAAAAAACCATAACCCTAAACCCTAAACCATAAACCCTAAACCCTAAACCTTAAACCCTAAACCATAAATGCTAAACTCTAAACCCTAAACCCTAAACCCTAAACCAAAAAACCCTAAACTCTAAACCCTAAACCTTAAACCCTAAACCCTAAACATTAAACCTTAAACCCTAAAACCTAAAACCTATAATCCTAAACCCTAAACACTAAACCCCAATCCCTATTCCCTAAACCTAAACCTTAACCCTAAAAATCTTAAAAACTGAACCTAAACTAAATAAAATATTTAAAAAACCCAAACATATATAAGATAAAATATAAATAAAATATAAATAAAATAAAAACGTAAACTTAAACCTAAACCTAAACCTAAAAATAAAATAAATAAAAAATAAAAACTAAACTAAAATAAAATATATCAAAACCTAAACTAAACTAAAAAAATAAAATAAACCTAAAAATAAAATACCTAAATAAAATAAAACTCAAACATAAAATAAAAAAAGTAACCTAAACTATAATAAAATAAAAACTAAATAACAACCTAAAGCTAAAAAATAAACCTAAAAATAAAACTTAAAAATAAATAAAAAATAAAACCTAAACCCTAAACTAAAGAACAAAACCTTAACCTAAAATAAACAAAATAAAATAAACCTAAACCTAAACTAAAATACACTAAACTAAAATAAATAAAATCTAAACCTAAACCTAAAATAAACTAAACCTAAAGCTAAACCCTAAATAAAATAAACAACAACAACAAGCCTTCATCCCACTAACTGGGGTTGGCTACATGAATCTTTTGTCTCCATTGTGTCCTATTATTTGACAAATTCACATTTAATTCAAGTATACTAAGGTCATTTTTTATACATCATAACCAAGTTGTTTTAGGTATACCTCTACCTTTCTTAACATAAGGCAAATCTAATGCATCTAATCTCCTACCCAGGTCATCGGACGACAGACATTTTATGTGCCAAACCATCTAAGGTGAATCTCTCTAATCTTATCTGCCACTGGAGCTACTCCAACTTTTTCCCAAACATACTCATTTCGCATTTTATATCTAAGAGTAAAGCCACTCATCCACATAAGCATCCTCATCTCAATAACACTTAACTTAGTCTTATGCTTCTCTTTTATTGGCCAACATTATGCACCATAAGTCATTGCAGGTCTCACCACCATCTTATAAAATTTTCCTTTAAGTTTAAGTGGAACTTTTCTATCATACAATAGGTATGATGCATTCCTCCACTTCAACCATCCAACTTGAATTCTACTAATATCATCTTCATTTATTTCTCCATCATTTTGAACAATAGAGCATAAATATCTAAATCGCTCACTCTTATTAAATACTTGTTCAACTAATGTTACAGCACTACCACTAGAACTTATACCACTAAAATTACACATATACTCAATTTTAGATCTACTTAAATGAAAACCTTTAGACTCTAATTTTCACCTCCATAATTCAAGTTTCTCATGGACTCGCTCTCTAGTCTTATTAACAAGAAGAATGTCATCAGCAAAAAGCATACACCAAGGTACATCTTCCTGTAAATTCCTAGTAAGAACATCCATAACTAAAGCAAAGAGATAAGGGCTTAAATTTGATCCTTGATGTAATCCAACTCAAATAGGAAAATATTTTGTCAATCCTCTTTGTGTTTGGAAACAAGTGATAACTCTAGTATACATATCCTTAATTACTTGAATATAACCAATATTAACTCCTTTCTATTCTAGAACTCTCCAAAGAACATCTCTTGAAACTTTATCATATGCTTTCTCTAAATCAATAAATATCATATGTAGATCCTTCTTACTTTCTCTATACTTCTCCATCAAACCTCTTAACAAATGTATAACATCCATAGTAGATCTACCTGGCATTAAACCAAACTGATTGTGAGAAACTTTTGTATCACATCATAACCTATGCTCAACTACTCTCTCCCATAATTTTAATGTTTGACACATTAACTTAATTCCTCTATAATTTGCACACTCTTGTGCATCACCTTTATTCTTATATATAGGAACCAACAAACTCTTTCTCCAGTCATCTGGCATCATTTTAGTCTTTAAAATAACATTAAAAAGATTTGTAAGCCAAGAATTTCATTGATCTCCTAAACATTTCCACACTTCAATTAGAATATCATCAGGTCCTACTGTTTTTCCACATTTCATTTTCTTTAAAGCTTCTCTAACTTCAGATTTACTAATACGATGATAAAAATAAAATTCTCTATTTATGTTAAGGGTATTAAGGTTGCTAAAATAAATTGTACTTTGAGATCCTTCATTAAAAAGTTTATCAAAATACTTCATCCACCTATTTTCATTATCCTTTTCTAAGAAAAGTACTTTATTATTTTCATCCTTAATGCACGTCACTTGAACTAGGTCTTTACTAATCCTATCTCTTTGGTTGGCTAACTTATACATACATCTTTCACCTTCTTTGGTATCTAATCTATTGTATAAATCAGTAAAAGCTAAATTTTTTGCATCATATATTACTCTCTTAGAATCTTTATAGGCCATTTTATAACTCTCCCAATTCTTCGAGTTTTTACATCTAAACCAAGTTTTATAACAATCCTTCTTATTTCTTATCTTTTCTTGCACACTATGACTCCACCACTAACTATTTTTATTAAAAGAAGTTTTTCCTTTTAATTCTCCAAGCACATTTTTAGCAACTTGCTTAAGATCACTTGCTACCTTTTCCACATAACATTAGCTTCCTTATAAACAACCCAAATTCTAAGCTCTTGTAGTTTGCTATTAAAAATATTTTTATTTGTGTTTTTTAACAATGTCCATCTAATCCTAGGACAATAATTTGATTTATTTTTCCTCTTACAATCTTTTATCTTAAAATCTAAAACTAAAAATCGATGTTAGGTACTTAAACTTTCACTTGGAATGACATTGCAATATTTACAATCTGAATGATCTGTTTTTCTTATCAGAAAATAATCAGTCTGTGTTTTACTAAATCCATTTTTATAAGTAATAATATGTTCATCTCTTTTCTTAAATAAAGTATTAGCAACTACAAAATCATAAGCTAAGGCAAAATCTAATATAGTCCTACATTCTTCATTAGTCACTCCAAATCCATAACCACCATTAATACTTTTAAAATCTTCTACCACTCTACCAACATGTCCATTTAATTCTCCTCCAATAAATATTTTTTCTTCAAGAGGTATCTTTTGTATTAATCTTTCTAAATCATTCAAAAAATTTTATTTTGAGCTTACATCCAAATCTACTTGAGGAGCATAAACACTTATAACATTGATAATCTTAGTATCAACAATATTCTTTAAAGCTATAATTCTATCTCCACATCTATTAATATTTATAATATTATCTTTCAAACTTTTATCTATAATCACACCTACACCATTTCTAGTTCGACTTGTACCTGAATACCAAAGTTTAAAACCTAAACTATCAATCTCCTTGGCCTTCTACCCAACCCATTTAGTTTCTTGAACACATAAAATATTTATCCTTCTGTGAACCATAATATCTATTGTTTCCATTTATTTACCTGTAAGAGTACCTATATTCCAAGATCCTAACCTAATTCTAGTTTCATGGACAAACTTCTTTGCTCGCATCCCTCCATAATGTGGGAACCCTTGCTTATTTAACACACTGGAGCCGCGTAGTGGCTCTTGCACATTATTATTTACGTATTCAATACGCGTCGCATCCATGGGACGCCCTATCATTAACCCAATGATTTAAAGGATTCATGTCATGATTCTTTCGACAAGTTTTATGCTGGCTGTCGACTACTTATCGCAACACTCCACTTTTCGTATCCGAACTTGGGACCGACAAAGGTAGAAAATAATAATAAACCTAAATAAAAAAAATAATATAATCTAAAATAAATATAAAATAAATTAAAAAAGTCTAAACCAACTAGTTTACTTAATTTAAAAAAAAAACCTTAAACCCTAAACCCTAAATCCTAAACCTTAAACCCTAAACTCTAAACCCTAAAACTAACCCTAAACCCTAAATCCTAAACCTACAACACTAAACTTACAACCTTAAACCCTAAACCGTAAACCCTAAAAAACCCTAAAGCTTAAACCCTAAATCCTAAACCCTAAACTCTAAATCCTAAACCCTAAAAACCTTAAACCCTAAAGCCTAAATACTAAAACCTAAGCCTAAATCCTAAACCATAAATCCTAAGACTAAACTTAAACCCTAAAACCCTAAACCCAAAATAAAATAAAAATAAACATAAACCAAAACCCTAAAACTAACCTTAAACCCCAAACCCTAATCACTAAAGCCTAAACCCTAAAATCCTAGAAACCTAAACCTAGATAAAATAAAACCTAAAAATAAAATAAATAAAGAAACTTAAACCTAAATATAATAAAAAATAAAATAAAATAAAAACCTAAACTAAAACCTAAACCTAAACCTAAACCCAAACATAAACCTAAAAATAAAATAAAATAAAAAATAAAAACTAAACTAAAATAAAATAAATAAAACCTAAACTAAATTAAGAAAAGATAAACCTAAAAATAAAAAACCTAAATAAAATAAAATTAAATTTAAAATAAAAATTAAATAAATCTAAAATAATATAAAATAAAAAATAAATACCTAAACCTAAAAAATATACCTAAAAATTAATAAAAAAATAAAACCTAAACCCTAAACTAAAAAAAACCTGAACCTAAAATAAACATAAACCTTCACTAAAATAAATAAAACTTAAACCTAAACCTAAAATAAACTAAAGCTAAACCTAAATCTAAACTAAATAAAATAAAATAAACTAAAAATAAACCTAATGTTAAACTAAAGAATAAAAACTAAAAATAAACCTAAATTAAAAACTTAAAACCTAAACCTAAATAAATAAAATAAAAACCTAAACCTAAACCTAAAAATAAATAATAAAACCAAAACCTAAAAAATAAAATAAAAATAAAACTAAACTAAAAAAATAAACATAAGCCTAAACCTAAACCTAAAATTACACTAAAATAAAATACCTAAACAAAAGTAAATAAACCTAAAATAAATAAACTAATCTAAATAAAACTAAAAAAAATAATCCTAAACAAAAATAAAAATAAAATGAACTAAAATAAATAATAAATAAACTAAATTAACCTAAACCTACTAGTTTACTTAATTTTAAAAAAATGGTGAAACCCTAAACCCTAAACCCTAAACCCTAAAAAACACTAAACACTAAACCCTAAATCCTAAACTATAAGCCCTAAACCCTAAACCCTAAAGCATAAACCTTAAATCCCTAAAACCCTAAACCCCAAACCCTAAACCCTAAATCCAAAGCCTTCAACCCTAAACCCTAAACCTTAAACCCTAAACCTTAAACCCTAAACCCTAAACCCTAAACCCTAATTCTAAATCCTAAACTAAAATCATAAACCATAAAACTCTAAACCCTAAACACTAATTCTAAACCCTAAACCCTAAACCCTAAATGCTAAATCCTAAAAAACCCTAAACCTTAAACCCTAAACTGTAAACCCTAAACCCTAACCCTAAACCCTTTAACTCTAAAACCATAAACCCTAAAATCCTAAACCCCAAACCCTAAACCCAAATCCCTAAACCCTAAACTTGTAGCCCTAAACCCTAAACCCTAAACTTACGATCCTAAACCCTAAACCCCTAACCCTAAACAAAAATCCATAAAAAAGCCTAATCTTTAAACCCTAAATCCTAAACCCAAATTCTAAATATGAAACCCTAAAAGCATAATCCATAAAAAACTAAACCCTAAACCATAAACCATAAACTCTACAACATGAACCCTAAACCCTAAACCCTAAACCCCAAACCCTAAACATAAAGCTAAAATTACTAAAAAAAATTTTAAAAAGAATCTAAACCCTAAAACCTAATAAGCTTAAACCTGAACCTAAACCCTAAGAATGGGAAGAACCTTGATGGTAGGAACATCACAACTATGCTCTAGATCTAGCAGTGTGCAATGGTGGAGGGCGACATCATAGTATAGTGGTGATGGAGGTTCTAGTGGATATGGAGGTGGTGGTCAGAGTAGTGGTGGTTATGAAGGTGGGAGGAGGGACGGAGGTAACAGCCATGGTGGTGGTGAATGGAGAGATTGGGGATCTGATGGTGGATTCCGCTACTCGAGAGGCAGGGGTGGTTATGATGGGAACTGGAGAAACTGAAGAACAGTCGATCCATTCTGCTGCTTATGGAATTGTGTCTTTATAATAGAGATGGTTATAATTATCTAGGGTTTTTAATTTCCTCCATGCGTGCTCATTTTTCATCTATGCCATTCATTTGTGTCTTAAAAATGTTAGTTGGTTAATGAAATCGAAAAGAAAAAATGTTGAATCTAAATTTGTTCTCTATTAAAAAAAACTAAAAACCATAAATAATAAACTATAACTTGAACCTTAGACCTAAAATCTAAACCCTCAACCCTAAACCCTAAACCCAAAAAATCCTAACCCTAAACCCTAAGCCCTAAAACCCTAAACCCTAAACCCTAAACCCTAAAATCTAAACCCTAAACCATAAACCCTAAACCCCAAACCCTAAACCCTAAAACCTAAACCTCAACTAACCCTAAACCCTAAACGTTAAAATGCTAAAAACCTAAACCTAAACTAAATAAACTTAAAAATAAAATAAATAAAAAGCTTAAACCAAAATAAAATAAAATAAAAACCTAAACCTAAACTTCAACCTAAACTTAAACCTAAAAAAAAATATAAAATAAATAAAAATTAAACTAGAATAAAATAAATAATAACCAAAACTAAACTAAAAATAAAAAACCTAAATAAAATAAAAACTAAACATAAAATGAAAATAAACCTATAAGAAAATAGAATAAAAACTAAATAAAAACATAAACCTAGAGATTAAACCTATAAAATAAAACCTAAAGAAATAATAAAACCTAAACCCTAAACTAAAAAAAATTCAAAGCCTAAAATAAAATTAAAAAAAAACCTAAACCTAAACTAAAATAAAATAAACTAAAATAAATAAAACCAAAAACTAAAATAAACTAAACCTAAACCCTAAATAAAATAAAATAAACCAAAAATGAACATATACCTTCACTAAAAAATAAAACCTAAAAATAAACCTAAAACCTAAACCTAAAAATGTAAAATAAAAGCCTAAACCTAAACCAAAAAATAAAAAATAAAACTTAAACCTAAAAAATAAAATAAAAATAAACCTGAACTTAAACCTAAACCTAAAAATAAACTAAAATAAAAAATCTAAACTAAAGTAAATAAACCTAAAATAAATAAACTAAACAACAAGAACAACAACAACAACAAGCTATTATCCCACTAAGTGGGGTTAGCTACATGAATCCTTCGTCTCCATTGTGTCTTATTTTGTGTTAGATTTTCATTCAATTCAAGTATACTAAGGTCATTATTATACATCTTAACAATGTCTTTTTAGGTCTACCTCTACCTTTCTTAACATAAGGCAATTCTAATTCATCTACTCTTCTAACTAGGTCATTTGACAGTCGACGCTTTATGTGGCCAAACCATCTAAAGTGACTCTCTCTAATTTTATCTGGCACTAAAGCTACTCTAACTTTTTCTCGAACATACACATTTCACATTTTATCTCTAAGAGTAAAGCCACTAATCCACCTCAAAGATCCTCATCTCTGCAACACCTAACTTAGTCTCATGCTTCTCTTTATTGGCCAACATTTTGCACCATAAATCATCGGTCTTATCGATCTTATAAAACTTTTCTTTAAGATTAACGATCTTTCTATCACACAACAGGCTAGATGAAGTCCTCCACTTCAACCATCCAAGTTGAATTTTACTAATAACATCTCCATCTATTTCACAATCATTTTGAACAATGGAGCCTTAATATCTAAATTGCTCACTCTTTTTAATGACATGTTCACCTAATGTCACAACACTATATCTATAACTTCTACAACTAAAATTACAATCCATAAATAAACTAAACTAAAAAAAAATAAAAATAAACCTAAAAAAAGAAAAAATAAAATAAACTAAAATAAATAAAAAATAAACTAAATAAACCTAAACCTACCAGTTTATTTAATTTTCAAAATTAAAAAAATTAAAAAACCTTAACCCTATACCCTGAACTAAACCTTCAAACCCAAAACCCTAAACCCTAAAACCTACAACCCTAAACCCTAAACCCTAAACCATAAACCCTAAACCCTAGAACTTATAAACCTAAACCCTAAACCCTAAAACCCATAACCATAAACCCTAAACCCTAAACCCCAAACCGTAAATAATAAACCCTAAACCCTAAAAGCCTAGAAACCAAAACCTAAACTGAATAAAACTTAAAAATAAAATAAATAAGAAAACCTAAACCTAAATAAAATAAAAAAGAAAATAAAATAAAATAAAATAAATAACCTAAACTTAAACATAAACATAAACCAAACCCTAAACTTAAACCTAAATGTTAAAATAAAATAAAATAAAATATAAAAACTAAATTAAAAAAAATAAAACCTAAACTAAACTAAAAAATAAAATAAACCTAAAAATAAAAAAATTAAATAAAATAAAAACTAAACGTCAAATAAAAATAAAATAAAATAAAAACTAAATAAAAACATAAACTTAAAAATAAGCCAAAAAATAAATAAAAAATAAAACTTAAACCTAAACATAAAAAAATAAACGAAAATAAAAAACCTAAAATAATTAAACTAAACTAAATAAAAATAAAAATAAACCAAAATAAAGATAAAAAAATAAAATAAACAAAAATAAATAAAAAGTAAACTAAATAAACTTAAACCTCCTTGTTTACTTAATTTTAAAAAAATGTAAACCTTAAACTGAAAACCCTAAATCCTAAACCCTAGACCCTAAACCCTAAAACTAATCCTAAACCCTAAACCTAGTACCCTTAACCTACAACCCTAAGCCCTAAACCTTAAACCATAAACCCTAAAAACCTAAAAACCTATACCAAAAGTTAATAAAACCTAAAATTAAAATAAACAAAATAGCTAAACTAAAATATAATAAAATAAAAACCTAAACTAAAACCTAAACCTAAACCCACAAATAAAATAAAATAAAACAAAATAAACTAAAATAAAATAAATAAAAATCTAAACTAAACTAAATAATAAAATAAACCTAAGAATAAAAAACCTAAATAAAATAAAAACTAAACGTAAAAAAAAATAAAATAAAAACTAAATAAACAACTAAACCTAGAGAATGAACCTAAAAATAAAACCTAAAAATGAATAGAAAATAAAACCCAAACCCCAAAACTAAAAATAAAAACTTAACGTAAAATAAAAATAAAATAACCTAAACCTAAACTAAAATAAAGTAAAATAAAATAAATAAAATCTAAACCTAAACCTAAACTAAACTAAACTAAACCTAAACCTAAACTAAATAAAATAAAATAAACTAAAAATAAACCTAAACCTACACTAAAAAATAATACCTAAAAATAAAACTAAACCTAAAAAAAATAAAATAAAAACCTAAACCTAAACTTAAAAAAAATAAAAATAAAACTTAAATCTAAAAATAAAATAAAAATAAAACTAAACTAAAAAATAAACCTAAACCTAAACTTAAACATAAATCTAAACCTATAAATTAAACTAAAATAAATAAACTAAACTAAAAAAAAATAAAAATAAAGCTAAATAAAAATAAAAATAAAATAAACTAAATAAATAAAAAATAAACTAAGTAAACTAAATAAACTTAAACCTAGTAGTTTACTAGATTTTAAAAAAATATAAAATATAAAAAATTAAAAATAATAAAGAAATAAACATAAACCCTAAACCCTAAACCCTAAACCCAAAACACTAAACCCAAAAACCCGACAACCTAAAGCCAAAATCCTAAACCCAAAACCCTAAACCCTAAACCCTGAACCCTAAACCATAAAACCTCCAACCCTAAACCCTAATAACGTTCAAATCTAAACCTAAACTAGATAAAACCTAAAGATTAAATAAATAAATAAACCTAAACCTAAATAAAATAAAATAAAAACCTAAACTAAAACCTAAACCTAAACCTAAAATTAAAATAAAATAAAAAATAAAAACTAAAATAAAATAAATAAATAAAAACCTAAACTAAACTAAACAATAAAATAAAGCTAAAAATAAAAACTAAACATAAAATAAAAATAAAATAAACTTAAAGTAAAGTATAAAATAAAAGCTAAATATAAACCTAATCCAAAAAAACTAAAAATAAATAAAAAACTAAAACCTTAACCCAAAACTAACAAAAAAACCTAAACCTAAAATAAACAAAATAAAATAAACCTAAACCTAAACTAAAATAAACTAAACTAAAATAAATAAAATCTAAACCTAAAACTAAAATAAACTAAACCTAACCCTAAACTAAATTAAATTAAATAAATTAAAGCTAAACCTAAACTTAAACTAAAAAAATAAAACCTAAAAATAAACCTAAAATAAAGACCTAAAACCTAAACCTAAAAAAATAAAATATAAACCTAAACCTAAAGGTAAAAATAAAAAATAAAACCTAAACCCAAAAATCAAAATAAAAATGAAAATAAACTAAAATATAAATATAAACTTGAACCTAAACCTAAAAACTAAACTAAAATAAAAAACCAAAAATAAATAAATAGACATAAAATAAAAAACAAATAAAATAACAATAAAAAATATACCTAGATAAAAAATAGAATAGACTAAAATAAATAAAAAATAAGTTAAAAAGACTAAATAAAACTAAACTTACTAGTTTACTTAATTTTTTCTGAATAAACCCTAAACCATAAACCCTAAACCCTGAAACGAACCCTAAACATACAACTCTAAACCTAAAACCCTAAATCATAAACCCTAAACCCTATAACTAAACGTTATTCCATAAACCCTAACCTTAAACCCTAAACCCTAACACTAATCCTAAACAATAAACCCTAAACCCTAAACCCCAAACCCTAAACCTAAACCTAACGTAACTAAATAAATTAAAAATAAACCTAAATGCTAAAACATAATAAACCTAAACCTAAACCTAATCCTTAAGAATGGGAAGAACCTTGACGACAGCAGTGGTTGAGGAGGGAGGTGGAGGCGAAGGCGGAGGCGGCGATTATCACAATTATGGTGGGAGATCTAGAGGTATTGTTGGATATGGAGGTGGTGATTAGAGCAGTGGTGGTTATGAAGGCGGGGGGAGAGATGGAGGTTACAACCGTGGTGGTGGCGGAGGGAAAGATCCGGGATACGATGGTGGATCTCGCTACTCGAGAGGCCGGGGTGGTTCTGATGGGAACTGGAGAAACTGAAGAACGGACAATCCGATCTACTGCTCATGGAACTATGTCTTTATAGTAGAGATGATTCTAGTTATCTATGGTTTTTGATTTGCTCTATGCATGCTGATTTTTTATCTATGTCGTTGCTTGTGTCTTAGAAAACTTCGTGTGTTACTTGGTTGACAAAATTAGAAAGAAGAAATGTTGAATCTAAATTTGTTCTCTGTTAAAAAAGAAGACCAAAAATTCTAAACCCTAATCTAAAACATGAACCCTAAATCTAAAACCTAAACCCTAAAACCTAAACCCTAAACCCTAAACCCTAAAACCTAAACCTAAACCCTAAAACATAAACCCTAAAACCCTAAACCCTAGACCCTAAATGCTAAAACCTAAACCTTAAATACTATACCCTAAATCCTAAACCCTAAACCCTAAACCCTCAACTAACCCTAAACCTTAAACCCTAACAAGCTCAAAACCTAAACCTAAACTAAATAAAACCTAAATATAAAATTAATAAAAAAAAATAAACCAAAATAAAATAAAAACAAAATAAAATAAAAACCTAAACTAAAACCTAAACCCAAACTTAAACTTGAACCTAAACTTAAACCTAAAAAGAAAATAAAATAAAAAATAAAAACTATACTAAAATAAAAAAAATAAAAACTTAAAAAAATAGAAAAATAAGAATCCTAAATAAAATAAAAAACTAAACCTAAAATAAAAATAAAATAAACATAAAATAAATAAAAATAAAAACTTAAAAAAATCTAAACCTAAAAAACCCTAAAATGAAAACCCAAAAATAAATAAAAAACCTAAACCTAAAATTAAAATAAACCTAAACCTAAACTAAAATAAGCTAAACTAAAATAAATAAAATTTAAACCTAAACCTAAACCCTAAATAAAATAAATTAAATTAAAAATAAACCTAAACCTAAACTAAAAAATAAAACCTAAAAATATATCTAAAATAAAAACCTAAAACCTAAACCTAAAAAAATAAAGTAAAAACCTAAACCAAAAAATAAAAATAAAAATAAAAACCTAAACCTAAAAAATAAATTAAAAATAAAACTAAAGTAAAAATATATAAACCTAAACCTAAACCTAAAACATAAACTAAAATTAAAAACCTAAACTAAAATAAATAAACCTAAAATAAAAATCAAAACTAAATAGAAATAAAAAATAAACCTAAATAAAAAGAAAAAATAAAATAAACTATAATAAATAAAAATTAAACTGAATAAACTTAAACTTGTGAGTTTACTTAATTTTTTTTTATAAAAGCCCTAAACCCTAAACCTTAAGCCCTAAACCCTAAACCCTAAAACCTAAACCCTATGCCCTATACCTTAACCCTAAACCCTAAATCCTAAAAGCATAAACCCTAAAACCATAAACCCTAAACCCTAAACCTTAACCCTAAACCCTAAACCCTAAACCCCAAATCTTGAATTCAAAACCCCAAACCCTAAACCTAAACCTAAAGTAACTAAATAAATTAAGAAATAAACTTAAATCATAAAAATTAATAAGCCTAAACCTAAACCTAAACCCTAATAATTGGCAGAACCTTGATGGCAGGAACATCACTGTCAACTAGGCTCAGTCTACATCTATTGGTCGAGGTGAAGGCCGAGGCAACGGTTATCACAATGGTGGCGGGGGATCTGGAGGAGCTGGTGGATATGGAGGTGTTGGTCAGAGTAGTGGTGGTTATGATGGTGGGAGGAGAGACAGACTTTACACCCATGGTGGTGGAGGATTTAGAGATTGGGGATAAGATGGTGGATCCCACTACTCGAGAGGTTGGGGTGGTTCTAATGGGAACTAGAGAGACTGAAGAATGGCCGATCTGATCTACTACTTGTGGAACTGTCTTTACTATTGAGATGATTTTAGTTATCTAGGTTTTTTTATTTACTCTATGCATGCTCATTTTTTTCTATGTCATCGCTTAAGTCTTAGAAAAGTTAGTGTGTTATTTGGTTGATGAAATCAAAAAGAAGAAATGTTGAATCTGAATTTGTTCTCTGTTAAAAAAAACCAAAAACCCTACACCCTAAATTAAAACTTAAACCCTAAACCTAAAACCTAAACCCTAAAACCTAAACCTTAGACCCTAAACACAAAATCGTAAATCCTAAAACCATAAACCCTAGACCCTAAACTCTAAAACCTAAACCCTAAACCCTAAACCCAAAATCCTAAACCCTAAACCCTAAACCCTAAACCACAAACGCTAAACCCTCAACCCTCAACTAACCCTAAACTTTAAAAAGCTCAAAACATAAACCTAAGTTAAATAAAACCTAAAAATAAAATAAATAAAAAATCAAAACCAAAATAAAATAAAAAATAAAAAATAATAAAAACCTAAACTATAACCAAAACCTAAAAAGAAAATTACATAAAAAATAAAAATTAAACTAAAATAAAAGAAATAAAAACCTTAAAAAACTAAAAAAATAAAAAACCTAAATAAACTAAAAACTAAACCTAAAATAAAAATAAAATAAACTTAAAATAAAAATAAAATAAACCTAAAATAAAATAAAATAAAAACATAATAAAAATCTAAACAAGAAAAAAACCTAAAAATAAATAAACAATAAAACCTAAATCCTAAACTAAAAAAAAACCTAAACCTAAAATAAAAATAAACCTAACCCTAAACAAAAATAAACTAAACTAAAATAACTAAAACCTAAACCCAAACCTTAACCCTAAATAAAATAAAATAAACTAAAAATAAACCTATACCTAAACAAAAAATTAAAACCTAAAAAAATACCTAAAATAAAAGTTAAAACCTAAACCATAAAAAATAAAATTAAAACCTAAACCTAAACCTAAAAATTAAAAAGTTAAACCTAAACCTAAAAAATAAATTTAAAATAAAACTAAACTAAAAAAATTTAAACCTATACCTAAACATAAAAAATAAACTTAAATAAGAAACCTATACTAAAAGAAATAAACCTAAAATAAATAAACCAAACTAAATAAAAAAAACCTAAATGAAAAAAAAATAAATAAACTTAAAAAAATAAATAATAAATAAAATAATAAATAAAATAAACCTAAACTTACGAGTTTACTTAATAATTTTTTAAAAAAGACCTAAACCCTAAACCCTAAACCCTAAACCTTAAACCATAAACCATAAACCCTAAAACATAAATCATGTACCTTAAATCCTAACCCTAAACCCTAAATTCTAAACTCTAAAAGCATAAACCCTAAAACCTTAAACCCTAAACCCTAAACCCTAAACCTTAAACCCAAACTCTAAACCCTAAACCGTAAATCCTAAACCTTAAACCCTAAATCCCAAATCCTAAATCCCTAAACCTATACCTAAAGTGACTAAATAAATTAAGAAATAAATCTAAACCTTAAAACCTAATAAACCTAAACCTTAAGCCTAAGAATTGGCAAAACCTTGATAGTAGGAACATCACTAACAACTAGGCTAAGTCTTGATCTCACGATGGAGGCGAGGCGGAGGCAGCGGTTATTGCAGTGGTGGTGGGGATCTGGATGAACTGGTAGATATGGAGGTGATGGTCAGAGTAGTGGTGGTTATGGAGGCCAGAGGAGAGACAGAGTTTACAGCCGTGGTGGTGATATGATGGAGGATCCCACTACTCGAGAGGATCCCACTACTCGAGAGGCCGGAGGGAGAGAATGGGGATATGATGGAGGATCCCACTACTCGAGAGGCTAGGGTGGTTCTGATGGGAACTGAAGAAACTGAAGAATGGCCAATCTGATCTACTGCTTGTGGAACTTTATCTTAACTGTAGAGATAATTCTAGTTATCTAGGGTTTTTGAATTGCTCTATGCATGCTCATTTTTTATTTATGTTGTCGCTTATGTCTTAGAAAACTTAGTGTGTTACTTGGTTGATGAAATCAAAAAGAAGAAATGTTGAATCTAAATTTGTTCTTTGTTATGAAAAAACCCTAAACCCTAAACTAAAACCTAAACCCTATACCTAAAACTAAACCCTAAACTTTAAATCGTAAAGCCTAAACCCTAAAACCCTAAAACCTAAACCCTAAACCCTAAAAACCCCAAACCCTAAACCCTAAACCCTCAACTAAACTTAATCCCCAAACCCTAAAAAGCTCAAAACCTTAACCTAAACTAAATAAAACATAAAAATAAAGTAAATAAAAAAACCTAAACCAAAATAATAAAATAAAATAAAATAAAAACCTAAACTAAAACCTAAACCTAAACCTAAAAAGAAAATAAAAACAAATATAAAAACTAAACTAAAATAAAATAAATAAAAAAAACTAAACTAAACTAAAAAAAAGAAAGAACCTAAATAAAATAAAAACTAAAGCTAAAAAAATAAAAACTAAATAAAAACTTAAACCTAAAAAATATACATAAAAATAAAACCTAAAACTAAATAAATAATAAAACCTAAATTGTAAACAAAAAAAAATGTAAACCCAAAATAAATATAAAATAATCTTAAACCTAAACTAAAATAATCTAAAAGAAAAGAAATAAAACCTAAACTTAAACTTAAACTCTAAATATAATAAAATAAACTAAAAATAAACCTAAACTAAACAATAAAGCCTAAAAATAAACCTAAAATGATAACCTAAAACATAAACCTAATAAAATAAAATTAAATCCTAAACCTAAACATAAAATTAAAAATATAAAAACTAAACCTAAAAAATAAAATAAAATAAAACTAAACTAAAAAATAAACTTAAACCTAAATCTAAAAAATAAACTAAAAATGAATAACCTAAACTAAAATAATTAAACCTAAAATAAATAAACCAAACTAAATAAAAAAACTAAACGTAAATAAAAATAAAAAATAAACTAAACTAAAATAAATAAAAAATAAACTAAATAAACCTAAAACTATGAGTTTACTTATTTTTTTTAAAAAGCTCTAAACACTAAACCCTAAACCCTAAACCCTAAACCCTAAAACCTTTACCCTATACCTAAACCTTAACCCTAAACTTAAACCCTAAAAGCATAAACCCTAAAACCCTAAACCTCAAACCATAAACCCTAAACCATAAACCCCAAATCCTAAACCCGAAACCTAAACCCCAAACCCTAAATGCTAAACCCCAAACCCTAAACCTAAACCTAAAGTAACTAAATAAATTAAGAAATAAACCTAAACCTTAAAACCTAATAAACCTAAACATAAACATCAACCCTAAGAATTGGCAGAACCTTAATGGAAGGATTATCATAGTGGTGGTGGGGGATCTGGAGGTGCTCGTGGATATAGAGGTGCTGGCCAGACTAGTGGTCGTTATGGAGGTGGGTGGAGAGACAAAGTTTACAGTCATGGTGGTGGCAGAGGGAGAGATCGGGGATATGATGGTGGATCCCACTACTTGAGAGGTCGGGGTGGTTACTAGAGAAGCGAAGAAGAATGATCCGATCTACACTTGGCTGTGTCTTTCTTATAGACAATTCAAGTTATCTATGGTTTTCAATATACTCTATGCATGCTCATTTTTTATCTATGTTGTCGCTTATGTCTTAGAAAACTTGGTGTGTTACTTGGTTGATGAACTTGAAAAGAAGAAATGTTGAATATGAATTTGTTCTCTATTATAAAAAAGAAACCCTAAACCCTAATCTAAAATATAAACCCTAGACCTAAATCCTAAACCCTAAACCTTAAATCGTAAACCCTAAACCCTAAACCCTAAACCCTAAAAAAACTTAAACCCCAAACCCTAAACCCTCAACTAACCCTAATCCCTAAACCCTAAAAAGCTCAAAACCTAAACCTAAACTAAATAAAACCTAAAAATAAAGTAAATATAAAACCTAAGCCAAAATAAAATAAAAAATAAAAAAAATAAAAACCTAAAGTAAAACTTAAACCTAAACCTAAACCTAAACCTAAACCTAAACCTAAAAAGAAAATAAAATAAAAAATAAAAACTAAACTAAAATAAAATAAATAAAAAACTAAACTAAACTAAAAAAAACACAAATAAATTTAAAACTAAAGCTAAAATAAAAATAAAAAATACCAAAAAGAAAATAAAATAAAAACTAAATAAAAACCTTAACCTAAAAAGTAAACCTAAAAATAAAACCTAAAATAAATAAACAATAAAGGCTAAATCGTAAAACAAAAAAAAAAACCTAAACCCAAAATAAAACTAAAATAAATATAAACTTAAACTAAAATAAACTAAATGAAAATAAATAAAACCTAAACTTGAACTTAAACAATAAATATAATAAAATAAATTAAAAATAAAGCTAAACATAAACTAAAAAATAAAACCTAAACATAAACTTAAAATAAAACCTAAAACCTAAACCCAATAAAATAAAATAAAATCCTAAGACTAAACATAAAAATAAAAAAAATAAAACTTAAACCTAAAAAATAAAATAAAAATAAAACTAAACTAAAAAATAAACCTAAACCTAAACCTAAACTTAAAAAATAAAATAAAAAAAACATAAACTAAAATAAATAAACCTAAAATAAACTAAATGAAAATAAAAATAAAATAATCTAAAATAAATAAAAATAAACTAAATAAATATAAACCAAAAATAAATAATAAATAATAAAATAATAAACCCTAACCATAAAGCCTAAACCCCAAACCCTAAACCTACAACCCTAAACCCTATAACCCTAAGCTTTAAAACCATAAACCCTAACCTAAACTTAAACACCAGAAGCTGCTTTTTTAAAACACAAAACCTTAAACCCAGGCTACAAAATAAACCATAAACCCTAAATACCTAAACCCTAAAACCCTAAACCCTAAAACCCTAAATCCTAAATCTAAACCCTAAACACCTAAATATCTAAAGCTAAACTAAATAAAACCTAAAAATAAAATAAAAAAATAAAACTAAACCTAAATAAAATAAAATAATAAACTAAAATAAAAACCTAAACTAAAACCTAAACTTAAAAATAAAAAAATTAAATTAAAATTAGAAATAAACTAAAATAAATAAAGAAAAACCTAAACTAAATTAAATAAAATAAAATAAACCTAAGAATAAAAAATTAATAAAATAAAAATGAAATGTAAAATTAAAAATACCTAAAATAAAATAAAATAAAAACTATATAAAATCCTAAATCAAAAAAATAAACCTAAAAATAAATAAAAAATAAAACCTAAACCTAAACCTAAAATAAAGTAGACCTAAATCTAAACCTAAACTAAATAAAATAAAATAAACTAAAAATAAAACTAAACATAGACTAAAAATGAACCTAAAATAAAAACCTAAAACCTAAACATAAAAAAATAAAATAAAAACCTACACCTATACCTAAAAATCAAAAATAAAACCTAAACATAAAAAATAAAATAAAAATATAATTCAACTAGAAAATAAACCTAAACCTAGACCAAAACCTAAAAAATAAACTAAAATAAAAACCTAAACTAAAATAAATAAACCTAAAATAAATAAACTAAACTAAATAAAAATAAAAAATAACATAAACTAAAAGAAATAAACTAAATAAACTAAATAAACTAAACATATTAGTTTACTTAACTTTTTTTTAAAAAAAAACCTAAACACTAAATCGTAAACCCTAAACTTTAAACCCTAAACTCTAAACCCTAAACCAACAACCGTAAATCCTAAACCCTAAACCATAAAAAACCCCAAACCCTAACCCTTAAACCCTAAAAACCCTAAGCCCTAAATCCTAAATGAAAAAACCCAAAACCCTAAAACCCTAGAGCCTACACCCTAAACCCTAAACCCTAACCTTAAATCATAAACCCTAAACTTTAAGCCCTAAACCTAAACCTAAACTAACTAAATAAATTTAAAAATAATTTTAAAATGTAAAACCTAATAAACCTTAATTTAAACCTAAATCCTAGGAATGAGGCAGTGATGGTAGAACATCAATCCGGTGTGAAGAAGAGTATGGAGTGGTGGTGGGGTATCTAGGTCTTTGGAGGATATGTAGGTGGTGTGCGGCAGTGGTGGTCACTTGTGGGAGGAGGAGTGACAGAGGTTACATCCATGGTGGTGGCGGAGGGAGAGATCGAGGATATGATGGTGGATCGCTACTCGAAAGCCAGGGTGGTTCTGATGGGAACTGAAGAAACTTAAGAACGACCGATCTGATCTACTACTTATGGAACTATGTCTTTAGTTTTGCTCTATGCATGCTCATTTTTTATCTATGTTGTCACTTGTGTCTTAAAAAACTTGGGGTGTTCCTTGGATGATGAAATCAAAAAGAAGAAATGTTGAATCTGAATTTGTTCTCAATTAAAAAAAACCAAAAATAGTAAATCCTAAATTAAAACCTAAACCCTAGACCTGAAACTTAAACCCTCAATCCTAAACCCTAAACCCTAAAAACCCATAACCCTAAACCCTAAAACCTAAACCATAAATGCTAAAACCTACAACCTAAACCCTTAACCCTCAACCCTAAACCCTAAACCATAAACACTAAACCCTAAACAACAAACCCTACACCCTAAACCATAAACCCTAAAATGCTAAAAATCTAAACAAAAACTAAATAAAACTTAAAAATAAAATAAAAACCTAAACTAAAACCTAAACCTACACCTAAACCTAAAAAAGAAAATAAAATAAAAATAAAAACTAAACAAAAATAAAATAAATAAATACTTAAACTAAATTAAAAAATAAAAAACCTAAATAAAACAAAAATTAAATAAAAACCTAAACCTAAGAAATAAACCTAAATATACAGCCCAAAAATAAATAAAAAGTAAAACCTAAACCCTATACAAAAGAAAAAACCTAAACCTAAAATGAAAAATAAAATAAATCGAAAACTAAACTAAAATAAACTAAACTAAAATAAATAAAACCTAAACCTAAACCTAAATCTAAACCTAAATAAATTAAAATAAAATAAAAATTAACTGAAACCTAAACTAAAAAATAAAACCTAAAATAAAAACATAAAACCTAATCCTAAAAAATAAAATAAAAACATAATCCTAAACCTAACGATAAAAAAATAAAACCTAAACCTAAAAAATAAATTAAAAATAAAAATAATGAAAAAATAAGCCTAAACCTAAACCTAAACCAAAAAAATAAAATAAAATAAAGAACCTAAACCAAAATAAATAAACCTAAAATAAATAATCTAAACTAAATAAGAATAAAAGTAAACCTAAATTAAAAAAATAAACTAAACTAAAATAAATAACACATAAACTAGATAAACAAAATCAACCTAAACCTACCAGTTTACTTAATTTAAAAAAGAATGAAATAATAAAATAAAAAATAAAATAAAATAACCCCTAACCTTAAACCCTAAACCCTAAAACTAACCATAAACCCTAAACCTTGAACCATAAACCTATAACCTTATACCCTAAACCCTAAATCTGAAAATCCTAAACTCTAAATCCTAAACCTTAAACCCTAAATCCTAAAACCCTTAACCCTAAATCATAAACCCTAAACCTAAAAATCTGTAACCCTAAATCCTAAACTCTAAAACCAAACCCTAAACACTAAACCTTAAACCCTAAACACCTAAAAACCTAAACCTAAATAAAATAAAACCTAAAGATAAAATAAATAAAAAAACCTAAACTTAAATAAAAAAATGAAACAAAAAAAAACCTAAACTAAAATCTAAACCTAAACCTAAATAAAATAAAAAAAATAAAATAAAAACCTAAACTAAAACCTAAACCTAAATTTAAAATTAAACCAAAATCTAAACATAAAAAATAAAATAAAATACAAAATAAAAACTAAATTAAAAATAAAATAAACTTAAAAATAAAAAACTTGAATAAAATCAAAACTAAATGTAAAACAAAAATAAAATAAACCCAAAATAAAATAAAATAAAATTTAAATAAAAACTTAAACCTAAAAAATAAACCTAAAAAAATAAAAAGTAAAACCTAAACCATAAACTAAAAAATAAAAACCTAAACCTAAAATAAAAAAATAAAATAAACCTAAACATAAACTAAATTAAGCTAAACTAAAATAAATAAAACCTAAAACTAATCCTAAAATAAACTAAACCTAAACTCTAAACTAAATAAAATAAAATAAACTAAAAATAAACCTAAAACTAAACTAAAAAATAAAACCTAAAAATAAACCTAAAATAAAAACCTAAAACCTAAACCTAAAAATAAATAAAAACCTAAACCTAAACTTAAAAAATAAAATAAAAACCTAAACCTAAACCTAAAAATAAAAAATAAAACTCTAAACCTACAAAATAAAATAATAATTAAAATCAAATAAAAAATAAACATAAACTTAAACATAAACTAAAAAAATAAACTAAAATGAAAATCTTAAACTAAAATAAATAAACTAAACTACATAAAAATAAAAAATAAACTTAAATAAAAAGAATAAAATAAAATAAACTAAAATAAATAAACTCTAAACCTAAACTTATAGGTTTACATCATTTAAAAACCCTAAACCTAACACTTACAACCTACTGACCTGGACCCAAAAAAAAACCACAACCTTAAAAACCTACCTAAAACCCTAAAGCCAAACCATAAACCCTAAACCCATTAAGCTTAAGCACTAAACCCTATACCCTAAACCATAAACCAAAACCCTAAACCCTAAACCCCAACCCTATTCCCTAAACCCTAAAACCATAAGTGTTAAAACCCTAAAACCCTAAACACTAAACCCTAAACCCTAAACCCAAAATCCTGAAAACCTAAACATAAACTAAATAAAACTTAAAAAATAAAATAAATAAATAAAACCTAAACATAAATAAAATAAAATGAAATAAAATAAAAAACCTAAACTAAAACCTAAACCTAAACCTCAAAATAAAAGCAAATAAAAAAAATTAAATAAAATAAAATAAATAAAAACCTAAACTAAACTAAAAAAATTAAACCTAAGAATAAAAAACCTAAATAAAATAAAAACTAAAAGTAAAAAACATAAAATAAAATAAAATAAAAACTAAATTAAAACCTAAGCCTAAAAAATAAACCTAAAAATTAAACAAAAAAATAAATAAAAAATAAAACTTAAACCTTAAACTAAAAAAAGAACCTAAACTTGAAATAAAAATAAAAATAAACAAAATAAAATAAACCTAAACCTAAACCTAAACTAGATAAAATAAAATAAACTAAAATGAAACCTAAAAATAAGCCAAAAAATATAACCTAAAAATAAACTTAAAATGAAAACCTAAAACCTATACCTAAAAAAATAAAATAAAAACCTAAACCTAAACCTACAAATAAAAAAATAAAACTTAAACCTAAATAATACAATAAAAATAAAAATCAACTAAAAATTAAACCTAAATCTAAAAAAACTCAAATAAAATACCTAAGCTAAAATAAATAAACCTAAAACTAATAAACAAAACTAAATAAATATAAAAAATAAACTTATATAAAAATAAAAAATAAAATAAACTCAATTCAATAAAAAATAATCTAAATAAATTAAATATACCTAAACCCGAAACCCTAAAACTAACCCCCAAACCAACAACCCTAAACCTACAACCCTAAACCCTAAACCCTAAAACCCTACACTCTAAAACCTAAACCCTAAACCCTAAACCCTAAAACCCTAAATCCTAAATCCTAAACCTTAAACACCTAAAAAGCTAAAGCTAAACTAAATAAAACCTAAAAGAAAATAAATAAAAAAAAACCTAAACTAAAACCTAAACCTAAAAAAAAATAAATTAAATTAGAAATTAAAAATAAAATAAAATAAATAAAGAAAAACCTAAACTAAATTAAATAAAATAAAATAAACCTAAGAATAAAAAAACTTAATAAAATAAGAACTAAAAATTAAAATAAAAAAATAAAATAAAATAAAATCTTGTAAATCCTCAAAAACATAAACCTAAAAATAAATTAAAAATAAAACCTAACCCTAAACTAAAAAAACTAAAACCTAAAATAAAAATAAAATAAACAAAATAAAATAAACCTAAACCTAAACTAAAATTAATAAAACCTAAATTTAAACCTAAAATAAAGTAAACCTAAATCTAATCCTATACTAAATAAAATAAAATATGCTAAAAATAAAATTAAACCTAAACTAAAAAATAAATCTTAAAAATGAACCTAAAGTGAAAACCTAAATCCTAAACCTAAAAAAATAAAATAAAAACCTACACCTATACCTAAAAATAACAAATAAAATCTAAACCTAAAAAATAAAATAAAAATATAACGCAACCAAAACATAAATCTAAACCTAGACCTAAACTAAAAAATAAACTAAAATAAAAAACCTAAACTAAAATAAATAAACCTAAAATAAAAACTAAACTAAATGAAAATAAAAAATAAAATAAACTAAAATAAATAAAATAAACTAAATAAACTAAACATATTAGTTTACTTAATTTTTTTAAAAAAAACATAAACTGTAAACACTAAACTCTAAGCCCTAAACCCAAAATGTACAATACTAAACCTACAACCCTAAATCCTAAACCTTAAACCCTAAAAACCTCTAAACCCTAAATCTAAACCCTAAACCCTAAATCCTAAAAGTATAAACCCTAAGACCTTAAAACCCTAAACCCTACACTCGAAACCCTAAACCCTAAACCTTAACCTTAAACCATAAACCCTAAACTCCAAGCCCTAAACCTAAACCTAAACTAACTAAATAAATTTAAAAATAAACCTAAACCATAAAACCTAAAAAACCTTAACTTAAACCTAAATCCTAGGAATGAGCTGAACCTTGACAGCAGGAACATCACCATTAACCAAGCTCAGTCTAGGTCTAGCGGTGGAGGTGAAGGTGGAAGCGGCCATTATCCTAGTGGTGGTAGGGGATCTGGAGGTACTAGTGGATATGCAGGTGGTTGTCAGAGCAGTGGTGGTCATGGAGGTGGGAGGAGTGATGGAGGCTACTGTCGTGGTGGTGGCAGAAGGGGAGATTGATGATATGATGGTGGATCCGGCTAATTGAAAGGCCAGGGTGGTTCAGATGGGAACTACATAAACTTAAGAATGACCAATCTGATCTACTGCTTATGGAACTATGTCTTTGGTTTTGCTCTATGCGTGCTCATTTTTTATCTATGTCGTCGCTTATGTCTTAAAAAACTTGGGGTGTGCTTAGATGATGAAATCAAAAAGAAGAAATGTTGAATCTGAATTTGTTCTCTATTAAAATAAAATAAAAACTCCAAAACCCTAAATCCTAAACTAAAACCTAAACCCAAGACCTAAAACCTAAACCCTCAATCCTAAACCCTAAACCCTAAAAACTCATAACCCTAAACCCTAAAACCTACCGCCTAAACCCTTAAGCCTCAACCCTAAACCCTAAACCATAAACCCTAAACCCTAAACCCTAAACCCTAAACCTTAAACCCTAAACCATAAACCCTAAAATGATAAAAATTTAAACATAAACTAAATAAAACCTAAAAATAAAATAAATAAAAACCTAAACAAAAATAAAAAAAACCTAAACTAAAACCTAAACCTAAACCTAAAAAAGAAAATAAAATAAAAATAAAAACTAAATTAAGATAAAATAAATAAATACTTAAACTATACTAAAAAATAAAAAACCTAAATAAAATAAAAAGTAAATAAAAACCTAAACCTAAAAAATAAACCTAAAATATAACACAAAAGTAAATAAAAAATAAAACCTAAAACCTAAACTAAAGAAAAAACCTAAACCTAAGATTAAAAATTAAATAAACCTAAACCTAATTTAAAATAAACTAAACTAAAATAAATAAAACCGAAATCTAAACCAAAACCCAAAATGGACTAAACCTAAACCTAAATCTAAACCTAAATAAAATAAAATAAACTAAAAATTAACCAAAACCTAAACTAAAAAATAAAACCTAAAAATAAATCTAAAATAAAAACCTAAAACCTAATCCTTAAACAATAAAATAAGAACATAATCTTAAACCTAACAATAAAAAAATAAAACCTAAACCCAAAAAATAAATTAAAAGTAAAACTATAGAAAAAATAAGCCTAAACCTAAACCTAAACTAAAAAAAATAAATTAAAATAAAAAACCTAGACTAAAATAAATAAACCTAAAATAAATAATCTAAACTAAATAAGAATAAAAGTAAATCTAAATAAAAAAAAATAAAGTAAACTAAAATAAATAACAAATAAACTAGATAAACTAAATAAGCCTAAACCTACGAGTTTACTTAATTTAAAATAGAATAAAAATTAAAATAAAAAATAAAATAAAATAACAACTAACCCTAAATCCTTAACCTTGAACCATTAACCTACAACCCACCCTAAACCCTAAATCTTAAAATGCTAAACTCTAAACCCTAAACCATAAAACCCTTAAGCCTAAACCCTAAACCCTAAACCCGAAAACTTGCAACCCTAAACCCTAAAACCTAAACCCAAACCCTAAACACTAAACCCTAAACTGGAAACACCTAAAAACCTAAACCTAAATAAAATAAAACCTAAAAATAAAATAAATAAAAAACCCTAAACTTAAATAAAAATAAAGAAAATAAAAACGTAAACTGAAACCTAACCTAAATAAAATAAAAAAATAAAATAAAATAAAAACCTAAACTAAAACCTAAACTTAAACCCAAACTTAGGCTAAATCTATAAACAATAAAATAATAAAAATAAAAAAATAAAACTAAAACTAAAATAAACCTAAAAATAAAAAACCTAAATAAAATCAAAACTAAATGTAAAACAAAAATAAAATAAACCTAAAATAAAATAAAATAAAAACTAAATAAAAACCTAAAACTTAAAAAAAAAACTAAAAAAATGAAAAATAAAACCTAAACCATAAACTAAAAAATAAAAACCTAAACCTAAAATAAACAAAATAAAATAAACCTAAAACTAAACTAAATTAAACTAAACTAAAATAAATAAAACCTAAAACTAATCCTAAAATAAACTAAACCTAAACCCTAAACTAAATAAAATAAAATAAACTAAAAATAAACCTAAACCTAAACTAAAAAATAAAACCTAAAGATATACCTAAAATAAAAACCTAAAACCTAAACCTAAAAAAAAATAAAAACCTAAACCTAAACCTAAAAAATAAAATAAAAACCTAAACCTAAACCTAAAAATAAAAAATAAAACTCTAAACCTGCAAAATAAATAATAATTAAAACAAAATAAAAAATAAACATAAATTTAAACATAAACTTTGAAAATAAACTAAAATGAAATACTTAAACTAAAATAAAAAAACCTAAAATAAATAAACTAAACAACATAAAAATAAAAATAAACCTAAATAAAAAGAATAAAATAAAATAAACTAAAATAAATAAACCATAAATATAAACTTAATGGTTTACTTAATTTAAAAAAAAACCTAAACCTTAAACCCTCTCAAACCTACTGACCCTGGACCTACCCCACCCTAAACCACTGGACCTTATACTGCCAAAACCCTGACCTGACCTTGACCACCTTCCTCCAAAGCTAAAGCCACTAAACCCTAAATCTTGGGCTTAAACACTACCCTATGCCTAAATCCTGACCCTGACCCCTGACCCTAGGCAACTGATCCTAAGCCTGCCCTTACCCTAACTAAACCATAAACTCTAAACCATAGACCCTAAACCCTAAACCCTAAAAACCTAAACATAAACTAAATGAAACTTCAAAATAAAATAAATAAATAAACCTAAACCTCAATAAAATAAAATGAAATAAAATAAAAACCTAAACTAAAACCTAAACCTAAAACTCAAGATAAAGAAAATAAAAAACTAAAATAAAATAAATAAAAATATAAACTAAACTTAAAAAATAAAATAAACCTAAGAATAAAAAACCTAAATAAAATAAAAACTAAAATTAAAAAAAAAAACCTAAAATAAAATAAAATAATAATTAAATTAAAACCTAAGCCTAAAAAATAAACCTAAAAATAAAACCTAAAAATAAATAAAAAATAAAACCAAAATCATAAACTAAAAAAGAACCTAAACTTGAAATAAAAATGAAATAAATAAAATA
Organism: Cymbidium sinense; assembly: GCA_021442155.1. Taxonomy (NCBI): domain Eukaryota; kingdom Viridiplantae; phylum Streptophyta; class Magnoliopsida; order Asparagales; family Orchidaceae; genus Cymbidium; species Cymbidium sinense. The sequence continues at coordinate 316,631,126 of CM038214.1, read as the reverse complement.
AAATAAATCTAAACCTAAATAAAAATAAATAAAACCTTAACCTTAACCTAAGTAATTTAAACCTAAACCTAAACCTAAACTAGATAAAAGAAAATAAACTAAAATCAAACCTAAAAATTAACTAAAAAATAAAACCTAAAATAAACCTAAAATAAAAGCCTAAAACCTAAACCTAAAAAATAAAATAAAAACCTAAACCTAAACCTAAAAATAAAAAATAAAATAAAAACTTAAATAATAAAATAAAATAAAACTCAACTAAAAATTAAACCTAAACCTAAATAATAAACTAAAATAAAATACCTAAACTAAAATAAATAAATCTAAAATTAACAAACAAAACTAAATAAATATAATAAATAAACCTATATAAAAATAAAAAAATAAAATAAACTCAATTAAATAAAAAATAAACTAAATATACTAAATAAACTTAAACCCTAAACACTAAAACTAACCCTAAACCCTAAACCCCAAACATACAACCCTAAACCTACAACCCTAAAACTTGAAACCCTACACTCTAAAACCTAAACCCTAAACCCTAAACCTTAAACATTAACACCAATCCTTAAACCCTAAACCCTAAACCCTAAACCCTAAACCATAAACCCTAAACTAACCCTAAACCCTAATAATGGACAAAACCTTGATGGTGGGAACATCACCATCAATAAGGATCAGTCTAGATCTGGCGATGGAGGCGATGGCAGAGGTGGTAGTTATTACAGTGGTGGTGGGGATCTGGAGGTGCTGGTGTGTATGGAGGTGATGATCGGTGCTGTGGTAATTATGGAGGAGTGAGGAGCGATGGAGTTTACATCCATGGTGCTGACGGAGGGAGAGATTGGGGATATGTTGGCGGATCCCGCTACTTGAGAGGTGGGGGAGGTTTTGATGGGAACTAGATAAACTTAAGAATGAATGATCCTATCTACTACTTATGGAACTCTATCTTTATAGTAGAGATTGTTCTACTTATCTAGGGTTTTTTATTTGCTCTATGGGTGCTCATTTTTTATCTATTTCTTTGCTTTTGTCATAGAAAACTTAGGGTGCTACTTGGTTTATGAAATTGAAAAGAAGAAATGTTCAATCTAAATTTGTTCATTATTAAAAAAAACTTAAACCCTAAATTAAAACTTAAATCCTAAACTTAAAACCTAAATCCTAAACCCTAAATGCTAAACCTTAAACCCTAAAAGCCATAAACCCTAAACACTAAACCCTAAACCCTTAACCCTTAACCTTAAACTCTAAAACCCTAAACCCTAAACCCTAAAACCCTAAACTCTAAACTCTAAAACCTATAACCCTAAACCCTAAACCCCAATCCCTAAACCCTAAACCCTAAACCCTAAACCATAAACTAACCCTAAATCCTAAAACCAATGCAAAACCCTAAACCCTAAACCCTAAACTAACCTTAAACCTAAACTTAAAACCCAAAACCCTAAACCTTGAATAAAGATGTCATCATGAGTAGTTCAAAAGAATTATCTAATACTAACATAGTTATGGTAGTTAAGGAAAATGTCTTCATGAAACTTTCCTTTGACTATTAGAGATTTGAATACCCTAAACCCTTACCCAAATTTATATTATAATACAATATATTATAATATAATGTAGTGGCATATATTTGAGCATGTAGTGGTCTATTTTGGATGTTATAAGATGTTTTGAAATGTTTTAATATATTATGGTATTGTGCCATATAGTCTATATTAATATAAATCATAAAAATATTGATTTAATAAATTAGATGATGAAATTTGTTAAATTTGAAGTCAGAATTAGGTTGTAGTATGAAAGGTGCGCTACCCCACTTGTAGTCTAAAAAGTAAGATTTTATGTTCAAAATAAATATTTTATGTTGTAGCATAGTATAACATCATATATCATAATATATTATTCTGTGCATTTTAAATTCTTTTAGTATTTTATAATAATGCAGTCGAGCCTACACTAGCATTATTTATAAAAATGTTGATTTAGACATTAAAATGGTGGTATTTGGCCAAATTCATAATAGGTAGAGCATGGCATCGTAATATATTATTTCAATTTAAAATATGTATGTGATACGACTAAAATATATAGTTTTTTTATTATTTAGAATAATTTTATGATTTTTATCTTAAGTAATCCCTTGTGATATGATATGCAATATAATATAATATAATATGTTATAGTGTATTATCATATAGGATGTCATAACATAGTGTAGCATCATGCATTATAGCATACTATTTTGTATTACTACTTATCGTTTAGCATATTTTAGTTTGTTATAGTATGATGTAGTAGAGTTTGGAGTGGTATAATTCATTAAATACTAATTTATAGGCTGAGATGATAGGATTTGGCCAAATTTAAGGTAAGCTTTAGGGAACATCATTAGGGGTGTGCTATGGTGTGTCATTTAATCAAAAGAATGGAATTTTGCATCCAAAGTAAATATTCATTTTTGAACCAAATTTTATAAATTTTTTGCTTAAAGTAATTCATTTTGAGGTGTAATGTAAGATAATATATTATATGAAAGCATATTAAAATATAATATACATAACAATATAACTACACATATATATGAATGTGCTGGTGTGTTACTAAATGTTATTATAAATTTTTTAGTATCTTTTACTTTTGGTATAATATATTCTATCAAAACACACAAAAATATTAATTTGAAGGTTGAGATGGAAGATTTTGGCCAAATTCATGGCATACACTAAGAAGCAACACCAAAATTATGCAATTTTGTACCATTTCTAATAGAAAAATAACAATTTTACATCCAAAATGAACATTATTTATATTTTGAGAAAATTTTGTTATTTGTTCCTTTTAAGTGATTCTAATGAGGTGTAATGTTAGACAATATATTATATTATTACAAATTATAATATAACACAATATATTATAATATAATATAGTGTGTTAATTCATACTATAATATGTTTAGCATGATATTGTATAGTTAGTTTGAGCTTGCACCATCACAAATCATAAAATGTTGATTACAATGTTAAGATGAAGTAATTGGAACGAAGACATTGTTTGGATTTTGGTTGAAGTAGTAAAGGTGTGCATAAGAGAAGAAATAAGATTTGTTGAGAATTCTATGTCAAAGACATGGAGGGAGATGCGCTAAGGGATTACATATGCATTGGACAAGACATGTGAGGGGTCTATGTCGAGGGCATAAAAGAAGAAAATCTATAGGGTATAAGCATTGAATTTGATTTGATTATATGATTTATCGAAAGAAGATCTGTTGGGGATAAGAATCTATAATCCACCATGGATTAAGATCGAATCAACTTTAATTTTTTTTATTTTAATTGATGTGGAGGCACTTCTGCTAGAGATATGGGCTCGAGTCCAGGGATCAGGTATATGAACCTTCCACTAGAGAAGCAAGTTTGGGCTATCAGCTAGAGATTAAGATTTTTGTTGGATTTTAAAGATTTGTTTGGGGATGTATCAGTTAGGAATAAGAGTTTGGTTGGATTTCATTGATTTGGACTCTACTGGGGGAGTAGGTTCAATTTGGCTCCACTGGGGACATTGGTTTTGAATTTGATTTGTTTGCTTGACTTGTATATATATGATTTGGGACTCCACTAGAGAGAAGGGAGTGATTTAACTCCACTGGGGAAAATTAGTTCGAGTTTAATTTAATCTAAGTTAATGTATGGACCCTATTAGTGTGCAATGGACCCACTAAGAAGGGGTTATGAGCCTTGACCTACCTCAAGTTTCAAATCCAAAGGGATAGTTTAGCGGTAGCCAATCTAAGGGATTGCCTTTTGGTGTGCAATGGCTGTGCTAGTAAGAAGGCATAGCAGGCTTACATCTTCTAAAGAGAGGAATAACCACTGGGGTGACATCTTGGATGCATAACAAATCAAACTTGACCAAGGGCAACTACTGAGTGAATATCTTCGGGGAATTATGTCAACTCAAAAGTACTTAAGATTAATTTTATCTTAATTTCATTTAATTTGATATGGTTTATTTGGTTTAGTTTGATTTTGAATTGAGGGCATATCCATAAGGGATGTGAGCTCAGTCAAATTTGATAGATTTAATTTATGGACCATGTCGGTGTGCGATGGGCCCATTGATAATGGGCTATAGTGGACTTGTCCTATATCAGAATTACAAATCCAAAGGAATAGTCTACTGAGCATGGAGTAGAGCTAGCCAACCTAAGGAGTTGCCTTTCGATGTGAAATAGCTATGTTAAGAAGAAGGCGTAGTAGACTTACATCTTCTAAAGTAGGGAACAATCGCTGGGGTGACCTATTGGTAGCATAATAAATATAACCCAACTTATATCAACTCAAAAGTAGTCAGGCAATCCTATAGGGAGTTTTGCTGACACTACCTTAAAGATAGGATGCTTTCTTAGGAAAAGGTGTCTTCCTAATCCACAAGTGAATATATATTCTTTTTATATGTTTGTGTGAACACTATTGGTGTGTGAGGGACCACACTGAGAAGGGCCTATGTTAGCCTTGACCTATCTCAGATTTACTAGACCAAGGGAAAATTTGCACATCCATAAGACAAATTCTTTAACCATAGAGATGGTTACTAGAAAAGGAGAACTGTCCAATCTGATAGTAACCGGATAGTGTCTAAGTGTGGTCACAAAGGATGTGATCCAAATATAGTGTCCACATGGGAGGTTCTTCTAGGGGCATTATCCTGAGCCTTGGAAAAGAAAGTCTATAGGGGTACAGTGGCCAACTCGAGGAGAAAGTATAATAGACTTACATCTGCCATGAGTGGTGTATCCTAAGGTGCGAGAATGAAACAACCTAAGGTGTATTCGTCAGCATAGTGAGAACCAACCAACTTAAGGTGTCTACAGTGTGCAACGATCAATCTTGAAAGAAAGTGTGTAGGCTTACAACTTTTCCAAGCAAAATTGATCATCAGGATAGTTTATCATCGATAGGATAGATGCTATCTGACCTAGAGCGACTACTAAGTGGGGAGCCCCAAGGAAGGACTAGACCCAGACTTGGATTAGTCAAGAGAAAATGAGTCATTAGAGGACTTATCCTAAACTCAAATATACTCAACCCAGTTAGTGCATGAAGGCTAATCCAAGAAGAAAGTGTAGCATACTCACATCCTCTTAAATGAAGCCAACATGAGGTAGCTTTTCGACAATGCAGTAAGGCCTACCAGACTAATACGGTGCTCATCAGAGTGTAGTGGCCAAGTAAGGAAGGAAAGTGTAGCAATCTTTCATCCTCCAAAGTAAGAAGGACACTAGGGAGACACACTGGCAGGGTAGCACGTTAGCCCGACCTATAGCAGCTACTGAGTGAGTGTCATTGGGGGCGTTATCTCAACTCAGAGTAGCTTGAAACAAAGATATGTATTTTTTATATGTTTATGTAAAGTTTGTGTTTGTATTATGTCGATGAAGGATAAGACACCACTCGGGTTCATTACACCTACCCTAAATACATCATGGCAGATTCACAAATAAGAATACTTTCAATATGGAAGAGATTGAATTTGAAATGGAATTTTTATTGATGATAAATATTTTTAAACATGATTTATAATATTTTATTAAGTAGAGCCTATTGATTGGAAGCATTGGGCACTCTCCCTTATGATTAATAAGCTGATGAGATCCTCCTTGGTAAGCCTTCTCTTTGGAAGAAGGGCCTTCCCAAGTGGGTTCAAACTTGCCTCACATCTTACGATGAGCAACAATCGATCTCCTTAGAACTAAAATAGGCTCTCGTACTTGAAAAGCTCTAAGATGGACCAACTTATTGTGAGGTTGAATCATTTTAGCATTGTTCAACTCGAGGTTTTGGCATGCCCATAAGCATCACTCCTCAAAACCTTTGAGCTCTTCTAATCTCAACCTGACACTATTTTATTATGATCTTGCTACCTAAAGCTATCCTTAGTGATGGGTGTTGGACTTCTAATGGTAGAATGGCTTCAGACCCATACACTAAGGAGAAAGGGATAGACTGAGTTGGAGTTCCATATGTGGTGCGGTAGGCTCACAAGGCTTCAACTAACTACTCATGTCACTATCACATATTATTGTTGAGTGTCTTCTTTAATATTTGGAAGGGAGTTTTGTTGAAGGCTTATGCTCAGCCATTTTCCCTTGGGTAGTTAATGGAAGAATATCTCCAATCTATGTTGTGTCTCCAAGAAAAGTTATTGGTCTCGATGCTCTTGAATGCAGTACCATTATCAGATATAATTTGTCGAGGCACTCCAAACATATATACGATATGGTTCCTAAAAAACTACAGCACATGCTGAGCTATAACCTCTCTGAGTGGAATCACCTTTGCCCATTTAGAAAAGTAGTCAGTAGCACCTAAAATGAATTGATGACCCTTGGAAGAAAGATGATCAATCAGACCCACTATGTTGGTACCCAAATACTCGAATAGCCATGAGGCCAATGTATGATGTAGAATGTTGGGCAATTGGTGTAGGACCACAATGTTTATTTGACATTATTAGAATTGCCTAGCCATATCCATGCAATATTTGATCATCGATGGCCAGTAGTATCCTAGTCTCTTGATCTTGGCTTCCATCTTCAGACTGAATTGGTTGGCTCCACATAATCCTAAGTGTACCTCACTCATGATCTTATGGGCTTTATGCTTGTATAAATAACATAACCATATATATTCAAAATACACTAGTACAAGACACCATCCATAAGAGTGTAGGAAAGTTCTCTCTGCTTCATCTAAGGTAGTTTGCCTTTATTTAGGTAATCCATGAATGGTTTCCTTCAATCTAACTCCTCATCCATCATGGCAATGGCAACATCCTCTTCAAGAGAGTACTTTTTGATGAGTTCAATATCAATAAGGGATAAGACATGCTTATTTTGGACCTTTATTGATATGGACTCATCCTTCAGACATGCCAACTCATTAGAAAGCTTGGCTAAAGCAAACACTATGACATTCTCTCCTCAAGGAATCTTATAAATGGTAACCACTGGGTTGTGGGCCAACAACTCCATGGAGGTTGCACTTTATAACCTTATAAGACCCAGTGATTTGGTTGATAACTAGCTAAGAATCCCCAAAGATCTTGATGTTCTAGATGTTTAGAGTAACGGCTAACTCTAGATCGACAAAGAGAGCCTCATTTTCAGCTTTTTTATTAGTGCAATGATTGGACAGATGATATGAGAATCTCTTCACATCACATTTTGAAGTTAAGAGAACTATTCTTACCCTTGACATTTCTGGAATAATAGATTGTGATCCATCTTCTCTTTGAGAGAAAGCCACATCATCAAAGTACATCTCCCAGTGGTGAATGCTAGTATCCCCTAAGTGCATGATTTATTCATTAGGGAGATCACCACTAAGTGGAGAGTCAGCAGGAAGTGGGTGTGATGCTAAGAAATTTACTAGCGCTTATCTTTTCAGCGCACGAAGGGGTACGATGGTAATGTCAAATTGCATGAGGATCATGGACGATCATGCCAACCGTCTAGATAGTATCAGTCATTTCATGAGATGTTGTAGTGTATTGATCCTAGAGATTAACTTAACCTTATGAGGAAGCATGTAGTGCTATAGCTTTTGGGATGTAAACATTAAAGCTAAATAATGCTTCTCAATGGATGGATAATTAGCCTCAGTAGGGATTAGACAATGGCTGAGGTAGTAGAGTGCATTTTCCATCTCTTCATCATTGTCTTGGGCCAACAAAGTACCAAGGGAGTCATCTAACACAACAATGTAAAGTATGAGTGGCTTGCTTGGGATAGGGGATACTAGAATCAGCGGTGTCATCAGGTAATGCTTGATGTCTTCGAAGGCATGCTCACACTTGTAATCCCACTTAAACTTGGCATCATTTTTGACGAGTGTTGAGAATGGCTGATAGCTTTCTGATAGGTTCAATATAAAGCATCTTAGATATGCCAACTGCCTTTGGAATGATCTGAGTTTAGTTAAACTTTTAGGTGGTGGAAATTCTAATATCACATTGATCTTCTCCGAACAACAAACCCAAGGAATTTCCCTAAAGCTACTCTGAATGCACACTTCAGGGGGTTCATTTTGAGGATAAATTATCTTAACTATTCAAAAACTACTCTCAAGTCAAAGAGATGATCTTTCTTTTTTCTACTTTTGACCTCAAGATCATTGACATAGCACTCAACTTGATGATGAATGAGTTCATTGAAGATTCGAGTCATAGCCTGCTGGTATGTAGCACCGACATTTTCAAGGCTGAAAGGCATGACCTTATAGCAATAGATTTTGATCGGGGTTCTAAAAGTAGTATTTCTTTCATCTTCAGGAACCATCTTTATTTGGTTATATCCAGATGAGCAATCCATGAAAGATAATACTGCATGAGATGAGGCAATGTCCACCATCAACTCTAGGATTGGTAGTGAAAATTCATCTTTTAGACATGCCTTATTTAAATCACTACAATCAATGCATATGTGAATTTGGCCATTCTTTTTTTCCGGATGATCTTTGGCTAACTAAGTAGGGTATTATCTTCTCGGATGAAGCCAACATTGATCAATTTCTTGACTTCAGAAATGACTTGTTGTTCTATGTATAATTGTATGCTTCTAGGAGCTTGCTTGATAGGGTTATCAGTAGGCTCTATTACTAGTTTATGGACCGCTACATCAGGAGCCAATCCAGGCATCTCTTCATAACTCCATGCAAAGCAGTCCTTAAACTCAGTCAATATCCTAACTAAGTCATTGGTTTCAATTTCATTCAACAAAGAATTGATGTATGTCGGGCGTTTCAGTTCCTAAGTTGATCTCCTTGAGCTCTTCAGTGGTTGACTTGATCTCTTCTTCAAACTCTGGTGGTGCATCTTTGATTTCAAAGCCATCTAGATCATCTAAAGTTTCTAAGCATAGCTCCTCATAAAATAAAATAAATTAAAAACTAAATAAAAACCTAAACCCAAAAGATAAACCAAAAAATAAAACCTAAAAATAAATAAAAAATAAAACCTAAACCCTAAACTAAAAACAAAAAACTAACCTAAAATAACCAAAATAAAATTAACTTAAACCTAAACTAAAATAAATAAAATCTAAACCATAACTTAATAAAATAAACCTAAACTAAAAATAAACATAAACTAAAAAATAAAACTTAGAAATAAACCTAAAATAAAAACCTAAAACCTAAAGGTAGAAAAATAAAATGAAAACTAAACCTAAACCTATACCTAAAAAATAAAATAAAAATAAAACTAAACTAAAAAATTATACATAACCCTACACCTAAACCTAAAAAAAACTAAAATAAATAAACCTAAATAAATAAACTAAACTAAATAAAAATAAAAAAATAAACTTAAATAAAAGTTAAAATAAATAAAACCAAAAACCCTAAACCTAAACTAAACTATAAATCCACAAACTTTAAACCCTAAACCCTAAACCCTAAATGCTCAAACCCTAAATCCTAAACTTTAAACTAACCCTAAACCCTAAACCCTAAAAACCCTAAACTCTAAAGCCTAAAGCCTAAACCCTAAACCCTAAATCATAAACTTTAAACCTTAAACCCTAAACCCAAAATCATAAAAAAACCCTAAACCTTAATCCCTAATCCCTAACCTTAAACTATAAACCTTAATCCCTTACCCCAAAACCCTAAACCATAACCCTATACCCTAGATCCTAAACCTCAAACCCTAAACCTAAAACTAAACCCTGTGAATGAGCAGAACCTTGATGACATGAACATCACCGTCAACTAGGCTTAGTCTTGATCTGGTGGTGGAGGCGAAGGAGGAGCTGGCAGTTATCATAGTGGTGGTGGGGGATTTGGAGGTGTTGTTGGATATGGAGGTGGTGATCAGTGCAGTGGTGGTTATGGAGGTGGGAGGAGCGACAGAGGTTACAGTTATGGTGGTGGTGGAGGAAGAGATCGAAAGGCCGTGGTGGTTTTGATAGGAACTGGAGAAATTGAAGAACTGCCGATCTGATCTCCTGCTTATGGAACTATGTCTTTACAATTGAGACAGTCTCAGATATCTAGGGTTTTTGATTTGCACTAAGCATGCTCATTTTTTATCTATGTCATTGCTTATGTCTTAGAGAACTTGGTGTGTACTTGGTTGATGAAATTGAAAAGAAGAAATGTTCAATCTGGATTTATTCTCTGTACAAATAACAAAAAAATAAAATAAAAACCCTAAACCTTGAATTATAACTTGAACTCTAAACCTAAACCCTAAACCCTAAACCCTAAAAATAAAAAAATAAAAATAAAAAGACCTAACACTAAACCCTAAACCTTAAAACTAACTCTAAACCCTAAACCCTAAACCCTAAACACTAAAACCATAAACCCCAAATCCTAAACCCTAAACCCTAAACCCTGACCTTAATAGTAAACTAATAAAACACTAAGCTAAACTAACTAAAACTAAAACTAATAAATAATAAACTAAAACTAATAAACTTATAATAAACAAAAACTAATAATAAACTAAAACAAAAAACTAATAAAACAAACTAAACTAAACTAACTAAATAATAACTAGAAATCTAGTAAATTAATAAAAATAAAAACTAACTAAACTAATAAACAAACTAAAAACTAAATCAAACATAAATAAAAAACCCAACTAATAAACTAACTAAAAATAAACTAAATTAACAAAACTAATAAAAACTAAACTAAACCTAAACTAATAAACTAACTAAACTAAATCCTAATAAATAACTGACTAATTATAATAACTAACTAATAAACCTAAACCCTAAACATAACTAACCTAATAAATAACTAATTAATAATAAAACTAAACCCAATAACTAAACTAATAATAACTAAACTAACTAAACTAAAACTAATGACTAATAAACTAAAATTAATAAACTAACTAAATAACTAATAAATAAATAATAATAATAACTAACTAATAACTAAAACTAATAACTAAACTAAACTAATAAACTATTAAACTAACTAAATCTAATAATAAACTAACTAAATAATAAAAACTAAAACTAATAATAAAACTAAAAAAACCTAAAAAGCTAAAACTAAATAACTAATAATAACTAACACTAAATTAATAAACTGATAATAATGAAACTAAATAAAACTAATAACTAAACTAATAATAATAAAAAACTAATCTAATAATAAACTAAATAATAAATAAAACCTAAATAAATAAATTAAACCTAATAATAATAATAATAAAACCTTATAAACTAACTGATAATAATAAACTAATAAAATTAACTAAACAAATAAACTAATAAGTAATAATAATAAAAAATAAACTAAACTAAAAGCTAATAATAACTAAAAAACACTAAATAATAATAAAACTTAATAACATAAAAACTAACTAAACTAAACAAATAATAATCATAAACTAAATAATAAATTACTAAAACTAAACAAAACTAAACACAAAGCTGACTAAACTAATAAATAATAATAAACTAAATAAAAACTAACTAATAAAACTAATAATAACTAACTAATAATAATAAACTAATAATAACTAAACTAACTAAATAAATAACTAATAATAAAACTAACTAAAGATAATAAACTAATAATAATAATAACTAAAACTAATAATCAAAATAATAATAATAATAATAATAAAACTAAATAAACTAAACACTAAACCCCTAAACCTAAACTAATAAAACTAATAATAACAAAACTAATAATAACAAACTAAACTAAACTAAAATAACTAATAAAAAAACTAATAAAACTAATAATAATAACTAAACAATAACTAAAAAAACTAATAAACTAATAATAAAACTAAACTAAAACTAACTAATAACTAACTAATAAAACCTAATAAACTGATAAATAATAAACTAATAAAATTAATAAACTAATACCCTAATAATAACTAATAAAAACTAAAACTAATAATAAACTAAATAAAACTAATAAAACAAAAACTAGTAATATATAACAAATAACCAAAACTAATAACAAATTAACTAATAAACTAATAAACTAACTAATAAAACAAAACTAATTAATAAATAAACCTAAACCCTAATAAATAATAAACACTAAAACTAAATTAATAAACTAATAATAATAACTAATAATAAAAAACTAAATAACTAACTAAAACTAAAACCTAAACCTAAACTAATAAACCATAAAAACTTACCAATAATTAAACATATTAATATCTAATAATAATAATAATAATAATAATAATAATAAAACTAACTAATAAGCCTTAAACTAATAAAAACTAATAATAATAATAATAATAATAACAATAATAATAATAATAATTAATAACTAACTAACTTAACTAAGAAACTAATAATAATAAAACTAATAATAAACAAACTAATAAATAACTAAATAACTAAACCCTAAACCCTAACTAAATAAATTATCTCTTAATGAAACTAATAATAATAAACATAAACTAATTATAATAATAAACTTAAAAAAACTAATCTAAAACCAAACTAATAATAAACCAACTAACTAAACTAAAAATAATAATAAATAATAAATAACTAATAATAACTAATAAAAAACTAAATGATAAGTTAAACTAAAAAACTAATAATAATAAACTAATAAACCTAAACTGATAACTAAATGAATAAAACTAATAAACTAATAAATAAACTAACAAAACAAAACTAATAAAACTAAACCATTCATAAAAACTAACTAAAACTTAAATAATAATAAAACCATAAACTAATAATAATAACTAACTAAACTAAATAAATAATTAACTAACTAAAATGAACTAAACCCCAAGAAACAAACTAACGAAATAAACTAAATAAATAATCCAATAAAATAAACCTAACCCCTCACCCCGTCCCCCACTAAACTAACTTAAAATAATAATAACTAAAACTAAAACTAATTAAACTAAACATAAAACTAATAATAAACTAATAATAACCTTAAACTTATAAAATGTAATAATAACTAATAAACACTAAACCTAAAACCTAAACCATAAAACTAAACTAACCCCTCTTATTGAGCAATTTTTGGATCCATCACATTCCTGGTGAGTTATTTAGTTCTTTGTCTCTTGGATTCCCTATAGATTGTCAGCCTTGGGACGCTATTGACCTATTCTTGTCATGGCGCCATGACTCATGGCGTCGGCTTCTTCAAATCCATGGTGTAAATTCCTTGTACCGATGGATCCCGCTTGGGCATGAAATTTTTTGGGTAGTCCTACCTCTAATTACCTATTGTTACTAAATCTTTCAAAGAGGCTTCAGCTAGTAAGAATTCCACCACTGAGCCTCCTTTGAATTTGCTTCATATGACTTTTAAAGGTACTCTAGCAATTATGATTTCAAATGAGGATATTGAAAGATTAGTTGAGCCTTTTGCTTTTTCTTTGATTGGAAAGTTTTCATTTAAACAACCAAAGATTGAAGATATTCAACCTTCTTTTCATAGCTTAAATTTATCTGGTTCTTTTCCTACTGGGCTGATCGATGCAAGACATGTTCTGATTAAACTTTCTAATGACTTTGATTATGGAATAATTTTTCTAGGCATTCTTACTCTATTTTTAATTATCAAATGTGTATTCTAAATTAGACGCTTATGATTGATGTTAATGAATAGTCTCCTATGTTCCCATTTGGATTTCTTTACATAACTTGAAAATTCATCTATTTAATCATCCAATTTATGCTATTAGGTTGATTTTTGGTCAGCCTTTGCAAGTTGATCAAGCAATAACAGCTTCTTCTAGACCGTCTGTTGCTAGAATTCTTGTAGATATTGATATTACTAAAAAATATCCGAAAGAAATTTGGTTGGGTTCAGTGAAATTTGATTATTTTCATAAAGTTATTTTTGAGAACTTTCTCATTTTTGGTAATCATTGTAAGATTCATGGGCATGAACTTTCCAAATGCTTTATTGCTCATCCCTCTATTAGGAAGAAAATCACTAGTAAGAATTCAATTGTTGAAAAAATTGATGATTCTCTCAAGTTGGATAAAGGAAAATATGATTTTCAAAATTCTGTTGTTTTGTAAAACTAGATTTTTGAATCTTCTGAAAAAGTTTTACCTATTAATGATTTTTTAATGTGGAAGGCAATTTTGATGTTTCTGAATACATTTTAACTAATAATCATGCTCTAAGTGTTTCTTTAGATGGTTTTGTTAAAGAGAATACTTTAGAGGCTGTGGTTAATGATTCTAATGGTTTGGATGTTGTGCATAAGTGCTTTCATGATGATAGTTCAAATATTGTTGATGCAAACACCATTTCTTCCAATCAGTTGGATGTTGTTTCTCTTTCTCCTATGTCTGCTTTAGATCATGGAAAAGAGACTATTTCTTTGCACTCTTTGATTAAGAATGGTGGTAAATAGAATGTTCTTATTTTTGATATTTTAACTTCTGGTCATGAAAATCTTGTTAATATTGGTTATCCTTCTTTTAAAAAAAATAAGATTTAGATACCTATGACAATTCTCTCATTATGATTAGTTCTATTTCAGTTCAAAATGATGGTTTTTCTGTGGCTGGTGATTCTGTTCAAAATTTTGGTAATATGATATGTGTTTCTAAAGGATTTGATTCTTCTTTTAATCCCTTACATGAAGATTATACTAAAAATATGGATTATGTTTCTCTTGCTTCTTTTATGATTGAAGACAGGGAGGATACTCTTTAGATTTTCTTGGAAGGTGAAAATATTGATAATAGTCAACTTAATAAAGCTATTTTTGCTCCTTGCACTTCAAAATCTAAAATGCATACTATTTTTGATTTCCTTTGTCTAATGTTGTGGATGATTCTGAATGTTCTTATTTGAAATTGATAGCTTCGGCTGATCCCCATGCCTTTTATAACAATACTGATTCATTTTTGGATGGAGATTTTTTGGAGAAAGGGCATGGTTATAAAACTATTTATAAGAAGAAAAAGAAGAAAAAGTGTTCCAAATTATGCCCCTCCTCACTTGCCAAGGGTTACTAGTTTTAAAGCTTCTTGGAAATAATCTCTCCTATCCTTGCGAGGTTTTTGCTTTTGGCTGATTTTTTCTTTGTTAGCTAAGCTTTTGTTGTGTGTTTTTTTGCTAGCTGGAGTATTGGCTTCTTGGCTAATTTTTCTTCTTTTGTCTTGGTGTTTCTGGTTTCCAGTTTGTTGGGTTTTTTTAGTGCCCTTTAGCAAGTTGGTTTTATGCTGGTGGCTTTATTCCTATTGGTTTGCCTTTCTTTGGTTGGTGCTTTTGCTTTGTTTGTTGGTGGTAGGTTGGGCTTTTTGTCCTTGGAGTGTGGTTTGTCCATTAGCTGGTTGTTTCTCTAGCAATTTATTTTAGCTTTTGCTAGCCTTCTTCTTTTTTTCCTTTTGGTTGGTTTGGTTCTTTGCTCTTTCCTAGGCTATTTTTCTTGGGTGCTCTATTATGTGGCTGCCTGTTGATTGTTTCCTTTCCTTAGGTTGGTGCCTTGGTGGCTTTAGATTGGTGTTGTTGTGGGCTCTATTAGCTTGGTGCCTTGGTAGATTTGGATTGGTGTTGTTGTGGGCATTGTTGGCTTCATCTTTGAGGGCTCTTTTTTTTTTGGGCTGTGAGCTTTTTTCCCACTTTTTTAAGAGGTGTTCATATTTGGTTTTGTTGGGATTGCCTTATGTTAATTTTATCTGTTGGTCTCCTCTCTCTTTCTATTTCCTTAGCTTCACTTTTTTTTTGGCTGGGTGGCTATTTATGATTGGTTGGTATTTTTCTTTGGCTGGGATGGCTATGATGATATGATGGATTTTTTCCTTGATATTTTTGTGGATGGTGACTTTTCCTACTTTTAACCCTTCTTTGAAGCTGGATACACTTAGGATTTGATGCCCCTCATTATTGTGATTATCCTTCTTTTCTCATACTTGAGCCTAAGTTTTTTTCTCTTTATGTTTTTTGATCTCCTTCTGGCTGAGATTTCTTGCAGGTTGCAAGTTCTCTTTTTCAGTTGGTCTTTTCTTCTTCTTGTAGGAAGCTGGAGTCTTATTGATGGTCTCTTTTTTCTTAGATGGCTGCAGTTGTCTTCAGTTGCAGGTTTCCATTTCTTATGGATCTCCGTCTCTTTCGAGATTCTTTTGGAGATCCGTGGATTCTTCCCCTTTACTGCATTTTGCTTGGCTTTCTTAGTTTTGTATTTGTTTTTTTTTCTTTATTGCTCTTTGATGTATTAGTTTAAGGACCAAACTCTTTAGGATTCTCCTATAGTTCATTTCATCAGAAGTTTCTTTCTTCTTGAGTTTAGTCTCTAATATGGTATTCTTGTACCTATTTTTCTGAGCAATAAATTCCTTTTAGTTAAAAAAGAACCCAAAGCCTAAACCCTAAACTTTAAACCCTAAACCCTAAACTTTAAACCCTAAAAACCCTAAACCCTAGAGCCTAAACACTAAACCCTAAACCCTAAACCCTAAACCCTAAAACCTTAAACCCTAAAACCCTAAATCCTAAACCCTAAACCCTAAACCATAAATCCTAAATACTAAACCCTAAAAACCTAAAAACCTAAACCAAAACTAAATAAAACCTAAACTTAAATAAAATAAATAAATAAATAAAAATAAATAACCTAAAATAAAACCTAAACCTAAACCAAAACATAAAAAAATAAACTAAAATAAAATAAATTAAAACCAAAACTTAACTAAAAAATAAAATAAACCTTAAAAAACCTAGATAAAATAAAACTAAATGTAAAATAAAAATAAAATAAACCTAAAATAAAATAAAATAAAATAAAAACCCAAACCTAAAAATAAACCTAAAAATTAATAATAAATAAAACCTATCCCCAAAACTAAAAAAATAAACCTAAAATAAAAATAAACCTAAACTTAAACTAAAATAAATAAAACCTAAACCTAAACCTAAAGTAAACTAAACCTAAACCTAAACCTAAACTAAATAAAATAAAATAAACTAAAAATAAACCTAAACCTAAATTAAAAAAATAAAATCTAAAAATAAAGCTAAATTAAAAACCTAAAACTTATACCTAAAAATTAAAAATAAAAACCTAAACTTGAACCTAAAAATAAAAAATAAAACCTAAACCTAAAATATAAAATAAAAATAAAACTCAACTAAAAATAAACCTAAAGCTAAAAAATAAACAAAAATAAAACACCTAAACTAAAATAAAGAAATCTAAAATAAATAAACTAAACTAAATAAAAATAAAAATAAACCTAAATAAAAAATTAAAATAAACTAAATGTACCTAAACCTACTAGTTTACTTAATTTCTTAAAAAATATCCTAAACCTTAAATCCTAAATCATAAATTCTAAACTTAAACCCTAAACCCTAAACCTACAATACTATACCTACAACCCTATACCCTAAAGCCCAAAAAACCCTAAACCCTAAACCTTAAACCCTAAACCCTAAACCCTAAACCCTAAACCCTAAATGCTAACCCTAAACTTAAACCCTAAACCATAAAAGCGTAAACCCTAAAACCCTAAAACCCTAAAAGTTAGTGCTCCTGCTCATGTTGGTCTTATTGCACCTATTGATGTTGTGGTTCCTCCAGGAAACACTGGTCTGGATCCTTCACAGATTTATTTCTTCCAGGTCCTCAACATCCCAACTAAGATCAACAAGGGTATTGTTAAAATTATCTCCTCGATTAAGCTAATTAAAAAAGACAATAAGATGGGATCTTTAAAGGCTGCACTCCTGGCTAAGCTAGGTATTAGGCCATTCTCTTATGGCCTTGTCATCCAGTCTATGTATAATGATGGATCTTGCCCTGAGGTGCTTGACCTCACTAAACATGATCTCATCAAAAAGTTTTTGGTTGGGATTTCCATGATCACTTCTCTCTCACTAGCCCTCTCTTATCCCACCCTTGCTGCAGTGCCCCACATGTTCATCAATGCTTACAAGAATGTCCTCACCGTCATGATTTCCACTGATTACACATACCCATAGGCCAAGAAGGTTAAGGAGTATTTGAAGAATCCTAGTAAATTTGTTGTTGCTGCTACGCCTGATGCTTCTGCTACTCCTGCTGCTACTACTGCTCTGGCTGCTATAGTGGAAGAGAAGTAGGAAAAGCCTACTGAGGAATCTAATGATGATATGGGATTCAGCTTGTTCAACTAAGCTTTGCTCGCCTTCTATCAAATAAAATTGTTTTGTCTCTAGGAGTTAAATCATTTTATGAAATACTATTTTTGTGAATTTTTTTAATTGCATTTTATTTTATCCTGTTTAATTAGCTTGTTCGACTAAGCTTTATTTTTTAATTGCATTTTATTTTATCTTATTTTATCCTATTTCATCTTGTTTCATTCGATGATATGGGATTTGGTAATTTCTTGTTTGTTATGAAATCATTTAAGTTTAAAAAAAAAGCCCTAAACCCTAAACCCTAAACCCCAAACCCTGAACCCTAAACCTAAACCTAAAGTAGCTAAATAAATTAAAAAATAAACCTAAACCATAAAACCTAACAAACCTAAACCTATACCAAAACACTAATAATGGGAAGAACATTGACGGTAGGAACATTATCGTCAACTAGGCTCAGTCTAGATCTGGCAGTGGAGGTGAAGGCGGAGGTGACCAATGGTCTTGGGGGATCTGTAGGTGGAGGTTGAAGCAGTGGTGTTTACAGAGGAGGGAGGAGTGACAGAGGTTACAACCGTAGTGGTGGCGGAGGGAGAGTTTGGGGATATGATGGTGGATCCCGCTATTCGAGAGGTCGAGGTGGTTATGATGGGAAATGGAGAAATTGAAGAACGGCCGATCCAAAATGCTGCTTATGGAATTGTGTTTTATAGTAGAGATGGTTCTAGTTATCTTAGTTTTTGATTTGCTCGATGCATGTTCATTTTTTTATCTATATCATCGATTGTGCCTTAGAGAACTTGGTCTGTTACTTGGTTGATGAAATCAAAAAGAAGAAATGTTGAATCTGAATTTGTTCTCCATTAAAAAAGAATCAAAAACCCTAAACCCTAAACTAAAACCTTAACCCTAAACCTAAAACCTAAACCCTAAACCCTAAAAAAATTAAATAAATAAATAAACCCTAACCCTGAGCCCTAAACCCTAAAACTAACCCTAAACCCTAAACCTACAACCCTAAACCCTAAACCCTATACCCTAAAACCCCAAACCCCAAATCCTAAACCATAAAGCGTAAACACTAAACCCTAAACACTAAAGCTTAAACCCTAAACCCTAAACCATAAATCATAAACCCTAAGCCTAAATCGTAAAACCTAAAACCCTAAACTCTAAAACCCTAAACCCTAAACCCTAAACCCTAAATGCTAAACTCTAAACTCTAAATACTAAAAACCAAAACCTAAACTAAATAAAACCTAAAAAAAATTAATAAAAAAACCTAAACCTAAATAAAATAAAATAATAAAATAAAATAAAAACCTAAACTAAAACCTAAACCTAAACTTAAAAATAAAATAAACTAAAAAATAGAAATAAACTAAAATAAAATAAATAAAAACCTAAACAAAACTAAAAAATAAAATAAACCTAAGAAAAGAAAAACTTAAATAAAATAAAAACTAAAAGTAAAATAAAAATAAAATAAACCTAAAATAAAAAATAATAAAAACTAAATAAAAACCAAAACCAAAGAAATAAACCTAGAAATAAAACCTAAAAATAAATAGGAAAAGAAAACCAAAACTCTAAACTAAAAAAAAAACTAAACCTAAAATAAAAATAAAATAAACAAAATAAAATAAACCTAAACTAAACTAAAATAAAGTAAACTAAAATAAATAAAACCTAAACTAAACTAAACCTAAACCTAAATAAAATAAAATAAACTAAAAATAAACCTAAACCTAAACTAAAAAGTAAAACCTAAAATGAAAACCTAAAACCTAAACATAAAAAAGAAAATAAAAACCTAAACCTAAACCTAAAAATAAAAAATAAAACCTAAAACTAAAAAATAAAATAAAAATAAAACTAACTAAAAAATAAACCTAAACCTAAACCTATAAAATAAACTAAAATAAAAAAAGCTAAGCTAAAATAAATAAATCTAAAATAAGTAAACTAAACTAAAGAAAAATAAAGATAGAATAAACTACAATAAATAAAAAAGTTAACTAAATAAACATAAACATACTAGTTTACTTAATTTAAAAAAATAAAAATAAAAAAAATCCTAACCCTAAAATTAACCCTAAACCCTAAACTTTCTATCCTAAACCCTTAACTTTAAACCCTAAAACCTTAAACCCTAAACCCTAAGAACTTAAACTTTAAACCCTAAATCTATAGCCCTATACTATAAACCATAAACCCTAAATCCCTAAATCCCTCAACCCTAAACCTCAAACCATAAACTGTAAACCCTAAACCCTAAACCCTAAATCCTAAAAACTTGAAAACCTAAAAACCTAAACCTATACAAAATAAAACCTTAAAAAATACCTAAACATAAACCTGAAACTAAACCTAAACCTACAAGTAATATTTAAAATCTTAAACTAAACTAAAAATTAAAATAAAATAAAATAAAATAAAAACTAAATAAAAACTTAAACCTAGAGAATAAATCTAAAAATAAAACCTAAAAAATAAATGAATAATAAAACCTAAACCCAAAACTAAAAAATATATAAACCTAAATTAAAAAAAATAAAATAAATCTAAACTAAAATAAACTAAACTAAAATAAATAAAACCTAAACCTAAACTTAAAATAAACTAAACTAAATATTGCATCTACTCAGACTCCTTTGCGTCTTCTCATTGCTGAAAATGAGGAAGAGCATGTGAACCTTAATAGTATTTTGAATGGAAACATGATGATGAAGGAAAATCTGAAAAACAATTATGAAGCTGCTCCTAAAATTTGTGTTGCTCCTGAAATTTATGCTCTAAATGGTTTTACTACATCTCCTTCTTCTAATCTTGAGACTAACATACATACTAATCCGACCTTTCAGAGTAATACTGAAATAGATGAAGGAGAAGTTATCATTAGAAATGCTTTGATTGAATCTGGCCTCATCCTTAATACAACTAATCAGTCTCTCTCAGATGGTGATTCTTTGGATAAAGATAGACCATTCAAACTATTTTTAAAAAGAAATCATTAAAAGTAAAAATGTTTTCTAACACCTCAATTAGTTCTACTAAATCTGGTTCCACATCTTATAAATAACTGTTATATGTTCCATCTTATCCCTCTATTATCTATTTTTTTATTCTTTACCAAATCTTTATTGTTTGTTATGTTTAACGCTCTTATTTGAAATGCTCGAGGGATTGGGACCCTCATTGTCCGGAACCGTGTTAGAAGTCTCTGCCATATTAATAATATTGCTTTACTGGTTCTTATTGAACCCCTCATACATTCTACTAAGATCAATCATGTTGCTAGAATGCTAGGTTTTAATAACTTCTTCTATAATATTAGCAACAAAATTTGGTGTTTTTGGAATAATTCAGTCAAGGTCTCTATTCTTGATGATCTTCAACAAGTTGTTAATGTCCATATCTCTCTGGGTGATTTCTCTGCTCTAGTCTATTTTGTTTATGCTTCTTATAACAGGGCTGGTAGGAACATCCTTTGGGACAATCTAAGAACTTTTGCTTCTACTGATAAAAAACCATGGTTGGTTGGGGGCGACTTCAACACTATCCTCTCATCATCTGAAAGAAGGGGTGGTTATTCTCCTGACATTCACTCCATGGAAGATTTTTCTAATATGATTCTTGATTGCAACCTCTTTGACATTGGCTTCTCAGGTTCAAATTACACTTGGCACAACTCTAGACTATGGCAATGGCTTGATAGAACCCTCTTTAACTCTCTTTGGACTAATCAATGGCCTCATACCACTATTTGCATTTGAGTAGAACTTTGTCCGACCATGCTCCTCTTTTGATATATGTTAAAAATCTCTATGATAGACTCTCCTTCTCTAACTCTTTCAGATTTCAGAATATGTTGATTTAGCATGTTGATTTCTTGAATGTTGTCTCCACCAACTGGATGGCCCCTCTTCACCCTGATAATTCTATTAAGGGAATGATTCATCTTTGGTTTAAACTTAAAAGACTTAAACAAAACCTAACTTGGTGTAACAAGCACTATTTTAAAAATCTCTTTGTTAACATCAAAAACATGGAATAATTGGTTTGTTTTCTTGAAAATGCTATTTTGATTGACTCTTCTAAACTAAAGGATTTAAATGAAGCAAAAGATAACCTAGTTACCTATCAAAATATGGAAGAAGCTTATTGCGAAAAAAGGCTTCTAGTAAATATATAGCTGATGGGGACAAAAATACCAGATATTTCCATGCTCTTTGCCAAAAAAAGAGAGCTTTAAACTTTGTCAAAAAAATTAAAAGTGATAATGGCAATTGGATCACTGACAATAATGAGATTAAAGACACTATCACTAATCATTTTAGAAATTTAGCAAACAAGAGCCACACTTTAGAGGATATCTCTAATCCTCATTTGATTCCCTTAACAATTACAAGTGATGACAATCATTTGCTTACTATGGTCCCTACGGAAGTAGAGATTGGTCAAATTCTTAATAACATGAACGTTGATTCCACTGCTAGTCCGGAAGGCTATACTACTCAATTTTTTCAGCATTGTTGGTCTATTATTAAGTACAACTTAGTTGACATTGTGGTTGATTTCTTTAAGGGTAATCCTCTTCCTAGATATTTCTCTAGCACATCCATTATCCTTATACCAAAAATTGATAATCCTTGGGTGATTTAATGTATTCTTTCATAAACTCATTACTAAATTGATTGCCAGACTTAGTCCTCTGCTCCAAAAAAATTATTTTGCTCAATCAAACTAGTTTCATTAGAGGTAGAGCTATATCTGATAATATCCTTCTCGCACAAGAGCTGATTCATGATTTGGATGTTTCCCATAGAGGTGGTAACATCCTTTTCAAATTGGATATCTCTAAAGCCTTTGACAACATCTCTTGGACCTTTCTTTTCCAAATTCTTCTTTTATTTGGCTTCTCTGAGAATTTCATATCCCTTATCAAAAATTCTTTTAGTAATGCTTGGTTCTCTGTTATTCTAAATGGTGAGGCCTTAAGCTTTTTCCCTTCATCTCATGGTTTGCGACAAGGGGATCCCTTATCTCCCTCTCTTTTTATTATTGTTGTGGAATATCTTTCTAGGAGCCTTAATGACCTCTTCAACAATAATCCAAGCATGTTTTTTAAAACTCGGGGTGGTATTCCTATCTCTCATCTTAGTTTTGCTGATGATTACATTATCTTTTGTAATGCCACCATTCATCACATTAAAAACATTAAAAACTTCCTAATTAATTTTGGGAAGGAAAGTGGACTCTCTATTAATGAAGGCAAAAGTTGCTTCATTCCTTCCTCTAAAATA
The DNA here is from genome assembly GCA_021442155.1 of Cymbidium sinense. NCBI lineage: Eukaryota > Viridiplantae > Streptophyta > Magnoliopsida > Asparagales > Orchidaceae > Cymbidium > Cymbidium sinense. The sequence goes on along the minus strand of CM038214.1, from coordinate 316,607,695 downwards.
TCTAATAACAAAATTAATCAAATCTTGAGAATCACCAACTTTCAAGAACAACAACTTCCTATTAAATATCTTAGAGCTCCTCTTTATAAAGGTTAGAAATTATCACATCTCTTAGATGAGTTAATCCAAAAAATTTTGAACAAAATTTCAATTTGGGAATTCCATTTAATATCCTTTGGTGGTAGACTCACTTTGCTTAAGAGCACCCTTAACTCCATGCCTTTATATCTTATTCAAACCATTGTGCCTACTAATTCTACTTTAAATAGAATTGAGCACCTCCTTAATAAATTCTTCTGGGGCTCAAATAACTCTACTAAACTAATGCATTGGACTTCCTGGTATAAAAGCTATGGAACCCTTCCTGAAGGTGGGCTTGGCTGTAAGCCAATTCGCTAAGCAATTACTGCTTTCTCTCATAAACTTTGGTGGAACTTTAGGAGCAATAATAGTCTATGGGCTAAATTCATGACTATTAAGTACTGCTAGGGTAAGATCCCCTCATTTGTCCTTATAAAGTGGGTGACTCTCATATATGGAAAAGACTTTGTTCCATTAAATGGGATGCTAAACCCCTAATTTCTTGGGGGGTCAACTCTGGATCTTCTTTTTTTTTGGCAAGATAATTGGATGGGTAGTGGCTCTATTGATGATATTTTATCTACCCACTCCACTACTGCTATTGAAGTTAACTAATTCTAGCTGAATAATAAATGGAATGATATAAAGTTTACTGATTATATTCCTACCTCTCTTTTACATAAAATTACTAACATCCCTATCATCTCTAACCATCCTGATCAGATTCTCTTTAAGCTATCTGAAAATGGTGATGTCAACCTTAAAGATGTCTGGATTCATCTTAGAGAAGCTCATGATTTATCTAATGTGTTTTTTAAACTTTGGAATAACACTATAACCATTTCCTATTCTATTCTTACTTATAGAATTTTGAAAAATTTCATCCCTGTTGATTCCTTAATGTGGGATAAAGGCTTTTACTTACCTTCAAAATGCTACTGCTATTTTCACATTGAAATGGTGAACCATGTCTTTGTTAATGGAGCTATTGCCTCTAAACTTTGGGTTTAGTATGATGATCTTTTTAATACTGATCATTTCATTGGATCCTTATCCTTATATCAACTTCTTGACCTTTACTTTCAAAGAACTCTAAAAGGACACATTAAAGTGATAACTGCCATTACTCTTATATGGTTCATATGGATGGATAGAAATGATGACAAACATCGTGGGATTTTTATAAGCCATAAAAGGATTATTGTTAGAACTAAAGAAAACAATTCATGCATTATTTAATGCCATATTAATTACCAACACTCAATTTAAAGGTTGTAAATTTGTGATCAACAAACTTGGTCTTACCTTGCCTGATTATCATATTTGTATAAAAGATAAGATTGTCTAGTGGATAAAGCCTCATAACAATACTATCAAAATTAATACTGATGGCTCTGTTTCTTAAAATGCTTTTAGCTGTGGTGGCATTTTTAGAAACTTTAAAGGATATGTTACTTGTGCCTTTGCCTATCCTCTTACTACATGTTTTGTTTTCTTTGTTGAATTAATAGCTGTCAACAAAGCTTTTGAGATTTGTTTACAAAAAGGTTGGCTTAACATCTGGATTGAGGTGGATGCTCCCTTACTGATTGATATGTTGACCTCCACCAAGGTGGGCAATACAAATTTGTATTACCTCCTTAATCACACTAGAGCAGTTCAATCTCAAGTTTTCAAAATCACTCATGTTTGCCATGAATGTAATGTATGTGCTAATTATCTTGCGAATCTGGGTGGCAGATTAGAAGATATAATTTTCTTTGATCAAATTAATCTTCTTAATCACTTGCATGGTTTAGTTAATTTGGATAATACTAGATTACCCTACATTAGAAATTAACCTCAGTTTTATGCTTTTGGATCTATTTATGGCTTTCCTAACCTATTTATTTCAATCCTTTCTTCCTTTATTTTCTGTTGCTCTTGGTTTTCTCCTGATGCAGTGTTCTGAAACTTTTAACTAGTTTTCTTGTGTTGGAGGCTCTTGTCTCTGTAGATACAACTGTTGGTTTACTAGGAATAATCCTTTTATTTATGGGGTATTATTGTACATGCTGGTTCCCTTACTGAAGGGGGTTGTGTTATCTTTTTCCCTAATCTACTTGGTTGTGTTGCCCCTTTACATAATCAGGATGATTGAATTTTGCTTGCCATCAAGGCCTTATGGCTCGACTGGAAATGCTTTCTGTTTGTCTCTTTGCACAATTGGAATTATTTTCGCCTTCTTTCCTATTGTATCTAGTGACACTGATTGCTTAGCCAATGGTCTATTTATCCATGTTTTGAAGGATTTAATGCTGCTATTTCTTTCAATTCTCTTTTTGTTTCAATACAGTAAATGTACTGCCTATATTAATCTCTATCGGGCTTAATATTTGGTCTGTTATTTTGGCTATTGGGTGAATGATTTTAAGGGTTGGTACCTTCAACAGGCTAACTATTATGGTTGGTATCCTGAATGGTCTTGTGCTATTTTTTTTACTATGCGGATAGCCAGATTATCTATGACTTTGAGGTATGGGTCTATCTGCCTTTTCATTCCTCTTAAATCTTATATACCTATGCATTTGCTATTGTGATAATGCTATTATCAAGGTGATTTATAACATCTGTTTGGGTGGCCATAATTGGGGTTTTGCTTATAATATGAATGATATTTTGGAGTATCATGTTCACCATGCTATTTTTTGCTTATGGAACTATTGGTTACTTATGCATTTATCTGTATCATTTTCACCACTTGTATCAATTTTATGGTTATTCTGTATTGGTGGAGCCCGCCTTTGTTCCCCCAGTTGTTGGTTAAATGTTTGTTGTCTTGATCCATTTTGGGCTATTTTTAAGCTGCTCTTTCAGTTTGTGTCTCCTAATTGGCTAACCTGCTGGTTTGTGTTGCCTCTCTTCCCAACTGGTAGAGACAGAATGTTCCTTTTGGTTGCCATCACTATTATTTCATTGCACAATTGGGTTTGTTTCTTGATTCCCTCTACTGCTGCCATTTCTGGTGATGTTTACCTTGCTGCTGGTCAATTTCACCTGGATTTGAAGGAGTGTACTGCTGATTATTTCTTGATTTTCATTTTGGCTTTTTATAGTATTGGTACTACCTACAATATCCTATGTCAATTTTTTCTTTTGGTATTGCCAGCATGATCTTTTGGGTTATTTGTTCTGCAGCCTAGCTTTTGCGGCTGGTTTTGTGGCTGTTTTCTTGTTCAATTGTTCCTGTTTGGATGGCCATTTCATCTGGGCCTTTGCTCTCAACTGGGTTGGATGGTACTACTTTTATGCTGTAGGGTTATTAATTTGTGCAGCAGGCTGTATTTTGTTTTATTTTCATTCATGGCCCTTACTTTGGTACTTTAACCCTTTATCTATAGTTTGTAGTTTTGTATTTATCTACTAGATATGGTTACTCATGCCTCTACTTGACATTCATAATTATTTTTGTGGACTTTTCATTTGGATTTTCATCTGGATTGGGATGTTGACTCTAAATTCTCCTGCTTTGTTTGACATCAGCAGGTGGTACTTACCTTATAAGGGTGTGGTGGCACCCATTTTCCATTCTTATCTATGTTGTATGTGGCTATATTTTGGGTATGCAGGTACTAATGACCATATGATTTCCTCCCAATGGCAGATGCTCCACATCAGGTATGTGGGCAATGATGGCTGGGATGATTTCACTCATCTTTTGGCTGGTAGTAACACTTGTGATGTAATACTTCATTGGAAGTTTGGATGCTCATGTTTGCGGCTGCCCCAATTTTGTGTGACTGAGCCTGAGCCCATTCTCACACACTCTTCTATAATTCTCTCATACTATTATGCTTATAATTTACTTTGATTTGTAGCATTTTATTTATGTGAACTCTTACTTTTAGATGTTTGTAAAGTCTGTGTTGTTTTCTTGTTGGCTTCCTCTCTAATGGAGACATAGGCTTCTCTCATCCTCAAGAACCCATGATGAAGATGGTTCAAAGGCTTTTCTTTTTAATCAATTCATATATATTGCTTTATTTTCCCTTTTGCTTTGTTTTGATTGTACTTAGACAGGGGATTTACTCTTTAGGCTAGTTGTAGCTCTTTCAGCATTAGATCTTGAGTTTATCCCCTCTTAAGGACCTTGTAACCATTTTTTGTGGCAATAAAATTCCCCTATATGGGGTTTCATAAAAAAAACCTTAAAACCCTAAACCCTAAACCCTAAAACCTAAACCTTAAACCCTAAACATTAAACCCTAAACCCTAAACTCTAAATAAAAACCATAAACCTAAACCTAAAGTAACTAAATAAATTAAAAAATAAACCTAAACCCTAAAACCTAATAAACCTAAACCCTAAGAATGGGCAGAATCTTGACAGTATGAACATCACCTTCAACCAAGCTTAGTCTAGATTTGGAGGTGCTGGTGGATATGAAGGTGGTGCTCGGTGTAGTGGTGGTTATGGAGGCGGGCAGAGCGATGGAGGTTACAGCCGTTGTGGTGGCGAAGGGAGAGATCAGGGATATGATGGTGGATCCCGCTACTCGAGAGCCCGGGGTGGTTCTGATGGGAACTATAGAAATAGAAGAGTGGTCGATACGATCTGCTACATATGGAGCTGTGTCATTATTGTAGAGACAGTTCTAGTTATCTATGCGTGCTCATTTTTTATCTATGTCATCGCTTGTGTCTTAAAGAACTTGGTGGGTTACTTGGTTGATGAAATCAAAAAGAAGAAATGTTGAATCTAAATTTGTTCTCTCTTAAAAAAACCAAAAATACTAAACCCTAAATTAAAACCTGAATCCTAAACCTAAAACATAAACCATAAACCCTAAACCTAAACCCTAAAAATAAAAATAAAAAATAAAATAAAAAAATCCTAACCCTAAACCTTAAATGCTAAAACTAACACTAAACCATAAACTCTAAACCTATAACCCTAAGCCCTAAATCATAAACACTAAACCTTAAAATTTAGGATTTAGGGTTTTAGGTTTTATGCTTTTAGGGTTCATGGTTTAGGGTTTTGGTTTATGGTTTAGGGTTTAGTGTTTTGGATTTAGGGTTTATGGTTTTTAGGGTGTAGGGTTAGTTTAGGGTTTAGGGTTTAGAGTTTAGAGTTTAGGGTTTTAGGGTTTAGGGTTTGGGGTATAGTGTTAAAGGTTTAAGGTTTTTTTGTTTGGGAAAGTTAGAATTTTATTACCATAAAAGGAAAAGATGCCATGTTCTTAAAAGGGGTAAAGCTCATAAATTTTACTGCTCTCAGAGCTACAAGAAACATAAAGAGCTAAAATCCAATCTAAGTACATTAGAAAAAGAAAACAAAACAAAAGAGAAAATACAATAACTAAAAAGCATAAGAGAATAAGACACAGAGTAAGACTAAAACAAAACTTGAAAACATTAAAAGAATGAGTCAGCAGCAGTTCATGATTTCTTTGAGAAAGTAAGATAAGCAGGATCCACAACAATAACACTTGGGTTGACTGGGTAACGACCATTCCCTCTATAAAGTTTCAATCGATAAAAGAAATCTGCATCACACTATGAAGGCAAAAGTCATAGCTAAAAAGGATAATGATAAAGAGAGGAAAAGGAGAGAGCTGAGAAAGAGATGGCTCAGGCTCAGTTAGGATAATTTCAAGGGGTAATAATAGATATGAGCATCCAAACTTTATAAAGAAGGATTACAATCATATGTAATGCTACCAACTAGAGGGAAGAGGTGAGTAACATCAAAGCCATCCTAGCCAACATACCTGATACAAGCAAACATCCAAGGCCAATAGTCCATAGAGTTCTAGATCCTGCACCATTTAATAAAGAGCAACTGGCCAGCAACCCGCTAGCAGCCAACCCACCAAACAAAAACCATAATAGACTAATCACAATAACCAAGTGATAGGCTATAATAATGCCAGAACATAAGCAAAAACCATTATCCAAATACCCATCCAAGCTACAAACCAAAAAAACCATAACCAACTGTCAGCAAGCACCAGACCCATGCCAATTAATAGAGAAACATCCAACAAAACTAAGATAGGAGCCATCATGCAAAGTCCCAACAAGTAACAATCACCAAGCTAAACTAGGGTGAGCAACCACAAATGACTAAAAAACTCAAAAATGAAACCATCAACTGAAGGAAATAAAAGTTGCAGCCAGTGCAAATCACCAGAAGACAAAATAGCCACATAAAAGGGGGCCAAAGGCAGCAACCAATCACCAGAAACCAACAAGTCCAATCCAAAAGAATCAACAAAGGTTTGGCCAGCATAGAAAAAGGCTCCAGCAAATTGTTCAAGATGAAGGAAAAGACCAACAAGAAAAAAATAAACCAACCAAGATTCCAAGGACAACTAAAATTCCTCCAACCATATCAACTAAGTGAAACAACCATAAGGCAACCACTAGAAAATAACCCATCATATGTAACCAATAAAGGCAGCATCCCCAATGACCAAGGACAACTAGTTAACCAATAAAGCACCACACAATAGAGCCCAAAAGAAGCAAAATAACCATAGAAAAAAAATAATAGTAGCTAGCTAGGACCTGTCAAAAAACCAAACTTTCCCAGCAATAAAGTCTAAACTGGCAGATAGCATAACAACAACACAAAATTTATTGCAAACAACGTACCCAACAAAGGCTAATTCCAGGAGAATAACCAAACGCAAAACCAATGCTAAAGAAGATTCCAGCAATAAATAACAAGGAACTTGGAGGAAAACCAAAAAAAGTAGCCAAGAAATTCTCCAAAAGAAGGCCTAAAAAGGCAACAACCAATAGTAATTTCTACTAGGAAGGCCACCCATCCAACCATGAAAAACTAGCAAAAAGTAATTCGAGTTCAAGAGGTGAGCCAACAAACCCACTAGTACAGAAAAAAGAATAAAGCCAGAGCAGGAACCATCTCATCTACTAGCAACTAGAGTAATAAGGTAGAGAAGACAACAACCACCAAGCCGAAAAAACCAAGCCAACCCAAGCTAGAAAGATTGGAACCACCAAGTAGCAACCACCAGGCCAACCCAAAATCTAGAGTTCAAAAATAAAACCCAACTTAGGCCAAAAAGTGAAAATAAGTTTAGGGTTTAGGGTTTAGGGTTTAGGGTTTAGCGTTTAAGGTTTAAGGTTTAGGGTTTAGGGTTTAAGGTTTAGTGTTTAGGCTTTAGGGTTTAGGGTTGAGGGTTGAGGGTTCAGGGTTTAGTTTATGGTTTAGGGTTTAGGGTTTAGGGTGTAGGTTAGTTTAGGGTTTAGGGTTTTAGGGTTTAGGGTTTAAGGTTTCGGGTTTTTAAGTGTTTAGGGTTTAGTGTTTAGTGTTTATTTTAGGTTTAGGGTTTTTTTAAAAAAAAACTAAGTAAACTAGTAGCATTAGGTTTATTTAGTTTATTTAGTTTATTTAATTTATTTATTTTAGTTTACTTTATTTTTTATTTTTATTTACATTCATTTTATTTATTTAGTTTAGTTTATTTATTTTAGGTTTATTTATTTTAGTTTAGGTTTTTATTTTTGTTTATGTTTAAGTTCATGTTTATTTTTAGATTAGTTTTATTTTTATTTTATTTTTTTTAGGGTTTAGGTTTTATTTTTTATTTTTAGGTTTAGGTTTTTATTTTATTTTTTTAGGTTTGGGTTTCAGGTTTTTATTTTAGGTTTATTTTTATGTTTTATTTTTTAGTTTAAGTTTAAGTTTATTTTTAGTTTATTTTATTTTATTTAGTTTAGGGTTTTGGTTTAGTTTATTTTAGGTTTAGGTTTAGGTTTTATTTATTTTAGTTTAGTATATTTTAGTTTAGGTTTAGGTTTATTTTATTTTATTATTTTAAGCTTAGATTTTTTTTTAGTTTAGGGTTTAAGTTTTATTTTTTATTTATTTTTAGATTTTATTTTTTAATTATGTTTAAGTTAATTTTTTATTTAGATTTTATTTTACTTTATTTTAGGTTTATTTTGTTTTTTTATTTTAGTTTAGGTTTTTATTCATTTTATTTTAGTTAGTTTCTATTTTTTATTTTATTTTATTTGTAGGTTTAGATTTAGGTTTAGGTTTAGGTTTTAGTATTGGTTTTTATTTTATTTTATTTTTTTTATTTTATTTAGGTTTAGGTTTTTCTATTTATTTTATTTTTTAGGTTTTATTTAGTTTAGGTTTACGTTTATAGCTTTTAGTGTTTAGGGTTTAGGGTTTAGGGTTTTGGTTTTGGGTTTAGGGTTGTAAGTTTTAGGATTTAGGGTTTAGATTTTAGGGTTAGTGTTTTAGGATTTAGGGTATAGGTTTTCGGATTAGTTTTAGGATTTAGGGTTTAGGGTTAAGGTTTTTTTATTTTTTTTTATTTTTAATTAAGTAAGCTAGTAGGTTCAGGTTTTTTTAGTTTATTTAGTTATTTATTTTATTTCGTTTATTTATTTATTTATTTTATTTATTTTATATTTTTACTTTTATTTAGGTTTATTTTTATTTTTATTTAGTTTAGTTTATTTATTTTAGGTTTATTTTTTTTACTTTAGGTTTTTTATTTTAGTTTATCTTTTAGGTTTAGGTTTAGCTTTAGGTTTATTTTTTAGCTTAGTTTTATTTTTATTTTATTTTTTAGGTTGAGTTTTTTATTTCATTTTTTTACGTTTACATTTTAGGTTTAGGTTTTAGGTTTTTATTTTAGGTTTATTTTAAGGTTTTATTTTTTAATTTCAATTTATGTTTATTTTTAGTTTATTTTATTTTATTTAGCTTATGGTGAGCTTTAGGTTTCGTTTATTTCAGGTTTAGGTTTAGGTTTTATTTATTTTAGTTTAGGTTTAGGTTTATTTTTTTATTTTATTTTTAGGTTTTGTTAGCTTAGGGTTTAGGTTTTATTTTTTTTATTTTTAGGTTTTATTTTAAGGTCTATTTATTAGGTTTAGGTTTTTATTTAGTTTTAATTTTATTTTAGGTTTAGTTTTTATTTTATTTAGGTTTTTTATTTTTTTATTTACTTTAGGTTTGGTTTTTATTTATTCTATTTTAGTTTAATTTTTATTTTTTATTTTATTTTCTTTTTTAGGTTTAGGTTTAGGTTTTAGTTTAGTTTTTATTTTATTTTATTTTGGTTTAGGTATTTTTATTTATTACATTTTTAGGTTTTATTTAGTTTAGGTTTAGGTTTTTAGCTTTTTAGGGTTTAGGGTTTAGGGTTAGTTTAGGGTTTAGGGTTTGGTGTTTAGTGTTTAGGGTTTCCTTAATTTTTTATTTAGGGAAATTTATAATTTTATTTCTATAAAAATAAAGGATACAATGTCCTTAAAAGGGGTAAAGCTCAAAGTTCTACTTCTCACAGAGCTACAAGAAACCTAAAGAGCTAAACCCCCATCTAAGTACAATGGAAAAAAATTATAGAGCAAATACAACAACTTAAAAGTAAAGGAGAAAAAACACTAAATAAGACTAATATAACTCAAGAAAGCAGTAAAAAGTCTAGTCAGCAGTAGCTCATGATCCCTTTGAGAAGTCAAGGTAAGCAAGATCCACATCAACAATACTTGAGTTGACTGAGTAATGATCATTCCATCTGTGAAGTTCCAACCTGCAAAACAAATCTACAAACACTACAAAGGCAATGGTCATACCTCAAGGAAAAAAGATAAAGTAAACAAATTAGAAAGAGATGAGAAAGAGAAGACTCAGGCTCAATTAAGATCATCTCAAGGAGCAACAATACATATGAGCATCCAAACTTCATGAGAAGAGTTACAATCATATTCATGCTACCAACTAGAGAGAAGATATGAGGAAACATCAAGGCCATCATAGCCAACATACCTAATATAAGCAACCATGCAAGGAAAAATAGTTCATAGTGATCCAGTTCTTGCAACAAACAAATAGAGAAAAATAGCCAACTAGCAGCTAGCCATCAGCCAACCCACTAACCAAAACCCAGAACAAACCAACCACTTAAAGGCAACATCCCAGAAGTTACAACAGGATCAGTGGCCGAGCTAAAATAAACCAAGCAGTAACTCCACTGAAGCCACCACCAATAGGAAGAGAAACACAAAAAAGGGGCAGTCAACATAAATAGGGGGAACAACAAAATTGAGCAAAACAATCATAACATAGATAGGAAAGCCATAGAAATCAAAATCCAAGGGCAAAACCTCCACCCAAATAGCAAAATAGTAGGAGATAAGTAGCACTAGAGAGAGGAAAGTCATAGTATAGAAAGGCCAAGAGGCATCCAGAAATTACCATCAAAACCACCACCAAGGCTGCCAAAAGAACGATAAATCCACCACCACAAATCAAAAGGCAAATATCATGAAATAAGGAGAGTCAAATAAACTAGATGGACTCAATACCAATAGCCAACATAAATCCCAAAACACCAAGCCATGACACAAGCATCCAAGGCAAGACAACAGCCACAGAAAACCTGTCAAGTAGCCAACCACGAACAATAAGTCCTAAAATAGGACCAAAAAAACCACAAGAGCTCATATCCTCCATAAAAAATAACCAATAAAAAAACCCAGGCTAGCAGTTAACAAGATGAGCAGTAAAAAAATTGACACCCAAACTGGGAACAAAAATAAAGGAAAAGCAGCTGCACCCAAGAGATGATAACCAACCTAGGAACATACTAGAAACCCAACCAAAAGCACCTAAACCAACCATCAAACACAGCCAACACATCCACCCAACTAACTAACCTAGCCTACCAAAATAGCCAACTAGCCCAGTCATCCAACAAAACTAAGCAGTTGATAAAGCTAAAACACAGCCTTAAAAAGAGGGAAAGAACAACATCAGACAAAATGACAACCCACTTGGAGATCTCTAAAATAACCAAGAAACAAAAATGGTAGTCACCTAGCTAGACAAAAGGCAAGGAGAACCACCCAACCACAAGCAACAAAATTGTAAGGAAAGAAATAAGGCCAGAGTCATACAAAACCCCTTCCAAAACCCAAAGAGTAGACAACCAACAGAAGCCTCCAGGCCAAACCAAGAAAGGAGAACATCAACCACCAAAAATCCCAAAACTATGCCAAGCTAGAAGAGTCCAACAACAACCATGAAAAATATAGCCACCCAAAATAGCTAGGCAGGTGGATGAAGCAAATAACAATAATCAGTAGAACCAATCCTAGTAGATACAAATCCATTTCAAATAAGGTCATAGCTAGCCAAAACTCGAGGCAAACCCAACATCCATTAATAAAAGAGGTAGGAAAAAAATTAGCACAGCCACAACCTAACAGGAGACCCTCAAAAAATCACTAGCTGTGTGATAATTAAAGCATAGCATTAGCCATAGAAAGAAAACTACCAGTCTCAGAGGATAGGGAAACCAATTAAAAACCACAATAACCTAAAAAAGGTTCAGTGAAGTATAGAATGGGGTTAAGAGGAAGGGGGTTTAAGTATAGAAATAAACTCAGCAAAAACCACTTCTTGGTGAGGGAAGCATAAAATAAATAACCAAAAAATAGTCTGAATAAAACCACCATATAAAAATGATCAAATAAATAGTAGTAGGATAAAATCTGAGGTAAGGCAATCCAATGTTATCCAGATTGACTAGCCCACACAGATGCTTAGGTAAGCTCTGGTTATCAGATATAGTGAGCTTATTTAATTCCCCTCCCAAATTAGACAAAAAATCGGCATAAGCATTACCTTCACAAATAATGTGAAAATTTTTGTAACAAACTTGAGAAAGAAGCTAAAATAAGTCAGCATTCCCCATTTTATTATTATTGAGCATATCAAGTAATAGAAGAGTATTAACTTCAATCCAAATATTAAAGAGGCCTTTGCTTAAAGAAATATCAATAGCTTTGTTAATAGCCATGAGCTCAGCATAAATAATAGAACAAGCTTTGAGGGGGTAGGCAAAAGCATAAATGATGGTACCTTTAGAATCCCTATAAATTCCACCATAACCATATTTGTTTAGGGAAACAGAACCATCAATATTGATCTTAAAATTTTTTTTTGTAAGTTTAATCCAATGTATAATCCTAATACTCTAAAGTGAAGATTACTAATTAAATTTGCATTAAATAAAGCATGAATTTTTTTTCTTTAGTTCTAGAAAAGATTCTTTTATGGTTAATAGGGATACCACGATATTTTTTTGGTTTAGGCTTAGCTTTATGTTTATTTTTTATTTTAGTTTTATTTTTATTTTATTTTTTAGGTTTATTTTTTATTATTAGGTTTAGGTTTAAGTTTTTATTTTATTTTTTTATGTTTAGGTTTAAGGTTATTATTTTAGGATCATTTTTAGATTATAGTTTAAGCTTAGGTTTATTATTAGTTTATTTTATTTTAGTTAGTTTATGTTTAGGTTTAGGTTTAATTTAATTTAGGTTTAGGATTAGGTTATACATATTTTAGTTTAGTTTATTTTAGTTAAGGTTTAGGTTTTTTTTATTCTATTTATTTTATTTTTATTTTGGGTTTAGGGTTTTTTTAGTTTAGGGTTTCGGTAGTATTTTTATTTACTTTTAAGTTTTATTTTTTATGTTTACTTTTTTAGGTTTAGGTTTTTATTTAGTTTTTATTATATTTATCTTAGTTCTATTTTATTTTTATTTTAAGTTTAGTTTTTATTTAATTTAGGTTTTTTATTTTTAAGTTTATTTTAATTTTTACTTTAGTTTAGGTTTTTATTTATTTAATTTTAGTTTTTTTTATTTTCTATTTTATTTTATTTTTAGGTTTAGGTTTAGGCTTAAGTTTTGGTTTATGTTTAGGTTTCAATTTTGGTTTTTATTTTATTTTATTTTATTTTATTATTTAGGTGTAGGTTTTAGGATTTAAGGTTTTAGGGTTTTGGGTTTAGGGTTTAGTGTTTAGTATTTAGGGTTAAGGGTTTAGTGTTGAGGGTTTAGGGTTTAAGGGTTTGGGTTTAGGGTTTAGGGATAGTTTTAGGGTTTAGGATTAGGGTTTTTTTAATATTTTATTTTATTTTAAATTTAGTAAATTGGTAAGCCTAGGTTCAGTTAGTTTATTTTTTATTTATTTTAGTTTATTTTATTTTTATTTTTATTTAGGTTTATTTTTATTTTTATTTAGTTTAGTTTATTTATTTTAGTTTAGGTTTTTTGTTTCAGTTTAATTTTTAGATTTAAGTTTATTTTTTAGTTTTGTTTTATTTTTATCTTATTTTTTAGGTTTAGGTTTTATTTTTTATTTTTAGGTTTTGGTTTAGGTTTTCTTTTTTTAAATTTTTTTTAGGTTTAGGGTCTAGGTTTTTATTTTAGGTTTATTTTTAGGTTTATATTCATGTTTATTTTTAAGTTTTATTTTTTAGTTTTTTTTTTATTTCACTTAAGTTTAGGTCTAAGTTTAGGCTTAGTTTATTTTAGGTTTAGGTTTTAATTATTTTAGTTTAGTTTAGTTTAATTTAGGTTTAGGTTTATTTTATTTTTATTTTTAGTTTATGTTTTTTTTTAAATGTTGGATTTAGGTTTTATTTTTAGGTTTATTTTTTAGATTTAGGTTTTTATTTAGTTTTTATTTAATTTTATTTTAGGTTTATTATTTTATTTTACATTTAGTTTATAATTTATTTAGGTTTTTTACTCTTAAGTTTATTTTATTTTTTAGTTTAGTTTAGGTTCTTATTTATTTTATTTTAGTTTATTTTTATTATTTTATTTTATTTTATTTTATTTTTAGGTTTTAGTTTAGGTTTTTATTTTATTTTATTTTTAATTTATTTAGGTTTAAATTTTTTATTTAGTTTATGTTTAAGTTTTTAGGTTTGTAGGTCTATGGTTTAGGGTTTCGACCTTAGGGTTTAGGGTTTAGGGTTTAGGGGTTTAGGGTTTAGGGTTAAGGTTTAGGGTTTAGGGTTTAGTGTTTAACCTTTAGGGTTTAGGGATTTTAGTGTTTAGTGTTTAGTGTTTAGGGTTTAGGGCCTAGGGTTTAGGGTTTAGGGCTTTAGGGTTTAGGGTGTTAGGTTTAGGGTTCAGGGTTAGGGTTTTTTTTATTTTTTTTAAATTAAGTAAACTGGTAGGTTTAGGTTTATTTAGTTTATTTTTTATTAATTTTAGTTACTTTTGTTTTTTATTTTTATTTATGTTTATTTTTTTATTTAGTTTTGTATATTTATTTGAGGTTTATTTAACTTAATTTATGTTTTTTTATTTTGGTTTATTTTTTAGGTTTAGGATTAAGTTTAGGTTTATTTTTTAGTTTAGTTTTCTTTTTATTATATTTTTTAGGTTTAAGTTTTATTTTTTATTTTTAGTTTTAGGTTTATGTTTTTAGTTCTTCTTCTTAGGTTTAGGTTTTAGGTTTTTATTTTAGGTTTATTTTTAGGTTTTATTTTTTAGTTTAGGTTTAGGTTATATTTTTGTTTATTTTATTTTATTTTATTTTGGTTTAAGTTTAGGTTGAGTTTATTTTAAGTTTAGGTTTATGTTTTGTACATTTTAGTTTAGTCTATTTTAGTTTAGGTTTAGGTTTAGTTTTTACTTTATTTATGCTTTTATTTTCTAGTTTAGTTTAGATTTTATTTATTTTAGGTTTAGGTTTTAGTTTATGTTTTTTAGTTTAGTTTAGGTTTATTTTATTTTAAATTTTCATTTAGGTTTTTTGAATTTAGGGTTTAGGTTTATTTTAAGGTTTATTTATTAGGTTTAAGTTTTATTTTAATTTATTTCATTTCGACTTATTTTATTTTAATTTACATTTAGTTTTATTTTATTTAAGTTTTTTATTTTAGGTTTATTTTATTTTTTTTAGTATATTTTAGGTATTTAATTATTTTAATTTATTTTATTTATTTTAAGTTTAGGTTTATGTTTTAATTTAGGTTTTATTTATTTTTTTTCTATTTTATTTTGGTTTAGTTTTTTTTCTTTAGTTTATGTTTATGTTTTTACATTTTTAGGTTTAGGGTTTAGGGTTTAAGGTTTAGGGTTTTAGTATTTAGGGTTGCAGGGTATAGGGTTTAATGTTAGGGTTTAGTGTTTAGGCTTTAGTGTTTAGGGTTTTTAGGGTTTAGGGTATAGGTTTTAGGGTTAGCATAGGGTTTAGGGTTAGTTTAGGGTTTAGGGTTAGTTTAGGGTATAGGTTTAGGTTTAAGTTTAGGTTTTATTTATTTTAGTTTAGTTTAGTTTAGTTTAGGTTTAGGTTTAATTTATTCTTATTTTAGGTTTAAGCTTTTTTTTCGTTAAGGGTTTAGGCTTAAGTTTTTTATTTTTTAGTTTAGTTTAAGTTTTTATTTATTTTATTTTTATTTAATTTTTAATTTTTATTTTATTTTCATTATAGGTTTAAGTTTTGGTTTAGGTTTAGGTTTAGATTTTAGTTTAGAATTTTATTTTATTTTATTTTTTTATTTTATTTTGGTTTAGGTTTTATTTATTTAATTTAATTTTAGTTTTATTTAGATTTAGGTTTTTAGCTTTTTAGGGTTTAGGGATAAAGGGTTTAGTGTTAGTTTAGGGTTTAGGGTTTAGGGTTTAGGGTTTGGGGTTTATGGTTAAGAGTTTAGGGTTTAGGGTTTGGGGTTTAGGGTTTAAGGTTTAAGGTTTAGGTTTTAGGGTTTAGGGTTTAGGATTTAGTTTTAGGGTTTAGGGTTTAAGGTTTAGGGTTTAGGGTTTAAGGTTTAGTGTTTAAGCTTTAGGGTTTATGATTTTTACTGTTTAGGATTTAGGGTTTAGGTTTTAGGATTAGCTTAAGTTTTAGAATTAGTTTAGGGTCTAGAGTTTAGGTTTTAGGGTTTAGGGTTTAAGGTTTAGTGTTGTAGGTTTAGGGTTAGTTTTAGGGTTTAGGGTTTAGGTTTCTGATTTTGGATTTATGGTTCAGGGTTTAGGTTTTTTTTAAAAAAAAAAATTAAGTGAATAAGTTTAGGTTTATTTAGTATATTTTTATTTAGATTTTATTTTAATTTTTTTTAGTTTAGTTTATTTATTTTAGGTTTATTTATTTTAGTTCTGGTTTTATCTTAGTTTATTTTTAGTTGAGTTTTATTTTTATTTTATTTTTTTAGGTTTAGGTTTTATTTTTTGTTTTTTGGTTTTGGATTAAGTTTTTATTTTATTATTTTAGGTTTAAGTTTTAGGTTTTTATTTTAATTTTATTTTTATGTTTTATTTTCTAGTTTAGGTTTTGTTTTATTTTAGGTTTATTTTATTTTATTTAGTTTAGGTTTAAGTTTTGGTTTAGGTTTAGGTTTTATTTATTTTTGTTCATTTTGTTTTTGTTTATGTTTTTTCGTTTATGGTTTAGGTTTTATTTTTTATTTATTTTTAGGTTTTATTTTTAGGTTTATTTTTTAGGTTTAAGTTTTTTATTTAGTTTGTATTTTATTTTATTTTAGGTTTATTTTATTTTTATTTTAGGCTTAGTTTTTATTTTATTTAAGTTTTAAATTTTTTATTTTAGTTTGGGTTATTTATTTATTTTATTTTAGTTTAGTATTTATTTTTTAATTTTTTTCATTTTAGGTTTAGGTTTAGGTTATTGTTTATAGTTTATTTATTTATTTTTTTTAGGTTTTATATAGTTTAGTTTTAGGTTTTTAGGTTTTTGGGTTTAGGGTTTAAGATTTTGGGTTAGCTTAGGGTTTAAGGTTTAGGGTTTGGGATTTTGGGTTTAGAGTATAGGGTTTAAGGATTAGGGTTTAGGGTTTAGATTTTAGGGTTTAGGGTTTATGGTTTAAGGTTTTAGGGTTTAGGATTTAAGGTTTAGGGTTTAAGGTTTTTAGGATTTAGGGTTTTGTGTTTAGGGTTTAGGGTATTGTGTTTAGGGTTAGCTTAAGGTTTAGGGTTAGTTTAGCATTTAGGATTAGTTTAGGGTATAGTTTAGGTTTTATTTATTTTAATTTATTTTATTTTTGTTTATGGTTAGGTTTATTTTATTTTTATTTTTGGGTTAGGCTTTTTTTTTTCATTTAGGGCATAGGTTTTATTTTTTATTTATTTGTAGGTTTTATTTATATGTTTACTTTTTAAGTTTATGGGTTTTATTTAGTTTTTATTTTATTTGATTTTACATTTATTTTATTTTTATTTTAGGCATAGTTTTTATTTTATTTAGGTTTTCTATTTTTTTTAGTTTAGTTTAAGTTTTTTATTTATTTTATTTTGGTTTTTTTTCTTTTTAGATTTAAGTTTAGGTTTAGGTTTATGTTTAGGTTTAGGTTTTAGTTTAGGTTTTTATTTTATTTTTATTTTATTTTATTTTAGTTTAGATTTTTTTAATTATTTTAATTTTAAGTTTTATTTAGTTTAGGTTTAGGTTTAGGTTTTTAGCTTTTTAGGATTTAGGGTTAATTTAGGGTTTATGATTTAGGGTTTAGGGTTTGGAGTTTAGGGTTTAGAGTTTAGGGATTAGGGTTTAAGATTTATGGTTTAGGGTTTAGGTTTTAGGGTTTAGGGTTTTTAGGGTTTAGGGTTTAAGGTTTTGGTTTTAGGTTTAGTGTTGAGGTTTTAATTTAGGGTTTAGGGTTTTTTTTTTTTCCAAGAAGAAATTCATATTCAACATTTCTTCTTTTTGATTTTATCAACCAAGTAACAGACCAAGTTTCTAAGACACAAGAGACAACATAGATAAAAAATGATCATGCATAGAGCAAATCAAAAACCCTAAATAACTAGAACCGTCTTTACTATAAAGTCATGGTTCCATAAACAACAGATCAGATTGGTTGTTCTTCGACTTTTCCAGTTCCCATCAGAACCACCCCAGCCTCTCGAGTAGTAGGATCCACCATCGTAGCCCTGATCTCTCCCTTTGCCCCCACTACAGCTGTAACATCCATCGCTCCTCCTTCCTCCATAACCACCACTACTCTGACCACCACCTCCATATCCACCAGCACTTCTAAATCCCCGACCATAATAGTGATAACCACTGCCTCTGCCTTCGCCTCCACTGCCAGATCTAGACTAAACCTGGTTGGCGGTGATGTTCCTATCATTAAGGTTCTAGAAAATCTTAGGGTTTAGGTTTAGGTTAAGGTTTAGGTTTATTAGGTTTTAGGGTTTAGGTTTATTTTTTAATTTATTTAGTTACTTTTGGTTTAGGTTAGGGATTAGGGTTTAGGGTTTAGGGTTTTATGGTTTATGCTTTTAGGCTTTAGGGTTTAGGGTTAAGGTTTAGGGTTTAGGGTTTAGCATTTAGTGTTTAGTGTTTAGGGTTTAGGGATTAGGGATTTTAGGGTTTAGGTTAGTTTAGGGTTTAGGGTTTAGGATTTGAGTTAAGGTATAAAGTTTAGGGTTTAGGGTTTAGTGCTTGGGGTTTAAGGTTTTGGGTTTAGGGTTTAAGGTTTGGGGTTTAGGATTTACGATTTAATATTTAAGTTTATGATTTAGGGTTTAGGGTTTAGGGTTTAGAGTTTAGGGTTTAGGGTTTAGGGTTTAGGGTTTTAGTTTCTGATTTAGGTTTTGAGTTTTATTTAGGGTTAGTTTTGTTTAAGGTTTAGGGTTTTAGTTTTAATAGGTTTAGGTTTAGTTTAAGGTTTAGTTTAGGGTTTAGGGTTTAGGGATTAGGGTTTTGGATTTATGGTTTAGGGTTTAGGGTTTAGGGTTTAGGGTTTAGGGTTTGGGTTTAGGGTATAGGGTTTAGAGTTTAGTGTTTAGCGTTTGTTTAAGGTTTAGGGTTTAGGGTTTATTATTTCGATTTGGGGTTTAAGGTTTAGGGTTTTAGGGTTTAGAGTTATTTAAGGTTTAGGGTTTAGGGCTTTAGGATTAGGGTTAGTTTAGGGTTTGTTCCACCATCATATCCCCGATTCTCCCTCCGCCAGCACGATGACTGTAACCTTCATCACTCCTCCCGCCTCCATAAGCACCACCTCCAAATCCACCAGCACTTCTAAATCCCACCCTCCCACCACTATGATAACCACCGCCTCTACCTTTACCTCCACTACTAGATCTAGACTAAGCCTGGTTGACAGTGATGTTCCTATAGTTAAGGTTCTACCAATTCTTAGAGATTAGGGTTTAAGTTTAGGGTTCAGGGTTAAGGTTTAAGGTTTAGGGTTTAGTGTTTTTATGGTTTAGGGTTAGCTTAGGGTTTAGGTTTAGGGTTTAGGGTTTAGAGTTTAGGGTTTAAGTTTTTTGGTTTGGGTTTAACATTTATGTCTTAGTGTTTAGGGTTAGTTTAGGGTTTAGGGTTTAAGGTTTAGAGTTTGGGGTTTAGGGTTTATAGTTTAGGATTTAGGGTTTAGGGTTTATGGTTTAAGGTTTAGGGTTTAAGTTTATGGTTTAAGTTTTAGGGTTGTGGGTTTTAGGGTTTAAGATATAGGGTTTAGGGTTTAAGGTTTATAGTTTAGGGTTTAAGGTTTAGGTTTTAGGTTTAGAGTTCAAGTTTAGGGTTTAGGGTTTTTAGTTTTTTGTCAACAGAGAATAAAGTGTTTAGGGTTTACGGTTCAGGGTTTAAGGTTTATGGTTTAGAGTTTTAGAGTTTAGGGTTTTGGGTTTTGGGTTTTGGGTTTAGGCTTTTTTATTTAGGGATTGGGTTTTAGTTTAGGGTTTAGGGTTTAGTGTTTAAGATTTGTTTAGGGTTTAGGTTTTATGGTTTGGGCTTAGGGTTTAGGGTTTCAAGGTTTAGTTTTGTTTAAGGTTTAGTGTTTAGGGTTTAGGGTTATAGGGAAATTTAGGGTTTAGGGTTTAAGCTTTAGGGTTGATTTAGGGTTTAGGTTTTAGGGTTTAGGGTTTATGGTTTTAGGAATTAAGGTCTAGGGTTTAAAGTTTTAGGGTTTAAGGATTAGGGTTTAGGGTTTGGGGTTTAGGGCTTGGGTTTAGGGTGTAAGGTTTAGGGTTTAGGGTTTTAGACTTTAGGTTTCTTTAGGGTTTATGGTTTAGAGTTTAGGGTTTAGGGTTGTAGAGTTTAGGGCTTTGGGTTATAGGGTTTAGGGTTTATGGCTTTATAAGGTTTAGAGTTTAGGGTTTAGGGTTTTGGGGTTTTGGGTTTAAGGTTTAAGGTTTTAGGGTTTAGGGTTTAGGGTTTATGGTTTAGGGTTCAGATTTAGTTTTTATTTAGGGAGGTTTCTAAGTTTAGGCCAGGGTTTTAGGGTTTTGGGTTTTGGGTTTAGGGTAAGTTTTGGGTTTTAAATTTAGGTTACTTTAGGGTTTAGGATCTAGGGTTTAGGGTTTAGGGTTTAGGGTTTATGGTTTAGGGTTGTTTAGGATTTAGGGTTTAGGATTTAGGCTTTAGGGTTTAGGGTTGCAGGTTTAGGGTTTAGGGTTTAGGGTTGTAGGTTTTGGGTTTAGGGTTTGGAGTTTAGCATTTAGGGTATAGGGTTTTCTTTTTTATTTAAGTAAATAGGAAGGTTTAGGTTAATTTAGTTTATTTAGTTTATTTTTTATATGTTTTAGTTTATTTTATTTTTTTTACTTTTATTTAGGTTTATTTTTATTTTTATTTAGTTTAGTTATTTTCTTAGGTATATTTATTTTAATTTATTTTTTAGGTTTAGGCTTAGGTTTAGGTTTATTTTTTAGTTAAGTTTTATTTTTTATTTTATTTTTTAGGTTTAGGTTTTATTTTTTATTATTATGTTTAGGTTTATGTGTTTATTTTATTTTTTTTAGGTTTAAGTTTTAGGTTTTATTTTTTTAGTTTAGGCTTAGATTTTTATTTTATTTTATTTTATTTTATTTTTGTTTATGTTTAGGTTTAGGTTTAGTTGATTTTAAGTTTAGGTTTAGGTTTAGTTGATTTTAGGTTTAGGTTTAGGTTTTATTTATTTTAGTTTAGGTTTAGGTTTATTTTATTTTGTTTATTTTATTTTATTTTAGATTTAGGTTTTAGTTTGGGTTTAGGTGTTATTGTTTATTTATTTCTAGGTTTTATTTTTAGGTTTATTTTTTAGGTTTAGGTTTTTATTTAGTTTTTATTTTATTTTATCTTAGGTTTATTTTATTTTTATTTTAAGATTAGTTTTTATTTTATTTAGGTTTTTTATTTTTAGGTCTATTTTATTTTTTAGTTTAGGTTTAGGTTTTGGTTTTGGTTTAGGTTTTAGTTTAGGTTTTTATTTTATTTATTTAGGTTTAGGTTTTAGGTTTTAGGGTTTAGGGTTTAGGGTTTAGGGTTTAGTGTTTGGGGTTTAAGGTTTTTAGATTTTATGGTTCAGGGTTTAGGTTTTAAATTTAGTGTTTAGGTTTTAGTTTAAGGTTTTGGGTTTTGGGTTTAGGGTTTAAGGTTTAAGGTTTAAGTTTTTTTTTTTTGATTTCAGCAACCAAGTAGCACACCATGTTTTCTAGGACACAGGTGATGACATAGATAAAAAATGGGCACGCATATAGCAAATGAAAAACCCTAGATAACTAGAATTATCTATCTATAAAGAAATAGTTCCATAAGTAGCAGATCGGATATTTGTTGATTTCTTTAGTTCCCATCAAAACCACCCCCGCCTCTCGAGTAGCAGGATCCACCATCATATCCACAATCTCTCTCTCGGCCACCACTATGACTATAACCTCTGTTGCTCCTCCTGCCTCCTGCCTCCAAAACCACCACTACTTCGACCACCACCACCATATCCACCAAGTGATCGCCACCTCGATTTTGCCTCCATAGATCTAGGCCGACAGTTGGCGGTGATGTTCTTACTAATAAGGTTCTACCCATTCTTAGGGTTTAGATTTATTTTTTTGTATATTTAGTTACTTTAGGTTTAGGTTTAAGGTTTAGGGTTTAGGGTTTAGTGTTAATGGTTAGGGTTTAGGGTTTAGGGTTTAGTGTTAATAGTTTGGCCTTTGTTCAAAAAAAAATATCAATAGCTTTATTAACATCCATAAGCTCAGCCGAAATAACATAATAGGCTTTGAGGGGATAAGCAAAAGCACAAATGACAGTACCTTTGGAATCCGTAATAATACCACCACAACCATATTTATTAGGTAAAAATGAACCATCAATATTAATTTTAATAAAGTTATCATTAGGTTTGATCCAATGGATAATTCTAACAGCCTTATTGAAAGAAACATTAGGCAGAAAGTGACCCAATGTTTTAGCCACAAATTTGTAACCTCTAAAATGGATTTTAGTAATTCAATTAGCATTAAGCAAAGCACAAATTTTTTCTTTACTTATATCCAAGATCCTCTTATGATTCACAGGAATACCACGATATTTAGCATCATTTCTATCCATCCAAATGAACCAAATATAGGTAATAGCAATTAAGATTTTGATATGACCTTTCACAGTTTTTTGGAAACAAGCTTCAAGAAGTTGATATAAAGAAAGGGAACCATGAAAATAGTTAGTGTTAAATAAATCATCATACCATATCCATAATTTGGAAGCAATGACACCATTGACAAAAACATGATTAACATTTTAAATATGAAAGCAACAATAACACTTAGAAGGTAAATAAAAACCCTTTATTTGAGAGCAAGAAATCTACAGAAATAAAGTTATTCAAAATCCTCTAAGCTAAAACCAAATAAGTAATGGGAATGATATTGTTCCAAAGTTTAACAAAAACATTAGAGGAGTTTTGGTTATCTCTAATAAAATTTCAAACCTCTTTAAGAACGAAATCACTATTGTAAGAGAGCTTAAAAAGAATTTGATCAGGTTTGTTAGAAAAAATTGGGATGTTTCTAAAGTTATCAAAAAGAGAAATAGCGATATAATTCTCAAGTTTATTTTCATTCCAATTGTTATTAAGCCAAAAAGAGTTAACTTTGATAAGTAGTTTGTAGATAAAAGGGAGTCAATAGAGCCATTGCCAATCCAATTATTTTTCCAAAAGATGGATGAACCCGAATGAATACCCCAAGTTATTAAAGATTCAACAACCCATTTAATGGAGCAAAGCCTTTTCCAAACCAGAGAGTCACCGACTTTATAGGCACAGATAGGAGGGTGTTTACCTTGGCAGTATTTTTCAATCATAAAATTAGCCCAAAGGTTATCAATCTTTCTAAAATTCCACCAGAGCTTATGAGAGAAGACAGTAATAACTTCACGAATAGATTTGTAACCAAGACCACCTTCACCCAAAGGGCCACAACATTTATTCAAAGATGTCCAATGCATTCTTTTAATATAATTATTGGATCCCCAAAAAATTTATTGAGCAAGTGATCAATTCTGATAAGAGTAGAATTAGTAGGAATAAGAGTTTGAATCAAATATAGTGGCATTGAATTGAGAGTGCTTTTAAGAATAGTAAGCCTGCCACCAAAGGAGAGTAAATGAAATTCCCAAACATAAATTTTATTTAAAAATTTTTGAATTAACTAATCAAAAAGATGGGATCATTTTGGACCTTTGAAAGGAGGAGCACCCAAGTACTTAAGAGGTAAATGTTGATGTTTAAAATTGGTGATATGCATGATGTGATTGATTTTATTATTGGAGATACAGGAAGAAGTAATAAAATAGCTTTTATTATGATTGATTGTAAGACCACTTTCTTTACCAAATGTATTTAAAAAAATCTTAAGATTCTTCATATGATGAATAGAAGCATTGCAAAAAAATAATAAAATTATCCACAAAGCTTAAATGGGAAACAAGAAGACCAGCAAGAGTTTTGTAATACATACTAGGATTATTTAAGAATAAATCATTGATGCTCCTAGATAAGTATTCAACATTAATAATAAATAAAGCAAGAGATAAAGGATCCCCTTGTCTTAAGCCATGGGAGGAAGAAAAGAAACCCAAAGCTTCCCCATTAGGCAAAATAAAAAAAAACTAGGCATTATTAATACAATTTTTAATACAAAAAATAAATTTATCAGAAAACCCAAATAAATTCAGAATATGAAAAAGGAAATCCAAAGAGATATTATCAAAATCTTTGTAAATATCTAATTTGAAAAGAATGTTTCCACCTCTAGTCCAAACATCTAAATCGTGAATTAATTCTTGGGAAAGTAAAATATTATAAGAAATAGATCTACCTCTAACAAAACCAGTTTGGTTGAGAGAGATAATCTTATGAAGAAGAGGACTAAGCCTGTTGGCAATAATATTGGAAATTAGCTTATTGAAGAGGTGCAAAGACTAATAAGTCTAAACTCACTCCAATATTTCAGATTATCTTTCTTAGGTATGAGAATAATAGAAGTGCCAGAAAAATATCTAGGAAAAGGATTACCAGTAAAGAAATCAACCACAATATCAATCAAATCACTTTTAATAATAAACCAACATTTTTTAAAAAAATTGACTGGTGAAAACCTCTGGTCCAACAATAGAATCTATGTTCATGCTATTAAGAACTTTAAAATGTTCATCTTCATTAGGAAAAATAGTAAGAAAAGCATTTTAATCATTGGTAATAATAGAAAGAATCTAGTGCAATTTAAAAATTGCTTCATAAGAAAACTCTTATTAAGAATATTTCTAAAATAATTAATGATCAAATCCTTAATATCATTATTCTCCGTAATCCATTCATCATTATCATTTTTAATTTTTTGAATATTATTTAGAGTTCTCCTTTTTGTTAACTAAAGCATTTAATACCTCGTATTCATGTCACCATCTACAATATATTTACTAGTATCTTTTTGATGACAACAAGTTTCTTCCATATTTTGAAAATTAATAAGTTTATCATTTGCCTCATTCAAGTCCATAATCTTGGAAGGTTCCATCATAACAAAAACTTTAAGATCACAAACCAAAATTTTCATATCCTTGATATTAGCAAAAAGATTTTTAAAATAATACTTATTCCACCAAACCATATTTTATTTTAGTCATTTTAGTTTAAACTAGAGCCTATTCATCCCCCTAATCGAATTATTAGGATGTATAGGAGCTTTCCAATTGTTAGCCACAACATTAAAAAATTTGTTATGATGTTTATTTTTGAAATGTGGGACACCATGCAGATCTTAGGGAGTACTTATTGAAGTGATAAGGTATGACATTAAGGAATGATGCATTATCTCGAAAGATAGAAATCATCACCCTATAATGGACTTATTCACTTAATAAGGACTGCTAAGGCATGATAGGTCTTCGAATATACCATAGATCTTTCCCCAACTTTACTTGGAAAAGTAATGTAGGTTTTATTTTAAGCCAAGTTTGTTAAGTTCCCTATAGAGGCAAACCCCCGTAGTTATTTACATCATAAGGAATTGGAATTCCTTAGGAATACTCTCAGTTAAAGTAGAAATTATGGTCTCCAAAGATTTCAAGGCTAGGCTATCAAAGGATTATTTGTATAGGAAAATCAATTGGGATTGTTCAAGGAGAAGACTTATTATCGAAGCCAAAGGGAATGAGTAGGAAATGCTCATGATACTAGGAAGTCTAGTCAGCAATCCAATCTATCCTATGGTTGGGCTTTATATGTTTGAAGTTGAAGAGATTAATTTTATTGAAGTAGACATTTTATTATAAAGCTAGGACTTATAATCAAACAACACAAGGTTGTGAAAATGCCTAAGAGGTAAGGATTTATGCTAGTATCCTCAAGGAAATAGTAGCCTCAGACCCTATATCTAGGAAGCTTTGGCATAAGCCAAAGCATGACCTAGGTCTAAGCAAAAATGGGCATAAGGTTTACCTCCACAAGAGAGAATAAATCACTCGACTGTTGGGCTTATAACTGCCTGGAGTGGCTTCTAGCTAACTCCTACTATTTTAAAACCATGTAGATAAGTATTATTCATTTGCAAGATAGCTGAAATGTTATTAATTTAAATAGAGACAAAATTCCTTAAACCCACTCCCTAAGAGACTAGAGCATGAGTGGTATGACTAATGACTTAATCTATAAATACAAATATTTTCAAATTTTATTTGATTTTGGACACTTCATTTTGATAAAGGTATTGGGATTTTGTATGCCTATAAGCATGATGAAGTTAGATTATTATCAATGAGAAAGAGTTGTTTTCCTCCATAAGGAGGCCTCAAGGTCAGTCAAGCTATCGTAAGGATGGAAACCCTCTCTTAGCAAGAGTGAAGCAATATGCATGCATGATGTGAGACATACAACATTCAACTAAGGGGTTGCTAAATATTTTAATTATCTTGATTTAATGCATAGGCTTTATGAGATGTTATGAATTATTTAAAACTTTAGTTATGAGTTATAATTGGGAAAAAAAAAATTTTTTTAAGAGCCTAATTTCATTTAGGCCACACATTCAAACATCAATCATTTAAGAAACTAAGAAAAGCATGCCATTTCTAGTACAAATCCTAAATAAATCATCAACCAATTTCTATAACTATCGTGTAAGAATAAAAGGCGATGTAATTGTACCACCTGACAAAAGAAAAGATGATGGGTGGAGCCCATATACAACCCAAAATTACAAAATAATAATTATAATTTATAATGAATGAATTCTATGGGGGGTCTTCATTCTTCAATCTTCATGTCTTCATTTCTTTTCTTTGATTTAATTTGCTCTACTTCAAAGGCATCACATGGCCTCCCGGAGACAACCAATGCTCATCTTTATCCCCCATAGCACTAATCCTAATTCCTAATTGCATAATTACATTAAGAATAGGAAAAGTAAATCTAACAACACCAGTAAAATAGAGGTTAGTTAAACATACATACAATCACAAGCAATTATATCATAATTTGGACTTAGCACCATGCACATGGTTAACCAAGCTCACCTGTCCTAACTTAGATTATGCTTAGGGGCTTAAGAAACTTGTCAAGACAGCATTTATATTTATTTTTAATCAGCCCCTTAAGCATAATTCCATGCAGAAAACATGATTAGGCTAATCATAGCCTACCATTTAGTCTACGAGGCATACACCCTTAGATCCAGTCTACAATAATACATCACAAACCAAAATATACATTATAGCACATAACATAAAGCTAGAAGTAGTGACTTAATTCTAATGTGTGTATTAAGGCTTGTGTGGTATGTCTTGCTAGGCATTAGAGTTGTAGTTCTCTAAGTATAGAAAGATTTAATTTAACAAGAAGGGTTAGTTTCACTTGAAGATACTTAATTGATTTGAGAATTTTAATTTGTGTTTTCTTTTATTTCATTTGATTACACTTAGCAACTAAGTGTTATAAAGAGAAGAAAAGAGGATTGCTCTCTTTCATCCTTACCTTAAGCCACTTTCTAAAGCATGTTAATTTTATTTAGCTCTCTTTAGTGAATGGCTTATTACACATTTTAACTTAATCATAAGGTTAGGCTCACTTGAAATAATCTTATTTAATATGAAAAACATCATAAGATTAATTTAATTGAATTACTATCACATGACATATGTTCAATCATTCCTTTCCATCACATGTAACATGCATATGCTATTAATCCTAAATATACCGAGACATACAATATGTTTTAGCATACCTAGATGATGAATGTAGATGTGTATATTTGTAGAAAAGAAGATTTTTATTCATTAGCTAAATGCACATATAAGTGTATAAAAGTTTTAAGCGGATACTTTGCCATTGTTAAACTAGGGGAATGAGACAAGGACCTCCTTGGGGCTACTTAAAGCCTCGCATCCCTGGATTGTCCAGATTAGATATACCCACTATTCTTGAATACAGAAGAATGTACAAATGACTACAAGAATAGAAAATCATGTAAAAGTTGTATTTATTTAAATGGAATTATTTATACATGTGAGGAAAAGTTGAAAAGGAGATTTTCATTCATTAGCTCAATGCACATAGAAGTGTATAAAAGTTTTAAGCAGATACTTTACCATTGTTAAACCAAGGGAGTGAGGTAAAGATTCCTTGGGGCTACTTAAAGCCTTATGTCCCCAGAATGTCCAGACTAGGTATACCCACTACTCTTGAATACACATGAATGTACAAGTGACTACAAGAATGGAAAATCACGCAAAAGTTATATTTCTTTCAATTGAATTATTTATACATGCGAGCTAAAGTTCTATCTAAATTCTAACATAGAAATACATAGGAAAGAATTCAAACAAATGTTGTGTCCTTTTCAAATGGACTATACACATGTTAACATTCAAACTTTATGTAAATCCATATAGACTAAAGAAAGAGAACTCCATAACACATGTTCTAAGCCATAGACACATGCATGCATATAAATATTTATAATTATTATCACTCCAAATATTATAGTTGACTTATAAACTTTTGAAAATAACTTTGATTTAATAGTGATAATAGCTACACATATATTAAATTAGATCAACACATGCAAGCATGACATAAAGGGAACCATTTGATTTAATTAATTTTGCAAAATATGAATGCATGAATCAAATGACATACAACATTTAATATGATTGGAGAAGAATAACTAAACATAAACACATGATTCAGTTCAATTAAATTAATTCCTAAGGATAGTCATATCATATAAAATCATTATAGAAGCCAAAGTTTCTTATGTCACTTTTAACTTTTATGTTTTGATTTCATTTAATGAAATGAAGGAAAGTTTGCTTATCCTAACCCATTCCCATGTTTGTGAATTGATTTGGTTTAATAAAATGTAAATAAGTGGATCTTATGGATTAATTAGGTTGTAATATGCGTTAAATCCACTAATTAAGCCTTACCTATGTTACCTTAAAGTAATTAATTAAATAATATGCATGCAAAATAACTTGCAATGATCCTAATAAGTGAAAGGGCTTAATGAAATTAGCTCACAATTATTGATTAAATAGATTGAGAAACTTAATTAATTACTTTTATGATTTTCCCACACATATGGGTAAATCATAATTTCATTAACTCTCTTTAGGCTATTAAACTCTTAAAAGATCTACCCATTAATTAATTAATGAAGATTAGATATGATTGTAATTTTCATTTGATTAATGAAATATTTAATTAATTAATCAATTTCTTTTACTTAATATGCCAAATTGTTTAACTATCCTCCAAATGAAATGGCTTTAAGGAATGGGTTGGGAAATAGGTCCCAATCCTATTCCATAAATCCCCTCTATTAATGAAATAAATTAGAGGAAATAATTAGGAAAGAAGTACTAATCATTTTTCTCTAATACTTTATATGAATAACTAATAAAATAAAGATTAGTCAATTGTAATTAATAGTTAAATTAATTATAATTTAGGATATGTCTCATAACTAAATTTGCTTTTTGACTTTTATGATCAACATATCACAATTAGGGATTTAATTGATTTTTATAAATGACATTAATAAATTATGTGCAAACAACTTTTTATATTTGATTATAATATTCATAATGTTATTGGTTTAGTTAATTTTATTTATACAAAGTTTTACTTAAATTTTATGATAATTTAATTTGTACAATTTTTTTATTTTGTTTGATCACATATTATTTCTTTCTTTTTTATTCTAAAGATTGATAAACTCCTTTTTTAGATCCGATTAAATTTAATAATAAATAAAATATTGGATTAGTCATGATCATGGCCCATGAGTTAATCATGGCTGGATAGGTGCAATCAAATCACTACGCCATTCAGGCTAATCAAAATTGTTCACTTAAAAAACATAAAATGAATGGTCTTACTTTTGTCTCTAAACTCTTATCAAAAATATTAAAAATTAAAGTGCATGGGATCTAAAGGTTGGATCATAATGACACTCGCATTCAACACATCAAACATGAGATCCCTAGGTGTTTAAAAATTATAGGTCACCAAAGCTAATGTCTAGTGGATTCCGACCAAGAGGTGGCTTCATTTGGAATAAATGAAGCCCTATTGAGGTGCTTATTGGGTTAAATCAATACTTTATCTAGGATTCTTTTTCTTTACTCTTATGGTTTGCTTCCACCTCACTTGCTCATAGACAGCTAGCTTTGGGCATCCTACCGGAAGATGCAAATCTTGATTCTTGACTTTTCTAAATCTTCTTAGAACAATCTTATCTACATATATAGTCTCATTTAGATGATCAAACTCATGTTGTAATATGCAAGCCATCCATCAGAATTTTGATTGGTTGACCAAAATGACCATGACCTGTGACCTTCACCTACAGATGCTACTCTACATAGCTCTAAATCCATCAACACTTAAACATATTTCAAAGAACAAAGCTATTTTGTTTCCCTTCTTTTGAAGCTTTGGATTAATTATTACTAGAAGATTAAAAGGTCGATGGTCTTGTGCATCAGTTTCACTCTTAAGAGCATAGCTAATGTATTCTTTTGTGTCTTCAAGAATAATAATCTCCACGCAGATTATGTATATGATGTGTTAGGGCATTGAGAACATTAGGTTCAAAAGCCTATAGAAGTTGAGCATACCACTATGGATCATTAAAGAACCCTCTAAGAGCTCCCAACAGTGCCTTTGATTTGAAAGTTTTGTACAAATCATTGAGAATGACTTTCAGGGCAATTAAATCCCTAGCATACTATTCTGCATCAATACTTGCACCTATTCCATGGCCATTCAGCTAATTTCCCTCAAAGAAATACCATTCTATGGAGTAGAGAGGCTGACCCCAGGAGCCTTCTGCATAATCGCAATCATGTCATCTATGATCTTCTGGATCTTCTTGGATCTGATCTCCTCCAAGGAGACCTCAACAACGGGCTCGTGGAGGACCATATCACTGGCCTTGACAATTTCAGGCAGAGATTCTTTCTTCACGCTAAATCCAGAGAACCATCCAGCAGAGAACTTTGAAGGGGTTCTTCTATGACCAGCAATACAATGGGAGAAGTGATGAAGAATGGGAAGCTAGAGGCTGAAAGTCATGATCTTTATGAAAGAGGATAGAGGCATAGAGGGAGAGTTCACTAGTAGCTAGGCTATGCGAGTGGAATGGTTCAATCAATCTATAGAAAATTCATGGGATGTCTCATGTGCTTTCTGCAGGTAGCTAGATTTATGGGGCCTAGTTGAGGTCAAAAAAGTCTCGATCAGCTACCTGCTACATGCTACTATGTGTCTCAATTTTGGAGAAAGTGTAGGAAAAGAGGTCGCCTATTGGAGGAAGAGGGAGACATGGATGTTGCTTGGGTTGGCTAGGCTTCACTTGGTTGAGAGGAAAAGATGGACATGAGGGAGAGTTTTCTTTTTTGGCTTTGCATAGTGAAGAGAGGTGCTCAGATATTTTTTATTTTTAATTTTTTTTTTAGGGCTATGGGATGGGAGAGCTACTCTCTAACAGGGGAGAGGGCTTGGCTTCTCTTACTGAAGGAAATGAGAAAAATGGGACCTCATTTTTTTAGTGTGTTGTGTTTTCTACTAGAGAGAGAGAGAGAGAGAGAGAGAGAGAGAGAGAGCTTTGTCTTACATGTCAACTTCTCCCACGATCCCTCTTTTATTTCTTTTTTTTTGCATTTTTTCATATGTTGTCATGATCACATAAATTAGCAAGGAGTATGTCATTTAATAGTTTTCTCTTTTTCACTTTTTTTTAAAAACATTTGGTGAAACTTGATTTTTTTTTTAAATGAATGATTTTAAAAGTTTTACATAATTTTAATAACTTTAGTAAATAATTGAATGAAAATTTATAAGTTATGTGTATAAAATAAGATAATTTTAATTATGATTAATTATTTTGATCTATGGTTATATATTATATATATATATATATATATATATATATATATATATATGAGTGTGTGTGTGTGTGTGTAACATTTATTTATAGTCTTTATTTTGATTTAATCCTAAATAAATTTTTTTTTATGTTTAGAATTGGTTTAAACTCTCTCTCTCTCTCTCTCTCTCTCTCTCTCTTTGTAGTTCATTTTAGATTTCAAATGGATTGTGTATGTTAAATTAAAATTTGTTGTTTGTTATTATCATTTCCTTTTTATATATATTAGTGACTTAACATTCAAATCATGATTTGATTTAATTTAGGCTTAAAGTTGACTAAAATTGCATTTGATTTTGAATTCCAATATGAATGATTTACTTGATGGTTTTGATTGTGATTTTAGGTAGAACTTTGAATGATGATTGAAGGATTGATTGGTTTTAGGTAGAACTTGGCTAAGTCCATGAAATTGGCTTAAGGGTTTGGGTTTAGATTTGATTATAATTGGATTTAGGTTTGGATCATGATTTGAAGTTGAGTTTGAGTTTGAATTTGATAAATTGATTGAAGGGTTGAAATGATCTTTGAGAAAATTAATTGAATTTAGATTGATTTGGATTTGGCTAAGGCTAAGTCCATAAGATAAATCATTGGTCTTAGGAAAGATTTCAATTTTGTATTTGATCATGGGATTCAATCATTTGATTTGGATTTCAATTTGGATTTTAAAATTTGAATTGAATTTGAGGTTTGGTTTGAGAAGGTGAACATTAGTTAGATTTAGTCTATAGAGTAGGCAAGTCTCTTTAATTCCTAAGGAATAGTCTAATCTTATGATTAACCCTTCTATATCTTTAGGTTTAGATTAGGTGTTCACCTAAGAGCCTTATCTAAAGAAGTCTTAGTGTCTAGAAGATCCCTAGGTCTAAGAAGAGGAGGTTGAGAACTCACTCCAAAAGTGAGGCCAACATTAATATGCTAAATCCACATGTTCTGAAATCTGAAAGGAGAGAAATTCTTTAATATATTAGAATTATCTTTAATAGAAACCAAAAGAGGATCATGATCAGACAAGGTTTTGCTTCAATGATCTATAGAAGAAATAGGCCATTGAGTAATCTAATGAGTATTAAAAAATATCTGATCCAACCTTTTGCCAAAGTCTAGAGTTTTTCCATGTATAATTAGAACCCAGCCAATATCAATCAAATTCAAATCATGGATCATATTGGAAAATTCTTCCAAGGAATGAATATTAGAAGAGCAACCACTACTCCAAGCAGAAGAGAATAAAATAATTGAAATCCTCACCAACAACTAAGTTTTATTGACAGATGTAGCAAAATTTCTTAAATTAGCCTAAAGAAGATTTCTACCAGATCTATTACAAGATGCATAAACAAAAGAGCCCAAAACACAAAAATCACCTTAAGAGATTTGTCATAGACTACTTGTTGAATCATCATGAACAGAAACATCAACAAAATTATTCCATAAACATCAAATCTTATTACTAATATTAGAGAAAATTTTATTGAAATCGATCATTCTAGCAACATGGTTAATTTTATTAGAATGAATAAGAGGCTCCACAACAATAAGTAAAAAAAAATGAATTCTACAAAGATTTCTAATATGGTTATGAATAGAGAGGGTACTGATCCCTCTAACATTCCAAACAAGAAAATTAAACATAAGGAAATAAAATGGGGTTAAAAATGTTAAATAATAGGAGAGGGAGGCTACAATAAATCTAGTGTTTTTTGACAATTTGGGATGGATATTTTTAACATTCTTTCTCTTATTAGCATGATAAGTTTGGAATCCATTTTCTTTTCCCATATAATCATCATCTGAGAAGGATTTAACAGCATTAGTCACAAATTTAGAAAAAGTCTGTTGTATAAAACTGAGTTCTCCTTCTTCCAAGACATTAGAATTTCTTAAAGGCAAATGAGCATCAAGTATAGCAAGAGAGGGAGCTGAAACATATTTATTAAGAAGGAAAGTGTGAACACCTAACCCTTCCTCTTTAATATCCAAATTATTAGACAGAACTAAATCTTTTTGAGAGTTTAAGTCATCCTAAACTTGAAAATTAGATTCAAATTTTGCAACCTGATTATCATGCGGAACAAAAAACATATTCTCTATAGAATTTGAATGATGCATAACATTAATATCCTAATTAATATTTTTAATTTAAGCTTCATTTTCATCAATCAAAGCAAGGATGCAGGGATCGAATCAAAGGAAATATAATCGTCATCCAAAATTTTAGAAAAACTATTATTGTCCACATTAGAATCCTTCAATTGCACAGAAGATGTAAGAGGTAAAACTACCTTACTATGAACATTCAAAAAATCCTTTTTTTTGAAGTAGCTTTTGATATTTAACAGTGGTCGACCTAGGGTTAGGAACATAAGTTTCCTTAACAGGGATTATCTTTTTTAGGTGAGGATGAAGAATGAAACATTCAAAATTATCATACCCATGGATTTTGTAGTGAGAACAAAAGACAAGGAAATTTTCAAATTCAATTCTTTGCATGTAACCATAATTATTAGATCCAACCAGATTTCTTTGGGCTATTTCTTGGTAATGTCCAATTCAACAAGGATTTAAGCCACTATTTGAGATTTCATAGCCATTTCTTAATCAATTTGTGATGGCCGACCAAATAAAGAACCCATAGCAAAAATGAATTAATGGTTAATAAAATGAATTGGTATATTAAGGAGAGAAATCCAAATTGAAATTATTGGGTATTAGGGTTTAGGGTTTTGGATAGGGTTTAGGGTTTAGGGTTAGATTTTAGGGTTTAGGGTTTAGGGTTTAGTGTTTAGGCTTTAGCGTTTAGGGTTTTTAGGGTTTAGGGTTTAGGGCTTAGGGTTAGTTTAAGGATTAGGGTTAGTTTAGGGTTTAAGAATTAGGGCTTTAGGATTTAGGGTTTACAATTTAGGTTTTAAAGTTTTGTGTTTAGGTTTTGGGTTTAGGGTTCAAGGTCTAGGGTTTAGGGTTTTTGGGTTTAGGTTTTAGGGTTTAAGGTTTAGGGTTTAGGGTTGTAACTTTTGGGTTTAGGGTTTCAGGTTGTAGGTTTAAGGTTTAGGGTTTAGGGTTTAGGTTTATTTGGGGTTTAGGGTTTAGGTTTAGGGTTTAGGGTTTAGGTTTTTTTAAACATTAAAAAGCAGTTTTATTTAGTTTATTTTATTTTGTTTTTCTATAGGTTTATTTTTATTTTTATTTCGTTTAGTTTCTTTATTTTAGGTATATTTATTTTTGTTTAGGTTTTTTATTTTAGTTTAATTTTTAAGTTTAGGTTTAGGTTTAAGTTTATTTTTTATTTAAATTTTTTATTTTATTTTATTTTTAAGATTTTAGATTTTATTTTTAGATTTAGGTTCTGGTATTTATTATATTTTATTTAGGTTTATTTAATTTTTATTTTAGGTTCTATTTTTTTATTTAAGTTTTTTATTTGTAGGTTTATTTAATTTTTTAGTTTAGTTTAGGTTTTTCTTTATTCTATTTTAGTTTAGTTTTTACTTTTTTTTATTTTATTTTTAGATTTAGATTAAGGTTTTAGTTTAGGTTTTTATTTTATTTTATTTTATTCTTTTATTTAGGCTTAGGTTTTTCATTTTATTTTTAGGTTTTATTTAGTTTAAGTTTAGGTTTTTAGGTTTTTAGGGTTTAGGGTTTAAAGTTTAGGGTTTAGGATTAGTTTAGGGTTTAGGGTTGTAGGTTTTAGGATTTAGGGTTAATGGTTTAGGATTTAGGGTTTTTAGGGTTTAGGGTTTTAGTTTAGGTTTAGGGTTTAAGGTTTCAGGTTTATGGTTTTTCTTAATAGAGAACAAATTTAGATTCAACATATTTTCTTTTTGATTTCATCAACTAAGTAGCACACAAAGTTTTCTAAGACATAAGTGATGACTTAGATAAAAAATGAGCATGCATAGAGCAAATCAAAAACACTAGATAACTAGAACCATCTCTACTATAAGACATAGTTCCATAAGCAGCAGATTGGATCGGCCATTCTTTAGTTTCTCCAATTCCCATCAGAATCACCCCTGCCTCTCAAGTAATAGAATCCACCATCATATCCCTGATCTCTCCCTCTGCCACCACCATGGCTATAACCTCCGTCGCTCCTCCTGCCTCCATAACCGCCACCTTCACCAGCACCTCCAGATCCCCCACCACCACTATGATAATTGCTACCTCCACCTTCGCCTCCACCACGAGATCTAGACTTAGCCTGGTTGATGGTGAGGTTCCTGTCGTCAAGGTTTTGCCCATTCTTAGGGTTTGAGTTTATGTTTATTAGCTTTTAGGGTTTTAATATACTTTTTAATTTATTTAGTTACTTTATGTTTATGTTTAGGGTTTAGGTTTTAAAGTTTAGGGTTAGGGTTTAGGGATTATGTCTTAGGGTTTAGGGTTTAAGGTTTAGGGTTTAGGGATTTATGTTTTAGGATTTAGGGTTTCATGGTTTAGGGTTTAGGGTTAGGTTTAGATTTAGGTTTAAGGTTTAGGTGTTTAGGTTTAGGTTACACCCAGGTTTAAGTTAGTTTAGGTTTAGATTTAGGATTTTAGGGATTAGGGTTTAGGGTTTAGGGTTTAGGGTTTAGGATTTTAGGGTTAAGGGTCATTTGCGGTTTAGGGTTTAAAGTTTAGAGTTTAGTTTAGGTTTACTATTAGGATTTAGCCTTTGGGGTTTAGGGATTAGGGTTGTAGGGTTTAGAGTTTAGGGTTTAGGAATTATGGTTTAGGGTTTTTAAGGTTTAGGGTTTGCGGATTAGGGTTTAGGTTTTAGGTTTAGGCTTATTTAGTTTATTCTTTATTTATTTTAGTTTATTTTATTTTTTATATTTATTTAGGTTTTTTTATTTATATTAGTTTAATTTATTTATTTTAGGTTTATTTTTTTTACTATATTTTGATTTTGATTTTATTTTTTAGGTTTAGGTTTTATTTGATATTTTTAGGCTTGGGTTTCAGTTTTAAATTTCATTTTTTATGTCTAGGTTTTAGGTTTTTATTTTAGCTTTATTTTTAGGTTTTATTTTTAGTTTAGGTTTAGGTTTAGGTTTAGTTTAGGTTTATTTTATTTTATTTACTTTAGGTTTATGTTTAGGTTTTGTTTATTTTATATTTAGGTTTAAGTTTTATTTATTTTAGTTTAGTTTAGTTTTAGTTTAGGTTTTTTTGACTTTGATAATTTTATTTTTATTTTATGTTTAGGTTTTTTTTATTTTTAGGTTCATTTTATTTTTTTTAGTTTAGTTTAGGTTTTTATTTATTTTAGTTTAGTTTAGTTTTTTATTTTATTTTTTGGTTTAGATTTATGTTTACATTTTTTCATTTTATTTTATTTATTTTCTTTAGGTTTAAGTTTTTTATTTATGTTATTTTATGGTTTTATTTAGTTTAAATTTAGGTTTTAGGTTTTTAGGGTTTAGGGTTTAAGGTTTGGGATTTAGGGTTTAGGGCTTAGGGTTTAGGGTTGTTGGTTTTAGGTTTTAGGGTTTATGGTTTTAGGGTTTAGGGTTTAGGATTTTAATGTTTAAGGTTTAGGATTTAGGCTTAGTATTTAGGGTTTAGGGTTTCAAGTTTTTTGTTTTTAGGGTTTAGGGTTTAGGTTTTAGAGTTTCGGGTTTAGGGTTTATGATTTAGTGTTTAGGTTTTAGGTTTAGGGTTTAAGTTTTAGTTTAGGGTTTAGGGTTTAAGGTTTTCTTTTAATAGAGAACAAATTTAGATTCAACATTTCTTCTTTTCGATTTCTCCAACCAAGTAGCACCCCATTTTTCTAAGACACAAGCAATGACATAGATAAAATATGAGCACCCATAGAGCAAATCAAAAACCCTAGATAAGTAGAACTGTCTCTACCGTAAAGTCATAGTTTCATATGGAGTAGATCAGATCCACCATTCATTGGTTTCTAGTTCTCATCGAATTACACCCACTCTCAGTAGTGATCATCGTATCCCACCGCCCTACTTCACATGATTGTAAACTCGCTCCTGCCTCCATAACCCCCACTGGTGCGACAACCACCTCCATATTCTCTAGAACTTCTAGATCCCCCACCACCCTTTCAAAAATTTCCACCTCCGCCATTGCCTCCACCACTAGATCTAGATTATGCTTAGTTAATGGTGATGTTCTTCTTTGTCAGATTCTATTCGAGTTTATGGTTTAGGGTTTGGGGTTTAGGGATTAGGGTTGTAGGTTCTAGGGTTTATGATTTATGATTTAGGGTTTAGGGTTTAGGGTTTTAAGGCTTAGGGTTTAGGGTATAGGATTTAGGGTTTAGGATTTAGAGTTTAGGGTTTTAAGGTTTAGGGTTTAGGTTGTAGGCTTAGGGTTTAAGGTTTAAGGTTTAAAGTTAGTTTCAGGGTTTAGGGTTTAGGGTTTAGGATTTAGGGTTTATGGTTTTTTTAAAAATTAAGTAAACTAGTAGGTTTAGGTTTATTTAGTTTATTTAGTTTATTTATTTTAGGCTTATTTAGTATAGTTTAGGTTTTTTATTTTGTTTATCTTTTAGATTTAGGTTTACTTTTTAGTTGAGTTATATTTTTATTTTATTTTTTAGGTTTAAGTTTTACTTTTTATTTTTATATATAGGCTTAAGTTTTTATATTATTTTTTTAGGTTTAGGTTTTAGGTTTTTAGTTTAGGTTTATTTTTAAGTTTTATTTTTTATTTAGGTTTAGGTTTATTTTTAGTTTATTTGATTTTATTTAGCTTAGGTTTAGGTTGAGGTTTAGTTTATTTTAGGTTTAGTTTATTTTTGTTTAGGTTTAAGTTTATTTTATTTTTATTTTTGGTTTAGGTTTTTTTGGTTTAGGGTTTAGGTTATTTTATTTATTTATTCATAGGTATAGGTTTTTATTTAGTTTTAATTTTATTTTATTTTAGGTTTATTTCATTTTTAGTTTCTATTTTATTTAGGCTTTTTATTTTCTAGTTTTGTTTAGGTTTTTATTTATTTTATTTTAATTTATTTTTATATTTTACTTTATTTTATTTTTAAGTTTAGGTTTAGATTTTAGTTTAGGTTTTTATTTTATTTTATTTTTTTTAATATTATTTAGGTTTAGGTTTTTTATTTATTTTATTTTTAGGTTTTATTTAGTTTTGGTTTAGGTTTTTAGGTTTTTAGGGTGTAGGGTTTAAGGTCTACGATTTAGGGTATATGGTTTTAGGGTTTAGTGTTTAAGGTTTATGATTTAGGGTATATGGTTTTAAGGTTTAAGGTTTTGGGTTAGGGTTTAAGGTTCAATGTTTATGTTTTAGGGTTTATGGTTTTGTGGCTTTAGGGTTTAGGGTTTATGGATTAGGGATTAGGGTTAGTTTAGGGTTTAGGCTTTAGCCTTTAGGGTTTAGGGTTTTTAGGGTTTAAGGTTTAAGGTTAGTTTAGAGGTTTAGGGTTCATAGGTTAGTTTAAGATTTTAGGGTTTAGGGTTTAGTGTTTGTGATAGGGTTTAGGGTTTAGGATTTAGTTTAATGTTTAGGTTTAGGTTTGATTGAGGGTTTAGGGTTTAAGTTCATTTAAGGTTTATTATTTTAACTTTAGGGTTTAGGGTTTTAGATTTAGATTAGTTTAAGGTTTAGGGTTTAGGGTTTTAGGTTTAGGGTTTAGGTTAGGGTTAGTTTAGTTTAGGATGTTATTAGGTTTTAGTTTGGGTTTAGGGTTGTAGGTTTAGGGTTTAGGGTCTAGAATTTAGGGTTTAGGTTTAGGGTTGTAGGTTTAGGGTTGTAAGTTTTTTTATTTTATTTATTTTATTTTATTTTTTATTTTTATTTAGTTTAGTTTATTTACTTTAGGTTTATTTATTTTAGTTTAGCTTTTTATTTGAGTTTTTTTTTTAAGTTTAGGTTTAGGTTTATGTTTATTTTTTAGTTTAGTTTTATTTTTATTTTCTTATTTATGTTTAGGTTTTATTATTTACTTTTAGGTTTATGTTTAGGTTTTTTTTTAGGTTTTTTTTTATTTTTAGGTTTATGTTTAGGTTTATTTTTAATTTATTTTATTTTATTTTGTTTAGAGTTTAGGTTTAGTTTATTTTATGTTTAGGTTTAGGTTTTATTTATTTTAGTTCAGATATAGGTTTATTTTAAATTGTTTATTTTAGGCTTATATTTTTTTAGTTTAGGGTTTAGGTTTTATTTTTTATTTATTTTAAGATTTTTTTTGTAGGTTTAGGTTTTTATTTAGTTTTTATTTTATTTTATTTTATGTTTATTTTATTTTATTTAGGTTTTTTATTTTTAGATTTATTTTATTTTTTAAGTTTAGTTTAGGTTTTTATTTATTTTATTTCAGTTTAGTTTTTATTATTTATTTTATTTTATTTTTACATTTAGGTTTATGTTTAGGTTTAGGTTTTAGTTTAGGTATTTTTTATTTATTTTTTTATTTTGTTTTATTTAGATTTAGCTTTTTTATTTATTTTATTTTTAGGTTTTATTTAGTTTAGGTTTAGGTTTTTAGGTTTTTAGGTTTTTAGGTTTTAAGTTTTTAGGGTTTAGGGTTTAGTGTTTAGGGTTTGGTGTTTAGGGTTTAGGGTTTAGGGTTTAGTGTTTTAGGGTTTAGGGTTTAGCATTTATGCTTTAGTGTTTTAAGGTTTAGGGTTAGGGTTTATGGTTTTAAAGTTTAGGGTTTAAGGTTAGTTTTAGGGTTTAGGCTTTAGGGTTTAGGGTTTTTATTTTTATTATTTTTCTTTATTTTTATTTTTTTTAAAATTAAGTAAATTGGTAGGTTTATGTTTATTTAGTTTTTTTTATTTTTTATTTTTATTTAGTTTACTTTATTTATATTAGGTATATTTATTTTAGGTTAGGTTATTTACTTTAATTTATTTATTATTTTTAAGTTTTGGTTTAGGTTTATTTCTTAGTTTAGTTTTATTTTATTTTATTTTTTTAGATTTAGGTTTGTAATTTATTTTTTTAGGTTTAGGTTTTAGGTTTTTATTTTAGGTTTATTTTTAGTTTATTTTATTTTAGTCATGGTTTAGGTTTAGGTTTAGGTTTTATTTATGATAGTTTAGTTTATTTTAGTTTAGGTTTTGGTTTATTTTATTTCTATTTTAGGTTTAGGTTTTTTTTTAGTTAGGGTTTAGGGTTTTTTTTAAATTTATTTTTAGGTTTTATTTATAGGTTTATTTTTTATGTTTATGTTTTTATTTTATTTTATTTTTATTTTTGGTTTAGTTTTTATTTTATTTTAGGTTTTTTTTAGTTTTGTTTAGGTTTTTATTTATTTTATTTTAGTCTAGTTTTTATTTTTTATTTTATTTTCTTTTTAGGTTTAAGTTAGGTTTAGGTTTTAGTTTAGGTTTTTATTTTATTTTATTTGATTATTTTATTTTGGTTTTTTTTGTTTAGGTTTTTTAGTTTAGGTTTAGGTGTTTAGCTTCTTAGGGTTTAAGGTTTAGGGTTTAGGATTTTAGGGTTTAGGGTTGGTCATTCTTCAATTACTCCAGTTCCCATCATAACCACCCCGTCCTCTCGGGTTGCGGGAACCACCATCACATCGCTGATCTCTCCATCTACCACCATCACCACGGTTGTAACCTTCATCACTCCTCCTTCCTCCATAACCACCACCACCATATCCACCAGCACCTCTAGATCCCCCACCACCAATGTGATAATCGTCACCTCTGCCTTCACCTCCATCGCTAGATCTAGACTAAGCCTAGTTGACGGTGATGTTCTTGTCATCAATGTTCTGTGCATTTTTAGGGTTTAGGTTTAGGTTTAGTTTTATTAGGTTTTAGGTTTTAGGTTTACTTTTTAATTTATTTAGTTACTTTATGTTTAGGTTTAGTGTTTGGGGCTTAGGGTATAAGGTTTAGGATTAGGATTTAGGGTTTAGGGTTTACAGTTTAGGGTTTACGATTTAGGGTTTTAGGGTTTATGCTTTTAGATTTTATGGTTTAGGATTAGTGTTTAGTGTTTAGGGTTTAAGGTTTATGGTTTAGGGTTGTAGGTTTAGGGTTAGTTTTAGGGTTTAGGGTTTATGGGTTAGGGTTTTTTTTGAAATTAAGTAAACCCATAGGTTTAGGTTTATTTAGTTTATTTTTAATTTATTTTAATTTATTTTAGTTTATTTGATTTTTAATTTATGTTTATTTTTTATTTTTATTTAGTTTAGTTTGTTTATTTTAGGATTTTTATTTTAGTTTAGGGTTTTTATTTTGGTTTAGTGTTTTTATTTTAGTTTATTTTTTAGGTTTATGTTTATATTTAAGATTATTTTTTAGTTGAGTTTTATTTTTATTTTATTTTTTCAGTTTAGGTTTTATTTAATTTAATTTAGTTTATTTTAGTTTAGGTTTAGGTTTAGTTTATTTTGTTTATTTTATTTTTTATTTTAGGTTTAGATTTTTTTAGTATAGGGTTTAGGTCTAATTTTATATTTATTTTTAGGTTTTATTTTTAGGTTTATTTTTTAAGTTTACATTTTTATTTTATTCTATTTTAAGTTTATTTTATTTTTATTTTACATTTAGTTTTTATTTTATTAAGGTTTTTTATTTTAAGGTTTATTTTATTTTTTAGTTTAGTTTAGTTTTTAGTTATTTTATTTTAGTTCATTTTATTTTTAAAGACATAGTCCATAAGTGTGGTCGGATCAATCATTCTTCAGTTTCTCTAGTTCCCATCAGAACCACCTTGGCCATTTAAGTAGTAGGATACACCATCATATCCATCTCTCCATCCTACCATGGCTATTGCCTTGTCGCTCCTCCTGTCTCCATAACTACCACTACTCCGACCACCACCACCATATCTACTAACACCTCTAGTTCCCCACCACCCTGTGATAGCTCCGTCCACCGCCGCCACAGTAAATAGACTAAGCCCGGTTGTGATGTTCTAGTTAAGGTTCTTACATTCTTAGGGTTTAGGTTTATGATTTTTAGGTTTTAAGGGTTTATTTTTAAATTTTTTTACTTACTTTAAGTTTAGGTTTAGGGTTTGGGGTTTAGGTTTTAAGGTTTAGGATTATGGTTTAGGGTTTAGGGTGTAGGGTTTATGGTTTAAGGTTTTAGGGTTTATACTTTTAGGGTTTAAGGTTTATGACTAGGGTTTAGGGTTTAGGTTTAGAATTTTTAGGTTTATGATTTAAGATTTGGTTTAGGGTTTAGGTATAGGGTTAATTTTAAGGCTTAGGGTTTAGGGTTTAGGGGTTAGGGGTTTAGGATTTAGGATTTAGGTTTTAGGGTCTATATTTTTAAATTAAGTAAACCGAGTTTATGTTTGTGTCATACATTAAAATTATGGGAGGGTGATTGAGCATAGGTTACGATGTGATACAAAAGTTTCTCAATCGGTTTGGTTTCATGCCATGTAGATCCACTATGGATGCTATACATTTGTTAAGAGGTTTGATGGAGAAGTATAGATAAAGTAAGGAGGATCTACAAATGATATTTATTGATTTAGAGAAATCTTATGATAAAGTTTTAAGAGATGTTCTTTGGAGTTCTAGATTAGAAAGGAGTTTATATTAGTTATATTCAAGTCATTAAGGATATGTATACTGGAGCTGTTACTTGTGTCCAAACATAAGTAGGATTGAGAAAATATCTTCCTATTTCAGTTGGATTACATCAATGATCATCTTTAAGCCCTTATCTATTTTTCTTTAGTTATGGATGTTATTACTAGGTATTTATAGGAAGATGTACCTTATGCTTTTTTTTTGATGACATTCTTCTTGTTGATAAGACTAGAGAGGGAGTCCAAAAGAAACTTGAATTATGGACGTCAACCAAAGATTCTAAAGGTTTTCATTTAAGTAGATCTAAAACTAAATAAATGGACTGTAATTTTAGTTGTAAAAGTTCTAGTGGTAGTATTGTGGCATTAGGTGAATAAGTCATTAATAAGTCATTTGAGCGATTATATTTAGGCTCTATTGTTCAAAATGATGGTGAAATAGATGGAGATGTTATTAGTAGAATTCAAGTTAGATGGTTGAAGTGGAGGAATGCATCTAGCCTGTTGTGTGATAGAAAAGTTTCACTTAAACTTAAGGAAGAATTTTGTAAGATGGTGGTAAGACCTGCAATGACTTACGATGCATAATGTTGGCCAATAAAAGAGAAGCATAAAACTAAGTTAAGTGTTACAGAGATGAG
Source organism: Cymbidium sinense (assembly GCA_021442155.1). Classification (NCBI taxonomy): domain Eukaryota; kingdom Viridiplantae; phylum Streptophyta; class Magnoliopsida; order Asparagales; family Orchidaceae; genus Cymbidium; species Cymbidium sinense. Next base: position 316,564,007 of record CM038214.1, on the reverse strand, counting down.
GATGCTCAGGTGGATGAGTAGCTCTACTCTTAGAGATAAAATGCTAAATGAGTATGTTGAGAAAATGTTTAGTATCTAGTGGTAGATAAGATTAGAGAGTTGCCTTAGATGGTTTGGCCACATAAAGCGTCGGCCGTCCTGAGTTAGGAGTAGATGCATTAGATTTGCCTTATGTTAAGAAAGGTGAGGTATACCTACAAAGACTTGGTTAAGATGTATAAAAATGACCTTAGTATACTTGAATTAAATGATAATTTGACACATAATTGGACCACAATGGAGGAAGGATTCATGTAGCCAACCCATAGTGGAATAAAGGCTTGTTGTTGTTATGTCATTGTTGGTATGTCTAGGTTTATTTAATCCATTTTTATTTATTTTATTTTTTATTTAGGTTTATATTTTAATTTTATTTAGTTTAATTTATTTATTTTGGTTTATTTATTTTGGTTTAGGTTTTTATTTTAGGTATATTTTTTAGTTGAGTTTTATTACTATTTTATTTTTTTATTTAGGTTAAATTTTTTTACTTTTAGGTTTAGGTCTAGGTTTTTATTTTATTTTTTTTAGGTTTAGCTTTTAAGTTTTTATTTTAAGTTATTTTTAGGTTTTATTATTTCATTTTGGTTCAGGTTTATTTTTAATTTATTTTATTTTATTTAATTTAGGTTTAGGATTATGTTTAGTTTGTTTTAGGTTTAGGTTTTATTTATTTTAGCTTAATTTTAGTTTATTTTAGTTTAAGTTTAAGAATATTTTATTTATTTTAATTTTATTTTAGGTTTGGTATTTTTCTAGTTTAGGGTTTAAGGTTTTTTTAATTTATTTTTAGGTTTATTTTTTTGGTTTAGGTTTTTATTTAGTTTTTATTTTATTTTATTTTATTTGTTTAGGTTTCTATTTAGTTTTTATTTTATTAAGATTTTTTATTCTTAAGTTTATTTTACTTTTTAATTTAGTTTTGGTTTTTCTTTATTTTATTTTAGTTTATTTTTATTTTTATTATATTATATTTTTAGGTTTAGGTTTATGTTTTAGTTTAGGTTTTTATTTTATTTAGGTTTAGGTTTTTAAATTTATTTTATTTTAGGTTTTATTTAGTTTAAGTTTAAGTGTTTAAGTTTTTAGGGTTTAGGGTTTAGGGTTTTGGCATAAGGGTTTTAGGGTTTAGGGTTTTAGGGCTTAGAGTTTAGGCTTAGGGTTTAGGGTTTAGGGTTAGCATAGGGTTTATGTTAGTTTAGGTTTTCAGGTTTAGGGTTAGTTTAGGGTTTAAGGTTTAGGGTTTTATGATTTTGGGTTTAAGATTAGGATTAGGGTTAGGGTTTAGGGTTTAGGGTTTAGGTTTAAAGTTTAAGGTCAGTTCATGGTTTAGGGTTTAGGGTTTAGTGTTTAGAGTTTTTTAGGGTTTAGGGTTTAGGGATGTAGGTTTAGGATTTGGGGTTTATGGTTAATTTTAGGGTTTGGATTTATGGTTTAGGGTTTAGGAGTTTTTTTTATAAAAGAAAAAATTTAAGTAAACCAAAGGTTTAGTTTATTTAATTGATTTTGTTATTTATTTTAGTTTAATTTATTATATATATATATATATATATATATATATATTTTTTATTTATTTATTTTAGTTTTCTTTAGTTTAAGTTTTCTATTTTAGTTTATTTTTTAGGTTTAGGTTTATGTTTATTTTTTAGTTTAGTTTTTTTTTATTTTATTTTTTAGGTTTAGGTTTTATTTTTTATTTTAGGTTTATTTTTAGGTTTTATTTTTAAGTTTAGGCTTAGGTTTATTTTAGTTTAGTTTATTTTAGGTTTAGGTTTAGGTTTTAATTATTTTAGATTAGTTTCTTTTAATTTAGTTTTAGGTTTATTTAATTTTTTTTATTTTAGGTTTAGGTTATTCTTTTCTTTTAGTTTAGGGTTTAGGTTTTATTTATTATTTATTTTTAGGTTTATTTTTTTGGTTTAGGTTTTTATTTAGTTTATATTTTCTTTTATTTTAGGTTTATTTTATTTTTATTTTAAGTTTAGTTTTATTTAATTTATGTTTTTTTATTTTTAGGTTTATTTTATTTTTTTAGTTAAGTTTATGTTTTTATTTCTTTTATTTTATTTTAGTTTTATTTTATTTTATTATATTTTTAGCTTTAAGTTTAGGTTTTAGTTTGGGTTTTTATTTTATTTTATTTTTTATTTTATTTAATTTTAGGTTTATTTATTTATTTTATTTATAGGTTTTTTTATTTTAAGTTTAGGTTTTTAGGATTTTAGGGTTTATGGTTTAGTGTTTATGTTAGTGTTTAGGCTTTAGGGTTTAGGGTTTTCTGGTTCTAGAGTTTACGGTTTAGTGTTTAAGGTTAGCTTAGGGTTTAAGGAAATTAAAGGGTTTAGGGTCAGCTTTGGGTTTATGGTTTGTTTAGGGTTTATAATTTTGAAGGTTTAAGGTATAGGGTTTAGGGTTAGTTTAGGGTTCAGGGTCTAGGGTTTTAGGGTTTAGGGTTTAGGGTTAAGGTTTAGGGTTATGGTTAGGGTTTAGGGTTTAGGGTTTAGGGTTTAGAGTTTAGGGTTTAGGGTTTAAGGTTTAGGGTTTATGGTTTAGGTTAGTTTAGGATTTAGGGTTCAGGGTTTAAGGTTTTTTAGGGTTGAGGGTTTAAGGTTTAGGGTTGTAGGTTTAGGGTTTAGGGTTAGTTTTAAGGTTTAGGGTTTAGTTATTAGGGTTTAGGATTTAGGGTTTATGGTTTAGGTTTTGGGTTGTAGGTTTAGGGATTAGGGTTTAGGTTTTTTTTTAAAACTAAGTAAACTAGTAGATTTAGGTTTATTTAGTTTATTTTTTATTTATTTGAGTTTATTTTATTTTTTTATTTTATTTAAGTTTCTTTTTAATTTAGTTTATTTTATTTATGTTGGGTTTATTAATTTTAGTTTGGGTTTTTTATTTTTATTTATTTTTTAGGTTTAGGTTTTTTTTTAGTTGAGTTTTATTTTTATTTTATTTTTTAGGATTAGGTTTCATTTTTAGTTTAGGTTTAGATTTAGGTTTTAATTTTATTTTTTTAGGTTTAAGTTTTAGGTTTTATTTAGTTTATTTTAGGTTTATTTTTTTTTTTAGTTTAGGTTTAGGTTTGTTTTTCATTTATTTTATTTAGTTTATGCTTTACGATTAGTTTATTTAGGTTTAGGTTTAGGTTTTATTTATTTTAGTTTAATTTACTTTTGTTTAGGATTAGGTTTATTTTATTTTATTTATTTTAGGTGTGGTTTTATTTTCTGTTTATGGTTTTGGTTTTATTTTATTCTTTTTAGGTTTTACTTTTAGGTATATTTTTTAGGATTAAGTTTTTATTTAGTTTTTGTTTATCTTATTTATTTTTATTTTATTTTTATTTTATGTTTAGTTTTTATTTTATTTAGGTTTTTAATTTTTAGGTTTATTTTTTTATTTAGTTTCATTTAGGTTTTTATTTATTTTATTTTAGTTTAGTATTTATTTTTTATTTTATTTTATTTTTACTTTTTGGTTTAGGTTTAGGTTTATGTTTAGGTTTTAATTTAGGTTTTTTATTTTATTTTATTTAGGTTTAAGTTTTTTAAGTTATTTTATTTTTAAATTTTTTATAGTTTAGGTTTAGGTTTTTAGATTTTTAGGGTTTAGGATTTAGTGTTTAGGGTTTGGTGTTTAGGGATTAGGGTTTAGAGCTATAAGTTTTAGGGCTTAGGGTTTAGGGTTTAGCGTTTAGGGTTTAAGGTTTAAGATTTATGGTTTTTTAGGGTTTAGGGTTAAGGGTTTATGGTTTAATGTTGTAGGTTTAGGATTTAGAGTTTAGGGTTTAGGGTTAGTTTTAGGGTTTAATGTTTAGGGTTTAGGGTTTAAGATTTAGGGTTTAGGTTTAAGGGTTTAGGTTTTAGAGTTTAGGGATTTTGGGTTTAGGGTTTAGTATTTTGGGTTGTTAGTTTAGGGTTTAGGTTTAGGATTAGTTTTAGGATTTACAGTTTAGGTTTTAGGATTTTTTTAGGTTTTGATTTTTTATTTTAGTTTAGTTTATTTTAGTTTAGGTTTAGGTTTATTTTATTTTGTTAATTTTAGGTTTAATTTTTTTCTAGTTTTGTGTTTAGGTTTTATTTTTATTTATTTTTATTTTATTTTTTGATTTATTTTTGAGGTTTAGGTTTTTTTTTTTTTTCTATTTTTTAGGTTTATTTTATTTTTATTTTACATTTATTTTTTATTTTATTTAGGTTTTTTATTTTTAGGTTTATTTTATTTTTTAGTTTTCTTAGATTTTTATTTATTTTATTTTATTTTAGTTTTTATTTTTTATTTTATTTTATTTTACGTTTAGGTTTAGATTTAGTTTTAGGTTTTAGTTTCGCTTTTAAGTATATTTTATTATTTAATTTTATTTAGGTTTAGGTTTTTTTATTTTATTTTAAAGTTTTATTTTGTTTATGTTTAGGTTTTTGGTTTTTAGGGTTTACGGTTGAGGGTTGTAGGTTTTATGGTTTAAAGTTTAGGGTTTAGGGTTTAGGGTTTAGTGTTTAAGGTTTAAGATTTAGGGTGCAGGGTTGTAGGTTTAGGGTTTAAGGTTAGTTTTAGGGTTTAGGGTTAAGGATTTTTTTAAAAAAAATTTTATTTATTTTTTTTTAAATTTTATAAGTTTAGGTTTATTTGGTTTATTATGTATTTATTTTTGTTTATTTTATTTTTTTTATTTTTGTTTAGGTTTTTTATTTTTATTTAGTTTAGTTTATTTCTTTTAAGTTTATTTATTTTAGTTTGGGTTTTTTATTTTAGTTTTTTTTGTTTAGGTTTAGGTTTTGGTTTATTTTTTATTTTAATTTTACTTTAATTTATTTTTTAGGTTTAGGTTTTTATTTTATTTTCTTAGGTTTAGGCTTTAAATTATTATTTTAGGTTTATTTTTAGGATTTATTTTTTAGTTTAGGTTTAGGTTTATTTTTAGTTTATTTTACTTTGTGTAGGGTTTAGGTTTAGGTTTAGGTTTAGGTTTTATTTATTCTACTTTCGTTTATTTTAGTTTAGGTTTAGGTACATTTTATTTTTGTTTTAGGTTTAGGTTTTTTCTAGTTTACTATTTTGGTTTTATTTTTTATTTATTTTTACATTTATTTTTTAGGTTTAGGTTTTTTTTATTTTATTTTAGGTTTAGTTTTTATTTTATTAAGGTTTTTTATTTTTTTAGTTTAGTTTAGGTTTTTATTTATTTTAGTTTAATTTTTATTTTTTAATTTATTTTTCTTTTAAGTTTAGGTTTAGGTTTAGGTTTTTATTTTATTTTATTTTGGCTTGGGTTTTCTATTTATTTTATTTATAGGTTTTATTTAGTTTAGGTTCGGATTTTTAGCTTTTTAGGGATTAGGGTTTAGGGTTTAAGGTTTAGCTTTTAAGGTTTACGGTTTAGGGTTTAGGGTTTTATGATTTAGAGTTTAGGTTTAGGGTTTAGGGTTTAGGTTTTAGGTTCAGCGTTCAGGTTTTAGTTTAGGGTTTAAGGCTTTTCGAATTTTTTTTAAGAGAGAACCAATTCAAATTCAACATTTCTTCTTTTTGATTTGATCTACTAAGTAACACACCAAGTTTTCTAAGACACAAGCACGACATAGATAAAAATGAGCACAAATAGAGCAAATCAAAACCCTAGATAACTAGAACTGTCTCTTCAGAGTTATAAGCAGTCGGATGCAATTTTTTTAGTTTCTCCATTTCCATAACCACTGACCTCTCGGTAGTAGGATCCATATCCCCCGATCTCTCCCTCTGGCACCATCACGACTATAACCTCCGTCACTCCTCCAGCCTCCATAACCACCACTGCTCCAACCACCACCTCCATATCCACAAGCACCTCTAGATCCCCCACCACCACTACGATAACCACCGCCTCTTAGCCTCCAAATCTAGGCCAACTGGTTGGATTATGTTCACGCCATCAAGGTTTTTCCCATTCTTAGGGTTTAGGTTTATGTTTAGGTTTATTAGGTTTTAGGGTTTAGGTTTATTTTCTTAATTTATTTAGTTACTTTAGCATTAGGTTTAGGGTTTGTGATTTAGGGTTTAGAGTTTAGGGTTAGGGTTTAGGGTTTTATTACATAAAAGAAAGTAAAATACAATGTCCTTAAATGGGGTAAAGCTTAGAAATCTACCATTCAGAGCTATAAGAAACCTAAAGGGCTAAACCCCCATCTAAGTACATTAGAAGAAGAAAAGAAAACAAAAGAGCAAAAACAACATCTATAAAGCATAAGAGAGAAAGGACATAGAGTAAAACTAAGATAAAACATGAAAATAGAAAGGTTAAGTCGGCGACTCATGATTCCTTTGAGCAAGCAAGATAAGTAAGATCCATGGCAATAGCACTAGGGATGGTGAGAAATGACCATCCCTCTATAAAATTCTAACCTAAAAATAAAACTACAAATACTACCAAGGCAAAACTCATAGTTAAAAAGGATAAAGATTTGAGAGCAAAAGGAGAGAAAGAGAAGGATGAGGCTTAGTTGAGATCATCTCAAGGGGCAACAATCATTTGAGCATCAAACTTCATAAAGAAGGGTTACAATATATAAAGCTACCAACTAGAGAGGTGAGTAACATCAAATATCATAAAGCATACCACGATCTAGTGAACCAAAAAACCCACAATGGTAATCACATAAAGCTAGGAACCTAGAAGTTACAGGATCATTAGGCAAATGAAACCAAGTAGTAGCACCACCAAAACCACCAAATACATCAAGCCAACATCCAAAGCCCACACACAAAGGGCCAAAGACATCCAGTAATCACCATAAACCAACTTTTCCAATTCAGAAGGATTAGCAAAGGATCAGTCAGCACACCAAAAGGCTCCAGTAAATTAGCCAAGAAGAAGCAAAAATCCAACAAAGAGAAAATCAGCCAACTAAGATTCCAAAGCCAACTAAAAGTCCACCAACCAAAGCAGCTAAGTAAAACATCCATAAAAACCACCGAGAATAGCCCATCATTAGTAACCAAATAAAGGAAGGACCCAGCAACCAAGGAAAAGTTAAAGAACATCCAAAAAACCAGTAGAGACAACCAACCCAGCCGACCAACATAGCCTCTTAGCCCACCACGAGTAAAATCCAAGTCGATGTAAAACCAATAGTAGCCAAAAATCACCCAAGATAGCCAAGAAAAGAACAACCACTAAAATGCCAACAAATAGCCAACCCATAATAATAAACCCAAAGCTCTGACAAGAGGGAAGGCCAAAATAGAAGAAGGTCAAAACCATAACCAAAAAACAAAACAAAATTAAAATCACTAAGCCTCATTCAATAAAATAAAATAAAAAATAACCAAAAAGTTTCCACCAAGCCATCAATCAATAATAAACCACCAATATCCCCTCAGATATGTCACCAACATAAAAGGGAAAAATAGCCAAAATAGACAGTTAGCCAACCAACCTAACCAATAACCTAGTCAACCTATCCAGCAACAAAGCCACTAGTCAACCACCACAACAATAGATCCAAATGAGGTAAGTTTGCAACCAACCTAGAAACGAGGCAAAACCCATATAGGAGGAAAAAATGACATTAGGCAAAGCCACATCACAAAAGGAGGTTACCAAAAATAGTTAAGGAAATATTATGGTAAACACCCAACCATTAGACAAAAGCCACCAAGTTGAAAAAACCAAACCAACCCAAGCTAGAATGATAATAACCAAGGTAGAAAATGCTAGGCCAACCTAAAAGTAAGAGGTCAAAAACCAAAACCAGCTCAAGTTAAAGATTAAAAATAAGCATATAACCACCACCCAAAGAGGGTTTAACAAATGGAAACCAAAAGTAAAGGATCATAAAAAACCAACATAAAAAAACCAAGCTAAGGAATTATATTTTGAGATAATGCAATACAATATTGTCCAAATTAACCAAACCTCTTAATAGTTTAGACAAATTTTGGTTGTCAAATAAAGTGAAATCAGCTAAGTTTGCACCTAAATTAGCCAAGAAATCAGCACAAGCATTACATTCATGAAGGATATGGGAAATTTTTAAACATACTTGAGAAAGAAGATTTTTTGTATGATTAAGAAGATAAACTAACTTAGCATTCCCATTTCTATTAGAATTATGCATGTTAAGAAGAAAGAGAGCATCAACTTCGGTCTAGATGTTGAGGAAACCTCTATTCAAACAAATTTTAATAGCTTTATTAACAACCATAAGCTCAACAAAAATAATAGAATAGGCTTTGAGAGGAGAGGCAAATCCACAGATGATAGTACTTTTAGAATCCCTAAGGAAACCATAATAACCATATTTGTTGGAAGCCACAGAACCATCAGTATTCACTTTAATCAAGTTGTCTTTAGGTTTGATCCAATGGATAACCCTAACACCTTTATATGGGTCAAAATCAGGTAGAATGATATCCAATTTTTTAGCCACAAAATTATAACATCTAAAATGAATGTTACTAATTAGATTGGCATTAAACATAGCATGAATTTTTTCTTTAGTTCTAGCCAAGATCCTTTTATGGTTCATAGGAGTACCATGATATTTAGCATCATTTCTATCCATCCAGATAAACCAGATAAGGGTAATAGCAATTAAAACTTTGATATGACCTTTCATAGTTTTTTTGAAAAAAACTTCAAGAAGTTGATATAAAGAAAGAGAACCATGAAAATACTTGGTATTAAATAAATCATCATACTAAAGCCATATTTTAGAAAAAATAGCACCATTGACAAAATATGATTTACATTTTGAATATGAAAGCAATATCACTTAGATGGTAAATAAAACCCTTTAACCTAGAGAAGAGTCCACAGGGACAAAGTTATTCAAAATCCTCCAAGCTAAAACTGAATAGGAAATGAGAATGATATTGTTCCAAAGTTTAGTAAAGACATTACTAGGGTTATGTTTATCTCTAATAAAATTCCAAACCTCTTTTAGAACAAAATCACCATTATAAGAAAGCTTAAAAATAATTTGATCAGGTTTGTAAGATGAAATGGGAATATTTCTAAAGTTGTCAAAAAGGGAAATAGGGATATAATTAACAAGTTAGCTTTCATTCCAATTGTTATTCTGCCAAAAACAGTTAACTTTGATAGCAGTAGTAGAGTGGGTAGATAAAAGGGTGTCAATAGATCCATTGCCAAATCCAATTATCTTGCCAAAAGAAAGAAGAACCCGAATGAATGCCCCAAGATATTAAGGATCTGAAAACCCATTTAATTTAGCAAAGACTTTTCCAAACCGTAGAGTCACCAACTTTATAAGCACATATAAGAATTTGTTTACCTTGATAGTATTTTTCCATCATAAAAATAGACCAAAGGTTATCATTCTTTCTAAAATTCCACTAGAATTTATGAGAGAAAGCGGTGATAGCTTCACAAATAGGTTTGCAACCAAGACCTTCACCAAAATGACCACAACATTTATGCCAATATGTCCAATGCATTCTTTTGGTAGAATTATTAGAGCCCCAAAAAAATTTATTTAAATGATCAATTGATAAGTGTAGCATTAGTTGGGATAATAGTTTGAATCAAATAAAGAGGCATTGAATTGAGAGTGCTTTTAAAAATAGTGAGCCTACCACCAAAGGAAAGCAAATGGAATTCCAAGCGAAATATTATTTAAAATTTATGAATTAACTCATCAAAGAGATGGGATCATTCGGGCCTTTAAAGAGGAGCACAAAAGTACTTTAGAGGATAGGTGTTGATGTTTTAAAGT